>CM027824.1:2852752-3452752 GCA_016097485.1 Eucalyptus sideroxylon x Eucalyptus melliodora
AGTCTCAGGTTTGAGCTCCTTAATACGGAGACCCTCTTTCACCCAAGATTGGAAGCCACCTTGGACCAAGTATGATTTCTGTCAATGAAAGTTATGTACGTAGCTTTAGCATAGATCTGACTATCCATTTTCTGAAGACCATAAAGCCTTCTAAGCAAGCATCATGTTATGAAGCTAAAACTTTACACTGCTCATTTAAGCATGTTAACAAATTACTTAGCATCATAATGAATCTCAAAGCATCAGAGAAAAATCATTTACTATATTGCTCCAATGTATAAGCTTTGTGCCCTTTGACAGCTGATGAAGCCTTTTGCAACAAGAAATTCTTTTTATAACCCAAGTTAACAGTGATGATTAACTGAAAGTGGACTGCTGTTAATGAAACATCACAAAAGATTGAAAATGCAGTCTATAGTATCATCTTCCTATACTCATACATACGTCTTAGCTCCGGGGAATTCCTTTGTGACCCTTCATGATACTTCCATAAAGAAATACTAGCACAACTGGTCTTAAGAAAAAAATGAGTCCTAGTCTTCAAAGCGTCTTTGTAAACAGGTCCATTCCCTTTCTTATTTTGCATTTACAAAGTTTCCCTGATTCAAAACTATCACTTTGTAGTTTAGATACCGAGTAAGTTTCCAGAAAGAATTCGCAGAGTGGATCGCTGTCATTAATTATCTAAACCAAAGTAATCGAAAGACTGAAAACACCATTGTGATGTTTCTTCATTTTAACTTGTGTGTCTTCATTTCAACTAATAGGCATTGAAAGTAAAACTCTACAGAAATTAGACATTTTGGTCTCTGTCACATTTCAACTGCCACACAACATGGCCCAAGCTCGAATGGATACATTTAGCAAAGTTCATGGATGAGCGGCATGAGCCCAGATGGTGACACATTATGAAATGCAGTTAGCATATATATGTTCACATAGAGAGCACTAAAATTCCCAGAGAATTGCAATTTCATGAAGGAGAATAATTCAAGCAGAAAAGTTCCTTGCCTTAATTCCAAGTTTTCTCAAAGATCTAGCAATCCCTTTTGATCGGGAACCATCTGCATCCAAAATTATTACCTTTGACCTGTCCTACATGTAACAGGAGCACATATCTCTGAGAAGATTGATTCTATTAAATTGTATAAAGAATCAAAATTATATAGCATCAGGTACCAATAAAAAATAGAACAGACAAGCTCACCAAGCTGACACTCTTAAGAAATACGGTTGATCAATTGTTCTACAGACATGATGAGCCAATTTCATTGCGCCAATATATGTGTACACAATAGACTGCTGGATAGATAAATTGATTAATAGATTGATATGCATACAGACTATTCATGCATCATCTCGCCTCCCTTTAGCTTGGGGACTCACTCTCTTATTCCGCCATCTGTTCTAAAAGATATGATATACTAATAAACTAGCAGAATCTCAAAATGATGGTTTGTGAATAACCAAAGTTCCTCAAATACTTATACATGAAGAAGTACATGAAAAGTAACTTCCAAAATCTCTAAAGTCAGGATATTGCTATAGAATACGGGGTTTGGTTCAGGAAGTGTTCAGTATAATATATTCTTGCGCTTTTCTAACAATAGTCATTGAGCCAACTAAAGCCTTACCAAATGCACAGCCACATTCAAAGTTTCAAACATAAATTACATACCTGAACCATCTTCAAGTTCCGAATAACAACTGCAGTTAAGGAGTCTTCAACATTTCTACCGCCTTTTAGGAGCTTCCTCAAAGAGCCATCAACCTGGAGATCAACAATTAACATGATATCGCATTTCATCAATATCTTCTAGGCAAATTATCCATTCTTCAGCCCAAAGAGAAATTTAATAGGATGCATTCCCTTAGCAAATCATCAATAACGAGAGGATAAACAAAAAGTGGTCCCTATGCCTCATATGTAGTTGGTGGCGATTTATGATAATGTTAAAGCTGATTCTTCAGTTTGTTAGAAAAAGTAGTAAATCCTCCATCATCTTTTAACATTATTGAAAAAATAGACTCATTTATCTCAGCACACTGTCACATTCTCTGCCTATTTGAGTTACAATAATTCCTCAATTTTTTTGGGTACCAATCTGAAGAAATTGAATAATCAACTCATTAGGTTTATTAAGACAAGATATAAAGATGAAGACTGAATGTGAACGTGCAAAAGTTCGATCTGTGTATAAAATATCCAGTGCTAAATAGGAATTTTAGAAGCTATGCTAGATAAAATCTCTTGGCGGCAAAAATGTGTCATGGATTTTGTCTAATATGGACAAAATGCAGACTTAATTTGACAGAAGAAATTCTCAAAGAGAGATCAGAGAAGGGATGGCACTATGTAATAAGCAATGCGCAATTGTCAGTTCATTTAACAGATAAACAGGAATAACATCATACACAGACATGCAAATGTAATTCTTGATACGGCTTCCAGTTTCAGAGTAAAGAAGACTACCTCAGGTATGGATATACTTGAATAACGAAAACGAGCAGCACGCCTAAGGTCAGGAATGCCATCAGATTCTCTAAGAACCTTAACAGAGTAAAGGATGAAACCAAGAGATAATCAGTACCTTATCAAAGAGAAACACACAACGAGACCCTTTGTAGGTGTGAAAGTATGTCAAGTGACATCAATGAAAGTAAGCTTAAAGAATGATTAAAAAAGTCAACATGAAAGGAAACACTAATAGATTGTGATTCAAGCCGGCTTGCAAACTCATGGAAATAACAAAATGTCCCATATATGGCAGCAAAAACAAAATCCAAAACATGAGGCTACAAAAGTTTTTACACTCTTGCCTCGGGCCGAACATCAATAAGTACAGCACCCTCCCTTCCCATTAAGAGCTCTAATGTTGCGTTGGGAGATAAATCTCCAGAATAACCACTGTATGTCTGTGCCCAGTAAAAAGCCCTGCAAAAATCTGATGAGATATATGAACTCTATTTAACAGATAAATCTCGTCTACTGTGTACATCCATGCAAATAGAAATATTTTTTATTATATGGTGTATTTCCCACGGGAAATTAGTAAAGAGAATAGCACAAAAGGACAACCATACCAAAAGGTAGAAGCAGTGCCAAGGAAAAGAGCAAAGGGAACAATTGGATCATTTGGGTCCAAACCAAGACTTCTCTCCAGCTCCTCAATTGTTGTGTAAACCTTTTCCATTACAATGATTAAACCATCATTAGAGACTCACATAAAAGAACGTTCAGGAGATTGCCAGTTGAGCAGGTGTATGAAATCAGTATGATATGAAAATCATAAAGTATATCTCGAGAGTTTATAGAATCAGTAGGAAAGTACAATGTCATTACAGCAAATGATTAACATTTCTAGAAATCACTATGCTGAAACGAAGGATGGTCAGATTGAGATTACATTGATAAAAAATTCCGCCCAGAATATTTCTCACGATTCATGAAATAGGAGTCACAATGCCATAATTTGAGAACATCAATCCTTAGTACCCGACCAAGTTTGTAAAGAGAATCACCTGTTGAAAAGCAACTCCAACAGGTGTCAGAATTTCTGCTGTTTTCTCTTCTGAAAAATTAAGTCCATCCCTAAACTCTGGAGGGAGCGATTGCTTGGCAGAACTATATGAATAAACAATAAAAGAAGCGCCCTTGGTCAAAGAATCCTCCACCACAACAATTGTCTGTCTCAGCACATCAACACCAGTAATAGCTGCCTTAGTTGCTGCTCCTTTAAGGTCACTCGTGATATTTGTGTATCTATCACCAGCTGCTTCTCCAATCTGATTCCCATTAGAGAACACTTTGCTGGAAGCATTATCTATCACATCATTAGCTCCTTTGATAGCAGTTCCCACTGAGGAATAAATCGAATCTAAAGTGCTTCTTAGAGTGCTCTCTCCCTTGTTTACTAACTCGTTGATGGAATCTGTGACTTTGGAAATGATATCCTCAGCACTGGATTTTCCACCGTCTATCAAGTCAGTACTCAGGGAAAGGGGCTCATTAACTGAGGCAGGAATATCTGGTGCTACGTCAGGAATTGATACTTTTCCAGCATCCATCGATTCTGAAAATGTGGAAGCATTTTCAGCTGATTGATCAGTAAATTCCATCACTCCTTCTTGGACGGAAGGCAGCTCAGAACTTTCTACAAATCTCAGACGCCAACTCTCCTCCTCATGTGGTTCGCTGGTAGTTACTATGGAAGAACTCGAGAATGATTTTCCAATGCCACTGTCGATGTCAGTATAGGAGAATTTAGTAGCCTGCGTTCTACAGGCATGTCTTTGAAGGCTCTTTCCATCAAGCGAAGCTGGAAAAATCTTGTCCCTCAAAAAGCATCCGTAGTTGAAGTCCTTGTGGAAAAAGTTTAAAGATTGCAGTCCTCCATTTAGCGAATTCTGCAAGTTGCGGTCGGTTCCAAGCAATGCAAATAAATTCAAAGTGAAACGAGCAGAAAAACATTATATTCAGTGGTTTTTTTTTGGTAAAGAACATTATATTCAGTGGTTCATCTTTATACAAGCTATTCTTTTGCTCCAACCCAAGTTTCTCCAAAACTGGACAGCAATTCTTAAGAAGACAAGACACTATTTGTGACACGAACTCTCTCAGCACTTTACATAGCCATGTAGTGAAGCAAACAGCAGAAACCCAGATCCGACATGAAATTTACCAGCTCTCAAACATCAAATCTAACCTGGCTATGCAAAGAACAGCTCGGAGTAGCCGAGCAGACGGGCAGCGCCGACATGTCCGCCAACCAATCACCCCACTCGAAAGAGATCACCAAGCTTTCATCTTCTGCCCAAGAAACGGAAGCCGCAGCACAAAACGAATCAAACAAGCGACCCACATTACGCGAAACCAAAGCTCACCCATTTCAAAAGAGGCAAAACCCACATGACGAAACTTCTGTATGGGCCACTCACGCGAGCTCCTTCAGTTGGGTTCCTCCGGAATTCATGCAGGAGCGGGAAGCTAGCGCCGGCCCGCACGTCACGAGGAGCGGATGACGATGACGATGGTAGTGATGACGGTCGAATGGGGGAGAAACGAGTGGAGATATGGGGAGGGGATCGTGTGGCTTGTCGAAGCCGCGTGGCACGATCGCTTCGGCTGCTCTTCGCCTCTCGTTTCGCCACGTGGGATCATGCCCTGCCAGACTTTGTCTCTTTCGCTTGCAATCCCAACTTCTTTTCTATTTCCTTATCCTTCTGTTTTTGACATTTTCTCAGGAGGATGAGTCGCCGCCGCGCGACACGTGGCGCGCGTCCGTGCAGCTTGTGAGTTTAAGCGAAAAGACGAAAAAATTAGGCTAAATGGTATAATTAGGGAAGGAATTATTTATCAGATGGTGAAGAATCTAGCATGAACAGTGTTTAAAAAAAACTGGTATCTCCTTTGAGGGAAGACCGATGTGCCAATTTTTAGAAAAAAATACAACATTTTCCCTTGGAAAATTGAGAGAAGCCCTTTTGTTAGTACCTTTTTATTTTATAATTAATATCGCACAAAATTAAAAATTGATACACTTTTAACAAATTTATCCGAAATTAATAATTTATCATAAGCTAATTCTTTTACACAAGAAACTCAAACAAGTGCATTTCGAGACAATTTTATCTTTTGTAACTTTTCATTAAATTTTATTAATACCACAAAAAATTACAAGCTAGTGTATCTATAACAAATTGATTGATTTACCCATTAATTATCATGTATCATCAAATTCAATAATTCGATAGTAAAATTTAATGAATGACAAATTTGTTACTTAGTATATCGGTTTAGGTTTTTTTTTTCCATTATTAATCTTTTTATTTTATCCTATAAATTATATTTTCATAAAAATGCCCTCTCAATTGGTCTCCCTCCTATTTTCCTCTTCTCTTAGCCATCGCACCACAGGCAAGTTGACAGCCGGTGCCTTTAAACTCTAGCATACCACACCACCTCCTCTAATGGAGTCGGATCTGGCTTGCCTAATGCTCACACCATCAACAACTACGTAGCCCTCGATGTTCACTTAGAGTATGAGAGAGAGGGGAACAGTGTTTGCTATGGTGTGGTCAGGGTGTGCAACAAAAATTAGTTGAACCAAAAACCATCTGGACAGAATTAAACTGACCGTTCTAATTCAATTCTTAGGAGTCTCGGTCCAATTCCTAGTTCCACATTTCGAACCGGACCAAACTCATACCAATTACTTTTTCCTCTTTTATTTATTTATTTATTATAATTCCTTAAAAGTAAACTTGATAATCCTAACCTAAGCCAAGGTGGCAATAAGCCTCATTGTCTAAGATTGTCAAAGGGAAGTAGTGTATTGTTCTTAAAATTCATCATTTAGTCACTTCATCTCACCTGCCAACTATTTTCTAATTTGATTTTGCTTCTCATCATCTAGAGATTTGAGTCCTTCCCCAATCCCGAAATCACTCAATCTCTCTCTCTCTCTCTCCTCGCACCCCTATTGCAAACAATAGCAACCGTGGCTATGAGAGCAACCGTCACCACCACCAACAAGGCCTTGAACACGATAATCTAGCTCCACTTCAAGAAGGCCCTCAAGAAGAAGTGTGTCATCAACCAACATAAGAACGAACTCCACTGCCTCTTCCTCCTCTTCTTCATCTTCCTCGCCCTCCTCTTCAACATCTTTTCCAGCCCTCCTCTTGCCTCCAATGTTGCCACATTGGGCCTTGATCTCCCTTACCCCCTCGTCTTTTACATCTACGTCACCTAGACCCTCCACACCATCAACGAATCCTAGTGGCATTGCCACAGGATGATTCCATAGGACCTTTGGAGAACCAAACTTGACCAATCAGTATGGTCTGATCCTCTCCCTAGTTTCAAAAATTGGGAATCGGCTTCTTGATTTGGTTCTCAGTTTCGTGACCTTTAAATTGCAAGATGGAACCCTATAATGCACAATTCAAATTTATAAGTTAATATTATCATAGTAAAATAGGCTCTTGGACATTAAATGCACCAAGTCGATAAAATGAGTCTTTTCTTTTGTGAATATTAAATGAGCACTTTTACGTATTAAAATAGAGATATTTTATAATATCTATTTGTTTCACATTTGGTAAGAGGCATTAATCATTCATAGAGATCCACTTTATGTCAGTTATTTGCCACACAATTTTAAGAGTCACTAGCCCAATTTCTTTTACCAAGTAATTATTAGCAAATACCAAGTGTTAAAACACCTAACTTTGAAAAGAAGCATCATCATTTGGTAGCCACCTATGGCACGTTTGATAACATTTCTGTTTAAAAATTGTTCCAGGGAACAAAAATAAAAAAAAAGTGTTTTTGTTCTGGGGAACAATTTTTGAATAAAAAAACACGTTTAGTAAACTTGTTCCGGAAATAAAAAATGAACATAAACACGTTTGGTAAATTTGTGTTCTTTTTTTGTTTATTTTATTTTTTAATACGTTTTTTTTCTTGTTTTTGTTCCAAATATGTTCTTGAGAACAAAAAAATAAATTTGGAATAAAAATGCAAAATAAATGGGTTTTTGTTCTTTTTTTTTGTTCTCTTGAAAAAAAAATAGAAATTTTATTTATAAACAGAAATAAATAACTTTAACGAACAGACCCCTAGCTACAAACATCTCCATTGACTTCATTGACGTACAAAAATCAGCCACGTGTGATTGCAAGATTGGGGACGAGGTTGCCGTCTACTGTCACGAACAACGATGAGACCAGGCCAAGAAATAAAAGCTAAAGAAATCCAAAAAGAAGAGAGAAAAAAAGCAGCGGAAGAAACGAAGGCAAGGCGATGCCACGGTTGACGTGATTGATCGATTTGGTCAAGACGTGCATTCCACGTTATTTGGATCCTCTTGGCACATTCGAATTTTCCGATCACTTTTCGACCCTCGAAAAATCCCGACTCTGCAATCTAAAGGGGATTGTTCCAACCTTATTACAATTGCTATTTAATAATGTGATGATAGCATAATATATGCGTTAAATGCATCATAAAAGGATTTACAATTTACTAAGATCTAACATATCTCTCTGACTTTATTTTCATTATTTTTTTCCTTTCATTCAATCTCACACTCACTCATCCCGTACTCTCATTTTAATTTGGATATGAGTTTTCATAAATTGAATTAAATACAAAAATGTCTTATTAATATGAATCGAATTAAAGAAAATGTATCAAATTAGACTAAGGATTAATTTGGATTGGACTACTTTTGATCGACACAAATTCAATTCGATCCATCTATTTCACAGGTCTAGGCAAACGTCCAAAATACTGGCTATGAGCATGAGGACGTGCTTCTTCTTCCATCTCCACAGTTTCCTATTTATTAATTATTTTTTCGACTTTGACCAAAAAAGACTATTTTTCGACATTTAAAACTTTTTACAATCTGATAAGAAGCATTTTTGTTCTCCAAGATTCCACAACAGAGAAGACGTACGATTCAACCGCTGTCTGCGCATCTCCCGAAGAAGACTTCACGATCCATCAATCATCATCCTCCTTACAGTGCCGTTCGACCATCATCATCATCATCCTCTTCGTCGTTCTCGAGACTCGCCTGGTTCTTCCATTCCTTCCCAAATCGACCTCGCTCCCTCCGATTCGTCGCGGCGGTCGACGGATTGATCTCGCTCGGTGCGGCGGGGGATTATGAGCGGCGCGGCTCCAGACGACGCGTCCTGATCTGGCCGATTTCGCGCGGAAATGGAGTCACCGGGTGAGCCGCCCATCCTTCCTGTGCGCATCTGTCGTTCGCTGTGATCGGCTGCGATTTGAAAGATTCCGCGCGTCCTCGCGTTCTGGATTCTGGATCATTGCCTGAATGTGCTCAAGCATGAGAGCTGTTAGAAGAACTATGCTAGTTAGCGTTGTCTAGAATACGGTTTAAGCTTTGAGGCCGCTTGATGTGAATTTTGATCTAAACATGAATGGATCATGAGCTCGGCTCGGAGCTTCGAAAGTATGACAAAAATTTTGCAAGTATTTCTCTAGTTAGCTGGGAATTTTAACTTATTATAGGTGAGTGGAAATTGAACTAATTGGTTTGGTTTGTGGAGCTCTTCGAGTCACGTGTTTTCTCAACCCCAAATGAATGCCGCACTCGAGCTCTTTGAAATGTTTCGAATATGGATTATCCCAGATCCATGGTGTGCTTTCTGCAACTTGAATCTGAAATTGATCAAACTGCTCTCAAGTATTCTGGTAGTCTAGTTTGTGCAATTTGTGAGTGATTGGACTCAATTTTATTTTATTTTCGTGTTTGCTACTCCTTACTAGTGTTTACTTACAGTAACTTAACATTTTGTTTGCCTTTCTTTCTTTCTTTCTTTTTGTTTTTTTTCACTTGTGATTAGGAAGTTTAGTTCACGGAAGGACTTGACCTTTTATTTCTTATATTCACATCTAAAGCATTCTGTATTGGTAAGTGTCTTTAATTTACTGATCTTTTTCTTGGCATGCTGTTGTCCCGTAGTAGGTGCTTCGAAGGACACGTCTGTGGTTGTGGTGACTGTGGCTAGTGGTGAAGTATACATAATCATTAGCTTGTCGACGAGGGTCGACACTCAGGTCATCTACATTGATCCAACTACAGGCGTCCTTTGCTACAAGGGAAAACCAGGTTTAGATATTTTTAAATCTGAGGAACAAGCTTTAAATTTTGTCTCAAATGGTTCCCGTTGGAATTGCAAGAGCGTCTCTAATGGTAGGGCAATACTGGGCTATGCTCCAATGGGGGTGGTCGGCCTACTTCTCATTGCAAAAAAAGTAACTCCCACCATTCCAAATTTACCTGGTGGGGGATGTGTATATACTGTGACCGAGAGCGAGTGGATCAAGGTCTCACTTCAAATCCCTCAACTCCAAGGAAAAGGTGAATTGAAGAATATTCAGGATTTAGTGGAGCTTGACATAGATGGGAAGCATTACTATTGTGAGACAAGGGACATCACCAGGCCCTTTCCAAGTCGGATGCCTCTGGAAAGTCCGGATGATGAATTTGTTTGGAATGGATGGCTCTCAATGCCATTTAAAAATATCGGGTTACGACACCATTGCGTGACACTTCTGCAGGTTTTTCTTTGGACTTGGTACCTCCATATTGATGCTTGTCTTGTCTTCTTTGAGTTATTTTGTATCATAGTGATTTTGTCCAATATTTGCTCTAATTGTTCTTAATTCTCTTCTCACCTTATCTGTCATTCTTAATCAGACTTTGGTGGTTAAGAGTTTTATGGTTACTGTTACGCTCATAACATCGGGCTATTTCCATCTCACAATAAAGAATGAGTTGCTGGAGAAATTCTTTATTAGTGCGTGCTAGTAATGGCCTAGTGATTTCTTGTTTTTTCCTTCAGTAGGGACCACTTTTCACTGATAGTCTGAAACCTTTATGGAAAAAGGACTCATTGAGCTTGCATTATAGGTATTGATCAAGAAAATAGCGAAAGCAGAAAAATTGACTAGGTCTTTTGTAGAAGGAACGCAGCAGCATATTTGGTAAATGTGCGTGAGTATGTGAGTTAGAATTTCTTAGATGGGATGCAATTTTGTCTTTTCTGGTCAGGATTGCAATGTCTAAATGCATAGCAGGGGATGTTATGTCCTACCGGATCTTTCTTCCTGATTGAATCTGCTAGTAAAGAGGATAAGTGCTGATGCAGTTCTCAATCAGATAAAGGGCACTCTGAACTATTGGCATATCTTGTGTTGCAGACAGTGCCATTAGTGGGGTTTATCCTTATCTTCTTTCCTTAAAGCAAAGGAAATCTGCATGGTTGATTAGGTGCCATTGGGTGGTCTCAACTAAAACAAAGAGCCCTACCTATATTTTTATTTGAAGGACGTGAATGAACAGATGACCTTGAATGCCACAATGACTGCACTCATTGTGCTGGTCTCATGACATACAAATTCTTTGGGGCCATTTGCCTGTGCAATTTCGTAGGTCAGGTGAAATCGTTTTCTTAGCAGAACCTTAGAATGAATCTAAATGAACTTGTTCAAGCAAAGAGGTATCAATTGGCAAAATGTGGCTAAAGTAGCTTTAGTGAATGCACGGCTTCCACCGAAGGATGAGTGTCTGACTTTGTCAGACAAAAGTTTTTATTGCTTCTCTCTCCCTCTCTCTACATTGAACCATTGATATTGATAATGGCAGCGTCAGCCAATGGATGGGAAATGATCATCAAGTCTCCTACGTTGAAACAAATTGATGTTCAAACACTTAAAACCATTATTACTAAATAACATTTATTAACTCATTCAAAGTAGACTAATATAGATTATAACAGGGTCTCGTTAATGAGATCGCTAGGAGCATCGGTTGACCATATTTAATAAGGGAATGTTTTCATTCTTAATAAGGAAATGTCTTCATTTCGAATGCATTAATTACCCTAACATGAGAAAGATAATGCATTGGAAATGAAAAACTTTCTTTGTTTAGGTGTTGGGCACTTGTTAAAAAAAAAAAATAGTATAAATTTTAACAATTAAATTTTTTGAAAATAACTTAATCAAAGTATTTTCACCATATTCATTTTTGCTAATAACTTTTATGTAGCAAACACATATTCAAAAAATTGAAAATGAAAACAGAATCTATTTTCATTTTTCATTTTTGACTGAAAATGAAAACTGAAATGTTCGTGAACCAAATGAACCTATGGTTTGCCAAATGAGAGAAGGATGGCTTTTTTAATTTTTTTTCCTCCTTTTCTCTAGGTTTTTAATTTTAATTTTTAGGGTGGAGGGAGGGAGGAGGGAGGGAAGCGCAGGGTATATGACAGTGACAGTTGGAAGCGTGGATTTTTGTAGACGGCAGACTGTCGGGGAGCAGGCTCTGGTGGTTGATCTTTGTTTATGTCTCGGATTAAAACAAATCAGACTGTAGGGGAGCAGGTTTCATGCTTTTTCCTTTATGCAGACCACACTCTGTGCATTGAAATAGTTGGTTAGCAGAAGTGATATTTTACTAACATAACCAATTTACTGACTTATCAAAGTAAACTAGCCTGCTTTGATATGTCAAGAATTATGAAGCATTACTTATTTGCTGTTCTGTACTGTGTCACCATGTTCCTTTTGGCAACTGCTGCTCTCTTACACAATCCTAATCTATAGGGGTTTGCAGAATGTCGAAGTTTTGGAAGCTTAGGACAATTAGAAGGGATTGTTACACTGACAGCTCGCCGTAGCAGATTGCATCCAGGGACTCGTTATCTGGCTAGGGGATTAAACTCGTGTTTTAGCACAGGTAAGATAATGCACAAACATGGCATGGTATTTAGTTTCTTAATGCCTGGTTGCTTGCACTGTCCTGTACTGGGTCCACCAAGACTTCCTGATGTAGCTAGTGTTATGTTGCTGGTGGCTCCAACCAACCTTTTTGTTTGATATGTGCTGATATTCTTCACTGAATTTCTATGACATATGTTATAATATATTGCAATGCCTGGTTATTGTAGGGATGGTTATTTTTCAGTTCCAATCAATTAGAGTCTATGGTCCATGCTGATTAGCTGCTGTAATTTGTTTGATTTTTTCCTATTATTGTCCTGTTACTCATTTGATTGCCTTTTGCTGTTTCCACTCTTAAAATTCTTGATTGTGGGTATGAAATACTCACATGGAATTCAGCAATACTTTTCTTAGAGTTGCAAATAACCTTTGCTTGGTGCTTATTATTAGAGTATCAGATGTCGCTCGACTTTGGGTTTCAATGGGCCTTATATTCATGAAGTTATCCTTCACCTATTAGTCTAAGCTTTTGGGTTGAATATTCTAACAGGATATTGAAGATAGGTTGCGCCTGTTTATTTTGCACGCGAGGCTTCCCGTTCATCAATTTCACGTGTCGTTCTTAGTCTAAATATACGTGAGAGGGTGTGTTAAAGTATTTACTTGTATAGGCATTTTAATGGGCCTTATATTTATGAAGTTTCCCTTCATCTATCAGCGTTAGATTTTGAGTTGGACATTTTAACACTTGTGATACTATCTACATGATGTGTTCGTCTACATATGCATAAGTTGGCTTTTAATTAGTTTTAGAAATTGATAGCTGCAAAAAGATTAATGTTAGTAATGTGGCTCATAATTATAACCTAGGAATTATTGAATGGCCAATGTGATGTGATGCGTTTCCAGTTGTCTAGGTTCTGATTTTTATTGGTATGCCCTGGCTGTTGTTATTGGAAATACATGACTTCACAACGTGGTTCCAAAACTTGGATCTTTTCTCTTGACCCTGAGAGTGTGCAATCAATTTTACTGCCTCAATATGTACATTCCTTATAATTGTGGGCAAGTTTCACCTGAACGTGTGCAGAAATATTATTTTATAGGAAATGAAGTAGAGTGTGAGCAGCTCGTATGGGTACCCAAGAAGGCTGGTCAAAGTGTTCCCTTCAACACATATATCTGGCGACGGGGCACAATCCCGATCTGGTGGGGTGCAGAGTTAAAGTTAATGGCTGCTGAAGCAGAAATATATGTTGCTGATCGAGATCCGTATAAAGGAAGTCCACAGTACTTTCAGAGGTTGAGTAAGAGATATGATGCACGAAATTTGGATGCAACTGTTGGTGGGAATCAGAGAAAGATTGCTTCTGTCCCAATTTTTTGTATAAACTTGCTTAGGAATGGACCAGGAAAGTCTGAAACAATTTTAGTTCAGCATTTTGTGGAATGTATAAATGACATTAAATCAACTAAAAAACTCCCAAGTACTCGAATACATCTAATAAATTATGACTGGCATGCCAGTACAAAATTAAAAGGTGAACAGCAAACTATTCAAGAACTGTGGACACTTCTAGAACATCCTACAATGTCCGTAGGCATTTCCGAAGGAGATTATTTGCCTTCGCGACAACGTACTAAGGATTGCTGGGGTGAAGTTATCTACAATAATGACATTGAAGGAGCATTCTGCTTAAGATCACATCAAAATGGTGTAATTCGCTACAATTGCGCTGATTCACTGGATAGAACTAATGCAGCTAGTTACTTTGGCGCCCTTCAAGTTTTTGTGGAGCAGTGTAGGCGGTTAGGAATATCACTTGACACTGACAGACCATATGGTTATCAATCACCTGATAAGAATAGTGGGTATACTGCTCCACTGCCACCAGGATGGGAAAAGAGATCTGATGCAGTGACAGGGAAGGTATACTATGTAGATCACAACACCAGGACGACAACATGGACACATCCATGTCCAGATAAACCTTGGAAGAGGTTTGACATGAATTTTGATGAGTTTAGGAGATCTACAATATTGTCCCCTGTTTCTCAGTTAGCTGATCTTTTCCTGCTGGCTGGTGATATCCATGCAACACTTTATACTGGGTCCAAAGCAATGCACAGCCAAATACTCAGCATATTCAATGAAGAAGCAGGGACTTTTAAGCAGTATTCTCAGAACCTGAAAATCACCTTGCAGAGAAGATATCAAAATGCAGTTGTAGATAGTTCCCGCCAGAAGCAACTGGAGATGTTTCTTGGAACGAGACTGTTTAAGCATCTTCCATCTATTCCAGTCCAACCTCTCAGTGTATGTATGTTTAACATTCTTCTTTTATTGAAGCAAAGCTCAGATTACTTTTCATTTCTGTCTTGTTGCTGCTTTTGTCACACACTCTTTTGTTATGCCTGGTTCCTCCTCATTTTATAACTTTCAAATCTTCTTTCACTCTTTAATTCTTGGATCTTTTTAGCCCCTGATATATTTTCCTTAATTGAAATGCCAAATTTTGGGTGCAAAACATGTTGCATGATCTACAAAAGAGAGTTTAGTAATTAGCAAAGAGATGACGTAGAACATAGGTGTGAAAGCTGACAGGATAATTTGCAATGCTTACATCGTCCTGTGAAGGCACAGCTGACAGAACATGTGCATGATCACCCCAAAATGTGTACAATCAGCTCGTTTAATCTATCTAAAATATCTCATTCGATAAATTTCTTTAAGTAGTAATGTGTATGCTTTGGGGGCTGTTTTGTTTCTTGCTCTCTAGTTTTTGTTTGACAAACTCTTTTCCCAAAAGTTTAAGCTTTCAGAAAACGGGCCATACTGTATGTCAACCATATTTCATATCACTCCCCTTCGCTTAAGTTGCAGTTTACATGTGAAACACAGGATGTAGACCTAAGTTTATGGAGAAAAGAATCAAACAGAAAACACAACAACAGGAATAGAAACAACAGAAAAAAATTAAGGGGAAGTGTCAGGATTGGAACTCTTCCCGTGCTTTGATATTTTGTTGAAAAATCAGCATATCTTTGCATAGCTTTAGTGGCACTTTCTTGATTTGAAAAAAGGAAAAAAGTCTAAAAGTTCGTTCAGAGCATTCTATTAGTTTTGGGATTGAATCTCTGTTTTTGATATCCTCATTGACAATTTTTAAATTTTCACCCTTTCTTTAAATAAATTTAAAAAGTAGTTATGCAAAAGGTGCATCTTCTTCTATACTTCGCCATGTCCTCACTTGATTGCTTTGCCTTTTGACGGAACCTTTCTGTACTACCATAATCTTCAGTGGCTTGTAAGTCACCAATGCTTGGATTTTAAGTGATTTTGTCTCACATTTCTATGAAAATTCACTGCAATAGTTGAAATTGAGTTTGCCTTCTAGAATCATCATAGTATAATTCCCCCTCGGAATTTTTTGGGTTTTTTGTGAAGTACCCAGATGATGTTCATACTAATTGGTTGTGCTAACTTTTACATATGAAAGTTCATATTCCTGCATTCAGATGTTTTATGATCTGTCTTAAAGTATCAAGTGAATTGTTGTGTAGTAAAAAGAAAAATCATTGCTTGAGTCGAGCTGATCATCTGTTGGAAAGAAATGGCTATTATAGAAAGAATATTCACATATTAATATCTCCGTCTTCTTCATTTATGATGATTGCAGGTTCTTTCTCGTCCATCAGGATTCTTTCTCAAGCCAGTTGCCAACATTTTCCCAAACTGTGATGGTGCCTCAAGTCTCCTAAGTTTCAAGAAGAAGGATGTAATCTGGGTATTAAGTTACTTCTCATTCTTCAGCTTATAATTTCACAACTAAAAAACTCTTGATGGCTTGTAATGGACAAGGAAGACTTGAACAAGTATTGAAGGTAAAAAAATGTCAGTTCAGTTTAATACTTTCTCACTGGAGCAAGTTCCCTTCCTTTTTCACAGGTTTGCCCGCAGGCTACGGATGCAGTTGAACTTCTTGTCTATCTTGCTGAGCCTTGCCATGTCTGTCAGCTTCTTCTCACAATATCACATGGTGCAGATGATTCGACATATCCGTTGACAGTTGACGTAAGGACTGGCCAGGACCTTGATAATCTTAAACTGGTCCTGGAGGTATGTTTCATCTTCATCACTCTGTAGTTTAACCACTTGAATTTGTAATTATGATGTTTTGTAAGAAGCATTTACTTTTTTTGTATTCCTAAATGGTTATCTGATGGAAAACTCTTGAGAGGATATAACAACACTCTATGCACTGCATATATAGAAGTTGCAGAGTGATTGACATATTGTAAACAGAGTTTATAAATGTTTATACTTGTTTACATTTTCTGCTTAGCATGCTAACTAATGATTAGATTGGGCCCAAGAATGCAATTCTTTGCATAAAGTCTTTTAATTTTTGTCTGTAAAATAGGAGGACAGCTTCTTTCCAGTTCAAATGCACAAGATGTTTTATCTTCACTCTACATTTTTATTTATTTAGCTAAATGGTCTGAAAGTAATATTTCTACTATGAAACTGCACCAAGAGTTTTTTCCTTCGCAATAATGTAAGCGAACAAATACTTGAATGGAAAACGGGGGCTATGAACCTATTTTCAGAAAAAAAACCATTGTCTTTTAACATTTGATCCTTGTCGCTTTTATGCACCCTATACATGCTTCTGTTTGTGCTTTAATGTACCCCGACCAGATAAATGGTTCAGTACTTTTATTTTTAGTGCACAAAATTATTTCATTGAAACTTATGTTATGTTAGTTTCCATACCTATAACTGTTTGCAATCACCTACTTGTGACTAAAGGCATGAAGAAGGTCCATTGGATGAGTGATGTTCTTGGCACATCCTTTTTTGTCAGTAGGTTATTATCCCAATGGGTGAAGAAGAAACACAGAAAATCTTGTTATCCTCTTTGCGGAGTTATATTTACACGTGCTTTTCATTTTGAATATGCACTTGTGTCCCCTCCCCACCCCCCCCCCCCCAAAAAAAAAAAAAAAAAAAAAAGAAAAGAGGACAGAATTTTCCTCCAATTCGCTGGTTTGTTATCTCAAAGTCAAGTGAAGCTCCTCCATATGTGGTGGGGGTTTGATTGGAATTTGATTGACTGTAGTGAATGGTGGTCATTAGTATAGAGTAATATTTGTCTAGCAGTACAGATGTATGTGGGTGGAAAATTGAAAGAGAAACCTAGAACTTCGGAACTAGAATTTATAGTTGTGTGGCTCCTTTGTAGCCTATTCCATCATCCAACTATACCAAGTGTTTTTACTTGTGCTGCAAAGTGTTTCTACAACCGGACTGGCTAAAGAACCTGTCAAGGAGCCAGCTTGTGGCTTAACAAATCCAACCTCTGGTTCAAGTGTTAAAATAAAGATAGAATGGCTACAATGGTGAGACTCTCTGATGGATCAGTGGTTGACTGCAGTCTATGCCAATTTAATCTAAATTTTGACCATCTATGTGAAGCAATTCTTCACCCAAGCAGTTTTAGTTTGGTTTACAGATTTTACCCTTTCCTTTGTCTTTTCCTCTTTCCCATCTTCTTCTGTGCTGTTTCTTTTGGTTTGTCCAATTCCTGGTTACAAGCACCAAAATATCTGATAACCAATTGTGGAAGGAGAAACCAGAGCTGGCTTTTGTATGCTCTTCATGCTTGGGATCCTTTGCACAAATAAAATAACATTGAGATGAGGTGATGGTGGAGAGAGCAGCAGAAGAAGAAGAAGAAGAAGAAAAGGGGGCACGGTAGGATTGAGTGAAAAGAAAAGAAGGGGGCATGGTAGGATTAAGTAGACTCTCTGGAGTAGAAGTGTCATGGTGTGCAAAGCGAGAGAAATTAAGAGAAGAACACGATGATAATGGGAAAAAGGGGTGTAATAGTGAGATAGCTATCCAGGCAAGACACGCATCTCTTTGGCAGCAAGCGACTTTTCCTTACTTGCCGTGTAATCCTGCTGCTAACATCATTAGTCTCTAGTCCAGCTTATGCCCTGTCATGTTAATGTAATTGGAAAAGTCAAAGGCATGATGGTCAAAAAGGCATAGTCATGTGCACTAATGAAATTAACAAAAGAAAAGGACATTAGCAAAAAAATTCTGTGATGTAGTGAAGCAAGAGCAGAGGGGTATTATGTGATTAAGTAATGTTAAACAATTTAATTTTGTTAAATGTCTGATCCAAAACCATAGTAAACCACCTGCTAGCCGAACTGGACTTGAAATAACCAAAATTTTCTGTTTGGTTTGGGTTTTTGGGCAATACCAAGTCCATTGATATGCCTCTTTTATGGTCTTATTAGAAACATGCATGTAACATGGCTTGAAAACAATTTTTTATTTATCAGATGCTTGGAATTTGATCATATGCATAGTATGATTATTTCTTGGTTTTCTGTTCCCAGGGCGCTACTATTCCTATGTGTGCAAAAGGGACAAATATTTTGATCCCCTTACCAGGACCAATTAGTGCAGAAGATATGGCTATTACTGGAGCAGGGGCGCGACTTCATTCTCAAGATGCATCAACTCTTTCACTACTATATGATTATGAAGAAGTTGAAGGAGAACTGAACTTTCTTACTCGAGTAGTTGCACTCACTTTTTATCCTGCTCTCTCTGAACGAAGCCTTGTGACGCTTGGTGAGGTAAAAAGAAAAAAAAATCAATATATGTGCTTGGATTTGTTGCATTTGTTCTTATAACTAACTACATAAACAATAAATCTAAGCATGTGTGCTATATGTCATTGTGGTTTTAATTTCCAATGGAAGACTTAATGGTGATGGTATCTTTTTTATTGTTCTTGTATCAAATGGTGGAATGCATTCGCATCGGTAGATCTTCAAATTGACAATGCTTCATGGTTTTCTCTTTGGTTGTGTGAAAATATCTACAAATTAGAAAGCATGAGAAATTCCAACTCAAAATGTTAACCCATTAGGCAGAGAAGGTGTGAAAACTGTTGATAAATTCCATGTTCTGTTGCTTAATACCACATCTTGTTTCATTTCTCACTTGTAATTAGAAACAAACCATTTCTTGATCAGGAACTCATAAGGGCACTGTATTGCTGTTGTTAGGCATCATGTGAAGTTTAACTTGTGTATTTCTTTTTCTACTTTATCTGCCATTCTTGTGAGTTCCCTGTACTCTCTTCCGTGTATTATGGTAGATATGATTTTCTCATATATTGTTTCACAGATCGAAATTCTTGGAGCTTCCCTCCCTTGGTCTGGAGCTTTCGCTGGGGAAGGCTGTGGTGCTAAACTTATCGAGTTCAGCAAAAAATTTCAAAAGGAGAGTAATCCTTTTATGTCTAAACCCGAGTCTAATCCTTTCTCTGGATCTTTGTCCAATGACAATGTGTTGCCATCTTCTTACCAAAAAAAAGACAATGTGTTGCCATCAGATGAAAGAGGCATTTCGGGGAACCACTTTATGGACCTTTTGACAGGAGGGGATACATTTAATGAACCTCCTTCTCATCCGCTGGCAGAAAATGTTACATATGATGGAGACGACCTTGATTTCTTAGATCAAGCGGTTGTTGAGTATCACGGTGCTGAAAATGATAGAAAGACATTTCCAGAAGCTGAGAAAACGTTAGCAAATGGTAACCAGCAGTACATCGGGCATCTGAAGTACCTTGCAGGGGCTGACCTGGTATGTTGGGATCTCCTCATGTTATATCATGGTTGATGTTCCCTTGATGTTCTTTTCAATAGATAAATCTTAGGGAGATTCATTTTTCCCCCTTGCACTGACGTTGTAAATCTGTTGTCTTAATGTGCAATCTACATGATTTTACATGTTGATGTTATTTTTTTATACTTTTGGTTCTTTTTTTAGCTTTATTTCTCTTTAGTCTTGGGCAGCATAGAAAGCATCCGTGGTTTGATCTTTCTAATAAGAAACCAAATTACTTATTGGAAATTGCCAGTTTCTTGTGTGGATTTTTCCTCTTTTCACGCTTTCATTGGATGGCTCACTAATTGTATATACAATTAACATATCTTCTGATGATAATTTTCTTCATACCAAGGTACTAAAGCATTCTTTCTATACTAATGTGGCGTTTTCATTGTTTGTAATATCTTATCCACAATTTTGGTAAGCCAAGGAATGCGTACCTGAAATATGTCCTTCCAAATTACCGAGATACTATCAAGTGTAACTGCTTCTCTTTGTTTCATTATTAATCTCTTTATGTCTTAAGTAATTCTAGTTCATCTCTCAAAACAATGTTTCTGACATCCTTCCAAGTTACCCAACTTTTTTGAAATGCTTAGCTAGCTTAAGATTTATAACTGTCAATTTAGTAACTTTTATAAAATGAAAATTGCTCTGACCAAAAAAAAGAAAAAAAGAAAGTTGCAATAAGTTCTTCTGATAAATGGCTCCAAGTACAGTTTGCCTCTTATCCTTTTAACTTTCGCTGTCACCTCTTTTATCTCTAGGTTTGTCTCAGATAGCTAGCCTAAATTGGTAAATGTTAGAAATATTCTCACATATTAGTTCAAATATGCCCTTAACAAGTGATTTGTTGCATTTTGTTGTAACTTCATTGAGTTTGTAAGTTGACACCTGATGCATTTTTAACAGCGAAAGAAGCTCGACTTTACAGAAGCCACGGAGCTTGAAATAGAACGCCTTCGACTAAATCTTTCAGCTGCTGAAAGGGATAGAGCTCTTTTGTCAGTTGGGATTGATCCTGCTTCAATAAACCCCAATCTGTTGCTTGACGAATCTTATATGAAAAGATTATGCAGAATTGCCAATTTGCTCGCATGGCTTGGGCAAGCTTCACTTGAAGACAGAATCACTGCTGCAATTGGTCTTGAGAATACTGATAATAACATCATAGATTTCTGGAATATGACTGGATTAGGGGAAAAATGCTTGGGCAGCATGTGTGAGGTGCGTGCTGAGACTGGGGTTCCTGCAACTCCATTTTCAACAGTTTCATCAACCTCCTCACAACTTAGTCTATTATGCTCTCAGTGTGAAAGGAAAGTCTGTAAGGTTTGTTGCGCTGGTGAAGGAGCTCTTCTTCTTCAGAGTTATATCTCTAGAGATCCCTCAAGTTATGGTAGTGTTCAGAGTCAGGGTGGATCAAGCCATGGTGGTCAAATTGATGTCTCAACGAACAGATCCACAACAATTGATGGTATTATCTGCAAGAGGTGTTGCCAAGGCATTGTGCTTCATGCGTTGATGTTGGACTACATCAGGGTCTTGACTAGCTTAAGAAGAAGTGCTCGTGCTGGTGATGCTGCTTATACAGCCTTGTATGAGGTGATGGGATCTTCCTTACGGGATTATCCATCTGAAAGAAATAGATATTCTAATCCTAAGAGAGCTGTTAAAGCTCAAAGAAAACTACTTAAAGGAGAGGAATCACTTGCTGAATTCCCTTTTGCCAGCTTGTTGCATTTGGTAATTTCTTGCATCTTACGTATTTCAGAGCTTTCCTTGTCTTTTCCATTATTACAACTATTTTCAGCTCTTGGTGCCTTCATTTTGAGGAGGATATTTGTGAACTAAAGGCGGGTCTTCTTTGAACAATGTTTAAGACTGACCAGCTTTTGTTAGCTGCCCAACTACTGGAAATGTGGTAGATGCGTGCTTTCCTATAAACCAAACAAAACCTTTAACAAGTAACTCTCTGAAGCAATAGTCATGCATGCTTTTCGAGAGATTTTCTTCATTCTCTCTCTCTCTCTCTCGACAGTTTTGAGCTTGGCCTAAACCAATTTTCTTATAATAAACTATAGTGATACCCTCGATTGTCTAAATTTCAAGTGGTAGTTTTTTTAGATTTTAGAAGTATAGTCCTTTTGGAAGTAACATGGATTTATGGTTGAGGTATCCTGAAATTTCTTTGAATAGCATCCAGATAAGTTTCCTCTCACTGGTTAGTGGAAAAGGATGCATAAATTGCTGGACTTCCACGCTGAACATATAACTCCAGAATCCTCAATCCTATTAACTATCCACATATGGAGTGGGAAAATAACATCAAACTGAGGAGCTTTATTTCATTTTAGAGGACATGTTCGTGCTTCCTAGAGCCTGTATACAAGTGCTTGCGGCTTTGATTATGCTATAGCTATTGTAGCGTATGGGAGTCAAAATTTGTCCAATTGTTAATTTCAGGACTTAAAGCAAAAGGACATATCTTAGTGTGTCATGTTCCTATCTTTTCTGTACATGCTGTTTGCAAGAAGGTTGAGAAAGCAGTTTGTGCTTCTAGATTCTATGGGTTGGCTTTTAAATGGCTTTTCCTACCAAGCATTTGATGGTTAACATCCATAAAGCAAAGTTGGGAGTAAAAAGCCCTCCAACACCATCAAGTTGTTTCATTTGACATCTATATTTTTTACATCATTGGTTTTTACTTGTGTGTAATTTTAGGTCCCAACAGCAGTGGGTTCTGCCCCACCATTATCATTGCTTGCTCCACTCGCTTTTGGGTCGGAGCATTCGTATTGGGAGGCTCCTACCAGTGATTCCTCTGTTGAACTGGTCATTGCTCTGGGAACCCTTTCCGATGTCAGTGGAGTGATCATGCTCGTTAGTCCATGTGGCTATTCTGCGGCGGATGTTCCCAGTGTAAGTGAAGTTATAAGATGTCAATAATCTATTTTATGCATAAAAAATCTGCTGGATTCCATGTGTTGGATATATCCTATCTGCCTGAATTGTGATTTCATTTGTTGATGGATTGACCATCCATATTTTCCCCTGAATCAAATTACATTTTTTGCATTGTATGCAAACAAACAGTTGAAGTATGACACCTAACACACCCTCGCCCCCCCCCTTCCCACAACCAAAAAAGAAAAAACAGTTGAAAAGATATAATGTAGTGGATAGGTGATTTTAATTCTTCGACTTCTGTGCTCTTCTTGAGAGGAATTGTAGGAGATAAGCATAAGCCATATAAATCTCATCGGTGGTCCCAATTGAGTCGTGGAAATTGTGCCAGTCTAGTACAGGAGTTTGGTACATCTGTTTGTGCTTAGATATGCTTTTAAGTGCATGTGGGCTATGCTAATCATGTGAGGAATGATATTACGAATATACAATTGGGATAACTGAAATGAGCTTTCAGATAGAAGAGGATGACATAACTTGTTTGATTTCACTCCTAAGGTGAGTACTATCCTCCTTCCCTTGAGGTGCTTTGTTAGAACAAGTAATTATGAAAATAAATCACTGCCTGATGAGTTCAGATGTTTTGGCCCCACCAAGTACAGTCTCATCGTTACTACATGACCAGAAACTTTATCGCTTACTTTGGGTAGAACTCTTCTGATGCAATGACAGGTGCAAATCTGGGCTAGTAACAAGATACAGAAAGAAGAAAGATCATGCATGGGAAAGTGGGATGTCCAGTCTCTTATAGCATCTTCCTCAGAATTCTATGGTCAAGAAAAATTGGCTGGGGAGGATGAAGTACCCAGGCATATAAAATTTGCTTTCAGAAATCCTGTCCGATGCCGCATTTTATGGATTACTCTGCGTCTTCAGCGTCCTGGTTCCTATTCTGTTAATCTTGAGAAAGATATCAATCTTTTATCTCTGGAAGAGAATCCGTTCTCACAGCTTAGCCGGCGTGCTTCCTTTGGAGGCTCAATTGAAAGTGAACCCTGTATTCATGCCAAAAGAATATTAGTCGTTGGAAGCACGGTAAAGAAAGAGACGGAGCTACCACCAGGCTCTGACCAGATGAATTTGAGAAACTTGTCAGACAGAGTTCCTCAGTTAAATAGGTTTAAGGTACTACTGATTTCCAAGCATTTCTTCTACTCGGCTTCATGTCAAACTTCCAATCATGCTATTTGCTGATGACCATCTTATCCATCAATGTCTTTTTATAGGTTCCTATTGAGGCTGAGAGGCTCATGGACAATGATCTTACCTTGGAGCAGTACCTTTCTCCTCTCTCACCTTTGATTGCAGGATTTCGTTTAGATGCTTTTAGTGCAATTAAGCCACGGATCACCCATTCGCCGCTTCCAGATGCATATACACAGGATGGGTTGACATTAATGGACGAGAGATACATCTCTCCAGCTGTGCTATATATGCAAGTTTCTGCCCTCCAGGTACCTTTGAAATTGCCATTCCACACCCTTGAAGTTGATGTACACTTGCTTCTCCATTGCACGGGGCATGCTTCTGTCTTATTTGCTGTAGTGTTCAGAGTGGTGTGTCTTTGGTGAATCTCCTCTGTACGTGCTTGTCTTGAATGTGTTCAATTTGTTGAATACTCTTTACATCTGTGTTCTCTCTCTCTCTCTTCCTCTCTCACATGCATGCGTGCTTGCTGGGAGACAGATTCGGTAACAGCTTTTCAGATGGTGTCTTGCTTGTACTTTTGCAGACATATGTTTTCTTTTTATAGATCTACTCCCCCGTCCGTTAGTTTAAACCAGAGAACGATTTGTTCCAGGACTCCCACAAAATGGTGACTGTAGGAGAATATCAGTTGCCCGAGGCGAAACCTGGCACTCCCATGTACTTCGACTTCCATAGAAAGATACAAGCACGCCGAGTAACATTCAGACTTCTCGGCGATGTCACTGCATTTGTTGATGACCCTGCCGAACAGGAAGACCCGAACTTTAGAACTTCACAATTGGCTGCTGGGTTGTCGTTGTCGACTAGAATAAAGTTGTACCACTATGCGGATCCGTACGATATGGGAAAGTGGGCCAGCCTTTCGGCTGTTTGAATCACGTCATATCTTTATCGAGATTTTTGGTTTTGGTTGCAATTGGTATTCTATTTTTTCCACCATATTTTCTTGTAAAATTGAAATGTATTAGTGTATTATTCATCGACCTTTCTAGATTACAGGGTCATTTCTGTTGTATGGTCTTTCTTGTATAAGCTGAACATAGTTTCAGAAAATTTGTTTCTCTAGAATATTTGCTGGGGAGTCGAACCTCATCGGACAACGAAAATTAAGTATTTTGTGAGGAATGCGAGTGTTGGAGGCATTACTCGTTTTTATGCTTGAGGACTACTGAGTATACTGTAAAAGCTCTTCTGCTCTGGGGACTTGTACAAATCTTCGAGGATCCGGTGACTGATAGATCGCCGATGACCTCAGTCGAGGCTGTCCATGGTTGCCACGGGCTCACACCAACCCGGAGCATGGCCTGAGGAGGCTCGTGCGAGCCCTGCGAGTTCTGTGATAGAACTCGTGGTTTTGCAATCGCAGGTCTCCTCGGTCGTGGCCATGGGGGACCTGGTCTGGCCCGAGTCAGGTCGTCTAAGCTCGATGTAAAACCACATCGGAGGCGGCAACCACCGGTAGCCTCAAGCCCAAGCCTGGCGACAGTGGCAATGGCGGTTGGCTTGGCAGATGGTGGAGGAGAGGGGAGGCCAGTTAGGGTTTGTGGGGAAATTTTTTGGGGCAAGGGTAGTTTGATATAAAAGAAAAAAGAAAATGGAAAATCGATAAACAAGTGAACATAATAGCATAATGCAACTTGAAAGGATGTTGCAATCCAAGATGCGTATTGTAAGTTTTCAAAGGTTTGCTGGATATTTGATATGGGGGAATTCTCAAGATGGTTTTTGCAATTTTCTCCATGAAAAACTCAAGTTGTTTCATCTAATCCTCTCTATCAAATCACTTGTAACTTAGAATTCTACGTTACTCTTAAGCCCAAATATGATATCATCAAATCACTTGTAACTTAGAATTCTACGTCACTCTTAAGCCCAAATATGATATCATCCTCGACATTTTAATTTGTATTATGTGTTGTTTAATTTAGCCCTTTTACTATATTTAATATTTAATATTGTCTTTCCTTAATTCAAATAAACAAAAGTGTCGATTTGTCTTCCAATTTGGTAAATTTGAGTAGTGGACAAAAAACGCTAATTAGTTAGATTATCCATGTAAAATATTAAACTCAAATTATAATATGATAGTCCTTTTAATTTGTTAAATTTAGAAAAATTATTATCCAATTTTTTGATGTTGTGGACTGTTTTAGTTGAATATCTTACGTGTATAATCTATATGTAATATTATTTTTTGTCTAGTCTCCCAATTTACCTAATTAGAAGTCAAATTAGCAAAGTCTATTTACTTGAATTAATAAAATGATATTTTCATATAGTCTAGGGTTAAATCGAACAATTACCAAAAGTTCAAGGACGGCTTTACATATCGACCAAAGTTTAGGCATTATTTGCGTCATTTTCACATTTGGGAAATTTGCAATAACTTTTATGAAAAAATAATTCGACCCAGCAAAGTTACAAAAATGACCATATCATGTATCTCGAATTTCATCCCACAGCATCCCTACCCTGTGGAATAATCCCAGCCGTCCATCGCGTGGGACGTCTTCTAGGGTTCTTTATAAGGCTCCCCCATCTTCTCCATCGCTCGGCCGTCTCTTGCGCTTCCGCTTCTCCTCCAGAGCTCCGAGCCTTCCGCGGCAATGGTGAGTTCGAGAAACCCTTCGACTTTCGGAAACTGCTTCAGATTCACTCTTCTCTGCTCCGAGGAAGTCTTCTAGGGCTGTAGTCGTTTCTGTTCCTCCGAGGAAGTCGAGGAAATCGTGTCGCGCGTGACCGAATTTGGTCGGTTTGAGTTTGAGAGTAGCCTCTTTCGAGCGAGCGCGAAGGATCCGAGTAGTGCCCGGCTGTAGATGAGTGTTTCTCGTTCATTCACTCGTTGAAAGAATGAATTTTGTGAAGGCGTTTCCTTTGGGTAGTTGCTCGTGGCCGTCTCTTCTTAGCTTGGCGTTGAATGGATGGATGTTCTTGTTTTTGTTGCGGCGGCGGCTGTTGATTGATCCGAGATTCGTTCGATTTGGCGTGGGTTTTGTGGGATTCGCGTCTTCCCTTAGTGCATCTGATCAGGGGACGTTTGACGAGCGTAGCTTGTTTAAAGATGGGTTTTTTCGAGCGATATTCGTAATGTTCTGTTTCGTGTTCTTTCCGTATCTGATTATACATGCCCTTGCACTGTGTATCAGGCATTTGTCAAGGCTCTGAAGAGCAGGGCTTACTTTAAGAGGTACCAGGTCAAGTACAAAAGAAGGAGAGGTATATAGGATTATGTCCTCAGCTGTGGGAGTTGCATGGGGTTAGCATTATCCGGCTGTTTTTTTTTTTTTTTTTTTTTTTTTCTGAAATGGTTTCCATGTATCTTTGCAGATGGGAAGACTGACTATCGGGCTAGAATTCGCCTGATTAATCAGGACAAGAACAAGTACAACACTCCCAAGTATCGCTTTGTGGTGCGCTTTGTATCCTATAATGCGGTTGGCGCTGTCCATTGGTGTGTTTATTGTAGGAAATATAGTGGCTGTAAAGACAAACAAAAACCTGAAAGACATGCATTGTCTAACTGGGGCGTGCCTTTGATGTAGAAAGTTTTTGGTGAACTGAAAAAAACCATTAAAAGTTTTCAGTTAAAGGAATTGAATGTCGTTTTTTACCTGTCTCATACGAAGCGGATTTGGAACCTTAACCTTTTTGTAGTCCAACAAGTTTACTGTTGCGCAAATAATATCTGCTAGCATTGCTGGAGATCTTGTACTTGCAGCAGCTTATTCCCATGAGCTGCCTCATTATGGGCTTGAAGTCGGTCTGACGAACTATGCAGCTGGTATGTCGTTGTGTGTTTTAGTTCTGCTCTCTCTCTCTCTCTCTCCCCCTTTGTCTGACACATATACTCATTACCTACTGGCACATAAGCTTGTTAAGCTCTTTTATCAGTATGTACATATTCTGACATTTTTGGCTAAATCTACCCATCTTTTCAATGGATTAGCATATTGCACTGGACTTCTCTTGGCTCGTCGGGTTTTGAAAAAGCTTGAGATGGACCAAGAATATGAGGGCAATGTTGAGGTACATTTATGACTAATGATTGTCCACTTTCCTTGATGAACCATTTTGACTTACGGAAGTTGCATTTTGTTGTTCTCAGGCAACTGGAGAGGATTTCTCTGTTGAGCCTGCTGAGACCAGGAGGCCATTCCGAGCTCTTCTTGATGTTGGTCTTTTGAGAACGACCACTGGAAACCGTGTTTTTGGTGCGCTCAAGGTATGATAAGTGTTTTCCATGCCTGTATCTTCATGTGAATGTGATATGCTGACAGAGAACTGTCATTATATATGCACCAGATTGTTTGTCTGGAAATATTCACACATCTTCTTCTTCTCAGGGAGCATTGGATGGTGGTTTGGATATTCCACACAGTGACAAGAGATTTGCTGGTTTCTCAAAGGACAGCAAGCAGCTCGATGCAGATGTTCATCGCAAGTACATCTATGGTGGGCATGTTGCCGCTTACATGAGGGTAACTTGTGCTTTTGTGTGATTCTGATGTTTTATCCCATAATTCTCCTCGTTGTGGTTGCGAGCTGAATTTCTCTGGTATGTTTGCATATTTATTTAGACATTGGCGGAAGATGAACCTGAGAAGTATCAGTCTCACTTCAGTGAGTACATCAAGAGAGGACTTGAGGCAGATGACCTTGAAGGGTTGTACAAGAAGGTTCACGCTGCTATCCGTGCTGATCCTACTATGAAGAAATCTGAGAAGGAGCCACCTAAGGAACATAAGAGGTGGGGGTATATATGTATATATGCTGACGAAAAAATAACTATGGTGTTTTACATAATGCCGTGGGTGTTGTGCTTTTCAATTCTTTTCTTGTGCCTAAGGTTTGCTGGACTTTAAAATCTCGAGGTTTTTATAATTATCAATCGTTTTAACTAAATTAAGGACTTTTTTGCCTTACAAGAGTACTTATTCTCACTGTATTTAGAAATACTTTCTTGCTGGGTTTCGTTTATTGCGTTAATATAACTGAATTGCTTTGATGGTTTGTTTTGGTTTCCGTGGGAGAGGCGTTTGAAATTGTTGGCTTCTGCTTGTTCAGTTGTGTCTTGATCTAGAAGTGTTTTATGTACTGACAGACGAGTCATCTTTTCTTGCCAGATTCAATTTGAGGAAGTTGACGTACGAGGAGAGGAAGGCGAAGCTGGTCGAACGACTTAATGCCCTCAATTCAGCTGGAGCCGACGACGAGGACGAAGACGACGAGTGAATGGGTTCCATAATGGACGTGAAGCTTTGAGAGATCTATTTTTGCCCCCCTAGTTAATCAGCCTTTTAGGATTTTGCTCCCTGTTCTCCTTTCTGTTTTACCGTTACCGTTTGCAGGTTGGAATGTTTCCGAAGCATATACCGTCTCTTATTGGAGAAGTTAGCTTGGGTATGGAGTTATTTCTTGTTTCGACTCTGATGTTAAATGGACAATAGCACATTTGGTTGTTGTGCCAGGGCAATTTTCTCTGAGTACACGCTGTGCTTTTACTATTACATAAATCTGGAGGAGGTAGTGCTTTAGCATTGTTTTGTCTCTCGTTACTATGAATGACAGTTCGAACGTTAATCAAATGTGCATGTTTATAACTCGATTTAATGTTATACAAAATAAATTGGCGTTGCCGTCCCGCGGTGTCGGATGTGCAATTAAGAATATAACATGACGACTACTTCCAAAAATAGATGAATGTTAGTGAGAGGTCGTCTGAGGTGGAAACTCCATGTTTGTAATAATTTAAACAGCGGTAAAAACTTTGTAAGTTGCGACGGTTCGATGAGTAACGGGGGTTAGGGCATGGAAACCAATATTAATGATTTTGGTTCGGCAGGCGATGCTTGAAATCAACCCTCTCTTTTTTGTAATCTGCCTATTATATAGCTAAGCTCACAAGCAGGTTTTTGTCATGTTTCTATGTACAGTGTGTGAGTTGAACATCACATCTGAAACTACACGGAGAGTGGAGGCAATATCAGTTAATCTCCTATTTAGGCTTTCCATATCAGCTCCTTATTTTCTTAAAGGATTATATATTATATCTATTATTAAGTAAAAAATGATTCTCACTCGAATCACTATCAATATATTGACACATGTTAAGCATGTATTGATAAAAGGATAAAAAAACGTTATTCAGAATTGGGCTCTATTTGTTATGGAAAAAATTGTATCATTCGAAAGTCATTTTCCAAAAAATAATAGCAAAATTTTGATTATTAATGTAAATATTTAAATATAAATAATTGTCTATAATGAAAAAAAATTCTTTTTTTGATTGATAATTTCAAAAGATACAAATTATCACTTAAAAAAAAATGCTATTAAAATCATGCATCTCCTATAAAATAAACAGAGCCTAAAAGAAAGAGGGCATAGCAAAGTGCTTTTAATTTAATTAATTTATCATTGTATATTCTAATTATTAAACTTGATTACATTTCTAAGCAGCCAAAAAAAAAAAAAAAATACTCGATTAAATCAATGTTTAGGAGATCGAATTCGAATAGCGACCACCGTCCGGTCCAGCCTTCGTTACCGGTCAGGAAGCTGAACGTTGGTTACTCATCATATCGTCTTCCTCGGAGGAGAAGGAGGAGAAGGGAGAGATGTTGGGGCGATGCTCGATGCTTCCGTCGTCGAGCGACGTTCAACCGTTGCAGAGCTTGAGCGGGATTCGGCATCTCGCCGAATCGCGTCGCTTCAAGGTATACCCAGAACACCGAAGCACATGATGCTCCATACACCATTTGCAAGTTCCTTTCTTTTGGACGGATTACGTTGTGGGTCTTCTTCTTTTCCGAGAAAAATCGTCGAGCATTGCATCTCTTCTTGCACTTCTCATGAGATGATTAGAGAACAGAAAATTTGGCCGAGACCCGTTCAGTTTGCTTTTGGGTCAGGACTGTAGGAGCATTCATCGTACGTGTGTGATCATCTGTGGCGAATTTGACTCGCCAGCGTGTGTTCGTCGAGAATTGTGATGGGCTTTTGATGGAGCAGAGCAAAGATTGGATTTTGAAGGGAGGGAGGGGAAATGTTGTTGCTATGTAATCTGAAGGGTGTGTTATCCTCTCTCAACCCGTTCTCGCTCCTTTGAATGTTGGAAAACTAGAAGGCCGCCATCATGAGCTCATAACCAGCTCGTTAATTGATATTCCCATCCGCACGCGATCTTCGGTTCCTTTTTAGCTTAGTGCTCATGCGTTAGGTCTGACCTGGTCCACTGCAATTGCCATGTCAGCAGCAACATTCGTCAGCTTTTTCTTGGCTGCTAACGATCTTGGAAATAATTTCCCGACTTTGATGTTTCTGTGAAATTGAATGACGAGAAATTTACGTCACACTGATTGTCCCCTTGTGTGAGTCTGAATATATGACTAGATCTTAGCTTGGGGGATGATGGTTTCTAAGCCTCTCAAGTTTCAAGCACCCTATTTATGTGCCTGGGATGGTCGTTAGAGTCTTTGTTGTATGCCAGTACATCTTAGATGCAAGCAAAACTTTTACAAGTTAAGCAGCAAATCTCGTCCAAATAATTAAGTATTGATGAATTAAGATTTATCAGTGGAATTACTTTCGAAAAGGTTTGGCAAGTTAAAGTAAACCAAACCACCTGTTGCATGCTTTTCTCTTGCATTTCACTTGACCACTTGACTCTTGCTTACTGAATATTGAGGTCCTCACAATTGATTTGGGTCACTACACTTGCATATTATGAAAGTCTCATTGGCTTTTACAATAATCTCCTTAGGCCTGGTTCTTGGATCAATTTGGTGTCCTTCATGATGGCAAACAGCCTTATCCTGGAGCAATTTCAACATGTATGTTTCCATCCTCTTATTTGGTATAGTGATATGCCATTAGTCAGCTGACAGCAGCAGTTGTTAAAAACTTTTATTTGGCTGACAGTAGAAAAACTAGCAAGTAGTGGTGCAAAGATGGTGATCATAAGTAATTCCTCTAGGCGTGCATCAACGACCATGGAAAAGATGAAGCACCTTGGATTTGATCCTTCTCTCTTTGTGGGAACCATAACCAGTGGAGAACTCACGTATCAGTACTTGAAGAGGTATCCTCTTCTATTACTTTATATTTGTGGTGGACTCCATTGTATGGCAAGTGGAATATTAGCATGTCTTGAGCACATTAATACTATACTTTGTCATAACTACTGTTTGGATGGCACAAAGTTGATTTACTTTAGCCTGCAGTTTTCTCTGTTGATTTTAACTTCTAGATGTTTTAATAACTTCTGTTCTCTTTTTTCAATTCATTGAGATAAAATCGACATCTGAGAAAAATTTGTATCATTTATATGACTTTTCTTTCACATAAATAACTAGTCATCTATGGATGACTATGATTTGTTTCTTCTAGTCATATTTGACGAAGTTCTGGAAAATCTTTGTAAATTGAATTAGTTTTATGACAAATAGACTAAGAGGAGTTACTTGGGATCACCGTCACACACTCTCTCTCCCTCTCTCTGTCTCTGGGTATGAATACGAACATCAATGTCCTACTGTCCATGATATCGTGTATTACTTTTCCTTGGAAGCTTACTCCTGTTCTCAAACTAATAGGAAATTCTTTCTTGAAACAGGAGAGATGATGCTTGGTTTGCCGCCCTTGGGACATCATGCATTCATATGACCTGGAGTGACCGGGGTGCCATATCTCTAGAGGTTTAGAAACATGGTTGCTTCAGCATCCTTTGCCCACCCCAAGCAATAGAAAAAAATTTCATGAGTGCAGCTCTTCTTCTTATATGTTTTATTCTCAATAAGTAAAAAATGAGAAAATTCTAAACTTGAATAAGATTTGAGGCCCGGAGAATTTGTTTATATGACCATAATTCTAGAAAGCCCATACTATGAGTGCATCTCTGGATATTGGACACTTCTATAAACATATGGTAAGTTTAAACCTGATTTCTTGTTTTAGGGCTTAGGCTTGAAAGTTGTGGAGAACGTTGCAGAAGCAGAGTTTATTTTGGCTCACGGCACTGAAGCTTTGGGTCAGGCTTCAGGTTCAGTACGACCCATGAAATTAGAGGATCTTGAGAAAATATTGGAGCAATGTGCAGCTAAAAGAATTCCTATGGTGGTAGCCAATCCTGATTTTGTGACAGTTGAGGCTAGAGCCTTGCGCGTAATGCCTGGTAAGATGATAATGAAATTCTTTTCCAGCATATGAAAGTCTTGATGTATGTGGATTTATTTTCTTGGTTTTAACCTAAAAATTGTCTTTTTAAGCTTAGATATGGGGCATAAATTTACGTGGTTCGGTCACTTACTTTCAAATACATGAACAAGCATTTAGAACAGTGAATCTTTCACCCAAATCACTGGAACCCATAAATCAGAGGTTGTGGTGTAATGCACTTATATCTGAGTGTTAGAAAGACTTATTAGCTTTATTTGATACTTAACTCGGGAATTGACTGCTCTATGTTACTGATTTTCTTCAAATTATAATAGCTCACGTGTGGCTATAGTTTGCTGTCGGCAATTTAAGCAATTTACTGAAGGATGTAATGGTCTGTACCTTATTCAGTGTGAGATGATCTTTTATTGTTTTCCATTGGTTATGGATTCACTTCTTCTAAATTCAGAACTTTCAGTTTATAGTAGCATTTAGGTAGGGTAACTGATATCCATTTTGTCAGGTACATTGGCATCCAAATATGAGAAGCTTGGAGGTGATGTCAAATGGATGGGGAAGCCTGGTAAGGTGAGATTATCTTTTGGTGTTGTTTTTGCCAGCATCCTTCATTCACTTTAAAGGACAAATAATATATGATCCTTTAAAGCAGACTCCTAAGTTCTGATTTAGTGCTTCAAAAAAGTTGAAGTTTGGGTGCATGTATGCATGTTCAAAGATATGAGGTACATGTGACATTAATGAGATTATGACTTGATACCATTCAGCTGCTGTGTTTCAGAACTGTGCTCCCGAGTGGGGAAAAATAGCTTTTATTGTGTTTTATATATCCATTTGGCATAGTGGTGTTCATTTTGCATAATTCTTCCGTGTCTTCCCTTGGTTTTGCCAATTAAGCAACGTAATAATGTGTCATAAACTGTATCTTCAAGGAACTGTTAGATTTTAGGAACTAACCCTGGTCAGGGTCACACTCAATGATGTTCTCTGTGTCAAATCTCTAGGATAAGTTTTTCCTCATTTCCTACGTCTACTTTATTATGATCACTAACGTTGTAGAATGTTGCATTCCTGTTGAACCAGATCATCTATGAAGCAGCAATGAAGATGGCCGATACTGATGCTTCTGATTCTATAGCAGTAGGAGATTCTCTCCACCATGACATTAAGGGTGCGAATGCAGTTGGAATCCAATCTGCCTTCATCACGTGTGGAATACACGCCTCTGAACTTGGACTCAACAGTTTTGCAGAAGTTGCGGATCTATCTCGTGTATCAGCTTTAGCGTCCAAGTATAGTTCTTGTCCATCATACGTGTTGCCTTCATTTACCTGGTAGAGTAGATTCCGGTGACTATTTTCATGGTATTATTCACTTTTTGGGGGCACAACTATTAGAAGGTCTTTACCTAAAAAAAAAACTATTAGAAGGTATTTGTAGGGGAATGAGAGGAGTTTTGACTCTGATTTACTTGGAGACTACTCATGCTTGAGCAATGGACTATATCTGTTTGCCATCCAGTGTCTGACCGACACGGTTGTTGTGTCAAATGACAGACTTTGGTTCTTACTACCTGTTCGGTTCGCATGATAGCGATTTCATTCCCATTCTATTCCTGATAGAACGGTTATTCAAAATCATTATGCTGGACTCTTTGAACAATGTCAGTAATAACAGTAGCAGCTACATGATGCAACATCCTGCGGATGCAAGGGCTGTCACTGTTTGCCCCATTTCCCGCCCAAGACAGAACTTCTCGAAGAGCTCAAAAGGTAAGACTTTCCTCGCCTCGACACTCAAGCAAGCCACATGGTGATTTTAATGAAGCATAGACTGTAAGAAGATATGCTTGGGGAGAACTAGGGAGTTCATTGCCATTGCATTTCGCACGTCGTACATACAACAAGCTGTGAAATATCTTTTGCTAGTTTAATGAGAGTCTATTTGGTAACATTTTTATTTTGAGAAATAATTTTTTTTTCAGAAATAGTTTTTTTCTATTTTTTATTTCCTGAATAATTTGTGAGTAAAAGAATGCATTTAGTAATTACACAAAATTTCTATTCTTGTAATAGAAAAAGAATAAAAATGTGTTTGGTACGACCTACAATTTTTTTTGTAAAGTATAATTTCTTTTAATAATTTTTTTAGAATTTTCTTTTTTCCCTCTTCTTCTTCTTGCTCCTCCTCTAGTGGTGGCAAGCGGTTGGCGACTGTCAGTGGAGGTTGTGGATGGCGCGGTGAGGAAGAAGAAAAAAAAAAAAAAAAATGAAATGAAAGAAAATGACTTATTTCTAGATTTTATTCGCAGGAACAATAAGGCTTCATTTGGCAACGTTTTCGTTTCTTTGTTTTGTCGTTCTTTTGCTCTTCATAATAGAAAAAGAATATAAATCCATTTGATAACGTGAATTAATTATTCAATTCCTCGGAATAGAAAAGTGGCTATGGAATATATTTGCCATAGAAACACTACGCAGAAAAAAGTACCTTCTTGCAAATTTTAGAAATAAGTAATTTTTCCTTTTCTTCTTCTTCCTTGCCGCTCGCCGCCGCTTGTTGCCGCTGTTGTGCGGTGGCTGGCATCATCCATCAATCGGTGGCTAGCAGTGGACGACGGTGGCAACCGATGAAGAAAAAAGAAAAAAAGAAATACAATGTTACAAAAAAAATTGTGAATTGTATTAAACGCATTCTCGTTCTTTTTCTATTCCGAGAATAGAAATTTTGTGTGATTTCTGAATGCATTCTTTTATTTACAAATTATTTTAGGGAATAGAAATAGAAATAGAAATAGAAATTATTCCAGGGAATACAAATAGAAAAAAGTTTATTTCTGAAAAGCAATTGTTCATCGAAATAGAATTGTTATCAAACATATTTTTTTATTTTTTTGTTTCTGTTCAAAATATATTTCCCGACTACTTTTTTATTTTAGGGAATAGAAAAATTAGTTGATGTTATCAAATAGATTTTTGTTCTTTTTTTGTTTTTGTTTTTGAGAAACAAAATAATAGAAATTTGGAGAAATAGGAATGTTATCAAATAGAGTCTAAGGATGAGCATGACAAAATTTCTGGAACAAAAATTGATTTTTGGCTAGAAATTGATTTTTTCAATTTCTATTTCAGAAATTGAGAAGTTAAAAATTTTAGCTTCGACTTTTTCTTCAAATCTATTTTTGGAATAGAAATCTATTTCAAAAATAGAATAATCAAATTGCGTTACCAAACGGATTTTTAATCCGCACTGCTTAGGGGAACAAAAAACAGAGAGAAATAGAGAAGTATAAACTTTATTATGCGCGCCCTAAGAAACTAGCGGATGAGCACGCCCATTGCTTGTGCATCCTAAAAAATAAATGTGTAATGCTTTTTTCTTTTAATAATCTAGGATATATAAATTTGGCTATTTACAAGCTTGTGAAACACCCTTGAAGTCTCACATATTGGTTAAGTCCGAGTCTTTAACCTATATGGCTACGTTTGGTCGTCCGAATTTTTAATCGGGATAGGATTGAATAGGATATGATATGAAATTCTTGGATTTTTTTTATATCCTATTTATTGTTTGGTGAACACAAGATGTATTAAAGTCGAATATGTTCACATCATATCATGTACACGTTTTTTTTTTTTTATATAAACGGCATGTCATTATAAATGAACCTAAATGTTCATAAATAGAGATGGTGAAAATCTCTTGTAAGTTTGTAACACTACTCATTAATTTATTTTTATTTTATTTTCCCCTTTTTTATATTATTTTTTTTTTTTCCTTTCATCATTTAATAAAATTTTATCAAATAGTAAATTTTACTAACATACCTAAAATATATAATAAATATAAATATTTAATTTATAGATTGAATGTTATTATAAGATAGAATTACAGTTGAATATATAAATTAAAATATGATTAATTAAAAATAATTTTTCATTTTTTATTTTTAATTTCTTAAATTAGAATGCAAATATTATTTATATTGAAATATAATTTCAATTTTATTAATTTAATAAGTTTGTTATTCGAGAAAAATAACTTTCTTATTATGGATATTAGAAATCCTATCCAGTTTTATCCCACCTCCCCCATAGGATAATTTTATCCTGTCTATATCCCTCTTATATCCGACTTTATCCTGTCTTAAAGGAGCACCAAACGTAAGATATGATAAATTATATCCCATCCCGAATTTTATCCTGACTACCAAATACAGCTTATGGGTAGTTCTCACTTAAAGTAATTTAAGTGCAGGCGAAAACCTTCCAAAGCTTAATTACAGCACCAATTCCTGAAGTTAATTCCAATAAATGATGTACAAACTAACAGGATGATTTGGATAATTACCATGAAGTATGTTATTGTTTATGTGGATGTTTTTCCCAGTGCAATAATTGCATAATATAGTCAATTGACCTCCATTTCTTAGAGAAATGAATGGCATACATGGAGGGCAAATGCAATTCAATAAGCTTAAAAAATGCTTGAATTTCCATGAAGTACAAACACTGGTGTACCATCAAGTTGTGCACTCAATCATCTTTGCCTAGACCTTTCAAAATGAATGTTAAATCCCATATATGACCCATTTAAACATAGATGGGGTCATTTCAATTTTGAAGTGCTTATCTTAAATCGATTTTAAATTTAAAGACCAAAATAAATATATCTAAATGGATTGAGTTCTTTAGAACCCATTTCCAATCCACTAAGCTCAAACACACACTCTTTCTCTTCAGCCTTATAAAAATATTTTAAAAAATTTGAAATTATAATTAATTCTTTCTTTTTCTTTTTTTCTTTCCTTTTTTTTCTTTCTTCAACCTTCTTCCATCTTCCTCGACTAGTGGCAGGCCATGGCGATGGCCAAGCAAGGGACGAGCTCGCCAATCGAGCAAGACCAAGTCCTTACTAAGGTTTGGCACTAGCAAGGCTTGAGATGGCTTATGGCGGTTGTCGATAGAATAATAAAAAATAAAAAAATGAATAGAAAAAAAAAATTTATATTAAAAAAATGAGTGCACGAAGGAAAATCAAATCAGATTTTCAGTACCAAATGCCATAAAATATTCTCTAATTTATTTTCAGATTTTAGGCAAACATTAGAATATATTGTTATTTTCCTAGAAAATGAATTTGTGGAAAACATTTAAAATAAAATGAAGCCTCAAGTTTTTCAAAAAAATTGTAAAAATCATCCACTAGATTTGTATTGTATGAAAGTGTATTAGCAATGCCTTTTTAAAAAAAAAATCATAAGAAACAAACTTTCCTAGAGTTAGTTAAATGGGTTAGGTTGAGTATGGATTGGGTATGGATTCGATTGGATATGGATTTGGTTGGGTATGAGTCGAAAAATTTGTATTATGATAAATGAGTCATAAATAGCTTAAAATAAGTTAATTTTGGTCGGATTATTTATAACTTGGCCCAAACCCAATTCAATTCACTTGTTTAATTGGTCTATCAATGTTAGAAGGCTACGATAGAAAGACTTTGTGCACTACAAGGGTCTAAACCTTTCCTCATCCTACTATCAAGTATCATAATTTTTTTTTTTAATAAGATATCCTAAGTTTTCAAATGTGGCTCAATGTGAAGCTTTAGTGCCATGTCAACTAATTTTTGCTTATGTGTAGGAGAGCTTGATTAGGTTCATGGAAATCACAAAACACGTGATCTTGACTATAAGGGAAACTCTAATTTATGGGAAGAATGATCTTAAATAAAGCAAGCATTAACTCACCAGATTAACACCATTGTTGGTGCTAGAGGTTACTACTCAAACTGAAGAAATTGCGTAAAATTGCTCTAGGTGAGGACACTTGTACTGATTAAAGATCTGAATTAATCGTTCATGAGACTTGCAGAATGTTTTATGAACTTTTGTATGGTTGGATGTATGCACTTGTGGTTTTAAGTTATTCATGCAAGAAAAGCAAATAAAATAAAATGTAGATTTTTTTTTTTTTTTTTTTTTTTTTGGGGGGGGGGGGGGAGAGGGTGATGACTCTCCATCCTGCATATCGTGAAGAAGGAAGGTTTCATCTTAATCAATGGAGATAGATTACATCAGAACACAGTTTGCAAACCAAGGTCTCTGCAAATTATTCAAGTTAATACCAGCTCACAGTTTGAAAACCAAGCACTCTGCAAATTGTTCAAGTTGAAACCAACATACCGTCTGAAAACCAAGCACTCTGCAAGATATGAACTCATACATATAGAATTTTTTTCGTTATTAATTAGTAAAAATGTCAAATATCCAACGTTGTGCTCCTCGATAGCTAGATAGAGAAGAAAGATACCCTGTACTTCTAAAGGACATATTCGTCGCTGATTTGGGTTCTGATGGTAGGTATTGCTGAGGTTATACACTGACGTACGCGCATGATTCTGCTTTGGAAAAAGTCCCCATGGTTTCGAGAGAGATGAAGCTCATAGTCATCTTCTTGCCCGCGTGCGTACATATCATCTTTTTTTTTTTTTTCCCCACTATTAATTAGTAAATGTGAATTATCCAACGTTGTGCTCCTCGATAGCTAGACAGAGAAGAAATATACCCTGTACTTCTAAAGGACATATTCGTCGCTGCTTTGCGGTTCTGATTGTAGATATTGTTGAAATTATACACTGACGTGCATGCGTGATTATACTTTGGAAAAAGTCCTCATGGTTTAGAGAGAGATGTGTTACGAAATCTCACGTCGATTCCAGAAAAATAACATTCGCAAACAATTCACCAGACATAATATAGTAATAAAAGAGCAGTATCAGATGAACACGCTAGAAAATTTGTTATCGAAGTTCACCCAAACTTGTGCTACGTTTCCGCGTAGAGACACTCTGCGAATCCACTAAACTTCAGAAAAAGTTGGAATACAACGACAATCTTCTCTCAAGATCATGGCACAAAGAGATTGAGAACCCTCATCAAGAAAAAACTCACTTTTTCTTTCTCTTTTTTTTTGCTTCTCTATTTTCTTTTTTAGCGTCTTGACGGCTAGGGTTTTGCCATCGCTAATATATAAGGTACTATTTTTAACCTAAAAGGAAATCTAATAGAAAAGACAAAAAAGCCCCTAAAAACAAATATTTGGCTTTATATATAACAATCTCCCACTTGAAGACAAATATACCCAAGCACCAAGCAACTTTGCATCCATCTTCTTCAAAAAATAGTAGTTGAAAAACTTGTGCTTGTGCGATACTCCTCATCAATCAACATGGAGTAATACCAATGGTAGTAGTACAGAAAATATGCTTCTCTTTGTCTACTACCTTGGTCATCATGTCAGCTGGATTCTTCGAGCCATCAATCTTTTGTAGCTTTAATTCATTATCTTTCAATGCTGACCTGATAAAGTGATAACGCTTCTTGATATGTCTAGTTCTTGAGTGATAAGCTGCATTCTTTGCTAAGTGCATTGCATTTTGACTATCACTCCACAGTGTACTGACTGACTGTTTTCGATGTAACTCCTCCATATAATCTTGTAACCACATGATTTCCTTGGAGGCTTCTATAATCGTTACATATTCTGCCTCTGTTGTCGATAAAGCAACTACTTTTTGTAGTTGAGATACCCAACTCACTGTTGTACCTACAACTGTAAAGACATATCCAGTGGTACTCTTACCACTATCTCGATCACCCGAATGATCTGCATCTACATAACCCTGCAACTCTAGAAATGTACCACCATAACAAAGTGAGTAATTGGAAGTACCTGCTAGATATCTCAATATCCATTTTACTGCATTCCAATGCCCTCTGCCTGGGTTCTGCATATATCGACTCACAACTCTCACTGCATGTGCAATGTCTGATCTCGTGCTCACCATGGCATACATCAAAATCCCCATTGTTGATGCATATGGAACTATTGCTATCTTATCTTTCAAAGCCTGAGCGCTTGGACACATATCCTTGGAAAGTTTGAAGTGACTCGCTAGAGGAGTTGCAACTGGTTTTGCCTTGTCCATGTTAAATCTCTTTAACACCTTGTTCACATAGTCTTCCTGCGATAACCATAATTTTTTATTTTTCCTATCCCTGAGAATTTTCATGCCTAAAATATTCTTGGCCTCTCCCAAGTCTTTCATAGCAAACTGTGATGATAACATATTTTTCACTTCTACGATTCTCTTCATATTGGAACTAGCCACCAGCATGTTATCCACATATAAAGATAGATACACAATGTCACCATCATCATATTTGCGAAAATAAACACAGTGATCAGACTCACAGTGTACAAATCCTTTTTCTTGCATGAAACCATCAAATTTTAAGTACCATTGTCGCGGAGCTTGTTTCAAGCCATACAAGCTTTTCTTCAAGCGACATACCATGTGCTCCTTACCTTTGACTTCAAAACCCTTAGGTTGTGCCATGTATAATTCTTCATCTAAGTCACCATGTAAAAACGCTGTTTTTACGTCTAACTGTTCAAGATGAAGATCCTCCACTACAACTATACTTAGCAGAACTCTAATTGATGTCATTTTTCACTACAGGTGAAAATATCTCGGAGTAGTCGATCCCTTCTTTTTGAGAAAAGCCCTTGACTACAAGTCTCGCCTTGTATCTAACACTACCATCTGCTTCATTCTTAACCCTGTACACCCATTTGTTTAATAAGGCCTTTTTACATGTGGGCAACTTGGTCAACTCCCAAGTTTTGTTCTGAAGTAACGAGCTCATCTCGTCTTTCATAGCACACTCCCACTGCAAGTGAGACGTGTCTGCCTTTGCCTCATCGTAAGTCTCCGGTTCCCCCGAATTTGTATATAAGACATGGCTCAGAACAGTATTAGCTGATGGATAAAAAATTACCTTTGGCTTTCTCACACGTGTAGACCTTCTCAAGACAGGTACTTCAGGGTCATTCGTTTGCTCCGAATCACTGCGTTCTTCTTGAACTACCTCTTCACTGATAATAGGCTCATCTTGAACTTTGATCTACTGGAAACATCTTCACAGGCATTATGTCTAATTCAACATACTTTGGTTGTACTACCTTCTCATGCTCTGTCTCTGTCTGACGATTCTTGTACATCTTTTCTTCATTGAATACCATATTGCGACTGCGAATGACTTTGTTATTCTCATAATCCCAAAGTCTATAGCCATACTCGTCGCCACCGTATCCGATAAAGACGCACTTCTAGGACTTAGCATCAAGCTTTTTCCTATCCTCCCTATCAATCAAAGCATATGCAATACAACCAAACACCTTTAGATGTGAATAATTAATCTTCTTACCTGACCACCGCTCTTGTGGTATTTCTCCATCCAACGCACTAGATGGACTTCTATTGATAAGATAAACAGCTGTATCAACTGTGGCAGCCCATAAGTGTAGCGGGAGACCCGCGTGTAGTCTCATGCATCTCGCACGTTCTAGAATAGTCCTATTCATCCTTTCAGCTACACCGTTCTCTTGAGGAGTTTTAGAAACAGTCTTTAACCCATGTATGCCTTCTCGACTAAGATAATTTGCAAATTCTTTACTTGTGTATTCACCACCATTATCAGATTTCAAAGCTTTAATCTGATAACCTGTTTCTTTTTCTACCATGCCTTCTCGAATCGCACCTAACGCCTTTCGATCAAGAATTTTCCATCCGGCTTCTGCTGTTGGATCCACTTCCGCCATCTCGGGTTTCCAACCCTCAAGTGGTGCATAGAGATCTTTCTGATAAAGATAATCCTCTATTTGTAGTTTCCACCATCCGAAATCCTCTCCATTGAACTTATCGATTCTGATTTTATCTTCGCCATCCTGTTTGCTTTCAATCGAACGTCACCGAAAACCCTCGATGTTCTCGATTAGCCAACCCAGGCTCTGATACAAGTTGTTACGAAATCTCATGTCGATTCCAGAAAAATAACGTTTCAAACAATTCACCAGACATAATATAGTAATAAAAGAGCAGAATCAGATGAACACGCCAGAAAATTTGTTATCGAAGTTCACCCAAACTTGAGTTACGTCTCCATGCAGAGGTACTCTGCGAATCCACTAAACTTCAGAAAAAGTTGGAATACAACGACGATCTTCTCTCAAGATCAGGGCACAAAGAGATTGAGAACCCTCATCAAGAAAAAACTCACTTTTTTCTTCTCTCTTTTTCTTGCTTCTCTATTTCCTTTTTTAGCGTCTTGACGGCTAGGGTTTTGCCATCGCTAATATATAAGGTATCACTTTTAACCTAAAAGGAAATCTAATAGAAAAGACAAAAAAGCCCATAAAAACAAATATTTGGCTTTATATATAACAAGATGAAGCTAATAGTCAAGTTCTTGCTTGCGTGCACACATAAATAATGATCTAATCATTGAAGATAGATCACATCAAGCACTCGACAAGTTGCTCATGTTGGAATGTCCCTGCTTCCGTCTCTCCTATTTCTCCTCCTCCTCTTATGCGGACGCTGCCTCCGTCCATTGAGATGATTAGTTTGAGTATCATCCATCGGTAAGCCTTCTGTGCCTAGTGCTTGAAATTTGTTGCCCTTACTTTTGGGACGATTGGCTACTCTTGATTTTGTGCATCCTTGAGAGAGAGCGAGAGATGCTTAAGCAGAAAAAAGCAAACATTACAGTTCCAGATCCTTTTTCCCCGCTGCCGTAAAACGTGGCTCGCCTTCGCCGGTTGCCGTTAGCCATTGCGTGTAGGGAGGATACAAATCCATCCCCGTTCTTCTCTGTTTTGTGTTCGGAAACCTTGAAGAGGCAATGCTGTGTTTGATTGTTGTTCATAGTTTGGATTAAAAAATTGCCTTCACTTTGAACGTGAGACTTGCACATGACGTGTTAGACAAATTGTTCATGAGATGTATTTGTAAAACAATACTTTCTGCATCAAATCCGATTATTAATCGTTGTGGTTTGGATGCTATAAACTGATTAGTGGTCATTTGGAGTAATTTTCAAGAAATTTTTCTTTCATGAGATTCTCTTCTGCCCCCCCTTTTGAGAACGGAGAAAACACCAACACCAGTTTAGCTTTGAGCATTTTCTTTCATAACAAAGACCTGTGCGATGTACCTTCTTTGCTTGTCCTCTAATTTAGGCAAATGACAACTTGTATACTGGTGGTAAAATTGCCATAGAAATATCGTGTCTTCTTCTGTTCTTTGTGCTGCTTTTGGTGGTATACACATGCTGCATAAGCAGGGGAGGCATGATTATGACTTGACACTACTGTTATCTCCAAGGGTTGGTTTTAGATAGACTTAGTTTGAAAACTAAAATAACACCGAGATTTTCTCTAAGTAACAAACGTGATTGAATCAAGTGATTGTATGACATCTACAGCCCGGCTGAATGGAGCGTTGGAGTAACAAATAGCACGGCCACCAAAAACTGTTATGGCGAGACAATGCCGATGAGTAGAACTACATATCAAGGTGAATACCTAGAACATACGAGACCGGTAGATGAAGTACTTAAAGACATGCATAGTCTAGCAACGTCGGCATATCTTCTCAACATAACGATGCTCTCAGCTTTGCCAAAATACGGACACACTCCTATCTACAGCGGCAAACTGAGCCCAAAGTAAAGAGCTCGCTAGGATCGTTATGCTGACTGCAGCCATTACTTCCTTCCCAGCTTGCCTAATACTTGGAACCAACTTTTTTATAGGGCTTTGTTTTACTAATTTTCATTTGTTATCATGTTCGCTTACTGTAACAATTTACTTCTTTGCCTCCCCCTGCAATTCTATGGGGGAGCATGAATATGAAAATATCTCCTTTGTCATGTAAAGACGACTAAAAGCATATTGCTTTTGCTAGGAACTAAGGTGGCTCGTTTGTACTTAGCATTTACCTAGTTTTTTCTTCTTCTTTTTTGCCATAGCATCTACCTAGTTAACTAGTTAGATTATACTAGACTTTGGCAGATCATCCTTTTTATGACGAAAAAAATCATATATTCTGTTGCACAATTTCACGGTGGGAGACTTTTGAGCCTGTTGATTTTGGTAGGACTTGAATTTACAAGCTGGAACTAGTTTCTTCTCTTAATTTTGCTTAACAGTAAAAACACACACACACATAGGAAAAATCACAGAAGTAAAGATTGGAAAGCAAAACTTAAGCGTGGAATCATTATGCAACACTACATGTTCAGAAGGGTAAGAACATTGGTGGCTAAGAAGAAAAAAATGATTTGGCAAGCTAGTTGGCGTAAACAGGAGCACATAGTCTATACTGAAGTTTAGATACAAGCTTTGATCATACCATGACACAAATCTCTTGCTGCCTAAAGCAAACTTAACAAGATTTTGAAACTAACGTCAAGAAGCTAGAGAATAGAACTCATTGAATTCTAATACATTTGGAATTCTCATACATCACATCCAAACTAGAACACAACTATTTACTTAATGTTGACATGAGTTGACTAGTAAAGCTTGCAAAATGAAGCTGGCACAGTACTACCATCCATAGAAAAGCAAATACTACTTCCGGATTGCCAGTCCAACAGCATTAACTTCCATCATACTCCTGATGTCCCCTCCAACTTCCGAATGCACCATTCCAACATTACCGGCCGCCACATGCTTGTCATAAGGTGAAAGGTGAACCCCAAGTGCAGCCCTGCTAGAAGGATCAACATTATTCAACCACGTGGTGTCCCACTCAATTGCCTTCGCAGTGTTACATGCTATACTCAGCCCTCCGGGAATAGTCAATCTTGTTGAGTTTTGCATGATCAGAAGAACATGATATACTGACAAACATTCACCGACTATAATGACAAATCAATACAGCATTCATGTTGAGTGTTAACAGCATCGTTTTATGAAATAAGTGTGCCTCCTGGACCTACTCAATGAGCGAGATTCATCCCAAGAGAAGTGGAAAAAGAACACAAATTAGATGAATTATCTACCTATCAAACGATGTAGCGAAGTAAGAAGCATCAGAGTGAGACAATCAAAGAAAACAATAGGGAAAATGTCAAAGACTGTCTGTGAAGTTTCCATTTAATAATGTCCAAAATAATATTGCATTGGCTCACGCACAGGTATAGATTCACATCAAGACTCGGTGTAAAAGCAACAAGACGACAGACAGACTTCAATTTGAAGTTGGCCAAGAATCACAGTTTTACACAAGCGACCGGATAGAATGCAAGAAGCTGCCAATGTTAAGTCAATCAGAACTCAGAGCCCAGATGCGTCCTCTCATCATAAATCAAGCTCAACATAAATCTATCTATCCATGTATCAAATTGAAATGTAAGATTATGAAAACAAAACGGTCACAAGCATAATTTCAGTTCCAAGTCAGTTGAAAACTTCTCTTTCTATCTGAATGCAACTTGAGAGAGAGAGAGAGAGAGAGAAACTTGAGAAGAAATAGTGGCAGTGTGGAGGCGAGCATGCTTGTCATCGATGATGTAGTAATCTGCCAGGACGACAACGTTGCTCTGGATCTCCTCGGAGACGCACTTAGTCCTCGGGCTTGGGATTGTCTGTTGGAAATTATATCCAGAGAATACACACTGTTTATTGTAATCAGAACATCAATGTAAAGAAGACGATAACAACTATATAATATTCTTCTTTTTTATGTAAAATTACAACTCTTGGAGAAGAATAAAATAAGATATCATTGAAAAATAACATAAAATTGGAGGTGAGGTACGGATAATCGAATCTCCTTAAGGCGATTAGTTCCTGCCAAAGGTGCCCCGCAGATTTACGAACTATGCCTCCCAAGATACAACACCTCGAACCTGTTTGGATTAACACTATGCAAACAGGACTCTGTCGAACCGTTCAATTGAACCAACACACCCAGATAAAATAGAAGAGTAGAAAAGTATATCAAAGCCTTTTTGGAATCGAGTTGGAAAAACCAAAACCAAAAACCCTGTTTGAAGCTCTATGCTCATATCTATTTATAGAGCTTTTTAGTTCATGTACTAAAGAGATACATGAATTAAATAGACGCGTGTATCCACGAGATTCATGAATAAAGAGATACGTGAATCCAAGAGATTCATGTATCCAAAGATACGTGAATTCAAGAGATTCATGAACTCAATAAATATATGAACTAAACGATACATGAATCTAGGAAATTCATGAATTCAATAGATACGTGAACATAAAAGTATAGGAAATTCATGAATCCAAAAAGAGATACGTGAACAGAAAAAACGTATCTTAATTTATTGGCTTCCGTTGATCCATTAACCATAATTATAACCATAATTACAACATTGTCAACCACACAGCTTCCGCGACCGGCACCAGACGCACGCCCCAGCTCAACAGTAAGGAAGCTATTAAGAGAAGAATCGATCCGGCGCGCCTCTTTGCCATCGCTGCAAAGCCAGCACACAGGTCTTTGTTATGAAATAAAATGCTCATGAAAATGCTTAAAGCTAAACTGGTGTCAATGTTTTCTCCATTGTCAAAACGGGAAAAAAAAAAAAAAGGCAGAAGAGAATCTTATGATGAAAAATTTCATGAAAATTACTCCAAATGCCCACTAATCAATTTATAACATGCAAACTACAATGATTAATCTTCGGATTTAGTGTAAGAAAGTATTGTTTTGTAGATACATCTCATGAACAATTTGTCGAACAGGTCATATGCACCATCAACACAAGTCTCACATTCAAAGCAAAGGCAATTTTTTAATCCAAACTACGAACAACAATCAAGCACAGTATTTGTGACATCTGGATTTTCAGTCCTGTTTTCAATTGGATAAGTCGGGCTTTTAATCGATGCACCTATAGTGCTATTCTCAGAGCCAATCACTCGTGAGATAACTAGTCTATTTGGTAAAGCCATTAAAGGATTTTAACGTAATAGACTTGAGAATTCGATCAGGAATCGATTGCTTGACCGTGATAATCTACAAGGATCATTACCGCACTGTCAAAATCGATGAAAGATCGATTCGACTGAGATATGTGATCAGTGTGTGAGTTATTCCACCTGATTGCAAAATTCTCGTTGAGTGACACTCTACTGATTATTCTGTCATTTTTGTATCCTATGTCCATATTTGAAATCTTGAGATTTTTACGACAATTGAGAGTCGCCAATGTGTCGAAGACGTACTTTGTGGCTTGAAAATAATCAACCACAGGTTGAATGCGTCAAAAATTCATAAAAGCTACATGGTAGATTAGGACGCGCTAAAATCACACGATATTGAAATTAACCGTAAAATTGAATTCGATTTTAGAAATTGGAAGTTCTCTCATGTCACAAATCATTTTAGGAACATTGACTCATTCTTAGAAGATTTTTTTGCAAACCGAGATTTTAGCGAAAAGTTCAAAGTTAGGCCGTTTGGACCGGGAACTTCGAGGGACCGTTTTTGGTCGCGCTTTTGACATCCAAGATGGTTCAATGGACAAGGAAAAATGTGGATTTAAGTGTGGTCACATGGGATAAATTTATGGGCTTTAATTTGGATTGATTGGATGAGAAATTAAATGAAATTGAAGGGCAAAGTTACAAAATTCGTATGCCATGGGGGGAGGAACATTTTAGACTTGTTGGGAGGCTTGTTCAGGAAGATTGAAGTGAGAGAAAGCTGCTGTAGGGGCTGATGGCTGGTGGGGGCATGTATGAGGAGAATATGACAAGTGTTGAAGGCTTGTGAGCCCAAGGGGAGCCCCCTCTTCAGTAGACCATCTTCTTCCCTTAATGGTGGCTTTCTCCATTGTTGTGGAAGGGGAGAAGCTCAGCAAACCACAGGAGATAGCCAGCAAGCTAGCCGAGTAGCCTCCTTGGCCGTCTAAGCACCGCAAGCCCACCAAAGGTCGTCGCACGTCCAACCGCACGCTGCGTTGCTGTCCTGCTTGTCCCCGTTGTTCTCGCCTTTAGTCGCACCTTCCCTGGTCGTTTAACATCCCCAGACCGTCGTGGAGCTCGCCGGAGCTCAGCTCGTCACTGCCTGCCACCACCTGGACCGTTGCCGCCCCTCCTTCGCTGTTTTGGCCTCAACCAGCAAACCAAGCAGCCTTCTTCCAGCAAGAATAGAAGCCAAGTTCCAGCAAGGCTGTGGAAGCTTCAAGGGCCGTTTTAGGTGCCTTTCGGACCTCGCTTGGTATCACCGTGGGCTAGTTTATCGCTCCCCGCTGCGTTCCTATCGTTTTGATCCGAGTGGATCGTTGATCAAGTGAGTTTGCTCACTAAACCTTACTTAGTAGGTTAATTATGCTTAAGGGTTGTTTAGATTAGCTTAATAATAGATTAGTGATAATCTATAATGGTTAGATTAGTGTTATAATGGATTAGTATTTAGCTAATTAGTGAGATTAGCACCGTTGATGATGGATTAGTTGAATCCAGTGTAATTTCTGCAGTTCGGATTTCTGGACACTCGTCATTTGCCATTTTTGTAGATTGAAATGGGTTACGATTTTAAGGTTGATGTCTTCTGAAGAAATGTTTTAGACATCCTTAGCTTCAACACATATTTTTCTCAAGATTTTTAGGGATCTTAAAAAAAGGATATATTAGTTCCGTCATTTTCAAACAGAACCTTAGTTTTTGCTGAAACTGGTGACCTTTTAGGATTCTAGGGGTTTTTATCAATTCTTAGGTTTCGAATTTCAAAATTTTTTCTTCACAAAAGTTGTTTTTAATATATTCTAGTTTAACATACTAAAATTTCAGATTAAATGAATATGGTTTAGACCTCGAACCAAATTGATTTCAGAAAACATACTTTCTGGAAAATGGACCCAATTTTGGTGCTGGATTGAGCGATTTAATGGGCTGAATCTAGAAAGATTTGGGTTAAGGTGCCTTTATGAAAATGTTCGTTTATGTGTCCTTTACAACATACTAAAATTTGAGAATTTTTCGAACTCGTTCAATTAGGTTTCTACATTTAAACTTGGAGACATGCGAGTGGGCCGATTTTGTCGGTTAGGGCCAGTTATGATTTTGTGATGGTTCTTGGTGCAATGCTTTCTGGTTTGTGCACATTTGATGATATAAGGTTGGTTTGTGATATGCCTAGAGATTATGCTTAATGATTGTGTGAAAGTTAAGAGAACCCGTCCTGGTGTGTGTCGGTGGACGTTAAATGTTAAGAGAACCTATCCCCGGTGTGTGTCGGTGGACGTTAAATGTTATGAGAAACGGTCCCCGGTGTGTGTCGGTGGATTTTACCTTTTCCCGATGTGTGTCGGTAGTTATTTATTCTTTCCCGGCGTGTGTCGGATAAAACTGCTCGTGTGGGTGGTAATAGTTAATTAATTGGAACACATGTTGAGTTGAATTGATGGATCGGCGTGTGTTGGTAATTTTGACTTTGATATGTTTTGGTAGTTCTTGCTCGTGTGAGCAGTGATTTAATTATAATTCTCGCTTTGATGTGTATCGGTAGTTCTTACTCGTTTGAACGTTCCAAATTGGTGTGTAAATTTGCTATATGCACATGGTTGTGATAAGAACTGTGCTGACCTATAGGAAGGAACTGAGGCCAAGGTAAGCCTCCGTGATTGTATGATTGTATGATTAAGACATCTTAGGCGTATTACCCTCCTAATCAGGGTTTAGAGTGTGAACTCATTGAGATTTATATCTCACCCCGTCGTGGGCTTCATTTTTCAGGACCGTAAGGTGGAAGACCTAGAGCCGAGTTGAGGGGATCTGAAGTGTAGGTCAAATAAGACAGTTCCTTTTTAAGAGTCAATCATTTGAAGTCTTGTGGTTGTAGACTTTTGTATTTGACTCGGTGTGTATTTTTAAAAGCATGTTTGTTTGAAAATCTGTTATCCTGTTTTTCTATCCCAAGATGGTTACTATAAGGGGATTTGTTATTCGTTTCCGCATGTGTAATAAAATGAAAGGGTCGGCGACTCGTCCTGGAAAGTCGCAAAATTTCTATCAACTACAGTGGAATGTGCGCGTGCTCAAGGTTCGGGGCGTGACAGTATTGCCTCTTCGAGGTTTCCGAACACAAAATAGAGAAGAATGGGGATGGTTTTGTACCCTCCTTAGACTCGATGGCTAACGGCAACTAGTGAAGGCGAGCGACCTTCGACGGTGGTGAGGAAAAAGGATCTGAAACTTCAATGTTTGCTTTTTTCTGCTCAAACATTTTTTCTCTCTCTCTCTTAAGGATGCATAAAATCAAGGGCAGCTAACATCCCAAAAGTAAGGGCAACAAATTTCAACCACTAGGCAAGCGTAGAGGGCTTACCAATGGGTGATGCTCAAACTAATCATCTCAATGGACGAAGGTAGTGTCCACATAGGAGGAGGAGGAATAGGAGAGACAGAAGTAGGACGAGTGGTCAACAAAGAAGACGATAGTACCAATATAGAGGACAGCAACGACGTCGACAAGGAGTCCGGCTTCGTCCTCTCCTCTAGGTCGTCTATGTTCAATGTGCAAGGCTAAGTATCCTCATTTGATTAGGAAGAAGGAAGATTAAGTAGTCCAAGCATGTGAAAGCATGTAATTGACTTCATGATATGGTCTTTGTCCCATAATATCATCACATTTGAAGCATGATGATACTCTTTTTAAGGAGTTATTTGCCCCCACAATGTTGCTAATGGCTACTCGCAAAAATCCTTTAAAATACAACAAAATCTCGAATGAGAATATCATATCATAATTCTAATACATCTCCAGAAACTCTAAAAGGAAATAATTAGAAAGAAAGCTGTATTTTTAGCAAGAAAACTCGACAAGACTTGATAATCATTAAGACCAAAAACTGACGCATTTATCATAGCCTTTTGAACACAAGCAACCCTTCAAAAAATGCTGTAAAGTGAACAAATACATCCTTAAAAGACATGTTGAAAAATCAAATGATGTTGTTAATGATGATGATGATGATGATGATATAAGATTTTATTTCAAATTTCATAAATTCTGTAAAATATCAATTGAACAAATAGAACTTTTCAAAGGTCATGACACGCCTAATTAAAATTAGCAAAATAACCACACACAAAAAAATGGTTATTGACGTGAATTATGATTGGGGAGCATGCAAAGTGCTAATTATGCACTCGCATGCGAGTATTATGGGGTCTAGTCCAAAGCCAATCGTCTTAATTTGAACAAGTTAGAAGACTTCCACACTTGTGGAATGACCCAATTACTCCAAACTTTCCAGTGTGTGATAAGGAAAAGTAATATGTTGTTTGTTTTACCCCAAAAAAAAAAAAAAAAACAACAATATAGTTATGCCCTGTAGGGCCAAAATATTAAATTATATGTATTTAAACTAAATTCTCTCTTATTCCCACTCCCTTAACTACCAGTAGGAGATTACTAATCCAAACATTCATTACGTTTGCAACTCTTTTGTTTGTCTAATGCCATATGTTGGAAAAAATAGGGTGGAAGTTTGCATGGCTAAGGAGCTATATGCAGGAACTCACCTAGCAATAGCAAAGGATGGCACTGCAGGGAAGTAATTGGAATAATATTCTTGTGTCATATCATTTGACTTGTCATCAATGAGAATCAAGGATTCAATCCCATTTGTGGTCCGGTCATATTAGTAATTATATGTAGGATATACACAAAAGTTGGGTCTTAATTACATGTCCCCATATTTCTATGTGGGTCCCATTCACTATACCTTTTCGAAAGAAGAAACTATCACTCATATATTAGATTTTGAAAATCGGTTGAGCTAAATGATATTGCTTGTAAATATGGGTAAGGAAAGTCGGAGACACCTCAATGTCCTCATTGTGAATTAATTATATCTATGGTTGCTGGTGGTTTTGAGTATTTAATGAGGTTTGGAGTCTGAGAAAAAGCACAACTGACCACAACAATGTATGAACAGTGTACGTGTCCCGTGATCCCGGATTCGGGCTAAAAGTCTTGAGTCTTTGTCTTACTGTTGGACTTGAAGCTATGCTTCAATTTCTTTTACAGAGTCCATAAACAAATCTTTTTGTCATTGTATTCCCCTAGGCTCTAAATTCATTTATTTATCAAAACATGTCACGTAATTCACCATAAAAAAAAAAAAACTTAATTTCGTTTCATTAAGAATACAGAAAAGTAGGACCCCTTTTTCTAGATGTTTTGCCCAAGCTCTCGTGATTGCACGACCGTGAAGGTATAATAGACAAAGAGGATGAACAAAGGAAAATTGAGAACTAGACATTTTTTTCTTAGCTCTTAAGAGGCACAAGGAGAGCGGAGATAACAGTAATGCTAGAAGATGATGAAGCGTTTTATGATGGGCAACATCTACGGATAGGCGTCTCTTTGCATTTAGTTTTATTTCAAATCTATGGAATAAATGGAACATCTCAGACTTTGTCATACTGAACCTCCAATTTCACGTCTTTTTTATTCTATTTGCACCCCTTAGAAAGAAAACAGTGAATTACCACATCATTTTCCTCTTGTGATTGACCTATTGATGGCTACAATTTTTCCAAAATCAAATTAAATATGTTGTGCACTCACTATTTAATCTGCTAAATATCAACAATAATAGCAGATTTCATGAACAAAACATTTTTCTTATGTTACCTTTCCCATTTAGTCATTGTTGATAGATGAGAAGACAAGTTTAACATCAGAGCCTCAGTTTTACAACTGATCTCTTTTCATAAATGATATTATGAAAATTGTTAGAGAAAAGAGACGGTTATTACATTTAAAAGAATAGGTTTAGTTTCTTTCCCAATGAAGGACAAGAATAGGCTTAGTGACTTACATTGAGACCACGGGGGCAATGAATGATTTTCACTCAATAATAATAATGAAAAAACGGATGTATGTATGTATGTATTGGATCGATAAACTAAATGTAAGAAACCGATTCGATTTACTATGTCATTTAATGTTAATAATCCATACTTATGCACGAATCCCTAAGGTCTTGGCCCTCGTCTTATATGATTTATTTAGAAATGTTACACATTGATGAGTCGGAATTCGATTAAAATCCATGTAGAAGAATTTAGTTGGATAAATTCAATGCTTGTCAAATTAGACAGAAGAACTTGTCATTAAATTTATTTAGCCCATAAAACAATTGTATGAGTGATCATGTGACTAGAAATTGTCTTTCTATGTTCTTCTTTTTCGCTTGACGATTGTTTTAGAGTGGAAAAGCACGTCGAGAATGGAATCCCCTCCTTGCCTCTCGTGGTTGGATGGAGTCAAAAATTGACAGGGCACAACGACCGATGTCTACATTAGTTAGTCACCTAGCAATTTCATCGTCTGGTAAGGGGTAGCTAGTGTGAAACCTGAGATCATATTACAAAAGAATAATGATGATCTCTACTAACATGATTTGTCTATTGCAAGCGTGAGGAAGTATGTTTTCTTGGGCACATTGCTAAGAATATTTTACATGAATTGCCACATCATTAGGCTCGTTGGCATTGATATTCTTTCTCGTATGCAACTCATCTTTAAATATTCAGATTGTCACATTTTCCACTCAATATTTGCATCGTGAATATAAAACCCCAAGGAGATGGAGATGGCCCCTTTGATAAGGAGACGGAATGGCAGTGCTTGTCTTCTTGTTTTGTCAGTTGTATGACATCAATCGTTAGGCGTCATACAAAAGAATGCATTATGATAGGCTTATTGATCTGCAAAAGTACGAATTCCATGCCCAATGAGGTTAAACTCCGGATCCGGATTACTATAATTAGTAGGACCGGTGGTTGATTTTATAATATGTCTTTGTCCTTTTAGGAAGAGTGACGTATCGGGATTGGATTTGTGTTGTACCACATAATCATTTACATTGCAATAAATCACACTCCAACAAAATCAACTTTACTAATGGGAAAAAAAACTTATAATCTCAAAGGCATAATTTAACATGAAATTTTAATAATAGTGGGTTTTGGTTGAAAACTTACCAGCCATCTAAATATACGCATTTCAAAGATTATCATCATATTAATAGGGGCTCATATCATGAAAAAACCCCAAACTAGTACATCTGTGATAAATTTGAAATAAGATGGAAGGGAACAATACGAGAGAAAGAATTGGGGAATTTTCTTGTATATTCCGTTAATGTTTCAATGTACAATGTCCTATTCTTATAATACAAACGGGATGTATAATAAAAGCAAGTGAATATTTCACAATTTGGATCCAATTAGAAGTGATACTAATTTGATCTTTGAATGATGTGGAATCTTCTTGCGTATCTTCCAACACTCCCCCTCAAGCTGGTGGCTTGTAGATTTCCAAGATGCCTAGCTTGCTTAGGAGATACGCGTGCTGACTTTGACATAAGGGTTTGGTGAAGACGTCCGCCGGTTGCTCCTCTGTTCGAATCCCCAGCGTTTCAACTATCCCTTGTTGGATCTTTTCCCGTGTGAAATGGCAGTCCACTTCTATGTGTTTCGTTCTTTCATGAACGATCGGGTTTGAGGCTAATTTGAGAGCCGCATCGTTGTCACAAAACAATTTTGTTGGTCCTTGAACTTGTATTCCAAGGTCTCGAAGTAATCCATGTAGCCACACTATCTCACATGTGGTCTTTGCCATGGCCCAGTATTCTGCTTCTGCTGAGGACAATGAAATTGTGGGTTGTTTCTTTGTTTTCCACGAAAGTAAAGAATCCCCTAACTTGATACAGAAACTAGTTATGGACCTCTTGCTCATCGAGCATGTTGCGTAATCCGCATCGCAATATGCTGTCATCCTCATATCACATTTCCTAGAGAGAAGAATCCCAAGTCTAGGACATTTCTTCAAATACTTCACCACTTTGAGTGCGGCATTCATGTGGGACTGCTTTGGATTGTGCATGAACTGAATGAGGGTCTGTATAGTATAGGTAATGTCCGGCCTGGTCATAGTTAAATATATGAGCTTCCCAACAAGTTTCTGATAACTCATTGGATCTCTCAGTATAGGATCGGCTTCTTGAGAGATTCCTGCGTCATAATCTGCTGTGGTCAGCTTGATATTTTGCTCAATTGGAATCACAGCTGGCTTACATCCCGACAATCCTACTTCTGATATGATTTCTAGGGCAAATTTCCTCTGACTAAGGGATATTCCTTGGTCTGATTGAGCAATTTCTATTCCAAGAAAATATTTTGGCGACCCTAGATCTTTAATATGAAAAGTGGAATGCAGGTACTGCTTGAAGCCTTTGATAGCCATCTCATCATTGCCCATAATCAGTATATCATCTACATACATCATCAAGTATATAGATGACGTACCTTTGGTCCTTGTGGAAACATCATAATCAAATTTGGATTTTTGAAAACTAGCAGCTATCAATGACTTAGAAAATTTTGCATACCATTGCCTAGATGCTTGTTTGAGCCCATATAGGGATTTGCGGAGACGACATACTTTATTCTTCCCATGTCTTCGTAAACCCTGTGGTATGTCCATATAAATCTCTTCATCTAGATCTCCATGGAGGAAGGCATTGTGAACATCCATCTGATGTAATGACCAGTCCTGATAAGCTGCTACAAAGAGAAAAAATCGGACTTTCACATCTTTAGCTACGAGAGAGAAGGTCACGTGATAATCAAAACCTTCCTTCTGTGTGAAACCCTTTGCTACCAATCGAGCTTTGTATATTTCAATCGAACCATTAGCTCGATGTTTGATCTTGTAGACCCATTTGCATCCAATTGGCTTATGATGTGGAGGCAGGGTGACAAGTTCCCATGTCTGATTATCTATTAGAGCCTGCAATTCTGCTTCCATAGCCTTCTGCCATTTCAGATCAGTGCTTGCTTCATCATAGCTTGAAGGCTTTTGCTCTTCAGAAATGCGGGTAATGCAGCACCTATGTTCCTCGGATAATTGATCGAAGGAAACATAAGAAGAAATAGGAAAAAGAATACTTGGTGGGTTTCTTACCCCACATATGTAATCTTTGGTCCAAGTTGGTGGACGTGTGGCGCATCCCCAACGTCTTGGCTGGATGTCTTGAGAAACTGGTTAGGTTGTTTGAGTCTCCACCTTCTAGGCGTTGATCCGTGTTTGCTGCCAAAGGTGTTATGCCAGGACCAGGTATAGTATCAATACTTGTATTCTCTGAGTATGGAACCAGAACATATTCTGAATCATGAAAAGGCTCTTCGATATGATGAGAATGTCCTGGTTTATCTATGCTGGATTCCTGGATAGCAAAAGGGAAAAAATCTTCTTGGAATTGAACATCCCTACTAACAAAGAAGTCGCCTGTAGAGGGATCAAATATTCGGTACCCTTTTTGTAATGTAGGATGCCCCATGAATATGCACCAACGAGCTCTTGGACCCATCTTATCCTTAGGTCCTATGATAGAAGCATAGCATAGACACCCAAAAATCCTCAAATGATTGAGATCTGGCTTCTTCCCAAAAAGAAGTTCAAAAGGGCTTCGACCATGAAGAATCTTGGTCGGCATACGATTAATTAAATATGCTGCAGTTAGAACACAATCTCCTCAAAAAATATTTGGAATAGAAGCCTTGAATTTTAAGGCTCGGGCAACTTCCAACAAGTGACGGTGCTTCCTTTCAACTATTCCATTTTGTTGTGGTGTATAAGTACATGAACTCTCATGTAAGATCTCTTGGGATGATAATAAGGTCGTACATTAATAATTGAAAAATTATTTCCCATTGTCTATCAGAATTTTTTGGACAGTTTTCCCAAATTGAGTTTTTGACAGGGAAAGAAAGGTTCTTAAATGTGATACAACCTGACTTTTAGACTGCATGAGAAAGAGCCATGTGGCCCTTGAATGATCATCCACAATAGTAAGGAAGAAACGAGAACCATCATGATTCAGTGTATGGTATGGCCCCCAGATATCAATATGAAGTAAAGAAAAAATATCAGTTGCACGACTTTTACTCAATGAAAAGGGAGTTCGTGATTGCTTTGCAAAAGGACAAATATGACATTAAGAATAGGGAAATACAGAACTATGACCCAATCTGGAATGAAAAAGAAATTTTTTTTATCATTGGTGATCAAATTACACAATGATTGCTTATTGTAAGGAAATTGATCTAGGCTCTTGGGCGAACTTCTCCAAAAAAATAATCCTCCAGACAGATTACCCCATCCCATCAGTTTCCCAGTCGAAAGGGCTTGAAATTGACAACTATCAGTATTGAAGGAAACTTGACATGGATTTTCTTTACAAGCTCTAGACACAGATATAAGGTTGAACTAGAACTCAGGAATATAGAGGACCTTTGTGAGAACAATTTGAGAATTAAGATTGACTATCCTAGTTATAGTGACATGAGCAACATTGCCATTGGGTAATTACACTATAATAGGGCTATCTAGTTCATCATCAATGGTGGTAAATAATTTCTTCTCACATGCAATATGATCACTGGCTCCAGAATCAATAATCCGAGTATTTCTCGATATATTATTTATTAGATGATGATAAATACCTGTAAAGCTGCTTCCCTTCCTTTGAAGCTCTAATTTTTGTAGTGTTTGCATCAATTGCTCATATTCACCATGAGTAATAGGTTTATGCACATTTGCCTGTCCTGTTAGTTGATATGCTGCTACTGATATTTCCTTGCCCCTTTTTTCTCTAGGCTTGCCTTGTAACTTCCAGCAATTTTGAACTGTGTGATGGGGTTGTTTGCAAAAATCACAATACAATTTCCCCTTATTTTTCGAATTTGGCCTATAGGAGTTCGGCCCATGAGAGTTGAGCCCATAGGAGTTAGGCCCGTAGGGATTTGGCCTATAACCTCGTGAAAAATTCCCACCGTTGGATCCTTTAATGAAGGGAGCATCACCACCGTCCAGATCTCCAGGGCTATGCGCTCCTCTCGAGCCGTCCGATCAAGGCGTGCGATCTTGGCCGTCCGAAGGAGGTCCCTTATAAGGCTTCTGTTCCGGAAACCCTAGTGCTCTGTCGCACCTCTTCTCTAGGGTTCACGAGCTCCTTTCTGTTCTCACGGCCAGAGCTAGGGTTTCTCTCGCTTTTCCTTCCGTTGAGGTGAGCCTTTGGCTTTCCTCTCGCACGGTGAGTTGGAATATGCGGCCGATTGAGGGTGCAGGCTCCATTGCGAGGACCTGTGACCTGAAATGGAGGTAAGACTCATTGAGAATGAGTGGGAATCGTGTTGCCTTCTCTCTGTCTTTTATTCCATTGTATTGTTGGAGAGTGGCTTCGGGTCCATCGAGCTTTCTCCTCCACTGCTTCAAGCTCGTTCCAAAGGGCTGAGAGCTTGTTGAAGCACGTCGTCACAGACGTGTTTCCTTGCTTCAGTTCGGAAAGGGCCTGATGTAGTGAGAAGATTCTCGCCCGATCCAGTTTTCCATACATCTCGCATATGTTTTCCCAAAAAAATTTCGAATCCTCTGTGGGAGGTAAACCCACAGCTATTTTTGGGCTTATACAATTTCCTATCCATGTCCGAACCAACTGGTTGCATTTTTTCCATTGTCGCCCTAATGTTTCATCAGCTGGGACCATAATAGTTATGTCGATGAATCCCTCCTTATCTTTTGTTACGAGGGCTCGACGGAATTCGCGCGCCCAATTTGAGTAGTTTCCGGTCCTTTGAGGGGGTGGCTGATAAGCTGCAACTCTAGTTCGTCATCGTTGGAAACATACAATGCATTGCTGGATTTTGGGCGACCCATGGCGGCCGCAAAAGGAAAGGGTAGAAACCCTGTTGGAAATCCCGCATTATTTGTAGTCTGATTCGGATTGAAGGCACCCACATTCGAATTTCCAGATCCGCCTGTTTGCTCAGGGCCGATGGTTGAGCCTGCCCCAGGGTTGGTTGGTAGGCCTCCATCAGTCCGCACGCTTTGGTAGCCCGGCTGTGATGTGTCTGGATTCGATCCATGGATCCATGGGTATGGCATCCATTGATAAGGATAGCTCGAGAAGGGCAACCCTGGATTGAACGAGCCGGAAATTGTTGTCATTGCGTGTGAATTTGGCCTTGACTGGGTTGCTGTTCTGTGACAGATGACTCTGGATTAGGTGGTGAATGTGGCGCCGTATCCTTGCTAACTGATCTTCAGCGGCTGAGGTAGGAGTTTGTGGATTTGTCATGGTTGAGGTAAGAAATTTAAAGAAGGTTTATAGCAATTATGTTCCGCAGGTAAGGGCAGCAACTCTGTTTTGCAATAACTCTGTTCTGCAGGTTATGGCAGCAACTTGTTCTGCAGGCTAGGTTTTTTTGAAGATTCAAAGAAGAATTCCTGCCGGGGACTATTTTGTTTTGTAGATGTTGCAACAACAAAAAACAGAAGGAAGCCGGAGGCAATTCGAAGAGAAGTGCGGAAGCTAGGATCAGAAGTGCTCTGATACCATGAAAGAAGATGGAAGGGAACAGTATGAGAGAAAGAATTGGGGAATTTTCTTGTATATTCCGTATATGTTTCAATGTACAATGTCCTATTCTTATAATACAAACGGGATGTATAATAAAAGCAAGTGAATATTTCACAATTGGATCCAATTAGAAGTGATACTAATTTGATCTTTGAATGATGTGGAATCTTCTCGTGTATCTTCCAACAAAATTTACTCAAAACTAATTTTCATATCATCAAAAATTCTAAATTGGTATATGCGTGATAAATTTACCGCAAATTAATTTTTAGGTCTTGAAGTCCCTAAATTAGTATACTTGTGACATATTTACATAAATAAAAGTTGTAAGTGTTTTTTTGTTTACTTTCCCGTCAAAAGTTATAAGATTATGTAAATTTCAAAAAATTATGCAAAAAATTACCAGTAACATTTCGCTGTTTCACAATTGTATAAAGCTCAATTCCTAGTAGGAAAAAATCACTTGGGATGAAGCTACCAAAATGAATTTCCTTGCGAATTCTCCTTCTCCGAGATCAATGGTCAAACTTTTGATTAAGCAAGGATATAAACTTAATCGGGTGTCATCGATGAAGTTAAGAGATACTGCGTGTAGATGTGGACCAGAGTCGGTTCCCCACATGGGTCGATTTTGTCTTCATTATGAATTAAATATCTCGATGGTGGTCCAGAGTAAATCAACGAGGTTTAAATTTGAGGAAAAGTACAGCCGTCCAAAAGAATGTATGTGCGTCCTATGTTCCAAGATTCGGTCAGATGATGCAACTTCCACTCTTTTCCAGAGATAATAAATCTATATGATATAGAGAGGGAACAGGCGAGAAAATATAAGAAATTGCATATACTATATCGACGCAGTTTATTTAGCACATGCAATCTTAAGTTACGAATATTATATTATTCCTATAATTTTTCATTCTATGACAGCTAATATTGTCTAAATAAAAAGGAAAGAAACTAAGGGAACCACTTCGGTCCGTAGAAATTCATAATTTAGAAATATTAAATAGATAAAGATGCAGGGAGATTTCTGCGGTGGAATACCTACCTGCTTTGGTGGGAGATTACTTTTTGAAGCCTCCCACTCATGATTACTCCAATTTGGCTACAGCTTATTTCGCGAAGGTATTCTTTTTTCCCATTTCTTTGGCTAAGGCACACTTTTTGGGTAACTTTTGTCCCGTGAAGCAAGATCATAATCGATGTGTTTAACAATTAATAACCTACACACGACCCAAAGTAAACATTTAATTTAATCCATTAGTAGTTAAACCACCTCAAGTTGGATCTATTTTGGGCTCCATTTCATTTGCGAAATGGATAGTCCGCGATTGCTTAGCCTTTTAGGATTTTTGCATAAATATCGTATTCTAACAAGTAAAAGGAATCATCTCAACACACATACATTCCCCACTATTCCTCCTTTTACATTTTGTTGTAGCCAAAATTATATTAGAGATGAGCAATCACATTCAAGCTCAGCGAAAAAACATATTATGTAGCTCCATTTCGGATATATGGAACAAATGGAATATACCAGGTTTTGTCATATTAAGCCTCTCGCGTCAAGTTTTTTTTCAAGTTTGGCTTCAAAATGTTTATGCTTTTGTCTCTTAATCGGAACCATGGTATTGGTAAGGTATTTGTAGACTCATAATTAACCTATTCAAGGTAGACCTTCTTGCACGAGCTTTTAAATATTAGGGATATATGCATTGGAAGTTCTAAAACTTATCATTAAAGTGCAATTATTTTTAAAAAATACAATTAAGTCTTAAAACTTATTATAAAAGTGCAATTGAGTTTCAAAATTTTCAAAAAGTGCAATTAAGTCTTAAAAATTGACATATTGATCGAATCAAATCCTTCCTTTGGTTGCGATTGTTGAAAAATTTAGGACTTGATTGCACTTTCATAATAAATTTTAGGACTGGCACTTTTTGAAAGTTTTAGGACTCGAGTGCACTTCCTTAATAAGTTTTAGGACTAAATTATACTTTCGTAATAAATTTTAGAACATTTCGTGCACTTATTCTTAAATGTTAAGATGAAACTTTTCTAAGGAAGAATATGAGCTGTTTTGTGTTGAATAGTAATTATTTCTGATTCGGGCGACTTTAAATAAGGTTAAGTTGTCCCAAGCAATAATCATATACTACTATTAATCTTTTTATAAATATGATGGAATATTTACATGACTTTAATTGTCAGTATGCATACGATTGAAAAGTCAAGCTTCAATCAACAAAAAATGATATGCAAGTAACTTGTTTTCATGACGACAGTAGAATAGTAATACTATCTAATCTGACGGTGGAAAAAGGAAAATTATGATAGAAGGCTAGATAGATTCTTGCGATCCCTCAACAACACAGTGAACCAGTCCCCCAAAAATGGCAGCACTCACACCACTCATTGAATCAGAGGCAGAGCAAGGCCAGTGCTCTGCTCGGCACGTGCTGCTTCGTTCTCCAAGCCCCAAAGTCCCAAGCATTGACTCTCCCCAACGCCGCCGCCTCCTAACCAATTGTCCTAACATTTAAGAGAAATAATACTTATTATTACATTGAGAGCGAGAGGGAGGAGATGTTCCAAATATACCCTTTTTTCGTTATTACACTCTACACCACACTTACTTGGGAGTTTCTACTTCAAGACTTCCTTATATAGTCGGCAAAGCATTGTCTTCTCGATGCATTTGAAACTCTTCAGATGGATTGTTGAGAGAATAGTTTTGTTCTCACCAGAGTTATATTACATACGAGTGATAAAATTCAAACGAAGCAGTAACATGGCATTTAGCTTCATTTTTGATCTGTGGAACAAATGGAACATCTGAAGCTTTGTCCTGCTAAGCCTCTCGCTTCAAGTCTTTCTCATGCTATTTTCACTCATTAGAAAGAAAACAGCGAATGATCACATCATTTTCCTCTTATGGCTGGCCTATTTGATAGCTGATTGGGTAGCTACATTTGCAATTGGGCTCATCTCTCACAACCAAGGTAATTTGTGCGCTTATGCAATTGAAGTAGACAAAGCACTTCAGGCATTTTGGGCCTCATTTCTCTTGTTACATCTTGGCGATCCGGACACCATCATTGCCTTTTCTCTAGAGGATAGTTCACTTTGGCGACGACACTTGCTTAGTCTCATTGCCCAAATTAGTGCCGCCATTTACGTCTTTGCGCAGATATTTCCTAGCGACAGGTCGCTAATGATCCCAACAATGCTGGTTTTCCTTGTTGGGGTCATAAAAAATGCAGAGCGAACACTAGCACTTAATCTCTCAAGCCTTCCAAGGCTCAGGAAATGGGTGCTCTCACAGCACGAGTATGTTGTTGATGCAGATCACAAGAGGGTTAGCAAATTCCATGGTCCCCATAAATGGATGTCCCATTTCGTGGATCTTGAGGAAGATGAAGCAATCGAGTATTCTGAAAAAGAAGAAGCAAAGAATCACGAGAGCAGTGTGGTGGAGCTAGGGTACTCCTTTCAAATAATTAAGGTCTTCCTTGGAAATCTCATGTTCACATGTAGAGAACGCGATATTAGCTATAGATATTTTGTTTGCATTTATGCAATGGATGTATTGAGGGTGATATCAATTGAACTCCAATTCATTTATGAGGTGCTCCACACAAAAACATTAGCAATACGTTCCAAGTTGAGCTACATTTTCCGCTTCATAACCTTCATGGGTGTTGTGGTGGCTTTCGTCCTCTTCAATCGCTTGAAGAAGCATCAACTCTCCAAACTTGATGTGAGAATTACTTATATCCTTCTTTTTGGAGGGATTGTTCTCGACATGATAGCTCTATTCATGCTCATTTTCTCGGATTGGACACTCGCCGTAATCATGCAGAACACTTGCAGATCATCTAAATTATATCCACTTGTGTACAACTTGGCATATGCCACTAATAAGCTGAGGAAGCCATGATCCACCACATGTGAAGCAAACCCTAATGCTAATGTTACTTACGAGGCCTTGGATACACCATTAATATTTCGAAGGTGGTCAGTATCCATCTCTGCTTGTAACCTTTTATCCATGAGCTTGAAGGAGAGTCCAAGAAAGATGTATAAGTGTGATTGGAGCTTGGGCAACATTGTTTCTACTAATCTCTTCGATTTTCCATTCCATATGACTGAGAAAATCATCTCTTATTTCCGTCAAGCTGGTTAGATGATCACTAGAGGCTGTGGTTTAAGGACCACGAAAGGGAAAATAGTAATGATTGCAAATACAAAGTACGTATCCAAGAATCCCTTTATTAAAAAGCTATGGATTTTTATCTTTGAGGAGATGAGACGTAAATTGAAGAGCATATAAGCCCATAAGGAGGAGAATGTATGAGTCCATAAGGGAGAAACATCCATTGTGGAATAGGGATGAGCGGTTAAAAGTGAGACGTAAATCGAGGAATGAGCTCAAGGAAGTGAGACGTGAATCAAGGAATATGGATGAGCTCATAGAGGTGAGAAAGATATTTGGGGCTAGAGGTGATTTGTTTCTTAAGAGCTTATCAGATGGAATCGATTATGGCGATCTTTTAGAGGATGTCACCAAGGCTAATTACGATGACAGTATTATAATATGGCATATTGCTACTGAAATCTGGTATAACAAAGACAAATTCACGGAAAAAAAAAGATGAAAGAGAATTCAGCAAAATCCTCTCCGACTACATGTTGTATATGTTCCTTAAACAACCTAATGTGGTGTCCGCTGTGGCTGGCATTGCCCAAATCACAGCAGGGGAGACATTGGAGGAGTTACGAGTAGTACTCCACAAGGTCCACATCAGTGATGCGACCCAGGATGTGGAGGGGCTATGCAAGCAATTGTTTGAGGATCCTTCAGGATTATTGGTCAATGCACACCGTTCGAAATCCGTGCTCAGGCAAGGGACCAATTTAGCTCGAAAGATGGAGAAGCTTTGGGAAATGAAGTGGTAGGTGATGAGTGGAGTGTGGGTTGAGATGCTGTCATATGCGGTAATTCATATTAAGGGAGAAGCACATGTGCAGGTGCTAAGTAAAGGTGGAGAGCTTCTTGCTTTCATTTGACTGTTGATGGCTCATTTCCGTTGTGTCTACAAACCTGAATTGGGCATATATTATGAATGCTGGGGTGAGTAATTTGATCCACATCAACTGTCTTATTTACCATATTCACGACATTCCTACCGGTGTTTCGTATGAATAGAATTTAATAGTCTTTGTATCTTCGTGACTAATGCCAAGAATCGATGGATTCTCATTAGAGGGCTGTGCATCGCTGGCCAGACCCTGGACGGTGAGCGTTTGGTCATGTTTGGTTCATTCGACAAGCACCGGGCCAACCCTTGTGGGTCCACACGGCTCAAGAATTTGACGATGTGGTTTTTGAATAATTCTAAGCCATTTTCGAGTCCTAATAACACGCAACGCGGCTGCTTCCCAGACTTCATGCATGCTTAATAGGAGACATTTGGTGCGCCTTTGTTTGAGTATTGCATCTTCGAGGTGTCTCGGGTTGGCTTTGCGTAGATGCATCTGAGGCCATTTAGGAGTCATTCGGTGTTGTTTGGCACATGGAGTGGCGTCCACCGCACGCTGTCCAGACATTAGACATGCTGGGCAGGGGATGTTCAGTTGTCAATTGGCCTTACTTTGCATGCTCGATGAGTCTCGGGTTAGCCTTCATAAGTCGTCATGGTCTGTAGACGCATCGGTGTCGCCCAGGGTCATTTTGATGCCGTCTTTTCACTCATAAGAGGACACAAAGCCTGCTATGCAGACCAGGTATGGGCAGGCCTTCGGCTCTTATCCCGGCTTCGCGGAGTACCTTAAGTGGTCCCAGGTCGCCCTTTTGCAAGATAGCATTATTTTCGCAATGTTTTGCATGACTGTGGCATGAATTAGATCAAATTCTAGCGTCGTATTTGATTGATTATCCCTTGGCATGTGTCTAGTTTAGTTAACGTTTGAAGTGATTTTCATCATGAATAATAAAGATGAAAAGATAAAAGAAGGGAATTGGTTTTAGGTAAGAACTACATCATGGGGCTTACTTTAATTTGAATCTAGTCACGTTCTATCCGATTAATATTTTATCATCGTCATCTCCTTTCAGGAGAACATGCATTACCTAATCAGAAGTAATTGCACGTTTAATATTTTTGCATAACTCACCGGGAACTTTCCCATTGCCTAATAACAAGGCGATGTTTAATGTTGCCCGGTGCGTCTCGGGTTGTCCTGCACTTGCTTTGATGTAATTATATCTCGCTTGGATATTGTCTTGCTTAAATCTTGTTGTACGAGTACCTTTGCATAATCATTTAGGCATACATGTCTTATGAAAAAAAAAAAAAAAAAAGTGTGAAAGAATGCATAAAACTAAATCCCTAAAAGAGCAAAGCTACCAAATTGTTCAATAGGTAAATATTTAGTGTAATTAAATCTGTGTCCCGAATTTTTTATTTACACAAATGAAACAAACTCCCACATTTTACTCAAAACTTTAATCCGCTCATCATGTATTAGTGATGGGCTCCTAAAGTCAAAACAAATGTAATAATTAGAATGAGAAAACCAAATTACGATGGGTAGGGTTTGGGAGAACCTGCATCAAGAGTAAACATTGTCTTGCAAGAGGGACCATTCGCGCCCATTTAGCAATCCTCAAACTCATTCGGGAGGGTCATGGCAATAATCTATGCCAACAGACATGATATCAATTATCTCAATAAGCTTTTGCAATAGAAACAATTATCCAGACATAGATAGATGGCATTCAAGTTTGATGCTTAAATGCAATTCGCCTTCTTCCTAAACAGGACAACATAAAGCCATTTGGCAATACACAAACAGCCAGAGACATATGATGACATGCTACTTAAGGAAGAGCCAGGGCATACTATGTCCCTTTCAAGCAATTCACAAACCAATTTAATGAGATGCAGAATTATCAGTGGGAATCACAAATCAGCTCTAAATATTGTAATATGTTCACTTTTCCACGATTCTGGAGCAACCAAGAATGTACCCATCAAGAGCTATGGCTACATTAACTCTGCATTGCTACATTACATGGGACAATCAACGCTAAGCCCCATCTGCTAGAGTCCACTTTGAAGTGCTGATGTACAGAACTGCAAAAAATCATACCAGTTAGGAAAGGTCCAAGTCAACAAACCTAAAAAGTCAGAAATCTTGTATACATCATTACCGTTATTTCCTCGAATAAAAGCATCGCCATACTTGTTTTTCAGCTGTCCATTGACTTACTCTTCCATCTGTTCCATTGCTGTGTTCATATATCCATCCAGGCAGGCTAGAATACCTGCATAAAATTCCAACGCATCAGAACCTATAAGAATACCACACAAGTTCGGACAGCACAAGATTGTGATTCTAAACTAATCATCAGCATAGCCTGCATATAGCATGGGAAGGAGAACATGCTTGTCAGAAACATTCCACATCCATTAATTTAGTATCATCCAACTCACCTCTTGCCCAGGTCTCACACCACAAGCACTAAGGTTTACAAATCACAAGAAGTTGACAAGAAAAAGCTTGGTCATAGGCACATACCATGCAGACACTGCTTTTCCTCTATTAGGATTTACTACAAACTGTAAATTCAGAAAGATTAATTGAGAAAATGACGGCACAAATCCCACATAAAGGGTATTATCATCTCATTTTCATGATAAGACCATACCATGCAGGCACCGCTTTTCCTCTATTAGGATTTACTATAAACTGTAAATTCAGAAAGTTTAATCGAGAAAATGACGGCACAAATCCCACATAAAGGGTATTATCATCTCATTTTCATGATAAGACCATTGGAATGGATCAAATGGCTTTCAAGCAACCAATTCTTAATCCCATATAAGTTTGCTAATTTATCATCAAAGGCCCTGCTTCTGCCCTTCTCTATCTCTGTGCTTGTTCTTCCTCCCTCTCTCACAACACCCAAAAGAAAAAAAACCGTGAAATTTGAAAGCCAGGATATTATACATATATTATATAATGATGTTCTGTGACAATCATTTTATCACCTAAATATCTATAATACTCACTGATTTCATGAGCAAAACTTCCCATTTAATCATTGTAAGACGAGTTTAACATCAGAGCCTCAATTTTACTACAGATCTCTTTTCAACAATGAATACCATGGACATCGATAAAAAAAAAAATTGCTATGATATTTCGAAGAAATACTCTTTCCTGATGAAAGAAAAGAATAGGCATAGAGATCACAGGCACAATGTACATGGAAAGACCACCTTAACTGCCCATGATGTAAGGTCACCAAAGAGTTACAGTTTATTACAAAAGCAAAATTCTTATTCATTTAATACAGTTTGATAGCTAAGGCTCATTTGGTTCATAATTGCAGTTGACTTAAACTTCTATTTGAAATTTTGAGGTCAATAAGCGGCCGCTTCACTCATATGAGCCACCGAGAATTCAATCGATAGATCATCCCCAACTAATTAAAGTTTGAGACAAGTAGTTAAAGGCACAAAGGATTCAGTATAATAGGTAACAAACGAGCACAGAAATAATCCAAAACTCAGCATGATCTGGCTACATAGAGACAATTTTTGCTGAATAACTCTCCTAACACACAGAGACCATGTTGAGAGAAGTACCTCAATAATCGACTCCCGAGTTCAGCTTGATGACAACCGGTCTCCCGCGAATCAATTTCAGGAAATCTGCGGGGGTTTTTGGGGTGGCCGACCCTTTCTCTCCTCCTCCTCCGCTCATCCTCCTAATCCTCGATCACTGCTTCCTCTACCTGAAACAGGAGTACCCACAATCGTAATCTAATCAATGGAAAAGAAACAAAATTGCACGTAGCCCCCCCCCCCCCCAAAAAAAAAAAAAAAAAAAGGCTCATGAACAAACAAATCTGTGGCAAATCCAATGTCCACATCCACCTATTACAACCCCCCAAACATCAAAACGCAGACGACCCTCTTTTTATGCTTGTCTCGTCCCTCGTTTTAGAGCAAATGGAAGGAATTTAGAATAAAAGATGAACTAGATAATGCAGCGATTCAAGCGAATTTACAGAGGGGAAACCAACACCAAATCCTTAAAAGAACCAAGAGAAACAAACCCTGAACGGAAAGACAAAAAGGGAGCGAGAAATTTCGAAGAGCAAGATGTTAAAGCTGAACTCACTTCGCTGGAAGTTCCTGGTTCGATGCTGGGTCGAAGGCAGAGCGCGCGCTGCAGGGAAATTGAGAAGAAGAACAAACCCTAGCCCGAGCTCCGCATCACGTACATCAGCACCGAGTGGCAAAATCGTGAAATAGTGGGCTTTTAAGGGGTAGAATTGGAAGGAAACTCTGGAATGGCAGTTTTGTAATTTGTGACAAAGGGAAAAATGAATTATTTAAAAATTATTTTCCTGCATTTTATTACTTACAAAAATTATTCAACATAAGGTATTCTCACTTTACAATAAATATCTAGATATTTCATTAACAATGAAAATCATTTTGTTCATTCGTTTTTATGAAAAATGTGAATAATCATTTATGGATGAGTATTTTATGAATTATGATTTTTTGCCCATAGATGGGCAAAGCAAGCATATGGGGCCCCACATTTTGATTTTCAAAAGTTCCAAATGTCACGAATTTAAAAAGAAAAATTAAAGTGAGTCAAATTGATGAAGAGAAATGGATAAGAAAAGTGTAGTTACGGTCTACGTAGCACGAACATCGACACGGACACGACACAACACGATACGATACGACACGTCATTTTTTAAAAAGCGAGAGAATTTCAATACGTTAGGACATATTGTAAATTAAATATATTTATGTATAAATTATCATTTTTATCATTATTTCAATCAAATTAATTTAATTAAAATTCATAAATAAATAAATAATAAAAACCTAGAATCGATTTATAATGAAACATTAATCCAATAAATCATTCATTATTTTAATTTAAAAAATTCAACTCCATTCCAATAATCTATAAAACTTGGAGAGAAAAACAAGCAATTCCTAATTTGAACTCATGTATCAAGCATGTTAGAAGAAAAGAAAAAAAAACTTGGGGGTGAATTGTGTATCATAGGAAATAAGAGTCGAAAAGAAGTAAAAACTAATCACCAGCCGTGGTGGGTCCGCATTGGCAGGTAGGCTTCAGACTTTTGAGTGAAGGTAAGGAGGTCGAAGCTCTTGCAACGCAAGTTGTAAGGAGGTTTGGCGGGCTATTAGGTGATTTAAGCGTGGTGCCGGGATGGTGGTTCTTCCGCTAGCGACACTTGGGGGTTTACATGGCGGCTATCCCAAAGCGGTTCCTCCGTACCAAAAAAAAAAAAGAAGAAGAAGAGAAAACTAGAATTTTCTTCTTTTTCTATTTATTAATTTTTATTATTTTTCATATATATATATATATATACACACACATTTTAACTTATCATTTATTGAAAATTTTTAAAATTAATCTCACGTGTTGAAAACTTGCATATCGGAATTCCAACCGTAAATCGGAGAGTGTCAAGAAAATTGACTAGATGTCGAATTTTTTGATACATGTTAACCAAGTGTCAGAGAGTGTCTAAAAGTGTTGAACACATATCAAAATATTCGACACGATATGAAGACTCTCGAAGAGTGATGGTGCTTCTTAGATTATGGTGTTGCGATATTTGGGATGTTATGTTATAGGTGGGATGTTGTGATATTTGCGATATTTCATGAACAAATTTGATATTTGATGGTGCTTTTTTTTTTCTTACGAGTTTTTCCCCTAGTAAATTTTGAGTTGGTAATTGTGTTTCAACTCCATAATTTAAATTAAGATATTCATCTTTCAAATTTGTTCGTGAAATTCGTAAGTACAAGGATGGTGCTATTCAATCACAAGAGAAGGGAACCAGCCGAGCTAGAGGGGTCTCCAGGGGATAGCCCTCGTAAGCCTCTCGGAGACGTTAAACACGATCGAGGGTATTGGGAGTTTTCCCCCTAAGACAAATATAGGGTTGGAGCGAAGGCTTGGCTCCCGTAAAACACATTAGAACCAGGCGTACCCCAAGGGCCACAAAAGGGGTATTCCCTATCCCAGAGAAGACAAATATCAGGGTTGGGGGCAAAATCCAGGCCCCCGGAAAATCCATAAGAACCTAGTATTGGACCTGAGCAGGTCCTTAAACTGCTCCCCCTATCAATGACGGGGTTGCTCGGGAGTCTTCCCAACGAGAAAGGAACCAGCCGAGGTAGAGGGGTCTCCAAGGGATAGCCCCCGTAAGCCTCTGGGGACGTTAAACACGATCGAGGGTATTTGGAGTTTTCTCCCCAAGAAAAATATAGGGTTGGGAGCGAAGACCTAGCTCCTATAAAACACATTAGAACCAGGCATTTTGGACCGAGTAGATCCTTAAATTGCTCCCCCTATCAATGACCGGGTTCCCGGGAGTCTTCCCAACGAGAAGGGAATCGGCCGAGGTAGAGGGGTTTCCAGGGGATAGCCCCCATAAGCCTCGGGGGACATTAAACATGATCGAGGGTATTGGGAGTTTTCCCCCCAAAAAGAATATAGGGTTGGGAGCGAAGACACGGCTCTGTAAAACACATTAAAACTAGGCATATGACTTGAGCAAGTCCTTAAACTGCTCCCCCTATCGATGACGGGGTTCCCCGGGAGTCTTCCCAACGAGAAGGGGACCAACCGAGGTAGAGGGGTCTCCAGGGGGATAGCCCCCATAAGCCTCTAGGGGACGTTAAACACAATTGGGGGTATTGGGTGTTTTTCCTCCCAAGAAAAATATAGGGTTGGGAGCAAAGTCCTGGCTCCCGTAAAACACATTAAGAACCAGGCATAGGGACCCCAAGGGCCACAAGAGGGGTAAACACAATCGGGGGTATTGGGAGTCCCCCCCCCCCCCCCCCCCCCCCAAAGAAAAATATAGGGTTGGGAGCAAAGTCTTGGCTCCCGTAAAACACATTAGAACTAGGTAAGGATTTGAGCAAGTCCTTAAACCTGCTCCCCCTATCGATGACGGGGTTCCTAGGAGTCTTCCCAACGAGAAGGGAACCGGCCCGAGGTAGAGGGGTCTCCAAGGGATAGCCCCGTAAGCCTCCGGGAGACATTAAACACAATCGGGGGTATTGGGAGTTTTCCCCCAAGACAAATATAGGGTTGGGAGCAAAGTCCCGGCTCCCGTAAAACACATTAGAACTAGGCGAGAGGACGAGCGGGTCCTTAAACCGCTCCCCCTATCGATGACGGGGTTCCCCGGGAGTCTTCCCAATGAGAAGGGAACCAGCCAAGGTAGAGGGTCTCCGGGGATAGCCCCGTAAGCCTCTCGGAGACGTTAAACACGATCGGGGGTATTGAGAGTTTTCCCCCAAGAAAAATATAGGGTTGGGAGAGAAGAGGACCGGTGAGGTAGAGGGGTCTCCGGGGATAGCCCCCGTAAGCCTACGGGGACGTTAAACACAATCGGGGGTATTGAGAGTTTTCCCCCAAAGAAAAATATAGGGTTGGGAGCAAAGTCTTGGCTCTGTAAAACACATTAGAACCAGGCATACCCCGATAACAAGGCCCTTGTGGTTGGGTCAAGCCGTGCCCCCCGCATAAAGGGACCCCAAGGGCCACAAGATGGGTATTCCTTGTCCCAAGGAAGAAAAATATCGGGTTGGAGGCAAAATCCAGGCCATCGGAAAATCCAAAAGAACCTAGTATTGGTCATCAGCAAGACCTTAAACTGCCACTCCAGGGGGACAACCCCGATAACAAGGCCCCCGCGGCTAGGTCGAGCCGTGCCCCCCTGCATAAAGGGACCCCAAGGGAATGTCCTGGTCTAAGCCAAGCGGCCTCATTGCGAGAATCCAGCCCAGGGGGTGTTCACCAAATTGGTTTACAATTGCCCCCGACAGTTTATCATTACCCTATTTTACGTCTGGAGTTGACTTCGATAGACGGAGCAGTTTAAAGACCTGCTCAGGTCCACCACTACCTGGTTCTAATGTGTTTTACGGGAGCTAGGACTTTGCTCCCAACCCTATATTTTTCTTGGGGGGGGGGGAATTATACATATAGGTGATGTCTTTCATGACAAATTCGATAGCTATTTTCTTTTTCTTTTTTTCCAGAAAAAGAATTTCCTTCTTTATTTTTATTTGCCTCGACCATAATCAAGATCCAATGAAGATTATTACTAAAAAATTATTATTATTATTATTAGGACATGCATTCCATCTCTCTACATAGCTTTCTTAATGTAGTGTCCTTTTCATGGCGCAAGTACCCCGTTTTGTTTAAAAGAAAAGAAAATAGGATTTTATAATATGTATTTTTTACTATAATTTATATAATTTATCAAAAAAAATTGTTAAAATAATAATTTCTGCTATAATTCATGTAGCCCAACGTCCCTCCAATCCACCTTTCCATCCCCACGATGGCGCCCCTCCACCGAACGCTCTCCAACCGTCTCCTCTCCAAGCTCCCTCCTTTCCATCCATCATGGCCTCGCGCCGCCCGGTTCTCCGCCGCGGCGGACGGCGGCACGCCCGCTCCGCCACCCTCCGCCACCGCTCCCCCGCCCTACGAGAGCTCTCCGCCCATCGACGCCGGATCGTCGATCCTGGAAGCCGATCAGCCTGTGGCCCGGCATGTACTTCTCCCCCGTCACCAACGCCCTGTGGGAAGCGAGATCCAAGATGTTCGAGGAGGTCGGCGGCGCCGCCGCTGCCAGAGAGCAAATTGGTCCCGCGGAGCCCGGCCAGGAGCAGGACGAGCATTTTCTACAAGTTCTCGAGCGATTATGTGCTCAGGGAGGAGTACAGGAATCCGTGGAACGAGATCAGGATGGGGAAGCTGGTGGAAGATCTCGATGCTCTCGCTGGGACCATATGCTATAATGTAAATGAACATGCTTTGAACAACCATCGGATGGTGATGTCTCGATTTCCTCTTTCTGAATGCGGTGCCATTTATACTTTGCGATGTTTTTCCGCGGAAGATGAATTGCATATGATGTCAATGATGGTTCTTTGATGAATTCCTGATACAAAACTGACTGATGGCGGTGTTTGGTGGGCGGGTAATTGGTTCTAGTATTCTGCGATTAGTAGTTTGAATGTCAAGTCCTTGTTTGAACAATCTAGAATCGGTCATTTGGTATTAGAGAAGAGTTCATTTCTTTGACGGAAAGATCGAACAACATGCTACTTATTTGCTGTAAGCAGTACCTTGTCTCTATCATTTGTATAGGAGCATGTCTAAATTCTCATCAATTTTTGTGCTTATCAGGTTCTGCGATCAGAGGCTTAATGCTTAAGTTGTCTAGTGATTAGTTCTAGTTCTTATAGTGAGGAATTCATCATTATAATTGTGCGCAACAGAACATCCTCCATTGTATTTAGCCGTTTTCTTTTGGACCAGCATTGCTCGAGCGACGATGGCACCACAAGGCCTCTATTGCTAGTCACCGCTTCTGTAGAGAGGATGGTTCTCAAGAGGCCAATCCGTATTGACACGGACTTGCAAATAGAGGGAGCTGTTACATGGGTTGGGCGCTCGTCAATGGAGATCCAGCTGGAAGTAACTCAGTCCACAGAAGGTGTTATATGAAACAGTGCTTCCAAATGATGATAGTATGCTACTGTGTTTCCTAAAGTTGATGACATTGCTTGGTTGGCTTGTTGGACGAGATCATACATTTTCATCTGCTGCCACTAAGCAATTGCAGGATGGTGTCACTTTGATGGCCGTGCCTTAAGTAAATGTTTATTCTTCACAAACCATACTTGCTCTTCCATGATTTTGGTACTCTACTTGTAAAATTATGGAGAAATTTGCTAATTTTCTCTCCATCCACCATTCCCTTATTACCAAAAATAAATAAATAAAATAGTAAACCCGTCCATACTATAGAGAAGCTCGCTAATCAACATCCTCTTACCAATAAGTATTGGTTTGTGAAGGATCCTGACATGTTGGTCGAGCACAATATTCAGATATCAGATCTTCATAAAGTTATCATTTCCATGATATAGTCTTATTATTGATCCATTCTGCTGTTTACCTTAAACTGGCAATCCATGCAGAAACCCAGGATTCTTCAGATTCAGTTGCACTTACCGCCAGTTCAGATTTGTGGCTCGTGATTCTAGAACTGGGAAATCAGCTCCAGTTAAACCTATCTCACCAGTGACAGATGGAGAAAAATTACTTTGGGAAGAGGCAGAAAAGAGGAATAAAATGAGGAAAAAGAAGAGAGAAGAACGTAACAAATACGGTAACGTAGATGACTTGTCCAGGCTGCAGGCTTTACTTGCAGAAGGTCGTGTCTTCTGTGATATGCCAGCTCTGGCAGACAGAGATAGCATTCTGATAAAGAGATACTTGTTTTGAGAACTCGCTAATATGGCGGCCACAGCAAAGGAATATCCATGGGAGAATATTTGAAGGATTTTTAATGCGAAGGGCTTTTAAATTGGCCTTTTCAAGCACATATGCCTTTGCTGGTGTGGCATCCCGGTCCGTTAAAGTTGACCATGTTAATTTCTTGAGACCGGTGAGTACTAATCCTGCGCTTGATGTATTTGTAAGTGGAGGTGATGCTGTTCCATGACTTAGCTCCTGGCTGAGTGGGGAACCGTGGCAATCAGCAGCGATGGTCGCACATGTGCCTTCTCTCTTGCAGTCTGAGGTATATGAGTAAAATTATGGATCTGTTAAGTGGAAGATCATAATATGAAGGGTATTATTTTTGGGATGTTGGTGGATGTTAATATTTTTTCCGCCTCAAATGCTGCATCCTGTATACGTAGCTTGACATTCCAGCTGAACCCCTGACAGATGTCGAAGTTGGGGCTCATGCGATGCAACCTGAGCTCAGGTCAAGCGAGGTACGAGCAGCCCATGTGTGTTACATTTTCTTTTAGCAAATTTTGATACCCTCCCGCTCCTCTGGTCAGAACTTAAAGGATGCTGTGGTTAGGGGATTTATCTATTTACTGCCACCTTCTTTTGGGCCCAAACTATCTGCCATCCCTTAACGTAATGATCGTGCATGATAACATTCAAACGGAAAAAAAAAAAAAGAAGGGTCGCCTAGTTGGGGGACATTGAAGTCTGCCCTTAACATTCAAGAATGAACTGCATAATGAAATGAATTTTTGTGAAGTCACCGTATGAGAATACAGTGGTTCAGGAATGGTGGATTTTAGTCTGTTACAAATGCGGTTTGTCTGAACCCATGTCATTGAAAATTAATTCTTGAATGCAATTCACCTTCTTCATAATTGGGACAGCATTAAGCAAATTGGCAATGCACAGACAGAGAGCCAGATACATACGACGACTTGCTAAATTAGGAAGAGCTAGGGCATTTCAAAGCCCTCGTCAAGCAATTCACAAATGGAATTCATGAGATGTAGGATTATCATCAGTAAGAATCACAAATCAGCTCTAAAATTTGGAATGTGTTCACTTTTCCACAATTCTAGAGCGGGGTTGACCTGCAACCAAGAATGTACCCATCAAACATTATATCTACATAACTCGAACATGCAACATCACATAGCACCATCAACACTAAGCCCCAACGGCCTGAGTCCGCTTTGAAGTGCTGATGTACAGAACTGCAGTAAGTCATGCTAGTTAAAAACAGTCGAAGTCAGCAAAGATAAGACGAAAACATCAGAAATTTTGGACACATCATTACCGTTATTTCCTCAAATAAAAGCATTGCCATACTTGTTTTTCCACTGCCGCTGATGTACTCTTCCGTCTGTTCCGTTGTTATGTTCATATATTCAGCCGGGCAGGCTAGAATACCTGCATAAAACTCCAACCCATCATAACATATAAGAACACCACACAACCAGGGAGCACAAGATTGTGATTCTGGACTAATCATCAGTATAGCCTGCATGTAGCATTTCAGATTAACTAATCTAGCATCATCCTATCCACCTTTCCTCCAGGTCTCACGCCGCAAGCACTAAGGTTTACAAAATTACTAGAAGTTGACAAGAAAAAACTTGGTCAAGGCACATAAAGCGCACACTCCAGCTTTTTCTCTATCAGATTTACTACAAATTGTAAATTGAGAAAGCTCAATTGAGAAAACGACGGCATGAAAGGGTATTGCCTATAATAATGCTCTCATTTTCATGATAAGGATATCAGAATTGATCAAATGGCTTTCAAACTGCCAAATCTTAATTCCATCTAAGTTCACTAATTTATCGTCAAAGACCCCGCTCCCCCCTTCTTTTTCTCTGCGCTCGTTCTCCTTCCCTCTCTCTCAACACCCAAAAGAAAAAAAAAACACTATGAAGTTTAAAGCCAGGCTTCTTTTCTTATTCTCATTTCATCAAAGAAAGGTTTTGTATCTTGTAATTGAATAGCAGCATGTATGTGCAAGATCCTTGTTTATGAATTGAGAGGCATGAGGATGTCCTGTTGGCCAATGTTTGAGTCTGAAAGGCATTGATAATGTTGTGGATGCTCACATCCGTCACGTGTGAATATTCTAGCTATTATTCGCACTAATTATGACTCATGTGAATTTGCATGCGACTCGAGGGATTTAGATTGATATTACATCCCTTCATGTTATTGATAATGGAAAGCGAAGGCTTTACTATTGATCTGCTATCGACAATTAAGCTCCACTTATAGGGCGTGTCCGAGGCGAAGTACTCTCTTACCTGAGGTTTAGGAAGTTCACTTACTGAGTTTACTTCACTCGTTATTGTTTAAATTTTTCAGGCCATAATCATAACTAGCCCTTTTCGTCACGTGCACTTTGGGGTGCCTATCAATCAGGACACCCAGATGGCCCTACCCGATCGAGGGGACTGACGTGGCGTATAAGAAGTACGTGACCACCATATGGGTGGACGAGGGGCTGACAAATCTAGTGCCCCACCGATTCATAGCATAGTACATCTGGTTTGGAAGGGAGCTCTTCAGCCCTCTCCAGGGTTTTGGTAGGCGGCAAGGCAGGGGACCCGGGGGTGCCATCTAGGACTCCATGGTTGTGGACATCCTCGATGGCACCATCACTAACTCAGAGACGGACCTGGATCCGGAGTCCTAGCCCGAGACCGAGCCCGAGCCATGGTGCTATGACGTGGACGCACACTAGACGTGTTGGGGGCATCACTTTTTGAGGTCGCCCTCTTAAGAAAGAGGAGCTAGGCTAACCCCCAAACTCTTTTGACGAATCGCAAAGGATCCACATCGCGGATGTGTAAATGAAACTTTCAATGTGCTAAGCTGATGTGTGTGTTGATGTGTTTCCATGCTATCTCTATTGATGTATATAATTGGGTGGAGTTAATTCTACTTTCGCTTTTATATAATCAAAAGATAAAATGAATGGATCGGCAATGCCTCCTGAGACGTCACAATTAAATGATCAAAGGAAATATGGGTTGCCATGCATCCGAGGGTCGGAGCGTGACACTCTGTGCTGATTTCCTATACGGCAATAAAAAATTCTACACAGTGATTTCCATGGGAAAGGGAAAGTAAACTCTTTGGCTAAAGCAAATTTTTCCTTCTTTTTTTTTTTTTTTTTTTTTGGCTAAAGCAAACATTTTGGCGGAATGTTTTCATTGGTTGAATTATGATCACAATTGAGTGAAAGGACATTGTCATTATCTTTGTCGAATAAAACCATGCCATTTAGCTTTGTTCTAGATCCATCGAACAAGTGGAAAATTTGAGACTTCATCATATACTCGCTTTGGGTCCTTTTGCAGCTTTGGCTCCAAAAAAATTTGTGCCTTGGCTCACGTCTTAATGGGAACCATGGTATTAGTAGGGTATACGTGGACTCAGGATATCCCTTTTTAAGGCGGACCTTCTCGTGATGAGTTCTTTAATTGCTAAGATGAACTTTTCTATAAAAAAAAGGATTTCAGATGTTTAGTATTTAACAGTACTCTTTCTCACATTGACTTCATGTTAGACGACTCAAAATGTCACATTCACCACTGGACAGGTTCATTGTGAACATCAAACACCAAGGAGATGGAGATGGGCCGCCGCTGCGGCCTAGACAACCTTGAAAATCTCTATATATTCAGAGTGCAAGGGCAAATATCCTCATTTGTTTAGGAAGAAAAGAGATTGAGCAGTCCAAGCATGTGAAAGCATGTAGTTGACTCAATAATGCGATTTTTTTCGTTAAATCCATTCAATTTGACTAATGAAAAATATTGATGTGCTTTCTTATTATTTTCTCTCTCCTACGTGGTGTTAAGATCAACTAAAGCACAAAAACAAAGTCGTTTTGATCCAAATCCTAATTTTTATGCCAAATATTAATTAAATTAGGTTAAAAAATTCAAGAGTTTTTCTAAAAGAAAAATACAAACTAAAATAACGAAGTGTAAAAGTTAAAAAAAAAAAAAAAACACACACACACACACACACACAGAGGCAGGAGGAGAGCCAGCTTCCATTAAAACAACTTTAATTGACGTAATAATTTGAGAGGCATAATTCACTGTCACGTATTAATAATAGTGGGTAATCCGTATGATTAAGAACTTACCACCAATCTAAATATACATAGTCTGTCCAGAGAGAAAAGTCTAATGGAGATTATGTTAATAAAAAGAAGAGACAATACCAAAATTTAGCCCATATACTCTTGGTCAATGTTCAACTTAGTTCGTAAACTTAAATTTTGATCAAATTGATCCTTGTGCTCTTTGATTCAAATCAATTTGTTGTTTTGTATGGTTCTGTAAACAAGGAATGACTAATCTGATTAAAAAAAATATCGATCCATCCTTAGGCAAATATTTATGGTTTTGTCAAATAATGTTGATTTTCTGATTTTTCGGCTCAATATACTATTATTAAGCATGCAAACTGCCCTATGAATGTGTATTAATTATAAAGAACTGTATAAGAGTCATTCACAAAACGGTTGGCTCAATCCTAAGATTGTTCCAAGTGAGAAGTGCTGGATCCGAACATGACTCCATCGTATCTCAACCAAATGTCGTTGGGTATAATACGATTTTGTTAATTCTCAATCCAAACATTTGTCCGATATTTTGTAGAAGTATTGAGTTGTTCGACTAGGTTAAACTATTCTAGATTGATGTAAAATCACTAGATATATCAAGGAGAGTAGTTTATATGTAATTATTAATCTGAACTATCTGATTCGTAAAGTTTTTTATACTCGAAAGGGGGGAGAATTACCAAAAAAGTCATAAACCTATTGTAATTGTGCCAATTCAGTCCTTTTTTTTTTTTGACCAATTTATTCCTAAACCTTTTACAATTGTGCCAATTCAGTCCATTTGGCTAAAATTGACCGACAAAGATCGACGTGGACGCCGGCCGAGGACAGCCCGGCCGGCGAACAATTTTTTAATATTTTTTGAATTTTTTTCCACCTTCTTCTTCCTCTAGCCGGTGAGGTCGGTCTTGTCGGCCACGGCGAGGCTCGCCCGCCGCCGGCCCGGCGCGGCGAGCCTCACCCAAAGCAATGGTAAGGTCGCCGTCGCCCGGCCAAGGCAAGGCTCGGCCTCACCCGGCCATGGCGAGGTCGAGCCTCTCTAGATCTAGCGATGGCGGCCTCACCATGGCTAACTCGCCTTGGCCGGGCGACGGCGGCCTCGCCGTCACTAGGCGAGGCTCGCCTTCGCCGTGGCCGCAGGAGCGAACCTCGCTAGTGGCTGGCGAGGTGCGAGGCCGACCTCGCCGGCCCTCGCCTTTGGCTGGTCGGCCAGATTATTATTTAGGTCACAAAAACCATCAAACTAGTATATTTGTGCCGCATTTACCCCAAACTAGTTTTTGTGTCATAAAAATCCCCATATTGGCCACGAAACCCATTAAAGGATGAAGTAAATTCTCCATATCAATGAAAAGCCAATATTTCCTTGTTCTTCTTGTCATTTTTTGAATTTCTATGGAAATAATTCTAAAATCGCCATTAGCAGCTTAGGTTACGTGGATGAGCATTCTGCACATTGGTAACTAAACCGGAAAAATAAAATTTCTATCCATAGCGAGTACTTCATAGTGAATAACGACATGTATGAAACTTACTTGTAAAATTTTATCCGTTTGAGATTGATTTTATGAGATCCATATCAGCATATTTCATTAACATGTGACGTTGAACATTTACTTCAAGTAACTAATCGAACCAATTGTTTCGCAAAACCCACCTTAGACCCCCCCTCCTCTCTCTCTCCCAGCAAATCTTGGGTGATTTAACGGGATTACAACAAAATTTGTGTATATACATATTGATGGTTCCTTGCTTATTTATCGGAAGACAGTCTGTATTCAAAATCCCAATAAAAGAGGTGGGAGCTAACCATTTTTCTAATGATAATGACAATTAGGGTTACGCAACGGGTCCAACTCTACCCGAAAACCAAGTCAAACCGGCCATGGAACAGACCAAATTTATAATTATGGATGCTAGTTACTTACCCTTTCGAGGGGAGAATTACTAAAAAAGTCATAAATTTATTGCAATTGTGCCAATTCAGTTCTAAACAATTTTTTTTTTGGCAAATTTAGTGCTAAACCTTTTACAGTTATGCCAATTCAATCCATTCGGCCAAAATTAGCCGGCCAGCTAGTAAATGATTTTTTAATATATTTTTTTTATTTTTTTCGAAATTTTTAATTTTTTTAAAAAAATTTCTTTCTTTTTCACACCTTCTTCTTCCTCCGGGCCGACTAGCCAAAGGCGAGGGCGGCAAGGTCAGCCTCGCACCTCGCCGGCCACTAGCGAGGTTCGCTCCCTGGCGGCCCGCGGCGAAGGCGAGCCTCGCCTAGTGACGGCGAGGCCGCCGTTGCCCGACCAAGGCGAGTTAGCCATGGTGAGGCCGCCGTCGCTAGATCTAGAGAGGCTCGACCTCGCCATGGCTGGGTGAGGCCGAGCCTTGCCTTGGCTGGGCGACGGCGGCCTTACCATTGCTGGGTGAGGCTCGCCTTCGCCGGCCGGCGGGCGAGCCTCGCCGTGGCCGGCAAGGTTGACCTCACCGGCTAGAGGAAGAAGAAGGTGGAATTTAGTATGCATTATCCGTACGGATTTTGTCCGAAATTAATGTAATTATTAATTTGATTCGAGAGACATTAGATCATTTTTCTAATTATTTTTTAATTTTTGGGCTTTTTGTTAAAATCTTAATTGTTAAATCATAATAATTATTTAATTTGGTCCATAAGACTTCGGACCAGATTTTTTAATTATTTTAAGTTCTTTGTGATGATCGGGGTTAGAATAATTGTTAATTTAACTTTCGTGAGACGTCGGAGTTATTTTTTCGATTATTTTGATCCTTTATTTAGTGATTATATTAATTGTTTAGATTTAACCCTTGTTTAACAATTATTCAACTTAAAAAAAATCAAAAATCAGAAATCAAAAATCAAAATATTCAAAAAGATTTGCATGAGCATATAGGACATTAAGGTTTAATATAATAGACACGTAGGTTTAATTAATCAAATTTTTAGGATTATATTTCTAGGATTGCATTTTTAGATAATATTTTTAAGACTGCATTTTTAGATATTTTAAAAGAAATAAGTTAGGATTAGACTTAAATAGCCTTTTTAGAGTTTTAGATATAATTGGCACATTTTCATCCTCTTTTTAAAATAAAAAATAAAAATAGTCTTCTAAGATAGAATAGGGTTTAAGTCAAATTAATCCCAAAAATGGATTAGAAGATTATTTTTAAATAGATTAAGTAGGGTTTTCATAAATTCTAAACTTCAATAAAAAATACAAAAATACAAAAATCTAGGTGCATGTTAATTAGTTCGCATAATATGATCATTTAATTAGAATTTGTTAGTAAAGCTAGGTCATAAGGTGCATAATAACTAGTTTGCATAATAGGCCCATTTAATTAGAATTTGCATACCAATAGGATTAAGTCATTTAGTTTAAAAATGCATTTTTATAAAAGAACTCCAACTTTTAAGAAAATCCAAAAAAAAATGATTGCTTGCTTTGTGTGATGCAATTTATTTATTTGAATAATTTAAATAATGGATGAGCACTCGTGTGGTCACCGCATTTGCATGATAGTAATTTAGGTTAAAATAAATCAGCAGCTTGCAAAAACATTTTGAAAAATTGGTACCGAAAGGGCATTAGAAAATTCTAATGTAACCAAGTCCCCGTACCCTTAGTCTCTGGTCGTAGAAGTAAAGTAAATCTCCATTTATTTTACTTAGGTGTCTAATCGACCTACCATAAACCGATTAGTGGCGACTCCTAATTAATAACCCCTTGCATGTTTAAAAATTTAAACTTAAGTCGCGATTTGGTATGGGCTTGGGAGAGCCCGAGCTAAGTTTAAAAACTTAGTAGTCCATTAACCTAGCTTTAGGTGGTGCACCCGAAACTTAGGTCGCGACAGTACGCGAACCATCATATTTCATGGTGGTTAGTGTGCTCATCAATGTACCGGCAAGTAACTTATCAGCAGTTTGAGAACGCTCTTTCACAAATTTCATAAATTTCTTAACATTGTTAGTCTTGGGAAGAGAAGTCTTTAAGTTGTTTGCAACTGTCATTTGTATGAACATTAAGCTCAATATGTTCGATCTTTCCCAAGCTTTATAGAAAGACTTTTCATTATCGCTACTTTCATCAGTAATAGCAGCTGGTTTCTCAGCTTGAAGCGCTAAATCAAGATTCATGACACCTAAGTGAAACTGAACTTGTTCACTCCAATCAGAAAAATTTATCCCATTGAATAAGGGAACATATGAAGCGTGTGAATGGAGTGAAACAGATACATATACTGCAAATGTACAAGAAAATACTCATATATTAATGCTTTGAGAATATCACATAATCAGATTCAAACTAAACAACACATGTACATCATAGTTCTCGTTTGAGCGATCCTGTGATATGCAAATAAATATATACCATAATGATGCTAATAACTTTTATTTGATAATTGTAAATATATCTTATTAAAATTTATTTGCTATCTTTGGATATACAAACAAATTTAACAAGTTATATTAATTTTCAACCATCATGTTCATGAATTATAAGAAAATAATTAACTTTTGGGTTAATCCCTAAGTTCTTATAATAAATGAACTTTAATATACCTATAACTCCAATAATGATATAAAACATATCAATTTCATATATAACATTAATTAATCATGGATAATTGAATAAAACAATTTATAATATCAAACATTCAAAAGATTTCAAAGTTTGGCCACTTTGGTGACTAACAAACCATTCATAATATGAATTTTTAATATTGTAAAATACAAATATTTACCAAATTGCACACAAGGACAAAATCATAAAATCATAATTCCATAAGGACATAATCATAAATTTATAATCCAGGGGAAAAATGGTAAATAATCAGTAATAGCATAATCGTAATTATAAATTAAACAGGGGCATAATTGTAAACAACCATCAAAAGAAGGGCAAAAAGGTAATTAGGAGCCGCGGGAGGGGCAAAATCGTAAAAGTGCCGCGCGGGGACGTCAAACACGTGCAGAGCACATGCCTTCGTTCTCGGTAGGCGTGTGTATCCCACGCGTGCAGCGATTTCGTGCGCCTGACAGCGCGGGTGCGTGGGATCCATGCGCTTGCAACCGTAGCGCGCGCGTGGACCCACGCGCCTTCTTCCCCGCGCGACAGAGGCGATTTTCTTCGCCATTTTTCGTCCTTTCATCCCCTGTTTCGCCCTAATTCTTCCATTTTCGACATTTTTCTCCATGAAAACATTCATCATTCGGATTGTCTTCAACAGAACCATCCGAAAATATTTCAACAACAACAGATAGTATGAACAAGATCATTCAACGAATCATCATACATAAATCATAATATTTCTATAAACAAAAAATTATAAGATCATAAACCATACTCTGATACCAACTGTTAGAATATACATATAATACTTTGATGCGGAAAATCAAAGTAAAAACAACGATCTTTGATCTTCATAATTTTTACAAATAGATGAAGACATACCTTTATCTATAGCGTTACACTTGATGATGATCGTTGTAGAAAACCCAAAGAACTCGAACCAAATGAAGAAATCTGATTTATCTCCCTTAACCCACTATACTTTAATGTATTCTATCGATGAATGAGAGAATACCAAATTCTTTCTGTTATTGTTGTTCATTATGGGTGGAGAGAGGACCGGACTCTATTTATACGTTCTTTGAAAATGTGCATTCCATCAAAGCGATATACCATTTCATTTTATTAGAGTCGCAATTTCTCGTAACCAATAATTATTTATTTTATAACATTTCAATAATTATTAAATCATATAATAAATCATATCATGTGAGTCACAATAATTCTTACAAGATGACCATCATCCATGTCGGTGATTTCTGATTAAAATTGATCGGATAGACTCAATAAATAAAATGTGAAAAGGTTTACGACTCAATTAGTAAAATTAAAAGATTTGAAACTGAATTAACAAAAGTGTAATAAGTTTAAATTAGAACAATTTTTCCTAGGTTTTCATCATTTTGCAAAGCTTAAACACCGGCTTGATTTCAAATTTTGCAAAGAAAACAGTAAAACCTTTTAAGTACAATTTGAATAAGCTATTAATTTAAGTATTCTAAAGTTTATTTCACTACTTGTCATAGAATGATTGACGAATTCGAAGGAACTCACCTACAGACATCCGATCAGTCAATTTTAAATGAAGATGCAAGAGCTGTACATCAAGTGTGGGACACCAACGTGACTCTCAACTTTCTGCGAAAATGTTTTACGATAGAAAACGAGAGTCACGAACAACGTGATTTCGTGCAAGTTCAGAACATTGTGTGGGGACCTTGAAGGGCAAAAGAAAAAAATGAGTCAGGCTTAAGGATTGAAGCATTGGGATGGCCACTTCTTGGCCCAAATTGCCTAGGTCGGACGCAGACATGCCTTCATGTAGCGTCCCATCGACATAACCTCCAATTAGGCTTTGGCTTTGTATCATCCACGGGAAGGGGAAAGTAAACTCTTTGGGCTAAGCAAACAATTCCATATCTTTGGCTAAAGCAAAAATTTTGGTGGAATGTTGTCGTTAATTGAGTGAAAGGACATTTTCATTATCTTGGTCCAATAATAAAACTATGGCATTTAACTTCGTTCGAGATCCGTGGAACAATTGGAACATCTGAGATTTCATCATATATTCACTTCAGGTCTTTCCAAAGCTTTGTCACCAAATCATTTATGCTATGGCTCATGTTGTAATTGGAATCATGGTATCAATAGGGTATACGTGGACTTGGAATTTCCTTTTTAAGATGGACCTTCTCATTTAAAATGCTAAGCTAAACTTTTCTAAGGAAGGATTTCAAATGTTTAGTATTTAATAGTATTCTTTCTCACATTTACTTCGTGTTAAACGACACAAAATATCACATTTGTCACTGGGCATGTGCATCGTGTATCGAAAACCCCAAGGAGATGGAGAGGGCTGCTGCCGCCGCCACCCAGACAACCTTGAGAATCTCTATATGCTCAAAGTGTAGCGCTAAATATTCTCATTTGTTTAGGAAGAAATGAGATTAAGCAGTTCAAGCATGTGAAAGCATTTAACTGACTCGATAATGTGGTTTTCGTCCTCCGAGAAAGAGAAGGAACGGCAGTGCTTGTCTTCTCGTTTTGTCAGCTGTATGACAGCAACCTCTCGGCGTCATACAAACATGTGCAATATGATGTGCTTACTCATTTGCAATTATATACGAATTGGTTGGACTATTACCCAGTGAGGTTAAGACATCAGCTTTGGATTACTGTAATAAAATAGTACCGGTAGCAGCCTAGATAATATGGCCTTTGTCCTTCGGGAAAAAAGGCGTAATGGGATTGCTTGTCAGCTGTAAAAAAAGAGTAGGATAATCGATTTTAGAGCACCTACAACAGTGCTGAGTTAAATCCAGTAAGGAGGTGCTTGTCTTCTTGTTTTTCAACTGTATGACATCAACCTCTCGGCGTCGTACAGACACGTGCAGTATGATATGCTCAACCATTCGCAATTATATACAAATTGGTTGGACTATTACCCAAGGAAATGGAGATTTCAGCTTTGGATTACTGTAATAAAATAGTACCGGTGGCAGACTTGACAATATGGTCTTTGTCCTTTGAGAAATAGACGTAACGGGATTCCTGGTCTTTTTGTTTTGTCAGCCATAAAAAATTGGGTAGGATAAATGATTTTGGAGCATCTAGAGCAATGCTAAGTCAAATCCAGTGAGGCAATAGATTCGTGTTGGATCCACATAATTAAAAGCTTTGTCCCGTTTGCAGACAAGAAATTTTCCTCCATCTGTGCATAATCTCCATTAGATTTTAATCAATACGCTCCATTAAAACAACTTTGATTGTATTGTGAAAAACACAACCTAATAATTTGTGAGGCATAAATTATCTTGACTTAGTAATAATAGTTAGAATTGATTAAGAACTTACCACCAATCTAAATGTACACAGTTCGTCTAGAGTAACGAGGAAAATCCAATGGAGATTATTTGAATAAAATGAAGAGACAATACCAAAATTTAGTCCTCGAATTCCTAGTCAATGCTCAACTTCATCCGTAAACTTTGATGTTGGTCAAATTGATCCTTATGCTCCTTGATTTGAATCGGTTTGTTTTTTTATATGGCTCTGTAAATAATGAATGAATCCTTTATAATGTTTAATGACTGATCTGATTGAATAATATCAATCCATTCTTCAGCAAAAATATATAATTTTATCAAATAATGTGGTTTTTTCTATTATTCGGCTCAATGTACTATAATTCATGAATGCAAACCGCCCTATGCATGTGTATTAATTATAAAGAATTGTATAAGACTCCTTTATAAAATGGTGAGCAAAATCCTAAGATTGTTTCAAGTGAGAAAGATTGGGATCTGAATATGACTCCGTCATAACTAAAAGTGTATATTTCATCCAATTCGATGGGTATTATACATTGTCATAACTAAATGTTTGTCTGATATTTTGTAGAGCTATTGAGTTCTTCAACTAAGTTGATCTGTCTTGAATTGATGCAAAATCACTAGATATATCGAAGAGAGGAATTTATATGTAACTATAAATTCGAACCATCTCATTCGTCGAGTTTTTTATACTTGAAAGCGTAAGGAGAGGTAACTAGCATAATGACCTCCTTTGAACGTAACCCACACGCAATTATAAATTTGGTCTGTCAAGTTATCAACTTTAAGTTAGTATAGGAGGATTTTATTTTTCTGATGTGGAATATAACATACTTATCATTTACAAACACTTTTGTATAACTTGTTTAACAGTACTTGTCATTTACAAAAACTCTTATATAACCCACCCATGGGCAGTACATTTAGTGTGCATTCTCTCCCTCATCGCTAAGGTCGAGAGTTTGAACCCTCTCGTTGCAACTTCACGACTTAAGTGGGGGTTCCAGTGGTGGATTATTAGGCCAGCCTCCCTGAGGTATTGACACTTGGTCCGAGGTGCACCGCGCATTCTACGGGCTATGGGTTGCCCGGCGTAAGCACGGTGGGCTCGGCGGATCCTCGGTTACAAAAAAAAAAAAAAAAAAAAAAAAAAAAAAAAAAAAAATCTCCTATAACTTGTTTAACAGTATCTTAATAATTACTAAACTAGTCATGAATTCTAAAGTTTGATGAGAAAATATTGGGTGGTCTGGGACCTCCACGTCAGCGTGGTCCCGAACCACTCAAGAGGTGCCATGTGGAGGGGTGGGCCTCATTTCGTGTCTTCTGCCTTCTTCCCCTCTCTCTCTCCTCTTCCTAGCCTGCCGAGCCCTCTCTCCTCCTAGCCTGCACGCTCTCTCTCCTGTCAAAGCATTTATTGCGGCTTAAGCTTTTGTTTTCTTTCTCAAACGAAGGAAAGAGAAGCCTCGTTCGTTCCTCTGTCCTCTCCATTTCTTTCCTCTCGAAAATTTGAATCTAAAAATCTCTCTCTCCCCGCGCTCGTTGCTGCTCCGCCGTGCATCAAGCGGCCGTTCCCCCTGCCGTTGCCGACGAACCACATTACGGCCGCCCCTACTCCGATGCTCGCTCGCTTCACTCCGTTGTTTGTTCCGGCGTTCCCGGGATCGCAGATGCAGCGCGCGGAGGAGAAGCAGGCCTCTTCGAGCTCCCCTCAACGTCGGCGAGCATCACCCGCTGAGCGAGACCCCCACATACCGGAAGGCTCGGAGGCGAGGTTGTTGGAGAAGAAAGGTTGAGCCCCTCCGCCTCCACTGGTTGCTTCCATCGCCCCCCCCCCCACGCCGACGCCGATGCCGACGCCCCTCCGCCGGTTGCCTCCGTCGCGCACGGAGTCCGTCGCCCCCGACTCCGACGCCCACGCCTCGGCCTCCGCCTACGCGCCCGACACCAACGCCGACGCCGACGCCCCTTCGCTTCCCTCTTGCGACCTCCGCTCCGCTCTCTCCCTCTTTCCTCTGCGGAGCGCCCTTACTGGCCAACCCTGCGAGCAACCTCTCTCCGAGTCTCCGTCTCCTTCGCGGCCAGGTAGACGTCGTCTATCTCTCTCTCTCTTTTTCTGGTGTCACGGATTCTTCTTTCTTATTTCTATTCCATGTTGATGAGCAAGTGTACTCTAGCTTGATGATGCATCATGGGTAGGTTCGCTTCATGAGATTGAGATTAAGCGACACTGGTGCGGAGGTTGTTCGTAATGGGATGTGCGTCTCTTGTGCCGAATAGAGTGTTGGGTCGTGCCTTGGAAGCTCAAAAGATGAACTTTAGTTGTTTCTTGCTCTGATTATGCTATTAGTCTGTGATGTCAAAAGTTCATTCGATGTTGTGATTGAAGTTTCGGTGTCGGGTTATGTTAATATTGGGAAGGTTCATGCTCTGTTTTAGTTTTGTTCACACACTGGATTCTCTTTGTGGTGGGTTTGCAGCTTCGGTTTGACCAATCGGCTGGGGTGTGCTTGAGGGGCTTTGATCAACTCGATTCTTGCTCTGCTGGCCATCCTCTTAGAAAAAAGGCGGCTCGTAATTAGTTGTTTCTTGGCTTTGTAATGGACCAAGAGTCCCGAGTGGATGAGGACTTGCCCCTCTTCATCAAGTGCTCCAAACAACCTAAAGCGCCACCATCATCATCGATAACTACTTCCTCCTCCTGCAGTCTCGCAACCGAGAGACATCAATAAAGCAAGTGGAGAAAGTGAAGGAGGATACTAGCCTTACTAGCACTAATGTCTGGGTAACATGATTGGAAGCTTTCAATCGAGTAAGAGTGAAATCACATGGAGTTTCAGATTTGAGGATGACATCTACTTCAACCGTTCCTACGTTAAATCTATTTGACATTGCATTCGGATTTGCATTTTTGTGCCTATGTACTTCGTCGTAAGTTTTTATCTTCTGATATTCAATGGTAGGATGGGAGAAGGCTGAAAATGAAGTCTTGGTGCTAAAGAAACAACTGAAGGCTGCAACACAAAGGAACTCGACACTAGAAGATCGAATCAGTCATCTTGATGGAGCACTTAAGGAATGTGTGAGGCAGCTCAGACAGGTGAGGGAAGAGCAAGAGCAGAAGATCCCAGAAGCTGTGATCAAGAAAACTCGTGAGTGGGAATCAACAAAGGCCGAGCTTGAGACTAAGCTTTCCAATGTCCATGCCCAGCTTCAAGCAGCCAAGAGTGAAGCTTCTTCAGTTATATGTTCTGATCTCGGCCCTAAGCTTGATGCTGCTGAAAAAGAGAATGTGGCCCTCAAAGCCAAAGTCCTTTCTATGTCGGATGAGCTAGAACTTAGGATTATTGAGCGTGATTTGAGCACCCAAGCAGCAGAAACAGCTAGCAAACGGCATTTAGAGAGCATAAAGAAGGTAGCTAGGCTGGAAGCTGAATGCCGCAGACTTAGAGCCATGTCTCGGAAAGCAAGTGCGACAAACGATCTTAAGAATTTGATTATTCAACTAGCTGAGGCAGGACGATGAAATGAGTGAGGTGAGATAGGAAGAGTGTCTACTTTGATTTTTTGCCTTGTGAATAAACAACCACCATTGTAAATGCATTCATGACATCTCCGAAACCGACACTCGTGAATCTCAAGTATAGTGGTACATAGTCAGATTTTTGAATGATATAAGGTTTCAATTCCTTTATAGCATGTGGATGTCTAGATTGCTTAAAGCTGCCAATTGTCTTGTTTGGTTTAGTGAGTTGTAGCTGTCAATTTCCTTTTATCTTCACCAGTCGTATGATATGCCATCCAACACAACCCAACTATTGGCTTGCTCGATCGTATTGTTCGGGGAAACTTGAGCATCAATACATCAACCCCTAATGCATGACTCGTGGCAGCAATTTCATTCAGTTGCACAAAACCAAAGGCTACCTCTTTTTGTGTTGTCAATGAATGTTCTCCATGAAGATCATCGCATGGCGTACGCATCTTTCATGACCAAAGTACCATTCTGAATCATACTACTACAAGTTTGAACCAATACAAGTAATAGAAATCTTAGTCCTCGCTTCATATCAAATTGCTCCAGCGGATTCTAGTACTAGGTTGAAGCGCGGATTCTAGTACTAGGTTGAAGCAGGAAGTTTACGTAGATTCGCTGGCAACTTTTCCAACTTTTCCAACTTGCCCAACACCCATTTTCCAACATTTTCTTTACTTTAAAGTTTTCGAAAATAAATTCGTACGTGCTCCCGTAATCAAAATTAACCCATTAAACTTTGCACGCACGTAGTTTACAACATCATTGTGTTGTTGAGCAAAAAAAAAAATTGGCGTCCAAACCCGACACCCAATTTTTTTTTTCTATTTCTTGCTCAACAACCCTTTTCCAATTTTTTTTCTTTAAAGCTTTCGGAAATAAATTCGTATGTGCACCACCGCCCGCAGTGGTCGCGCTGGTTTCGACCTTAGTACCCATCCGCCAGGGGAGGAGTTCGAAACTTAGCGTGGGCTGGTTGCTTCAATGTAAAGCTGCACAATTCACCTGTGCCTGGTTTGTGGTGGTGGCCCAGTTCACCCAGGGTTTATTCCGCCGCGTGAAGCGGCACACGGAAATTCCCTGGGTCACCTAAAATAAATAAATAAATAAATAAATTCGTACGTGCTATCGTACTCAAAATTAATCCATCAAAATTTGCACGCACCTAGTTTACAACCTCATTATGTTGTTGAGAAAAAAAAATTGACGTTTGAACCCGATACCCCATTTTTTTTTCTATTTCTTGCCCAAAACTATTTTCCAACTTTTCTTTTTTCTTTAAAGTTTTCGGAAATAAATTCATATGTGCTCCCGTACTTAAAATTAATCCATCAAATTTTGCACGTACCTAATTTACAACCTCATTGTGTTGTTGAGAAAAAAAAATTGGCGTCTAAACCCGACACCAAATTTTTTTTTCTATTTCTTGCTCAACAACCATTTTCCAACTTTTTTTTTCTTTAAAGCTTTCGGAAATAAGAACCAGTAGCTACAAGCATGCAATGTCGAAATTGGTCTACATGATTTATATGTCATGCAATGTTTTTTCCTCAGATTTGAGAATGTGTTAATTTCCATTGCCATTACCAACCTGAACCTCTTAAACAGAAACGACCATCTTGATATCCTTTGCTTTTTGGGTGAAAGTTACCAAGAAAACAACATAAGAGGAAAAACTGAAGCTCTATAAACATATTGCCGCAGTGATTCTGGACACGGACATATACAGCAAATGAAGTTTTATTTGCAAAAAAAGGTACCTACATCATATATCGGTGATCTATACAGATATCAGAACCAGTAGCTACAAGCATTTAATTAAGAAATTCTACATACAGAGAAAAATTGAAGGAACTATTAGCCAAAAGGAACTCAAATGCTCAAAACTCAGTCCCCAGAGAAGGCCATTTACAGGTGACGTGCTAAAAACTGGCTTGTCTTTGCTAGCTTTATACATTGCGGGCGCTATTGCTACTACTCTTCCTCCGAGGCTTCGCCTCTCCGAGCATGGTTGTGACATCCCTCATGCAAGGCCTATCTCACGGTAGCTTTGCAGTACAGAGGAGCGCTATTCTGAGCACCAAAAGCATCTCTTCCTGCACATGCTTGCAGTTTCCTACATTGGGGTCTAGAGCTTCTTCCAGAGCTCTGTTGTCCCTAATTTTCCTCCGTATCCACTCGACAATGTCGACGGAATCTCCGAACTCGAGGTCTAGAGGCCTTTTGCCTGCAATGAGCTCCAACAGTATGACACCGAAGCTGTATATGTCTATCTTTTCATATGCATTCATGGTGTATCCGTACTCTGTCGGCGAACATCAAAAAATTGCAGCATTGTTAGCTAAGGAAAGGTGATGAGCATATGTGATACTTTCATCACTTTTTAGCATTGACCAGTAGCTATTTTGCAAGGGTAATACGGTTATTAACTGGGACACTGGAAAGATCTGATAGTTGATCAATTCGATGGAAGATTATGAGAGTAATAGTCAACTTACCAGGCGTAATGTATCCATAGGACCCTGCCACTACCGATACTGTTTCATTCTTCCGGAAACATAGCCCACAGTGATTTTCAACTGATGTCACAATGATGGAGACACAGCTGTTTCGTTTCTCAAAAGTTCCAAAAAAATTTCACTAGTGATGTCACAAATTGATCCCTTCGATTTTCTGCCATCCCGTAAATTTGCTTATCTAAACTTGATGTCCTATAGAGAAGACTCAAGGGGTTCTGAGTGCTTAAAGTAATAGGTCACAGCTATAGATTTGAAAATGAATGCCAAAAGCAATTATGAATGAGGCACACAACATAGCTAAAGATTTAGATCGTCAAAGAAATGTGTGGCCCGTGACCCAAAAATAATGAAAATATTGCATTGGGCAAAAAGCCTCACCTGCTGGTATGCGTGGAAGCACAACGCCGCAAGGAAGGACTTGGTTAATACCTGCTGGACATTTAATCCCTGTTGCGCCTGTTGTTAAGATGAGAAAAAAGGCATATCAGCAAAACATAGCCGATAGATGGACAGAGAAAAATGATGCATCATTTAGTAACCGAAAAACTACATCAGAAGTGAAAGTTGGAAATAAAGGGCAAGATCTATAAGTATTTGCACCTCCCCAAGAAACATAGCCGATAGATGGACAGAGAAAAATGGCTCCATGTCGACGGATTCTCCGAACTCGGGGTCTAGAGGCCTTTTGCCTGCGATGAGCTCCAACAGTACGACACCGAGCGGACTAGAGGTCGCGAGAGGGAGGCGGAGGGGCGTCGGCGTCAGAGTCGGGTTCAGGGTAGGAGGCGGCGTCGGAGTCGAGGGCAACGGAGGCAACCGGCGGAGGCAGAAGTGGAGGGCCGTCGGCGTCGCGTTTCGCTGGAAGAGAGACACGACTTCGCGGAGGGGGGAGAGAGAGAGCAGAGCGGACGTCGCGAGAGGGAGGCGGAGGAGCGTCGGTGTCGGCGTCGACGTGGGGGGGCGATGGAAGCAACAAGCGGAGGCGGAGGGGCTCAACCTTTCTTCTCCAGCAACTTCGCCTCCGAGCCTTCTGGTGTGTGGGGGTCTCGCTTGCCGACGTTGAGGGGAGCTCGAAGAGGCCTGCATCTCCTCCGCGCGCTGCATCTGCGATCCCGGGAACGCCGGAACGAACGACGGAGCGAAGTGAGCGAGCACCGGAGTAGGGGCGGCCGTAATGTGGTTCGTCGGCTTACGGCAAGGGGAACGGCCGCTTGATGCACGGCAGAGCAGCAACGAGCGCAGGGAGAGAAATTTTTAGATTCAAATTTTCGAGAGGAAAGAAATGGAGAGGACAGAGGAACGAACGGGGCTTCTCTTTCCTTCGTTTGAGAAAGAAAACAAAAGCTTAAGCCGCAATAAATGCTCTGACAGGAGAGAGAACATGCAGGCTAGGAGGAGAAAGGGCTCGACAGGCTAGGAAGAGGAGAGAGAGAGAGAGAGAGAGGGGAAGAAGACAGAAGACACGAAATGGGGCCCACCCCTCCACATGGCACCTCCTGAGTGGTCCGGGACCACGCTGACGTGGAGGTCCCGGACCACCCAACATTTTCTCCTATATGGCGGTGGTACACTATTCAGTGATTGCTAATCATCCCGTTATCTGCAGGCGTGGCGTGGCACGCGTGATCCATTAAAATGTTGACACGTGTTGAGTGACGTGGAAATTAAAAGAAGGGAAAATAAGAACTTTGCAGGCTTGTCAGGCGATGCTCTCTCCTCGTTTATTACTCTCGAATGCTTATGCTCCCGTTCGTGGGTGTCCATTGCTTTGAAAAAATCCAGTGCCCGTTGCTGTTGCTCCTTCGTCCTCTGCTGGTAATCGTTCATGGCTTCTCTCCGAATCTAGTCCATGTCGTGTTTGTGTGTTTGTTGTTGTGTGCGGACGTGTTATATTCGACACCCATTTATAGGAAATTTAAGGGAAGTCAAGTCTATATGGTAGTACGTTATTTGCACAAATGGTACGCATGATCTATTAAAATGTTGACACGTGTCGAGTGACGTGAAAATTAAAAGAAGGGAAAATAAGAACTTTGCAGGCTTGTCAAGCTTGTCGGGCGATACTCCCTCCTCATTTATTACACGATTCTCTTTCCCTCTATCTGTCTCTTTTCCCCGCGCTCTTTCTCTCTATCTCCCCTTCATTTCAAATTTCGCTCTAAAACCCTCCCTCCTCTATCTCTCTTCTCCTCTTCATCTCGCAAAATTCGACAACCATTGGACGACCACCTCCAAACGCTCTCTTTCAATTGCTGGGAAACGATGGAGGCTTGGGGCGCGTTTGGTAACGATTCTACATTCCGGGAGCCGATTCGACTAGAAATGATTATTTTTATTATGTTAGGAACCGATTCGAGTAAAAAAGTGCGTTTGGTAATCGTTCAAAATTTTTGATTCGGAATATAATTGTGTTTGGTACCGTATTAATTGATTCCGTTCCAAATTAATTTCTTTTGATTTTTAAATAAATTTTAAATAATTTATTTTGATTTTTAAATAAATTTTAAATAATTTCTTTACTTTTTTACTTTTTTCTTTTTTTTTCTTTTTTTCCCCTTTTTTCCTATTCTTCTTCTTCTTCATTTGGTCGGTCGCTAGACCGGCGACCCCGGCCAGACGAGGGCCGACAACGCTCACCAGTGCCGCCGGCCCTCGCAAGGTCGGCCTTCGTCGGCCGAGCCTCGGGGCAGCTGGGCAAGGCTCGCCCAGCCCCGCCGAAGCTCGGCCTCGCCCGGCCTCGGCGAGCCTCGCTGATGGCCAGGCGAGGCTCGACCTCGCCCGATTTGGCGAGGCCGAGGCTCGCCCAGCTGCCGGCGAGGCTCGCCTGGCCAGCGGCGAGGCTCGCCTGGCCACCGGTGAGGCTTGCCCAGCCCCGCCGGTGGCCAGGTCGGCCTCGCCGGTGGCTGGGCTTGCCTCCGGCGAGCTCGCCGGACCTCGCCCTAGCTTGGCGAGCCTCCGACGACCTCGCCGGACCGGCGACCGGCGGCGGACCGCGACCGGCGGCGGCAGCGGTGGCGGGCGGCGGACGGCGGCGGCGATGGCGAATGGTAACCGAGATGTTGAAAGAGAAAAACAAGGTTTTATCGTTTTGATTCTTTTTCTGATTCTCGGACGTTGAATCAATTTTTTTTTTATTCTCAAATCTTGTCCAAAATTGTTCCCGGGAACAAAAAATTTACAAAACGCGATTCTCGTCCCAAACTAATTCTGGGAACAAAAAATCAGAATCTGGCACTGTTGGGCAAGTTGCCAAACAGGCCCTTGGTGGCTTTGGGGTCGGAGGGCTCTATGGCATGAGCTTCCCTCTAAAGAAGGGGTCGTCAGAGAGAAACAAACGCGAAATGTTGGCATCCATGAAGTCATGGCAGTAGTAAAATTTCAAAAAAGAATTCGAAGTGTCTTTATTTTCTTAAATAAAGATCCGAAATGAATTTTATTTCAAATAAGAACATGAAGTAACATTGATTGTTTTAAATAATAACCTGAAGTGACTTTAATTGTTTCAAATAAAGATCCGACCTCACTGATCGTTAGCCGACTAAATTTTCCAATTGATTAAGGGTATTTTTGCCATTTGGCATTTTCCCTTTTTTTTCTTCCTTTTTTTTTTTTTTTTTAAGTTCTTCTTCTTTCTCTTCGTTGATGGCTAGTCAGGCACCGACGATGCTTATAGAGGGCTAAGCGAGGGTCAACCTTGTTGGCGAGGGCCACTCACACTGGCCACAAGTGAGGGATGTCCTCACCTAGGCATGGCGACCCTCGCCTAGGGGCCATCTGTGAGGTTAGCCTTCACTGACCCTAGGCGAGGTTTATCCTCCCCATGGGGTGGCCTCACTTGCGGCCATTGGTAAGGGACGGTGAGGGCCTGCAAGCCCTCGCTAATCGCAGGTGAGGCCACTCTCGCCAACTGCAGGTGAGGCCAACCCTCGTGCCTGGCGTTGCCAAGGGCTAACCTCGCGAATGGCCCTTGGGCATGGGTTGCCACGCCCAATTGAGGTCATCCCTCTCTTGTGGGCGACGTGGGTGGCCCTCGCTGACGAGGGTAATCTCGCCCAACCTTCTATGGGCATCGGCCGAAGAAGAAAGAGAAAAAAAAAAAAAAGAAATGGCAAATGATGAAAATACCTTTGATTGTCAGAGAGTCGGGTTCTTATTTAAAATAGACATAACCATTTCGAGCCCTTATTTGATATAAATATAACCTTTCAGGTCTTCATTTGAAATAACATCAATTTTAGACTTTTATTTGAAAAAGTGATGGCACTTCATGTCCTTATTTGAAATAAGATCTACTTTGGGTTCTTATTTGAGAAAATAATGATATTTCCAATCCTTTTTTGGAAATTTTCCCTATATATATAGATTCTCGAGGTGGTGATGGTGGCGGCGGCCCTTCTCCATCTCCTCGGGGTTTTATATTCACGATGCACATGCTCAATGACAAATGTGACGTTGAGTTGTTTAACATGAAGTGAATTTGAGAAAGGATACTATTAACTACTAAACATGTAAAATCCTACCTTAGAAAAGTTTATCTTAGCATTTAAAATACTCATCACGAGAAGGTCTGTTCAAAAAAGGAAAATTCCGAGTCCACATATACCCTACTAAAAGCATGGTTTGAATTAAGTCAATAGCCAAAGCATAAATGATTTGAAGCCAAAGCTTTAGAAAGACCTGAATCGAGTATACGATGAAGTCTCGGATGTTCCATTTGTTTTGTGGATCTGGAACGAAGCTAAATGCCATGGTTTTTATTCAACCAAGATAATGACAAGGTCCTTTCACCCAATTGTGATTATAATAATTCAAGCAATAACAACATTCCACCAAAATGTTTGCTTTAGCCAAAGAGTTTATTTTCCATTTCCCATGGATGATACAAAGCCAAAGCCAGATTGAAGGTAATATCGGTGGGACACTCCATGAAGGCATGTCTGCGTCCAACCAAGGCAATTTGTGCCAAGAAGTGACCGTCTATAAAAGCAATGCTACAATCCTTAAGTCTGACTCGTTTTCTTCTTTTTGCTCTTTTTCTTCAAGGTCCCCAAACAATTATCTGAACTTGTAAGAAATCACATGGTTCGTGATTTTTAGGGTGTGTTTGGTAACGTTTCGTTTAAAAATTGTTTAAAGGGCGAGAAATAGAAAAAAAGTGTTTACGTTCAGGAATAATTTTTGAACAAAAAACGCGTTTAGTAAATTTGTTAGAAATATAAAAAGAATATAAACATGTTTGGTAAATTTGTATAATTTTTTTATTTCTTTTAATTTTTTAATTTTAATTTTCTATTTTCTTTCTTATTTATTTTTTATTTTTTCTTCTTTTTTTGGCCAGTCACCGGCCTCGGCTATGGCTAGCGACCGGCTGACGAGGGCCGGCGGCCTCGCCCAGCCACGGCGAGGCTCGTCGGCCGCTGGGCGAGCTCGACCTCGCCGGATTTGGGTTAGATCGAGCTCACCCAGCCAGGCGTGAGGTCGGCCTCGTCGTCGCCGCAAGAACTGGCCAAAGAAAAAAAAAGAAAAAAAAGAGAAGTGTTTAGATTTTGTTTGAAATAAGAAACAACTTTTTTTTTTCTTTGTTTTAATAACAAAAAAATAGCTTTAAAACAAAAACGCAAATAAACTCATTTACTGTTCCTTTTTTATTTATTAGGAACAAAAAAACAGAAATTTTTGTTTCTAAGAATACAAACAAGTTGCAAACAAACAAACTCTTATTCTGTCCTAAAAGACGTTGGCGAAAAGTTCACGTTGGTGTCCCACACCTGATGTACAGCTGGTCTTTTTATTCAAAATTGATTGATCGGATGTCATTTGGTGAGTTCGTGCACATTTATCAATTATGATCTATTTGATAATCATTTTAGTTTTGAGAATGATTTTTTTTTTCAGAAATAATTTTTTTATTTTATTTCTAAAAATAATTTCTGAATATTTCAAGACACTCGATAAATTGCCTAAAATTTTTATTTTAAAAATAAAAATGCGTTTGAAAAAATCCTTAAAATTTTAGTTCAAATCATTTTCTTTTAATCTTTTAATAATTTTATTAAAATTTTCTCTTTTTTATTTTCTTTTTCCCTTTTCATCTTCTCCTTCCTCTTGCTGCAAAGGGGTCGCCAGTTCCCCAACAACCTGAGCCAAGGCGAGGCTCGTTAACCCAAGCCTTGCTTTAAGTTGGGCGACCGCTCGAGCCTTAGGGAGCGTCAGCGGCCCTCACCTGGCCGATCGTCGGCCATGGCTAAGACTAGCAACCCGCCAAAAGGAAGAAGAAGAAAAACAGGAAAGAGAAGAAAAGAGAACACAACAGAAATTTTTTTGGCTTGATTATGGAATTATTCTCATAATAAGAAAGTAATTTTTTTTTTCTACTCTTTGATTTTGTTCCAAACTTATTTTAAATGGATTTCTGTTTTTTGTTTTTGTTTTGAGAAATAAAAAAGTAAAATGGGACACTGTTTGGAATGTTACTAAACAAAGCCTTACTCTACCAACATTAGAGAAATAAACTTACAAGAAATCACATTTGGTGAGTTCCTGCACATTTGTCAATTATTCTACCGACAGTAGAGAAATAAACTTGACTCATTTTCTTCTTTTGCCCTTTTTCTTCAAGGTCCCCACATAATTATCTGAACTTGCACGAAATCACGTTGTTGTGGATTCGTTCTGTCCTAAAAGATTTTGGCAAAAATTGAGTCACGTTAGTGTCCTACACTTGATGTACAACTCTCGTCTCTTCATTCAAAATTTGACTGATCGGATGTCTATCACCCGGACTCATTTCTTCTTGTGCCCTTCAGGGTCCCTGCACAATTGTCTGAACTTGTACGAAATCACGTGGTTCATGATTCACGTTCTGTCCTAAAATATTTTGGCACAAAGTTGAGTCGTTGGTGTACAGCTCTCGTCTCTTCATTGAAAATTTGACTGATCGGATGTCTATCACGCGGACTCATTTCTTCTTGTGCCCTTTTTCTTCGGGGAATATTTTCTCCCGCACAATTGTCTGAACTTGTACGAAATCACGTGGTTCGTGATTCACGTTCTGTCCTAAAAGATTTTTGGCAGAAAGTTAAAAGGGTCACGTTGGTGTCCAGCTATCGTCTATTCATTCAAAATTGACTGATCAGATGCTTATGAGACTGAATCATTTTCTTCTTTTATCCTTTTCTTCAAGTTCGCCACACAATTATCTGAGCTTGCACGAAATCACGTGATTCGTGATTCACGTTCTGTCCTCCTAAAAGATTTTGGCAGAAAATTGAGTCACTTTGGTGTCCTACACTTGATGTACAGCTCTTGTCTCTGCATTCAAAATTGACTGATTGAATATTTGTTGGTGAGTTCCTGCACATTTATCAATTATTCTACCGACAGTAGAGAAATAAACTTACAGAACACTTCAATTAATAGCTTATTTAATTGTACTTAAAATGACTTACCGATTTCCTTGCAAAATTTGAAATCAAGTAGGTGTTTTAATCTTCGAAAAATGATTGGTACATGTATAGGACATTCTAGTATGTTTTCCTAGATCTCGGATGTTTAATATTAAAAATTTTGAAATTGCGAGAGCCATGAGAAAATAAAAAAATTAAGTAACGTCATTTTTTTTCCTCAAACCTTCATTTGAGATTATCTTAGATTAAGAAAGGAAAGGATGAAGTAAATTCTCCATGCCCGTTAAAAGCAGAGGCTTTTTTTGTTTACTCTTGCCATTTTTTGAGTTTCTATGAAATAATTCTGGAATCGCTGGTTGTAGCTTAGGTTATGTGGATGAGAATAACTACATGCATGAAGCTTGTAAAGTTTTCTCCATCTGACGTTAATTTTATGAGGTCGGTATCCATATCAGCAGACTTCATTAACGCATGACATTGAACATTTAGTTCGACTAACTAATCAAATCGATTGTTTCGCGAAACCCACTCTCACTCCACGACTCAGCAAATCATGGGTCATAATGTGCATATACATATTAAGATGGTTCCTTGCTTATTTATCCAAAGACATTATTGATAAAATCTCTTAATATATTTTAGAGTTGACAAAACTATCCATAACTTATATCAATCTTGATAAATGCAAGAGTTGTTTGTGTTTCAAGTAATATCCGCGTCAATGGAACCTTTGATATGATTAGTGAAAGGAGTCTAATTGACTAAAAGAACCTATAGGGAGTTTATATATAAACTTAGAAATGCCAAGGGATTAAGTTTACAAGAACTATATCACTATCTCACTTGAAGCGTTCTGAGAAGAATAGTTGAATATAATTGGGAAGCTAGATATAATCAGAGCTGGACATCGGCATAGTATTGTGATAACTTTGGCACTGTTTGGTAACCATCCAAACTGTTTGGTAACCATCCAAACAGTGCCTAATTCTAATTTTTTGTTCCTAGGATCAGTTTGGGATGAGAATCGCATTTGGTAAAAATTTTGTTTTCGGGACCAAATTTGTTCTTGGGAACATATTAGGAAGAGAATCAAGAATAAAAAAAAAATAATTCTTGTTCCGAGAACAAAATTGAGAATTAAAACTCTTTTTCTTCTCTTTTCTTCTTCTTCATCGATTGCCATCCGCTGCCGCCGGTCACCGGTGGCCAAGCAGGCCTCGCCCAGTTGTCGACGAGGCTTGACCGACGAGAGCCAGCCCTCCGCGAGGGCCGGCGACACTCAGTGAGGTCGACGGCCCTTGTCTGGCAGGTTGCTAGTCCGGCGACCGGCCTAAAAAGAAGAAGAAGAATAGGAGAAAAAAAGAAAAAAAAAAAAAAAATTTAAAATTAAAAGAAATTAATTTGAAACATAATCAATTAACATGATATCAAATGCAATTTTATTCTAGAATCAGAAATTTTGAACAACTATCGAACGTATTCTTTTATTCAGAATTAATTCCGGAACATAATAAAAAATAATCATTTATTGTCAAAATCTATTTTCGAAAAACGTAATCGTTATTAAACACGTCCTTAATATAGTCAGAAACTCGGCGAAAGCCTGATGTCACTACACTATGAAAAGCTGAATATATCTAGTGACCATGGATATAAGTGGACAACTTATATTACTTGGAATGACAATCTTGTCACGATCTTCAAGATAATTTTTCAGAGATATTTCATCTCATGCTTTGACAGCTTATGATCTTGTATGGATTTTTAAATTAGAAGGTTTTGATTGACCGTCAATCTAATGATTATCTACGCAGAATAAGTAAATTGTGTGATATATCTTGACCAATTGCATTCATCTCGAAGGCAAGATACTTTCCTTAGCATAAGCACTCTACTTTTGGAAACTAAAATTTGATTGTATGGGCAACCAAGTGTACGGAAATTTTGATTAATTGATTTCAACGGCTACCTTAATATTCTCAACAGGTGTCCAACGGCTATATTGATGATTGATCCTCTTGAAGATTATCCAATGGGAAGATGATATCGAGGAGAATAGAAGAAGCCCAAGGCATTAGAGAGAGAAATTTATGGAGAGTTAATCATTCCAAATTTCAAGAGAGCTTTACATTCTTTTCTATTGTGTTATGTGAGCTTTGACATTGTAATTGTTAGAAGTGTGAAAGTTTGCTCTTAGGTGTGAGATTATGAGATCTATAAACTTGGATATAAGTAGCATTGGCTTCGAGAAGAAGTCTTGAGTACAAGTGGCACATTCTACTGTAATTTCTCAACGATTGACAAGTAGAATATAGCTAGTAATATGTTAGTATTGATAATTGACATAGGTTTACACTAAGCTGAACCACTATAAGCTTTATCCACTTAGTTTTCTATCTACTTGTCTATGCTCATTTTTGCTTGATGGAAGCACTACACTAAATTTCTTGATATAACCAGATCTTGCTTATATCAACACTCTATTGCACTCGATTTAGCATATATCAAACTTAACTGTCTTCATTCTGCAATATTTTGTCAAATTTATTGAAATCAGCTATTCACCCCTTTAGGTGATACTATTAACCAACATTAAACAACAAGTATAAAAAATCCCAAGAACGTAAAAGAAGTCGTGAACTAAACATTCCACGAATGATAATGACAATTAGGGCTATGCAACCGGTTTGATTCTACCCAAGAATCAGACCAATTGGCCATGGAAACAAGTCCAATTCCCAGTTCAAAATTTAGAATTAGAACTATGCTGATAAGTTTTAAGTTCTAGGTGCTGAACCTACCCACCCACCCAGGAACTAGCGATTAGAAGTTTTATGAAGTTGGAAAAAGATCAATTATCCTTTTTAAAATAACTTCCACATCACTTTATATTTCTATGTGTTTTGTATGATATTTTATTTTGAACAATTTTGTTACTCATACTATCTTGTTGTAATAGCTATTTGTTTCGGTTTTTAGAAAAATTGAATAAAAAAAATAAACAAACTAGTTATCTAGTTAAACCCTAGATTTGGATTGGAAAAATAAGGTAGGTTCTAGGACAAACAAAATAATTCTTAGATTTCAAAAACTAGGAATCAATTCTAATAAGGTAGGTTCTATATTCTAGATCTGAAACTTATCAACCCTAAAATTGATCACCCTTCATGGCAATAACAATGGAAATGTGCTTCCCCAAGATTACGAATAATGTGGACCGGCCATTCTGCTCGAGATAATGATGATATTCTTTCACTCAATTATTATGTATGTCACAAGATAATTATGATTCCCTTTCGGTGGAAAACTTTCACTCAATTATGATGTCGATTCAACCAATTACAGACTGTTCAAAAAAAAAAAAAAAGACCAATGACAGAAGTCCACCCGAACCTTTGCTTCATCCAAAGAGTTTACTTTCCGTCTCGTGTGGATGATACAAGCCGGGGCTAAATTGGAGTTGATAAAAGCGGAACCGCTCCAAAGAAGGCTTGTCTGGCTCCCATCAAAGCAGGTGGCGACAGGTTCTCTTCAAACCAGAAATCTCTCAGTATATCTTTTTTTCCCCTCCTTTTTTGAAGTTATGATTGCACGCGTTTTGTCCGTATAAAGAGCTTCACTTTCCTCATCCTTTTGCCTGTTGTCCACGAAGGGCAAAATAATCTTTTTCTTCCTTTTCCTCACCTCTTTCCCTCTTCATATGTAGATTTGTTATTTATAAGAATGGAAGATTTGTCATGCATGAAATCCGGTAAAGATTATTGCTTATTGCTTATTTACATCATTTCATACAGTAAATGGCATAAGAAAAGTCTCTCATTGGTGAATAATACTTGTTACTTTGAGTCAGGTTGATATTTTATCATCAAATCAGTTTTATCTACCAGCCGAGAAAATATTGGGTGGTCCGGGACCGCCACGTCAGCGTGGTCCCGGACCACTCATATGGTGCCACATATGAGGGGAGGGGACAAAAGAGAGAAGGAGAGAGAGCGTCAGAGAAGTGAGCTCCGGTTTTCGTCCTTTGTCTGCGCTCCCATACATGTGATGCCGTGTGAGTGGTCCGGGACCACACTGACGTGGCAGTCCCGGACCACCTAATATTTTTTCCACCATATAGACCTGACTTCCCTTCCATTTCCTGTAAATGGGTGTCGAGTATAACACGTCCACACACAACAGCACACACACAAACACGACATGAACGAGATTTGGAGAGAAGCCATGAACGATTACCAGTAACGCGTGCCGTGCGTGTAAATAATGTGGTGATTAGTAACCACTGAATAGTGTACCACCATATAAACCTGACTTCCCTTCCATTTCTTATAAATGGGTGTCGAGTATAACACATCTCCACACAACAACACACACGACATGGACGAGATTCGGAGAGAAGCCCTGAACGACTACCAGCAGAGGACGAAGGAGCAAAAGCAACGGGTACTGAACATTTTCAAAGCAATGGACACCGACGGGAACGGGAGCATAAGCATCCAGGAGTTTGTGAAGTCCCTTCAACAGAAAGGGCTCTACAGGGACCACTTGTACGGGCTCTTTACGCAGCTCCAAACAGACAACAGCGGCACTCTCAACTTCGAGGCAATCATCACCCTCAAATTCATGTTGGACCACGACAAGTACAGAAATCGCTTGGTGGCATCTTTTTCTAATGTCAACACTCATAAGGTAGAACCCTAATTCATAATGCACTTTTTTCACTTGACAAATATCAAATCTTGTCATTGCTAAAACAGGGCAAAAGTTAATAGGTGGACTGCGTGTATCTGCTCTGAATCCACCCCCTAGCCATGAAACGTGGCGTGACCCATTTAAGACATGGTGCGAATCCACCTGATTTAGGGCGTACATGTTTGTGTTCTTTTTATTTGTTCATGAACAGATTTTCTGATTTTTTGTTTCGAGAATAAAAACAGAACAGAAACGTGTTTATTTGCATTTTTGTTCAAAATCTATTCTTTTTTTTATTTTCAAAACAAAATTGGAACGGAAATGAGAAACAATTTTTTTTTTTAGAAATACTTTTGAAGAACATTTTTTCTCTCTGCTTTCTTTTCTTCTTCTTTTTACTTTGGCTGGTCACCGGCCTCAGTCATAGCCGGCAACAGGTCGTTGAGGGCCGGCGACACTCCAGCCGAGGCCAACGATCGGTTGTCGAAGGTCGGCGATCTCACCAGAGCGTCGCCGGATCTAGGCGAGCTCGAGCTCGCTCAGATCCGGCGAGGCCGAGCCTCGCCAGGGGCCGACGATGTTTGGCCTCGCCGGATTTGGGTGAGGCCGAGCTCACCCAACCACTGGCGAGCCTCGGTGTGGCTGGGCGAGGCTACTGGCCCCCATTGGTTGTTGGCCTTGGCATGGTCGGCGACTAGCCAAAAAAAGAAAAAAGAAAATAAAAATATTAAAAGATTAAAAGAAATAAAAAGGAATATAAATTTGCAAAACGTCTTTTATTTATTTTTTATTTCCGGAATAAGTTTATTAAACGCGTCATTCTGGTCAAAAATTGTTTCTCGAAACAGAAATGATTTTTTCTATTTTTGTTCCCTGGAATATTTTTTGAACAGAAATACAAACAAACGCATCCTTAGTGACTCTTGGCATGTGAATTCACTCTCTCAGGCTAGGGGAATAATACTATGGATGGGCTCTCGCGATGACTTGTGAGTCGTAGTGGTGCGTGTCCTGTCTGATGGCCGGGTGGGTAGTTATGCTGGATGGGACGGCCATCTTTGTCGGGGCGGCGAACCAAAGGCGAGAACGAAAGCATGGCTAGGGTTTTATGTTACTCTTTCTACAGACATGAATATGCTTGGTCTTTCACAGCTCTCTTCTTCCCACAAACTATCCTTTTGTATACTACCAAATTCTCATCTTTCTTTACGTAACTGGGGCGTCTACGTTGTTGCAACATACTGATTTATCACTTACAAGAAAAGATGACAATCTCTCGTTCTACGTACAGTGTATAGCTAGTATTATTCCTGAATCATACTTAGAAACTCTTTATTTATGTAGGTAACCAAAGATGAAAGTGCTTCTCACCAAGTAAGATATCTCTCTATCTTTCCCTCCAAAACCACATTACTTATCAGTTATGAGCATATTTACCTTCGAATGATCAAATTACAACAATCATTACAAGAGGTTTGAGTTCCACGGACATCTCGTTAGCCAAGTGAATAATAGATACGATATAATTGGGTTACACAAGTTCTAAACGTTATCATTTGCCACGATTCTGATTCTATTCACGGATAATTGCAATGTCTAAGTCACGTTATTGAAATTTCAGCACAGAGGTGGTGAACCTGATCTTGTGGAACAAGTCAACGATTTCATCGACGGTTTCAATCTTGGGTCTAATATCGCCGAAGCAGCTACAACAGTTGCAGATGCTGGATGTTCCATTATGTAGCTGGAGGAGGTATTTTTGCCGACGGTCATGTTGCAAGGTAGCGAAGAGTAGTGTGATCAGTTGAATGAAAAAAGGAATGTTTCGAATTTTGTACTTAAAATGTTTGTCGGTATGCCTACATAAATAATGTGATTGGTCGGTTGCCCCAAATCGGCTATGTGACCGATACATTATAATGCTTTGTCTATATAGACAACACGTGTTGATGGTTTGACGGTCTTGGTATCATCTTCGCTTAATCCTTGTAAATGGTGTTATAATATCAATGCTATGTTGAACAATTGGAATAAATGCGGGGTTGACTCGGCACACGACTATGTATAATTTATTATGTGGTGGATATTATCGACAAAAGGGTCATTTATGTAGGCATTTTTACATGACGCAGCTACAATTTGAAAACTTGAGCAATTGTCCAAATCAATAATAATGAATGTATTTTGTATGGAGTGCATGGTAGAATATTCATGTGATTCAAGAAATTCAATCAATGCTAAAGAAAAGATACATGAATGATGTGATTTAAAAAAATGATTGGACGTCGGATCACTATAGTGTGAACTATCTATGAATAAGCCTGATACATCAATTTACTCTCTCAACAAGGGTTGAGTTTTTCTCTTTATCCCGCAAGGTGATAGCTGTTTCAATCTACAAAAACCCCAAAATCTGTAATACATGGCAGCTTTTAGGCACACTCCACCTGATTAAAGCTACCCATTCATGTTTTATCCTCCGGATGGCAGAATGTCTGCAAGTTTTGCTGGGTCTTGCGTTGCATCCTCCGATCCTTCTGTTTCCTGATGACCCAAGAAAGAATGATGCTTCGCCGGAGTCCTTCGAATCCCCCAGATCCTCACCCTTTCTGTTATCCCAAGGGATCGTAGTTTTCTCCGCTAGGAGTGTGTAGCCGAGACTATCCAAGGGGCTGGAAGATTTGAGGCCCTAGGGTTTTACGTTTTCTTTCAGTGGGAATTGGGTTCTGTCGGTGGGTAGTTCAGTTTCTTGAAGCGAATCTCCCCGCTGAATGATAGCAATATAACCCCTCTTCAAAGCCATTACCTCTAGAGCTGCCTTCACTCCATTACCAAATTTCCTCAGTGTCTCGGCAAGTCTAGAATCGGTGGTAGGAAATGGAAGACAAAGAGGACAATCATCTTCGTTTGGCAGCACTATGTAGACGACTGGGAGATTTGTGGTCTGACGAAGACATCACGGACCTAGGGGACGACATTCCAGAAGAAAAATAACAACAAAGTGAGTTAACTCTTTACGGCAAGCTATTTTTGAAGCCAAATGTTAACTTGCAAGCTTTCACTAGCACTATGAAGAGAGCATGGAAAACATATTCTATCAAATGTGAGTTAATTGAACCAAGTTTCTTCTCGTTTATATTTCAATCAATAGAAGAAAAAAGAAGGGTGCTAGAATTGAGACCTTGGTCCCTTGCGAGTAATCTATTAGTCCTTAGAGAGGGAGACCCAAACATACCTAAGCATTGTTATGAATTTCACACATTATGTGTTTTTGGTACATTTTATAGGCCTTCCTCGAGCTAGAGTTACTGAAGATGCCATACGCTTGTTAGCTTCTAGATTGGGGAAAGTGGAAGAGATAAAAATCGAGGCGAGAAGCAATAATTCTCGGAAAAATAGAAAGGCCAGGGTGTTGCTGAATCTGTCCAGCCCCCTTAAAACAGGTACTGTGATAAACTGTGGGGACAAGAAATGGTGGATTGATTATAAGTATGAAAGGCTCCCTCACTTTTGCTATTCTTGTGGTCGAATTGGGCATTATACTAATTTTTGCAATGAAATATCCTATGAAGAAACTGGACTAGCTCAAGATTAACCAGGTTTGTTTGGCTCATGGCTAAAGGCAGAAGTTAGAGAAGTCAACCCTTATTGGAAGACATTTTATGGTAAACTCGAACTCTCTGCCCCAGAAGAAGAGTTGGTAATGGAGACCCAAACAGAGATGACTGAAACATCCATAAAAATAGCAGCAGAAGATCAAAATGCACTAGCTCTTGTCCCTGTCCAACTTGAAAAGACATAACAAATGAGTATAATCAGAAGGCACAACTTGGATCAATATCAAACACTAAGGCCCTGTTTGGCAACATGCCAAACAGTGACTGATTCTAATTTTTTGTTCCTAGAATCAGTTTGGGACGAGAATCGCGTTTGGTAAAAATTTTGTTCCCGAGAACAAATTTGTTCCTAGAATCAGTTTTGGAGTAGATTTGAGAATAAAAAAAAAGTTGATTCTGCGTCCGAGAATCAAAAAAAGAATCAACACAATAAAACTCTTCTTCTTTCCTTCCGCCATCCCGCGACCGTTGCCCGCCGCCGTCCGCTGCCGGTCCGGCGAGCTCGCCGGAGGCTCGCCCAGCCCCGTCGAGGCCCACCTGTCCACCGGCGAGGCTAGGCCGAGGCTCGCCAGGGCTAGGCGAGCCCACCTAGCCATCGGCCGGGCTCGCCTAGCCTGATCGGTGGCCAGGCGGGCCTCACCCGGCCCGGCGAGGCCCGCTGTCCACCGGCGACGCTCGGTCGACAAGGGCCAGCCTCACCGAGGGCCGGCGACGCTCCGGTGAGGTCGCCAACCCTCGTTCGGCCGGTTACCGGTTCGGCGATCGGCCACAAGAAGAAGAAGAAGAATAGGAGAAAAAGGAAAAAATGAAAATAAAAAATGAAAAAAGAAAAGGAAAAAAAGGAAAAAAAGGAAAAAAAAAAGTAGAAAAAAATTATTTTAAAATAAAAAATAATAATTTGGAACATAATCAATGGACACGTTATCAAACGCAATTCTATTCCAGAATCAAAAATTTTAGACAGTTACCAAACACGTTCTTTTACTCGAGAATCGTTCGGGAACGAATCAAAAATAATCATTTCTTGTCAAAATCGGTTCCCGAAACGGAGAATCGTTCTTAAACGCACCCTAACTCTTTCTCCAGCGGGAAATGAGATACATTCACAAAATACTAAGAAAGGTAAGGTGATTTACAAAGCTCCTACGGCTAAAAAACAAAAGCGGGTCAACCCATATGAGAAGAAAACCCCACAAGAACTTATGGTGGATGAAAACCTACTCTTGGATGCCCCTATTCAATCTTGGGAAGGGGTGAGTACATGGGTTATGGTATGGTGGCCTATGTAGCACCGACACGGACACGCGACACGCGACACGACACGATACTACACGCCAACACGTCATTTTTTAAAAATAGAGAATTTCGACACGTTCCGACATGTTATATATTAAATATATTTTTATATATAAATACATAAATAAATAATAATAAAAATAACCTAGAATTAATTTACACGAAAAATATTAATAATATCATTCATTATTTTAATTTGTTACAATAATACATAAAACTTAGAGGAAAAAATTGTTTAAAGAAAAATACTGAAATGATATTTTTAAAGTTATTTATTTATCATACATAGCATTTTTTATTACTTCTTTCATAGTAAAAGACTTTTAAAAAAACTAAAACAATTATAAAAAAAAAAAAACTGAAAAAAAAATTGACCCTCGTGCGTGTATATTTATAGCAAATTTATTACTTCTTTTATTACTTCTTTTGTGTATATTTATATTTTGACCCCTCAAGTATTATAAATTTTTAAAATTGACCCCATGCGTGTCGGAATCGCGTGTCAAAATTATGGACTCGCGTGTCGGAGCATCGGAGAGAGTTGACCACGTGTCGGAGCGTGTCGGACACGTGTCGGATATGACACGAAGGCTTCCAGAGAGTGTCCGTGCTACATAGATAGTGGCTGGCCCTAATAAGCCACCAAAGCATAGATGAAGCTATTGAGCTGGAACTGTCAAAGGCTAGGCAACCCCTTGACAGTCCAACATCTTAGAGCCTTAGTGGCTCAAGAGAGGCCTAACCTGGTTTTCCTCATGGAGACAAAAAATCAAAATACCGTTATTGAGAGAGTGAGGAAAATGACTTATTTCAAAGCTTCTTTTACTATTGAGCTAGTTGGTTTAGCTGGAGGCTTAGCAATAATGTGGGATGAGGAGGTCAAGGTGGAAGTGGAACGAGGTTCTGGGGAGCTCATCAACATAAAATGCAAGGATCTTACTAGTGGCGACCTAATGAGGATATCATTTTTACATGCACCAACAAATTTTCAAGAGAGACTGAGACTATGGGGTGCAGTGAAAGAAAGCAACATCTCCAATCATCTCCCATGATTATGTATAGGAGATTTCAATGAAATACTTCACCAATGGGAAAAGTTTGGGTGCAGAGAGGTGGACCGATACAGAATTGCAACTTTCCGGAGTTTCTTGGATGATTGCTCTCTTATGGATATTGAAAGTAAAGGCCGTGCTTACACCTGGTCAAACAATAGGGAAGGCCGCGCATTAGTAAAGAAGATATTAGATAGGGCACTTTGTAATTTGGAGTGGAGTGTACTATATCCAAATGTGATGGCTTTTGCATTATCAGCAATAGGTTCGGATCACATCCCAATTGTTCTATCCCTACATCAAAAGGAAAAGAAAAGTTAAAAAAGGTTCAGATTTGAACCATTTTGGCTCGAAAACCTTGAGTGTGAGGAGGTGATTAAGCGAGTATGGCATGTAAATAGCTCTACTGAAACCAGTCTTACACAAAAAATAAGGCTGGTTACGGCTGAATAACTCAAAAGGAGTAGGAGGAAGTTTCAAAATGCACAAAAACAAATCAATCCCCTTAAATTCCAACTTATGGAGTTAACAAACTCAACGAACGGGGAGCAAAACAAAGAGGAAACCAGCAACATTGTTCAGAAAATAGAAGAGTTGTGGAAGCGAGAAGAGATGTATTGGTGCATAAAGTCTAGAATAGAATGGTTAAAATGGGGGGATCAAAACACCAAGTATTTCCATGCAACTATTGTCACGCCTCGAACCCCGAGTGCGTGCCCATCCCTCTCTGGTCGATAATATTTTGCAACTTCCTAGGACGAGTCGCCGACCCTTTTCCTTTTATTGCACATGCGGAAGCGAAAAGAAATTCTCTAACAGTAATCATCTCGGGATAGAAAGCAGGAAACAGATTCACAAACCAAAACACACCTTTATATACACATGGAGTCATGTACAAGGTCTATGACCAAAAGACTACAAAAACTGGCTTTCCAAAAAGAAGCGGTCTTAACTGACTTATACTTCAGATTATCTCCTCTCGGCTCCAAGTCCTCCACTTGATGACTCTGAAAATTTTGCCTACAATGGGGTGAGATATAAATCTTAGCGAATTCATGCTCTAAACCCCGATTACGAGGGAAATACGCGAAGAGGCGTCCTACCACACAATCATGCCAAAGGACTTATCTCGCCTCAGTTCCACCCTGCAGGTTAGTATAGTTTATATTACAAACAGCCATACAGATATGAGCAACATTTAAGCTCCAACAACTGGAACGGCACACTCAATTCTCGAAGGAGTATAGGTCCAGCCTCTACTATGACTCAAATCCCAATAAATTGGTATCCCATATAGGGTAACGTCTATCCAACATAGTTCGGGGACAAGTTCTTTTAACTAACACACAACCAATCAATCTCGGCCCAGGACACCGTACATTGTACTCAAATGCCTCAATCAAAATAGTGATCATAGCCTATTTTCTTCGTATTAAAAACACCCCGTGAAAATAGTCATGCGTGGGTATACGGTTAGATTGGACCCGGAAAATTCATAATCCTCTTTTTAAAATCCCATTGGTTTATATAGTATATAACACCATTTTTCAGTGTTTAACCGACACTTGAGATTTTCTAAATAAATGTTAAAATTCACAATTTTTGGAATAATTGACCCAATTTCCAATCAGCACTCAAATTTCACAAAATAACACTTGATTGCAGAATTTAACTACACCATTACAATCAGCACAAAATTCGCCACCGCTATCCGACCTAATTTTCGGAAAATATTTAATAATTAAATAATTATTGAAATTAATTAAATAAATACATTAAAAACTAAAAATGCTAACTTAGGCCAAATAATTCTAATCTAGCCACCTATTGAGCTAATTAAATTATTCTAAGCGTCCTAGCTATATAAACAATACACTAATCTAATTAATTATAAATTTCTAACCACCTAATTAATTAATCTAACTATCCTAATTTAACTAACTAAACTAATAATTAAACTAATTACACTTAAATAAATCTAAACACCCCTTCAATGTTATTAGCCTACTAAGAAAAGTTTAGTGCATAAACTCACCGGTTTATTGTGGAAATCGATTCACTGTGACGACGGCGTGACGGTGGCAGAAACTCGAATTTTCGACGGCGTCAACGGACACGTTGGCCGGGCTCAAAGGCCTTGCAAGGCCATAGCAAATTGGTGGGCTTGGGCTGAACTTGCAATTGGGCTTAGCTTTGCGGGCTTGGGCTCGGAATCGAGCTTCTAATGGGCTACTGGAATGTAATTTAAGACGGGCTTAAAACTTGGGCTGAACAATTGCGAGTTGGGCCGAATTGTTAGTCTCTTGGGCTGATCCACAAAGAAGCTGGGCTGCTGGGCTCACTTGGGCTGAGATAGGCTTGCTGGACTTGAAAAAAAATCACGTGGGTTGGAATTGGCGGGCTGATTCGGTGGGCTTGGTCTTTGATGGAGCTGGCGATGCTCGGGCGTGGGAGGAAGCGGACGAAGGTAGCTGTTTTGGTGAGGTCGTCTAGCTAGGGAAATCTTGACTGAAGCGTTGAAGACGCGTGGGTTGGTGTTGCTTCGGTAAGATGAAACAGGCGGACAGAGGATGAACTTCGGTGGAGTGGTGGAGCTTCAAAGGTCCACGGCGTGGGCGCTGTAACATCCCGGGCCCACACTGTGTAATATTGTCCGCTTTAGGTCACCTGCCCTGGCGCGGACGAACCGCCATCTCAGCCACGGTCTATTCTCTCACGGCTTTAAAACGCGTTACACAGGTGAGAGGGACCCAAGCCTTATAAGCTAACCAAGATCTCCCTCCCTAGGCGATGTGGAATAAGAGAGGAGGTTGTTACACTGTCACACCCCAAAACTACAAAGAATGGGGATGACACGGTCGTCCTTCTTATACAAAGGACGCAGCCTCAAACACAACTAACAAACTGATATTAACTTATATATATCTCAAACCATATATATATATATATCAGATAAACCAACAAATTGGTTATAACATCAGAGTTTCTATAATCCACCAAAAGGAGAAAAGATATATACGTTTAAAACTCAGACGATCCAACTACTAGTAAGTATTATTTGCACCACTTCTTTGAACCATACCAAAAACAAATTAGAACTCCCCAAAAGTTCCCACCGACTACGCACTCGCTCTATTCGCCGCTAGCTGAGGAACCTGAAAAGATTAAAGGAGGAATGGGATGAGCAACCACAGCTCAGTGAGTAGAACATATCTTCTAAGCATATCGAACAACCCCTATGCATGTATACAAACCAATACCAAATTTCATAACGCCAATTCAATATATAAAAGACATATCGAATCATATAAAAGTTATTTCTCATCATCAAAGCTTTATACTAAAATGGAAAACTCATTTAAATCACCATCAAAAGTTAAGTATCAATGGTCGAATCCATTGAATAATCTCCATCAAAAACACATATCAATGGTCTATCCATTGATCAATCTTTTGCTTAATAACTAACCATGGTCACGACACAACGCCTTGTGACAAGGCGACCAAGATTCTCCCATTGGCAAGGTCTCCACCTACAAAGCCGGTGGCTAGGCCCAGAAGGATATCCTAAACCTGGTATACATACCCAAAAACTCATCGCTGGGTTCACAGTTATATTGAGCATAAATAACCATTCTCCAATACCAGAAATCCAATCCAAAAATCAATATCTTAAACCAAACAAATAACATTTTGCAACATAGCCCATCATCCATTTTCATATTTGTTGCTCAAATCATCATAAATCTTTCCACAAATTAGTCGCAAAGCAATTTCATATATGTTTCTCCACAAACCTTGTATAACATGTTTTTCAAAGATTCACAATCAACCAAAGGGTAGCAATTGCTCGATCTGACTTTTATGCAATAAAAATGCTCTTCTCAATTCAATATATATACATATATATACTTCAAGACATGATTTTATAAAACCAAAGAAGATATAGTACCACTCACCTCGTCGTCGACGACCAAACGACGAACGATACCCGTATCGTCGAATTCAAGGTCCTATCAAATAACCGAGAAAAATGTTAAAATCTAATAAAACTCTATCTCTATTTCGAAACAACTAAATTACGCCTTAACTCTAACAAAAGGACTTCTACGCGCTAACAAATCGCATAACCAAAGCGATTGTTCAAGCCATTCACAACACGAAATTTAAGTGCAAAACTTGATTGCGCCTTAACTTTCTCTTCCGAACTCCGATCCCAACGTACATATAGTCAATAGAGAGCCCTTGACACATATTACAAGAATCCCAACTTGACCGTCCCAAAATCAAGCCGGAAAATGACAAAATACGGGCCCAAAGCTGCTGGACCCTAAATTACAATTCTTGCAAAAATACGTGGCTCAACGACTCCAAAATTAAACTTTGCCGCTCAGTTTTCCAAAAATTTTGAATTTAAGTCCTAAATCCAAAAATTACTTCAATCGGACAAACGAGGGCTTGATCTCTTACCGGGTGCTGTGTTATGGAGTCGAGTTGGCTTGACGAGGCATCCGAGGCATGCACGTGCCAAAACCCATTTTCCTTTCTTCCCTTTCTTCTTCTTCTTCTTCTTCTTCTTTTCTTTTTTGGTCGAGGACCCCTTAGCTTCTATTTAACCGAACCCTCCCCCTCTCCTTTTTGCTTTAATAACTTTTAAGTTTCTTTTTCAGTTTCTTCTTTTGGGGCCCACTAACATAATATTACATTATTGCATAATATTACAGGCGCAAAGTGAGTTGTGGTTGACCGAGCATGAGGTGTGCTGGCGTGAGCTGAGCGAAGAGAACACTAGGTGGAGCAGCTTCCGGCGTGAGCTGCTTCGATCGGTGGTGTTGGGTAACGCACAAAATCAAAAGAAAAAGAAGGGCTTCAATGGACTTGCAGCTACCAAAGGAGGGAGAGAGACGATGGAAATGAAAGTAAAAATAGAAGCAGAAAGGGTCAAGGAAATGGAATGCACGAAGATGGAGAGAGAGGCTGAGTTTACGGAGGAAGATTGGCAAAAATGGGAAAAAGAAGTCAACATCTTAGCTATTCCATTAATTGGTTGTCGCCCCCCCCTCGGTTAGTCTTCATAAATATCTCTAATGTTCCCCATAATTCTTTCTTGCTCAATTAATCACAAATAATCCACTTTTGATACAAAAAATGCAGCCTTATTTCATAGCTCTGAATTTCACCGGTTTAACTTCAATTTCTCCGATTGAGGTCCAATCTTAATGAAGAAAAATCCCGTATAGTTATCTGTAAATCCCTAACACTCAAAGGCTCGGCTTGGAAGTCCAAATTTCCTTTAATTTGGCTCATCTGAATTTCCGTTAATTTTTCGCAACGTTCTAATCGATTTTCCGTAAAAATTCCGGAATTTCTGAAAATTTTTCGGAGGATGAGTCGTCGTTCTTAAAATAACTTGTGACACCACATAATTTTCAATTTCTAAAGTTGGGTTTAAATTTGTGCTTAATTTCAATCCGACGCGCTTTTAGCATGACCCAGTTTATTGGGTAACTTTTAGGAATTTTTAGTGTAATTGAATCATGATTGATTTATCTCGAGTCACAATGTGCATTTTCAACACATTGGTGACTCTCGGTTATCGTGAAAATCTTGAGATTTCAATTACGAGCACCGGGTACCAAAACGATAGAAAAATCGGTCTAGTGTCGATTGACGAGTATTTTGCAATCAAGTGGAATCATCCACACTCTGATCACATATCTTGATCAAATCAACCTATCTCTAATCTCTAATTGATTTCGATAGTGCTGTAATGACCCTTGCAGACTAACACGATCGAACAGTCGATACGTGATTGAATTCTCAAGTTCAATTGCATTTAGATTCCTTAATTGCTTCCCTAGATAGTCCAGTTATCTCGTGAGTGATCAACTCAAAAAATAGCACTATTGACATGTCGATGAAAGGCTCGATTTATTTAATCAAAAATAAATTCTAAAAATTCAGGTTGTCACAACTCTTCCCATTTTATAAAAATTTCATTATCGAAATTTAAACCTATTACAATCTTTAAACAAAAAGGTGGGGGTACAGTCGTCTCATCGACTCCTCAGTTTCCCATGTTGTTCTTGTAGTGTCGTGGTGTTGCTAGACTACTCTGATCAACGGGATGATCTTGATATGTCGAACTTGCTCCTTGTGATCCACAATCTGAACCGGGCTTTCCACGTACAATACTTTGTCGTCCATATTTAGTTCTTCAAAATTGAGTACGTGGGTCGGGTTAGGCTCATACTTAACATCGACACGTGAAAGACATTATGCACTTGCGCCAACCTTGACGGTAATGCAAGACGATACGTTAGGATCCCGATTCTTTCAAGAATCTTAAATGGACTTATGTACTTCGGACTCAGTTTTTCTTTCTTGCCAAAGCGTGAAGTACCCCTCATTGGTGACATTTTCAGAAAAACGTGATCATTAACTTGAAATTCCAACGGTCTTCGGCACTTATCTGCGTATTTTTTTTTTGGTGCTCTGAGTGGTCTTTAATCTGTCTTTGATAACGGCAACTGCATCCACTAACTGCTGAACTAACTCTGGGCCTGTGATTTTCCGTTCCCCAACTTCATCCCAACATACCGGTGTTCTACATGCTCTACCATACAACGCTTCAAAAGGAGCTATCTAAATGCTCTGTTGATAGCTGTTGTTGTAGGCAAACTGGACAAGGTGAAGCTGTTCCTCCCAGCTTCCCTTAAAATCCAACACGCAACCTCGTAGATATCTTCAAGGGTTTGAATTGTCCTCTCAGATTGGCCATCCGTCTGAGGATGATAGGCTGTACTGTATTGTAACTTTGTACCTAGAGCACTCTGCAAACTCTTCCAACAAGTGGCAGTAAACCTCGGGTCTCGATCTAATATAATCGTCACCGGCACTCCATGCAGATGAACTATCTAATGCACGTACAATTCTGCATGTCTATCTAAATCAAGATCCTTTCGTATTGCAATGAAGTGAGTCGACTTTGTCAGTCTATCGACCACTACCCAAATAGAGTCATTACCTCTCTGACCCCTTGGTCAGCCTGTCACGAAGTCCATCGTAATATGTTCCTATTTCAACTTTGGGATCTCGAGAGGTTGCGGAAATCCTCTCAGCTTACAATGCTATGTCTTTACTTGCTGACACGTCAAACACTTGACGATATGCTTGGCTATATCCGCCTTCATATCGGACCACCAATAGTGTTGACGTAGATTTTGATACATTTTTGTACTGCCAAGATGAATGCTGTAACTACTACGATGAGCTTCTGATAAGATCTCTTCCTTAAGCTTTGCATCGTCAGGTACACACAATTGTCCTTGGAACCTCAATGTTCTTTTATCGGTATCATCTTGCAGAATCTTCTGAATATCTGGATCTGTTGGATATAATGCTTTGATTTTGACCTGAACATTCGGCTCAATTTTGAGAATGGCCATAAGACTTGAAAGGTGGCCTACCTCAAATTTGAAAACCGAATCTCTAGCCTTCTTAATCAAAGTCCATTCCTTGAGTACCATCTGTGCAACTGAGGACTTTTGACTTAGTGCATTTGCGACCTTATTCGCCTTTTCAGGGATATACAAAATATCACAATCGTAATCCTTCAGGAGTTCCATCCAACAACTCTGTCTTATATTCAACTCATTTTGAGAGAATAGATACTTGAGACTTTGATGGTCAGTGAAAATCTGGAATCTTTCTCCGTACAAATAGTGTCTCCAAATCTTCAAAGCGAAAATAATTACTGCGAGTTCCAAGTCATGTGTTGGGTAATTCAGCTCGTGAGGTCTCAACTGACAGGATGCGTATGCAACAACTCTACCATGTTGCATTAACACGGAACCCAGTTCTTTGAAAAATGCATCACTGTAGATCTCCTATCCTCCAGGACCAGATGGTATGGCTAGTACATATGCGGTAGTAAGCTTTTCCTTAAGTTCTTGGAAACTACACTTGCAATTGTCTGTCCATATGAACTTTTCTTCATTCTTCAAGAGTTGAGTCAACGGTGACGCTAACGCTGAAAACTCTTCCATAAACCGTTTGTAATAACCCGCTAAACTCAGAAAATTTTTAATCTCTGTCACAGTTGTCGGTCTTGGCCAACTGATAACTACTTCGATCTTGAAGGGGTCCACAGAGATTCATTCACCTAAAATCACGTGACCTAGGAAAGCAACACGAGTCAACCAAAACTCGCACTTGCTAAACTTAGCGTACAATTCATAAGTCCTTAGAGTTTGCAGTACCAATCTCAAATGCCCTTCATGCTCCTCTGGACTTCTAGAGTACACCAGTATATCATCAATGAACACGATCACAAATTTATCCATAGATTCCTTGAAAACTTGGTTCATCAAATCCATGAAAGCAGTTGGGGCATTCGTCAACCTAAACGGCATCGCTGTGAACTCGTAATGACCATATCGAGTATGAAATGCTGACTTTGGAATGTCTTATTTTCTAATCCTCAGCTGATGATATCCCGTCCTTAGGTCGATCTTTGAAAATATCAACGCTCCTTGTAGCTGATCAAACAAGTCATCGATCCTTGAGAGTGGATACTTGTTCTTGATCGTCACCTAATTGAGTTGACGATAGTCGATGCACAAACGCAACGAACCATATTTCTTTTTCACGAATAGAATTGGTGTTCCTCAAGGTGATGCATTGGGACGTATAAATCTCTTATCCAATAATTCATGTATCTGCACCTTTAGTTCTTTCAGCTCAGATAATGCCATCTAGTAAGGAGTCTTAGAAATTAGCTCTATCCCAAGGGCTAACTCAATCACAAACTCTATCTCTCTCTCTAGCGGCAGACCTGATAATTCTTTCGGGAACACATCTGGAAATTCTTGAACTACTGCAATGTCTTCTATCTTCAGCTCTTCAACTATCGTATCCACGACAGTTACCAAGTAACCTTGATAACCCTCACCTAACAACCGGGTTGCCTCTAGTGACGAGATTAGGGAAATCAAGAGTCCTCCTTGACTCCCAATTGTTGACACCTAAATTTTTGCCAAAAAAAAATCATTTCCGAAAGATGGAAAATTGCTTTTCCACAAAAATATTTCATGTCAAATTCTCACATATAGATTATCTAGGTGTTTAGTATAGTTTTTTTTAATGGAAGATGTTTTTCCTAAAAAAAATTAAATTAAATTAAAAAAAAGAAGAAGAAGAAATAAAAAAGAAGCAAGATAGGGCCAATGATCTAAATGTGATTAGCCAAGCCTAAGAGGTCAGATTGTAATTAAAACAGGAAGTTGGGGCCAAAATGCAATTTTCAAAAGTTGAGGGGCCAATTCGAAAATTTTGTAAAATATCACCCGAGCCCTTAAATCATCATCTTGGTCCACAATTAAGTTGAAATTTAACTTGGGCTAGGTCGAATAAATCAAATTGGGCCAAAAGGACCAAATTTGCATTGAATTTAGTATTTTCAGATAAGAAAATTGCTAACTTTGAAGGATTTTTTTTTGCAAAATTGGGTGGGCAAAATTGCAAAATCTGGTCGAGATCTTAAACTACTATACATGAGCTTGTTAATTGACCAAAAATCGCAGCCAAATTGATGGATGAAAGCACCCAAACCAGTTGACAAATCTCAGTTCACAAGTTGCTCTGAATTTGGAGTTGCTGAGTAAGCAACTTGGTGGCCCCACCATATCCTCCTTAGCTACCCAACTAGCTTGATCTTTGCACGTGATTAAAGATCATAATTAGTAGTACAAGTGAACCAAAATTGGCCAGGGATAAGCTGCTAAAAGCAAGGGAAAGTTGCAGCAAAATCGGCACACTCAACATCTGCAAAATTTGAAAATTTTGGCTAAGTCAGAAAGTGGGTGAACTGCTCAGTTGGTGGGCTTGGCAGGAGGGCAAAAAGCCGATCAAGAGATTACTTAATGCAGTGGACAAGATCTATGAAGCATGCTTGTTTGAGGGATAAGAGGGAGAAGACAAGAAACACGAGGACGATCTCACGGTCGTCCTTCAAAAACACCTCTAGAAATAACTCATGGGAGAAAACCCAGAAATTTCATATCAACCTTCAGAGAGAAAAGTGAAAATTTCACAAAATTGTAGTTAAAAGTAGCCAAAACCTTCAACTAGAGAATGAAACTTCACTCAAATAGCTTTTCATCTATAGGTAGCACGTCTCAAATGGAGTTTGGGAAGGTCTCCTAAAAGCCTCCCTGAAAACCACCCTCTTGGCCGGTCAAGGGAGTCCTAAGATTTTTCTTAAGTGTTGCGCCTGGTTGGTCACGAGTGAGGAAAAATTAGTGTTTTTGAGAAAATTGAGAGGCAAATGAGGAAATCCATGACTTAAAAGACAAACTAGAATACATATAGTCTGGGTTGATTTTAACTTGGCCAACAAAGAAGGTTTGGAGGTCTAATTTTGGAAGTCAACGAAAACCTTCGTTGTCACTTTTTCTTCTGCAGATCTCTCTTGCAGTTTGAAGGAACCAACTTCCATGTGCTTCCAAAGGACAATTTCTAGGTTTCCTTGGCCAAGAGTCACTTGAAAAAGAAACTAGGAAGCAAGGTAAGCATCCTAGATGTATTTTTATTTGAGTTTGAACATATTTTGATCATGAAAATCGAGAAGGAAACTAGTCTGAAGAACTGATTTCTGAGGTTCAAATTTTTCTTAGTGTTCAAAACATCTTAAATACCCCTACATGCTTGACTTGTTACTTCCTTTTGCATGCGTTTTTTTCGTCGTTGTTGACTTTGATGAATGTTACATGGGAGTACAAATAATACATAAGACAATTCGGTTTAGTCTTTAAATCTCCTCGTGAACCATGAAACCATCTATAACATGAGCCAAAAACCAAGCCAATCCACATTGAGACATGGTTAGCCAACATAGCTCATTCATGTATGCTTCTTGGAGAGTTCATTTTGATGTGTTCGATTGATCGTTCTCGATGATGTTTATGGCATTTGAAAGTCCATGTTACCTATTTTCATATGGATTGAGTGATATTTCATATAGATATTGCATGTGATGGCTATCAGGGCTTCAATCTGAGCATATGATATATCTGTTTGACTTGAGTTCAACACCAGATTTGCAAAATGACCCCAAGCCACATATTAGAGGTCATTTTCAGCTTGGTTTTTGTGTGTTCTAGGCTGTGATTTTTAGCTAAACCCGTTCTTTGCATATAATAGTATATCCTTGATATTTTGCTTTCACATGAGATTGCTTATGGGTCGAGATTGAAGGCCACGAATATGACCCGAGGAAGCCATTTGGAGGTGATTTGATGCAAGTCAAGTATTCGATAAAATGTTGGAACCAAGCTTCGATTTTGAAATGTCGATTTAAGCTCGATTATTATGATATTCATGTGCTGTTTTGTTTAATGTTAGCATAGATCAATTTAAGGAATTATTATTAATATTTTTTATAAAATATATAAAAAATCTAAAAAATTCAAAAGAATATCAAAGAATATTAGATAGTATCAAATTAGGATAGAAATGACATCTATGAAATCTTCCTAATTTTAAAAGGTCATTTTCCTAATTTGATGCTATTTTGGTATTTTATAACTATTTTTGTGAATAATCCTTTTTGTATAGATTAAAATTATTTAAAGTAATTTCATGCATATTTAAATTCTCATTTTGCTCACAAGGGTCCTGTCCCGAGGCATGATAACAAGGTCATGTAATATTATTTGCCCGACTTGTATCGGGTTTTCCTTTTCCATATTTATTTTCAAGTCATTTCAATTTATTGGATATTTATTTACCGCACAACTTTTCATTAATTTGAGTGTAAATATCTCTTATAAATTTGGTTATGATTAGTCTACATATTAAGGAAATCAAACCTAAAAAAAAAAAAAAAAAAATTGCATGGATGCTTAGCAGTTTTATAAGAATTATAATTGGTAATCAAGATTGTGTGGTCATTTAGATAAACAAACTTCCAAGTTAGTGGCACCGTAAGGATGCTAAAAGAAACATTGGCGTAAACAAGTCCTCGTTTCTAGAAATCTCTGGTTGCGTAGGAATCGAGACAACACTCCCGCGTCTTGATTGGTTTCTAGCCGACCTCAATAGGCTAATGGCGAGTCCTAGAATTATATAGATTATTAAGAACTAAAAAATAAAATCCAACATCGCGTGAGGTATGGGCTTGGGAGAGCCCGCGCCTAATTTAGGGCCATTAGTCCACCTCTTTAGGCAAATACCCCTAAACCTTATTCCTTTTTCCCCGAATCAAAAAGAGGTCGCGACACCAATAAACTTGAAACTTTCACCCTTTAACGAGATAAACTGAATCGCCTTGCGATAACAGTCCGGTTTAGCTTGTTGCTTGATGAGCCAGTCCATTTCAATTATCGGGTCAAATTCATACATGGCTAGGACTATCAAGTCTATTTTCTTCTCTCGCTCACCAATTGCTAACATGCAACCAGGACAACCTATTGTAGCTAATACCTTATTCTTTAATGGTGTTGATATACTAATCACTGACTCCAACAACTCAGGAATCAATCCTACCAACTTAACATATTGCTCAGCTATAAATGAATGAGTTGCACTAAGGTCAAATAAAGCATAAGCAACGTGGTCGTTCAATGAAACAGTACCTGTAATCACATTAAACGTATCCTCCGCCTGTCCTCTAGTGATGGCATATGTCCTTCCCTAAGCTGGAGATTTGAGTATTCCACCTTGCGGTGCAATTGGTGGCGGAAGTCCTCGATTCTGACCCATCTGCGGCGGTGGCGGCAACTGCGGCCTTATCTGTCTCCTAGGATAGTTCCTGGCCATGTGACCCTGCTGGCCACACACAAAACAAGCACCCGTCCTAGCAGGACACGAGGCTGATCCATATCATCTCCCGCAGGCACGACACACTCCATTCTGGCTTGACGACTTCCCTATCCCACCTTTCCTATTGGGTGGAACAAGATATCTTCCTCCAGCCATAGGTCTTTTCCCAAACCTACTTCCATCACGATTTGATCTAAATTACAACTCAGATGCGGTGGCTCGTTCATTCAGGTCTCACTCTATTAGTTGGGCCCGCTCATACAAGTCATTGTAATCTTTCAAATTGAATGGCTCCAATGGACTTTTCAACTCCTGTCTAAGCCCGTCTCTGAACCTTTGAGCTCGATCTATCGAATCCTCGACCAATCTAGGGGCATATTGCGGCAGTTCGGCGAACTTCGCTTCATACTGGTCTACCATTATTGCACCTTAGCTGAGGCACTAAAATTCTGTCATCTTCAGTTCTCTAGCATTGTCAGAGAAGTACTTGTTGTTGAAAACCTCAATGAAGGCGTTCCACTCTGAAACCACACCTTCAGGAAATACTATCCCTTTAGTGGCTCTCCATCACGTGCTTGCAATTCCCTTCAGTTGATAGATTGCAAGGACAACCTTCTCTACCTCGGTGCACATCAGCATTGCAAAGGCATTTTCCAACTCTTGGATCCAGAGGGCTGTAATCTCGGGATCTCCTGAACCAGTGAACCTCGACGGGTCCAACTTTAGAAAATCTTCTACTAGTTTGTGCATTAGCCTCATAGTGGTCACGTCCTCAGGTGGGGCCTTTGTAGGTACGGCAGCAGGTGTGGTGGCAGGTGTGGTGGCGGCATCAACAACGGCATTGGCAGGAGTAGTAGCGGCTGCGGTAGCGGCGTCTGTAGCAGTGGTTGAAATAGTGGTGGTGGCAGCTTAATTCTGAGTTTGCTACTCCATATGGTTACCCATTGCCTCTAGCACATGCATGATCCCATCCACCCATGGATCACCATGGATTGCTACTCCAGCATCAACCGGCGGGACTAGTGGCGGTGCTACACCACTCACGCTGGCCTAAGCTAGCGCTTTACCTAGGCTACCTCTGCCACCGACTCTCATCGGCGTCTTAACCTAAGTCACTAGGATAATGTCCTCTGCCTAGGAGTTGTTGGCTCCTAATCACTCATATTGTAGACTCTCTACAAAAATTGTTCCTAATTCCATACATAATTAGAAACTGAGTGATCCCATAACCAATCTACCAAACATCTATTACTCACATGCATCAGCATAAAATAAATGTCATTCCTACTAATTATCCCAAGAACCCATCAACCTTATTACTCCAAACACAAACTTCTCTCTGATACCACTATACGAGGATGTCACGCCTCGAACCCCAAGCGCGTGCCCATCCCTCTTTGGTCGATAATATTTTGTAACTTCCCAAGACGAGTCGTTGACCCTTTTCCTTTTATTGCACATGCGGAAGCGAAAAGAAATCCCCTGACAGTAATCATCTCGAGATAGAAAAGTAGGAAACAGATTCGCAAACCAAAACACACATTTCTATACACATAGAGTCATGTACAAGGTCTATGACCAAAAGACTAAAAAAACCTAGCTTTCCAAAAAGACGTGACCCTAATTAACCTACACTTCAGATCACCTCCTCTCGGCTCTAAGTCTTCCACTCGATGACTTTGAAAATTTTGCCCACAACAGGGTGAGATATAAATCTCAGCGAGTTCACGCTCTAAACCTCGATTATGAGGGAAATACGCTAAGAGGCGTCCTGACCACACAATCATGCATTTGGCATAGATTACTTACCTCGCCTTAGTTTCACCTTGCAGGTCAGTACAGTTTATATCATAGACAACCATATAGATATGAGCAACATTTAAGCTCCAACAATTGGAATGCCGCACTCAATTCTCAAACCAGCACAGGGGTCCGAATTATAGGGTCAAACCGTTATGACACGTTTTATACTGTGTCACACAATTTTGTCCCATAATCCGGCGCATCTATTCCACTCAACATGAGTTCTAATTGATAATTATGCCCACTCTAGGGCACGACCTACTTGAAGTTTGGCAGTTTACTAGCGTTGTCAAGCATCTTCTCACACTTACGTTTCTCAAAGACGATTTTCCCGAAGAAGTATAGGTCCAACCTCTATTGTAACCCAAATCCCAATAAATGGGTATCCCATATAGGGTAACGCCCATCCGACACAATTTAGGGACGAGTTCTCTTAACCAATACATGACCAATCAATCTTGGCCTAGGAGACCGTGCATTGCACTCAAATGCCTCAATCAAAATAGTGATCTTGACCTATTTTCTTCGTATTAAAAAGACCCCGTGAAAATAGTCGTGCGTGGGTACATAGTCAAATTGGACTCGGAAAATTCATAATCCTCTTTTTAAAATCTCACTGGTTTATATAGTATATAACACAATTTTCGATGTTTAAAACTCGACACCTGAGATTTTCTGGATAAATTTCAAAATTCACAATTTTTGGAATAATTGACCAAATTTCCAATCAGCACTCAAATTTCACAAAATAACACTCGATTGCAGAATTTAACCACGCCATTGCAATTAGCACAAAATTCCGGTCACTAACTATCTCGACCCAATTTCCGGAAAATATTTAATAATTAAATAATTACTGAAATTAATTAAATAAATACATTAAATACTAAAAATGCTAACTTAGGCCAAATAATTCTAATCTAACCACCTATTGAGCTAATTAAATTATTCTAAGCATTCTAGCTATATAACAATACACTAATCTAATTAACTATAAATTTCTAACCACCTAATTAATTAATCTAACTATCCTAATTAAAATAACTAAACTAATAATTAAAATTATTACACTTAAATAAATCTAAACACCTAAATTTTATTAGTATATTAAGAAGAGTTTAGTGCATAAACTCACCAGTTTATTGCGGAAACCGATTCACCGCGACGATGGCGCAACGGCAGCCAAAACTCGAATTTTCAACAGAGTCGATGAACATATGGGCCGGGCCCAAAGGCCTTATAAGTCCACAACAAATTGCTAGGCTTGGGCTAAACAATTGGGAGTTGGGCCAAATTGCTGGCCTCTTGGGCTGATCCACGAAGAAGTTGGGTTGCTGGGCTCACTTGGGCCTGAGATGGGCTTGCTGGACTTGAAAAAAATTCATGTGGGCTGGAATTGGCGGGCTGATTCGGTGGGCTTGGTCTTCGATAGAGCTAGCGACACTCAGGTGTGGAAGGAAGCAGATGAAGGCAGCTGTTTCGGTGGGGTGTTCCATCTGGGGAAATCTTGACCGAAGAGCTGAAGATGTGTGGGTTGGTGTTGCTTCGGTAGGATGAAACAGGCGGACAGAGGATGAACTTCGGTGGAGTGATGGAGCTTAGATGGTCCACAGCGTGGGCGCAAAGTGAGTTGTGGTTGACCGAGTGCGAGGTGTGCTAGCGTGAACTGAGCGAAGAGAACACTAGGTGGAGCAGCTTTTGCCATGAGCTACTTCGATCGATGGTGCTGGGCAACGCACAAAACCAAAAGAAAAAGAAGGGCTTTGGTGGACTTGCAGCTACCAAAGGAGGGAGAGAGACGAGGGAAATAAAAGTGAAAATAGAAGCAGAAAGGGTTGAGGAAATGGAATGCACGAAGATGGAGAGAGAGGCTAAGTTTACAGAGGAAGATTGGCAAAAAGGGGAAAAAGGAGTCAACATCTTAGCTATTCCATTAATTGGTTGTCCCCCCCTTTAGTCTTCATAAATATCTCTAATGTTCCCCATAATTCTTTCTTGCTCAATTAATCACAAATAATCCACTTTTGATGCCAAAAATGCAGCCTCCTTTCTTAGCTCCGAATGTCACCAATTTAACTTCAATTTCTTCACTCAATTTCTCCGATTGAGGTCCAATATTAATGAAGAAAAATCCCGTATAATTATCTGTAAGTCCTCAACATTGAAAGGCTCGGCTTGGAAGTCCAAATTTCCTTTAATTTGGCCAATCTAAATTTCCATTAATTTTCCGTAACGTTTGAATCGATTTTCCGTAAAAATCCTGGAATCTTTGAAATTTTTTCGAAGGATGAGTTGACGTTCCTAAAATAGCTTGTAACACCATAGAACTTTCAATTTCTAAAATCGGATTCAAATTCGTAGTTAATTTCAATTTGACACGCTTTTAGCGTGACCTAGTCTATTGGGTAACTTTTAGGAATTTTTAATGCAATTGACCCGTGATCGATTTATCTTGAGTGACAATGTACATCTTTGACACATTGGAGACTCTCAGTTGTCGTGAAAATCTCAAGGTTTTAATTACGGGCATCGGATACCAAAACGATAGAAAAATCGATCTAGTGCCGATCGACGAGTATTTTGCAATCATGTGGGATCACCCATACTCTAATCACATATCTCAATCAAATCAACCTATCTCCAATCTTTGATCGATTTCGACGGTGTCGTAATGACTCTTGCAGACAACACGATCGAACAGTTGATTCGTGGTCGAATTCTCAAGTCAAATTGCATTTAGATTCTTTAATTTCTTCCATAGATAGTCCAGTTATCTCGTGAGTGATCAACTCAGAGAATAGCACTGTTGGCGTGTCGATGAAATGCTCAATTTATTTAATTGAAAACAAAATTTGAAAATTCAGGCTGTCACAACACAGTTTAAAGAAGACAACGAAATAATATATCTATGCTTTGGCTTGATGATAATACCCGATGTAGGGATCCCGGGACTCTTAGTCATCATATGCGCAGCTCTTATCAATCCTTATTCACCTCAATTGGAGACCGGAATTATCAACCTGTATTAGAGCAATGCCAAGTGGTGGTTAATGAGGAGATGAATGTAGATCTAATTAAACCAGTCACAAAAAAAGAAGTAAAAGCTGATGTTTTTCAGCTAGGGGCGACAAAGGCACCGGGACCGGATGGGTTAAATAGTTTATTCTACCAGAATCATTGGCTTATTATTAATGACGACATTTTCAGCATGGTGCAATCTTTCTTCAATCAAGGTAAGTTTGAACTAGAGCTAAGTAGAACACATATTACTCTCATCCCTAAAGTAACAAACTCAGAGAACATCACCCAATTCAGACCTATCATCCTTTGCCATTTCAATTATAAAATTATAGTAAAAGTGTTGGCTAATAGGCTATAACCATGACTACCAATGATAGTTTCTGAAGAACAAACAGCTTTTATAAGTGATAGGTAGATCCAAGACAACATATTTATTGTCCAATAGGTGATCTACCAACTAAGGGAAAGAAGGAGAAGGCGTAAATTTCAAGCCATTCTAAAACTAGACATGCAAAAAGCGTATGACAGAGTTGAATGAGATTTTCTATGTGATTATATGCTGAGGTTGGGCTTCCATGAGAAATTGGTCAAATGGATAAAGTAATGTATCTCATCGGTATCTTTCAGCATCCTACTTAATGGTGAACCTTCAGCTGCCTTTAAACCCACTAGAGGAATTCGGCAAGGGGATTCCCTGTCCCCTTACCTATTTATTATCATGGCCAACACTCTCTCGACCCTTATGAGTAAATTAGTATAAGACAGAAGTATAAAGGTTATTCATCTCAATTTCACATGTCCAATCCTCTCACACCTCCTTTTTTGCTAATGATGCTATCTTCTTTTTAGATGGTACGATATGGGAAGCTTAGAATGTATCAAATGTACTGATACAATACTGCTATATGTTAGGATAAGTTATAAACCTCAATAAATCAGGTCTTTTCTTTAGGAGAGATTGCCCTCAGGACCTTAAACAGAATCTAGTAGCAAAATTGAGAGTCCATATCTTAGAAAGTTTAGGGAAATGCCTCGGAATCCCATTTGACTGGGGCAGAACAATGAAACAAATATTTGCTTGGATTCTTGCTAAAGTCGAAAGGAAACTTGAATGGTGGGAAGAGAGGTTGATCTCGAAGGCAGGTAAAGAAATTCTCATCAAGACAGTCATTCAAGCCCTTCCCCAATATGCGATGTCATTTTTAAAATTCCAACTTCCATTTGTCGCACTATTGAGAAGAGAATAGCCTCCTTTTGGTGGAAACATAATGTAGATAGAAGAGGAGTTCATTGGAAGAAATGGGAACATCTGAAAATTAGGAAGGATTGTGGCGGCTTAGGTTTTAAAGATTTGGTGGATTTTAACAAAGCTATGTTGGGAAAACAGGCTTGGAGGATTGTTAAAAAAAACCGAACGCTTTATGGTGCCAAGTTTTGAAAAGTATTTACTACCCTGGAGGGGATTTCTAGGCAGCAAAAAAAGGAACTCGGCCGTCATGGGGATGGCAAAGTTTATTGGTGAGAAGAGATGCAATCGAACCCGCCACTAAATAGGAGGTTGGAGATGGACAGACAATACAAATTAGAGAAGATGTATGGCTGCCTTTTGGAAGAATTAGAGGCCCAGCAAATAAGGAAGATCCAAGAATGGTAGTTGATTTAATTGATCACAATACAAAGGAATGAGACTTTTTCTGGAAAATGTTGCAAAAGAGATCTTAGCCCATCCTCTTAGCCTGCATCCCCACCCAAACAAGCTTGTATGGATAGCTAACAGCTCGGGTTCATATACTGTCGAAAGTGGCTATAACCGAATACATAACACAACCGCCCCCCCCCCCACTAGACAAAACCCATCCTCATCCTACCAAGTTTCAAAATCATTATGCAATGAGATATGGAGGTTCCTGATCTCCCCCAAAATCAAATTCTTAATCTGGAATATATGTAGCAACTCTCTCCCAACAAATGTAAACTTGTATAGAAGACAAATGATACATGGCCCAACTTGTCAAATCTGTGGCCAAGCACCAGAGACAATGGAGCACATCTTCCTCCTTTGCGATTGGACAAAAATGTTATGATTAGCCTCTGATTTTCAAGCCGACACAAATCCAGCAGGTATTACTTGCATTGATAGATGGATTTTAGATAACCTCACCTCCAAAATCGGATCAAGATCGAAGACTCTACTCATTGCTCTTCTATGGCAGATTTGGAAGACTTGCAACTTAGCGATTTTCCAAGGGAGAAAGCCCAACCCTTTCAACACCAAAGCAGAAGCTCGAATAACCACAGATCTGTGCACGAGATGGATCGCCAAAGGGAAGATTGAAATGAGGTGTAACTCGATTGAGCAAAGCAGCTTGATGAGGTGGAAACCACCAGATCCACATACGTTGAAGGTAAATGTCGACGCTTCCTGGTGCAGCATGACGTGGGTAGGCTCGGTCACTGGAGTATGCCAGAACATTGCTGGCCTCCTTGTCGTTGGCTTTACAAAGAAGATTCATGCTCCATCCACTTGGATTGCAGAAACCCTAGCTGTGAGAGAAGCTTTGTTGTGGGCACAAGAGAAAAGAACACTTCGAACTACACGAACAAAACTCCAATTGGAAGACTTCACTGGAATTGATCTACACGTGATCCTTTCTTCAGACAATCTAGCTTCGGTGGATTGCTTATTGGGCCGAGAAGAGCCTCCTTGGTAGGCCCAACCTATTGTTGCTGACTGCACAAGTATTATGGCTCAGCTAAGTGGTGTCTCTATTATCTATGAGTCGAGGGAAAACAACAAGGCCGCGGTTGGGTCGCTAAAGCCCATCGAGACAATTCCCTTCCTAGTAATTGGTTTAATTTCCCTCCTCATCCTTTAATTTCAATACTGTGTTTAGACTTTCCAACTAACGATGCCCCTTTTGGGGGTTAGCAATGATATTTACCATCTTTTGACAAAAAAAAAGAACTATCTATGAATATTTCTGGGTTAAGATAGTTGTCCTTCATTTTTATTGATGGTCCCTCAACATGGGCAATGAAATCCCTTTTCCACCCGCAAAGATTTCACTATTGCCATGATCACACCCATTCTTTCCCTCAACCGTATCTCCCTTATCAATAGAAATAGCATCACTTGATCTATCAGCCGCATGGGACAAATATTAATGAAAGTAAACAAATGGAGGCAGCGACCATCGCTAGCGCTCGATCCAACTCTCGCCAAAGAATAGCAAATCCGTGGACAGGAGCTAACAAATAGGATTAACACCCCGAAAAACTCCAAATTGGTAAATGTGTGACAAATGTACCGCAAATGACCACAAAATCTAAAATTAGTACACTTCTGACAAATTTATCTAAAACTCATTTATTTTATCACCAAAACCTAAAATTGTACATTTGTAAAAAATATACCCTCTATTAAATTGAATTAATGCCACAAAAAACCAAAAAAAATACAACTGTGGCCTATGAAGAGTAAAATTCCAAATTGTTACACTTATTAACTATCATGTGTCATCAAATTTAGCAATTTGCTGGAAAAATTTAATGGAAACTAATAGAGATTAAATTTATCATAAATGTATTAGTTTAGGGTAAATTTGTTGAAGATATACTAGTTTTGGATTTTTGGTGGTTAAAAAATTAGTTTTGGGTAAATTTGTCACATGTGTACCGGTTAGGAATTTTTCAGGGTATTAACCCTAACAAATAATGGACAAGATAAGATATGCAAGTACCCATTTTTGTTATTGTGATTCATTAAGTAGTGGATGAAATATAACAAAATCCGTGGATCTCATGTCTCATTCTATTTAGTATTATTTCGATTAGAAATTCAAATGAATACACACAACTTCAAGGTTGATGCTAAATTCACACTCATACTGACTCCATCTACACCAAAAAAAATTAAATCCCTTGATATTCCCTCTAAATCGCTTAAAGTACGACCTACGAAATTAAAGAAACTTAAGATATTGGACCGATGTGGAGCCAGAAGAATACCTATGGTGGTCGCAGAAACTGGTTTCGTAACAGTTGAGGCTAGAGCCTTGTGCGTGATGCCCGGTAAGATGATAGTAAAATTCTTTTGCAGCATATGAAACTCCTCGACGCATGTGGATTTACTTTCTGGGGTCTACCCTAGAAATTGTTCTTTAAAGCTTTTAGATACGGTGCATGAACCTCCCTGGTTTGGTCACATACTTCCAAATACACGAATAAAACGTTTTTGGTGCGTCGAATCTTTCATTCCAAGAAATTCACCAGCACCCATCAGAGTTTAGGTTCATGCACTTGTATCTGAGTGTCTACAACTTAACTCTTTACGACACTGGATTTAGGAATATGAAAACTTCAACCATCATTCCTCGAGGCTCCTGAGTGCAGCGATTTTAAGCAATTTACTGAAGGATGGAATGGCCTGCAACCTTATTCAGTCTGAGATGATCTTTTGTTTTTTTGATTGGTTTCCACATGTAGGACTTCCACTTGATTTAAGCTTTTTAGGTGGGGTAAGTTATATTCATTTTGTCAGGTACGATGGCATCATATGAGAAGCTTGGAAGTGAAGTAAAAGGGATGGGAAAGCCTGGTAAGGTGAGATTTATATTGTGACGTTATTGTCACTAGCTTCCGGTATTCACTTTAAAAGACAAAAAAGCACGAACCTTTGAAGCTGACTCCTAATTGCAGCAGACAGGGATTCAAAAAAGTTATTTTTTGTGATGTGAATGAGATCGTGACTTGATCCTGATCAGCAACCGTGTTTCACAGCTGCACTCCCAAGTGGGAAAAGAACCTTAGCTGAGTTATGTAGCTTTTGCACTGGGTTTTAGAGCTCCATTTGGCATTGCGGTGTTCATTTGGCATAATTCTTCTGTGTCTTCTCTTCGCTTTTTTGCCAATTGAGGAGCATGATAATGATGTCACAAGCTGTATCCTCAAGGAAGATTCTCTCCGTCGCGACATTCAAGGGCGCGAATGCAGTCGAAGTCCAATCGGCCTTTATCGCGTGCGGAATGAATGCCTCTGAATTTGGATTAGGTTTGTAGAAGTTGCTGATGTATCTCGGGTAGCGTCTTTAGCGTCCAAATATAATTCTTGTCCATCATATATGTTTGCCTTCATTCTTAGTTCTTCATGGGGATAAGTACCAACTTGTTATATTGATACTAATTTAGGTATAGATTTTTTAATTGGCTCAATTTAGTTCTCAATCTTTTTATATTGATACAAATTCAGTTTATTCGGTCAATTTAATTTGAAAATTATTGATATGAATACCGACCATGTATAAATTTTTTAATTTTTAGAATTTTTATTAACATTTTAAAATTTTTCCCTTTTTTCTTTATTTTCTATTTTTTCCATTTTTTTAATTTTTTTTTCTTCTCTTCCCTTAGCTTGTGGCCAATACTATCCATATTCGACGAGGGCAACTCTCGCCTATATCTGTTTGTTGGCCATGTTGAGTACCGGCCATAGGCCAATGGAAAAGAAAAGGTAAAGGAAAAAAAAAAAGGAAAAAAGAGAGAGAAATTTTAAAAAGTAATAATAAACATTTGGAAAAAACATTAGTTAAAATTTATTAAAAAAAGCTGTCTACATCAATGTTACATAAGACGCTTAGCGTTCACATCAACAGTTTCCTACCTAAATTAACTGGATAGACTCAATTGTATTAATATAAAAAGATTTATTATTAAATTGATTTAATTGAAAAGTTTAAGATTGATTTAGTATCAATGCAATTGATTATTTTTTTTTTGATACTTTTCCCCTTCTTTCATGATTATATTTATTAGGAGACGGTACTTATAAAAAGGTTCATCAATTAGAAAGTATTTGGAAGGGGATTGATTGCAGTACATAACTCTCATTTACCTAGAGACCAATTCCAAACCACCAACTCTATCTTCTTTCGTTCGATATCCTATTGACATGATTCGGAGTGATTGACTCAGTCTTGACTCATCTCTCTCTTATTATAAATTAGATTCATAAATGCGAATTGAGTTTTCACTATATGTAACTAGAATAATTTATACAAACGGTTAAGTTATAATGAAGTGACAACTGAATATATCATAAATCAACGACGACAACTTTCGAGAAGTCATTTATTACTCTCCCGAAACTCTGGCACCAATACAAAATTAGCCCTCAAGCTTATTTCTATCGCGGGCAACGGTCTTTCCTCAGTATGGATGGCAATTTCAAGTGCAATCCAAAAACAAACCTAAACTCCATTCTTCTCGACCGAGTTATTCTTCATCGGGAGACGATCAGGGGAGACGGCCGGAGAGGAATATTTGACAAAGTACCGAGCGAATAAGATGAAGGTGTCGCTTCAGCCTGAACAGTCATTTCGAGAGGTGGATAAAATCAATGTTAGGAGATCGAATTCGAATAGCGACCACCGACAGGTCCGGTCTAGTCTTCGTTACCGGTCAGGAAGCTGAACGTCGGTTACTCATCATTTCGTCTTCCTCGGAGGAGAAGGAGGAGAAGTGAGAGATGTTGGGGCGATGCTCGATGCTTCCGTCGTCGAGCGACGTTCAACCGTTGCAGAGCTTGAGCGGGATTCAGCATCTCGCCGAATCGCGTCGCTTCAAGGTATACCCAGAACACCGAAGCACACGATGCTCCGTACACCATCTGCAAGTTCCTTTCTTTTGGACGGATTACGTTGTGGGTCTTCTTCTTTCCCGAGAAAAATCGTCGAGCATTGCATCTCTTCTTGCACTTCTCATGAGATGATTAGAGAACAGAAAATTTGGCCGAGACCCGTTCAGTTTGCTTTTGGGTCAGGACTGAAGGAGCATTCATCGTACGTCTGTGGCGAATTTGACTCGCCAGCATGTGTTCGTCGAGAATTGTGATGGGCTTTTGATGAAGCAGAGCAAACATTGGATTTTGAAGGGAGGGAGGGAGGGAGGGAGGGGAATTGTCGTTGCTAAGTAATCTGAAGGGTGTGTTATCCTCTCTCAACCCGTTCTCGCTCCTTTGAATGTTGGAAAACTAGAAGGCCGCCATCATGAGCTCATAACCAGCTCGTTAATTGATATTCCCATCCGCACGCGATCTTCGGTTCCTTTTTAGCTTAGTGCTCATGCGTTAGGTCTGACCTGGTCCACTGCAATTGCCATGTCAGCAGCAACATTCGTCAGCTTTTTCTTGGCTGCTAACGATCTTGGAAATAATTTCCCGACCCAGATGATCCTCTCATGCTTTTAAAGGGTGGGGCTTAGGCCACTTGAGCATTGCTTCGACTTTTGATGTTTCTGTGAAATTGAATGACGAGAAATTTACGTCACACTGATTGTCCCCTTGTGTGAGTCTGAATATATGACTAGATCTTAGCTTGGGGGATGATGGTTTCTAAGCCTCTTGATTTCAAGCACCCTATTTATGTGTCTGGGATGGTCGTTAGAGTCTTTGTTGTATGCCAGTAGACCTTAGATGCAAGCAAAACTTTTACAAGTTAAGCAGCAAATCTTGTCCAAATAATTAAGTATTGATGAATTAAGATTCATCAGTGGAATTACTTTTGAAAAAGTTTGGCAACTCAAAGTAAACCAAACCATTCAAGAGTCATCTGTTGCATGCTTTTCTCTTGCATTTCACTTGACCACTCGACTCTTGCTTACTGAATATTGAGGTCCTCACAATTGATTTGGGTCACTACACTTGCATATTATGAAAGTCTCATTGGCTTGTGCAATAATCTCCTTAGGCCTGGTTCTTGGATCAATTTGGTGTCCTTCATGATGGCAAACAGCCTTATCCTGGAGCAATTTCAACATGTATGTTTCCATCCTCTTATTTGGTATAGTGATATGCCATTGGTCAGCGGATAGCAGCAGTTGTTAAAAAATTTTATTTGGCTTACAGTAGAAAAACTAGCAAGTAGTGGTGCATAGATGGTGATCATAAGTAAGTCCTCTAGGCGTGCATCGACGACCATGGAAAAGATGAAGCACCTTGGATTTGATCCTTCTCTCTTTGTGGGAACCATCACGAGTGGAGAACTCACGTATCAGTACTTGAAGAGGTCGGTCATCCTCTTCTATTACTTTATATTTGTGGTGGACTCCATTGTATGGCAAGTGGAATATTAGCATATGTCTTGAGCACATTAGTACTATACTTTGTCATAACTACTGTTTGGATGGCAAAAATTTGATTTACTTTAGCCTGCAGTTTTCTCTGTTGATAGTAACTTCTAGATGTTTTAATAACTTCTATTCTCTTTTTTCAATTCATTGAGATAAAATTGACATCTGAAAAATTTGTATCATTTATATGACTTTTCTTTCACATAAATAACTAGTCATCTACGAATGACTATGATTTGTTTCTTCTAGTCATATTCGACGAAGTTCCGGAAAATCTTTGTAAATTGAATTAGTTTTATGACAAATAGACTAAGAGGAGTTACTTGGGATCACTGTCACACTCTCTCTCTCTCTCTCTCTCTCTCTGTGTATGAATACGAACATCAATGTCCTAACTGTCCATGATATCGTGTATTACTTTTCCTTGGAAGCTTACTCCTGTTCTCAAACTCATAGGAAATTCTTTCTTGAAACAGGAGAGATGATGCTTGGTTTGCCGCCCTTGGGACATCATGCATTCATATGACCTGGAGTGACCGGGGTGCCATATCTCTAGAGGTTTAGAAACATGGTTGCATCAGCATCCTTTGCCCACCCCAAGCAATAGAAAAATATTTCATGAGTGCAGCTCTTCTTCTTATATGTTTTATTCTCAATAAGTAAAAAATGAGAAAATTCTATACTTGAATAAGATTTGAGGCCCAAAGAATTTGTTTATATGACCATAATTCTAGAAAGCCCATACTATGAGTGCATCGCTGGATATTGGACACTTCTATAAACATATGGTAAGTTTAAACCTGATTTCTTGTTTTAGGGCTTAGGCTTGAAAGTTGTGGAGAACGTTGCAGAAGCAGAGTTTATTTTGGCTCACGGCACTGAAGCTTTGGGTCAGGCTTCAGGTTCAGTACAACCCATGGAATTAGAGGATCTTGAGAAAATATTGGAGCAATGTGCAGCTAAAAGAATTCCTATGGTGGTAGCCAATCCTGATTTTGTGACAGTTGAGGCTAGAGCCTTGCGCGTAATGCCTGGTAAGATGATAATGAAATTCTTTTCCAGCATACGAAAGTCTTGACGTATGTTGATTTATTTTCTTGGTTTTAACCTAAAAATTGTCTTTTTAAGCTTGAATATGGGGCATAAATTTACATGACTGTTCGGTCACTTACTTTCAAATACATGAACAAGCATTTTTAGAACAGTGAATCTTTCACCCAAATCACTGGAACCCATAAATCAGAGGTTGTGGTGTATGCACTTATATCTGAGTGTTAGAAAGACTTATTAGCTTTATTTGATACTTAACTCGGGAATTGACTGCTCTATGTTACTGATTTTCTTCAAATTATAATAGCTCACGTGTAGCTATAGTTTGCTGTCGGCAATTTAAGCAATTTACTGAAGGATGTAATGGTCTGTACCTTATTCAGTGTGAGATGATCTTTTATTGTTTTCCATTGGTTATGGATTCACTTCTTCTAAATTCAGAACTTTCAGTTTATAGTAGCATTTAGGTAGGGTAACTGATATCCATTTTGTCAGGTGCGTTGGCATCCAAATATGAGAAGCTCGGAGGTGATGTCAAATGGATGGGGAAGCCTGGTAAGGTGAGATTATCTTTTGGTGTTGTTTTTGCCAGCATCCTTCATTCACTTTAAAGGACAAATAATAAATGATCCTTTCAAGCAGACTCGTAAGTTCTGATTTAGTGCTTCAAAAAAGTTGAAGTTTGGGTGCATGTATGCATGTTCAAAGATATGAGGTACATGTGACATTAATGAGATTACGACTTGATACCATTCAGCTGCTGTGTTTCAGAACTGTGCTCCCACTGTGCTCCCGAGTGGGGAAAAACCTGTAAGGATATAGCTTTTATTGTGTTTTATATATCCATTTGGCATAGTGGTGTTCATTTTGCATAATTCTTCCGTGTCTTCCCTTGGTTTTGCCAATTAAGCAATGTAATAATGTGTCAAACTGTATCTTCAAGGAACCGTTAGACTTTAGGAACTAACCCTGGTCAGGGTCACACTCAATGATGTTCTCTGTGTCAAATCTCTAGGATAAGTTTTTCGTCATTTCCTACGTCTACTTTATTATGATCACTAACGTTGTAGAATGTTGCATTCCTGTGGAACCAGATCATCTATGAAGCAGCTATGAAGATGGCCGATGCAGATGCTTCTGATTCTATAGCAGTAGGAGATTCTCTCCACCATGACATTAAGGGTGCGAATGCAGTTGGAATCCAATCTGCCTTCATCACGTGTGGAATACACGCCTCTGAACTTGGACTCAACAGTTTCGCAGAAGTTGCGGATCTATCTCGTGTATCAGCTTTAGCGTCCAAGTATAGTTCTTGTCCATCATACGTGTTGCCTTCATTTACCTGGTAGAGTAGATTCCGGTGACTATTTTCATGGTATTATTCACTTTCTGGGGGCACAACTATTAGAAGGTCTTTACCTAAAAAAAAACTATTAGAAGGTATTTGTAGGGGAATGAGAGGAGTTTTGACTCTGATTTACTTGGAGACCACTCATGCTTGAGCAATGGACTGTATCTGTTTGCCATCCAGTGTCTGACCGACACGGTTGTTGTGTCAAATGACAGACTTTGGTTCTTACTACCTGTTCGGTTCGCATGATAGCGATTTCATTCCCATTCTATTCCTGATAGAACGGTTATTCAAAATCATTATGCTGGACTCTTTGAACAATGTCAGTAATAACAGTAGCAGCTACATGATGCAACATCCTGCGGATGCAAGGGCTGTCACTGTTTGCCCCATTTCCCACCCAAGACAGAACTTCTCGAAGAGCTCAAAAGGTAAGACTTTCCTCGCCTCGACACTCAAGCAAGCCACATGGTGATTTTAATGAAGCATAGACTGTAAGAAGATATGCTTGGGGAGAACTAGGGACTTCATTGCCATTGCATCTCGCACGTCGTACATACAACAAGATGTGAAATATCTTTTGCTAGTTTAATGAGAGTCTATTTGGTAAAATTTTTATTTTGAGAAACAATTTCTTTTCAGAAATAGTTTTCTTCTATTTTTATTTCCTGAAATAATTTGTGAGTAAAATAATGCATTTAGTAATTACACAAAATTTCTATTCTTGTAATAGAAAAAAAAATAAGAATGTGTTTGGTATGACCTACAACTTTTTTTGTAAAGTATAATTTCTTTTAATAATTTTTTTAGAATTTTCTTTTTTTCCCTCTTCTTCTTATTGCTCCTCCTCTAGCGGCGACAAGCGGTCGGCGACTGGCAGTGGAGGCTGTGGATGGCGAGCGGTGAGGAAGAAGAAAAAAAGAAAAAAAAATAAAATGAAAGAAAATGACTTATTTCTAGATTTTATTCGCAGGAACAATAAGACTTCATTTGGCAACGTTTTTGTTTCTTTGTTTTGTCATTCTTTTGTTCTTCATAATAGAAAAAAGAATAGAAATCCATTTGATAACGTCAATTAATTATTCAATTCCTCGAAATAGAAAAGTGGCTAAGGAATATATTTGCAATAGAAACACTACGCAGAAAAAAGTACCTTCTTGCAAATTTTAGAAATAAGTAATTTTTCCTTTTCTTCTTCTTCCTTGCCGCTTGCCGCCACTTGTTGCTGCCGTCGTGTGGTGGCTGGCGTCGTCCATCGATCGGTGGCTAGCAGTGGACGGCGGTGGTAGCCGATGAAGAAAAAAATAAAATAAAAGGAAAAAAATTCTTAAAAAAATTAAAAGAAATACAATGTTACAAAAAAAAAAAAAAAAATTGTGAATTGTATTAAATGCATTCTTGTTCTTTTTCTATTCCGAGAATAGAAATTTTGTGTGATTTCCTAATGCATTCTTTTATTTAGAAATTATTTTAGGGAATAGAAATAGAAATAGAAATTATTCCAAGGAATACAAATAGAAAAAAGTTTATTTCTGAAAAGCAATTGTTCATCGAAATAGAATTGTTATCAAACAGATTTTTTTATTTTATTTTTTGTTTTGTTCAAAGTATATTTCCCGACTACTTTTTTATTTTAGGGAATAGAAAAATTAGTTGATGTTATCAAATAGATTTTTGTTCCTTTTTGTTTTTGTTTTCGAGAAACAAAATAATAGAAATTTGGAGAAATAGGAATGTTATCAAATAGAGTCTAAGGATGAGCATGACAAAATTTCTGTTCCAAAAATTAATTTCTTGCTAGAAATTGATGTTTCATTTCTATTTCAGAAATTGAGAAGTTAAAAATTTTAGTTTCTAATTTCTTTTTCAAATCTATTTATGGAATAGAAATCTATTCCAAAAATAGAATAATCAAATTGTATTACCAAACGGATTTTAATCCAAACTTGTTCGGGGAACAAAGAAATAGAGAAATAGAGAAGTATAAACTTTATTATGCGGGCAGATGAGCACGCCCATTGCTTGTGCATCCTAAAAAAAAATGTGTAATGCTTTTTTCTTTTAACAATCTAGGATATATAAATTTGGCTATTTACAAGCTCATGAAACACCCTTGAAGTCTCACATATTGGTTAAGTCCGAGTCTTTGACCTATATGGCTAGGTTTGGTCGTCCGGATTTTTAATTAGGATAGGATTTTTTTTTTTTGTTAGTCCTACTCTATTCCTACTCTACACTCACTCGCAGATTTGTGCTTTGCCTCTTGCAGGGCGTGGGAGTCGCAATCCACTCTCAAAACTTACGCGTCCCTAACCCCCTAGCCCTTCCTGAAAATGTGGGGATTTGAACCCCTCACCTCCCCCTTCCATATTGAAAGGGTGGCCACTGGGGCGAATATGATATAATATGAAATCATTGGATTTTTATTTTATTTTTTATATCTTGTCATTGTTTGGTGAACAACGGTATTAAAGTCGGATATGTTCACATCATATCATGTACATTTTTTTCTTTTTATATAAACGGCATGTCATTATAAATGAACCTAAATGTTCATAAACAGAGATGGTGAAAATCTTTCGTAACACTACTCATTAATTTATTTTTATTTCATTTTTTCTCATTTTTCTATTATTTTCGTTATTATTTCTTTTCTTTTTTCTTTCATCATTCTTTAATAAAATTTTATCAAATAGTAAATTGTATTAACATACCTAAAATATAAAAATACCTCAAATATATAATAAATATAAATATTTAATTTATAGATTGAATGTTATTATAAGATAGAATTACAGTTGAATATATAAATTAAAATATGATTAATTAAAAATAAATTTTCATTTTTTATTTTTAATTTCTTAAATTAGAATGCAAATATTATTTATATTGAAATATAATTTCAATTTTATTAATTTAATAAGTTTGTTATTCGAGAAAAATAAGTTTTCTATTATTAATATTAAAAATCTTATCCAGTTTTATCCCACCTCTTCCATGGGATAATTTTATCATGTCTCCGTATCCTCTTTATATCCGACTTTATCCTATCTTAAAGAAGCATCAAACGTAAGATATGATAAATTATATCTCATCCCAAATTTTATCCTAACTGTCAAATGCGGATTATGGATAGTTCTCACTTAAAGTAATTTAAGTGTAGGCGAAAACCTTCCAAAGCTTAATTACAGCACCAATTCTTGAAGTTAATTCCAATAAATGATGTACAAACTAACAGGATGATTTGGATAATTACCATGAAGTATGTTATTGTTTATGTGGATTTTTTTCCTAGTGCAATAATCGCATAATATAGTCAATTGACCTCCATTTCTTAGAGAAATGAATGGCATACATGGAGGGCGAATGCAATTCAATAAGCTTAAAAAATGCTTGGATTTCCATGAAGTACAAACACTGGTGTACCATCAAGTTGTGCACTCAATCATCTTTGTCTAGACCTTTCAAAATGAATGTTAAATCACATATATGACCCATTTAAACATAGATGGGTCATTTCAATTTTGAAGTGCTTATCTTAAATCGATTTTAAATTTAAAGACTAAAATAAATATATCTAAATGGATTGAGTTCTTTAGAACCCATTTCCAATCCTATAAGCTCAAACACACACTCTTTCTCTTCAGCCTTATAAAATATTTTTAAAAAAATTGAAATTATAATTAATTCTTTCTTTTTCTTTTTTTCTTTCCTTATTTTTTTCTTTCTTCAACCTTCTTCCATCTTCCTCGGCTAGTGGCAGGCCATGGCGATGGCTAGGCAAGGGACGAGCTTGCCGATCGAGCAAGGCCAAGTCCTTATTGAGGTTTGGCACTAGCAAGGCTTGAGATGGCTTATGGCCGGTTGTTGATAGAATAATAAAAAAAAAAAAATGAATAGAAAAAAATAAAAAAATAAAATTTTATATTAAAAAAATGAGTGCATGAAGGAAAATCAAATCAGATTTTCAGTACCAAATGCCATAAAATATTCTCTAATTTATTTTCGGATTTTAGGCAAACATTAGAATATATTGTTATTTTCCTAGAAAATGAATTTGTGGAAAACATTTAAAATAAAATGAAGCCTCGAGTTTTTCAAAAAAATTGTAAAAATTATTCACTAGATTTGTATTGTATGAAAGTGTATTAGCAATGCCTTTAAAAAAAAAAAAATCATAAGAAACAAACTTTCCTAGAGTTAGTTAAATGGGTTGGGTTGAATATGGATTGGGTATGGATTCGATCGGTCGGGTATGGGTTGAAAAATTTGTATTATGATAAATGAGTCATAAATAGCTTAAATAAGTTAATTTGCGTCGGATTATTTATAACTTGGCCCAAACCCAATTCAATTCACTTGTTTAATTGGTCTATCAATGTCAGGAGGCTACGATAGAAAGACTCTGTGCACTACAAGGGTCTAAACCTTTCCTCATCCTACTATCAAGTATCATAATTTATTTTTTTTAAAATAAGATATCCTAAGTTTTCGAATGTGGCTCAATGTGAAGCTTTAGTGCCATGTCAACTACTTTTTGCTTATGTGTAGGAGAGCTTGATTAGGTTCATGGAAATCACAAAACACGTGATCTTGACTATAAGGGAAACTCTAATTTATGGGAAGAATGATCTTAAATAAAGCAAGCATTAACTCACCAGATTAACACCATTGTTGGTGCCAGAGGTTACTACTCAAACTGAACAAATTGCGTAATCTTGCTCTAGGTGAGGACACTTGTATTGATTAAAGATCTGAATTAATCGTTAATGAGACTTGCAGAATGTTTTATGAACTTTTGTATGGTTGGATGTATGCACTTGTGTTTTTAAGTTATTCATGCAAGAAAAGCAAATAAAATAAAATGTAGATTTTTTTTTTTTTTTTTTTTGGAGGGGGGGTGGGGAAGAGGGTGATGACTCTCCATCTTGCATATCGTGAAGAAAGAAGGTTTCATCTAATCAATGGAGATAGATTACATCAGAACACAGTTTGCAAACCAAGGTCTGAGCAAATTATTCAAGTTAATACCAGCTCACAGTTTGAAAACCAAGCACTCTGCAAATTGTTCAAGTTGATACCAACAAACCGTCTGAAAACCAAGCACTCTGCAAGATATGAACTCATACATATAGAATTTTTTTCGTTATTAATTAGTAAATGTCAAATATCCAACCTTGTGCTCCTCGATAGCTAGATAGAGAAGAAATATACCTTGTACCTCCGAAGGACATATTCGTCGCTGATTTGGGGTTCTGATGGTAGGTATTGCTGAGGTTATATACACTGACGTACGCGCATGATTCTGCTTTGGAAAAAGTCCTCATGGTTTCGAGAGAGATGAAGCTCATATAGGCATCTTCTTGCTCGCGTGCGTACATATCATCTTTTTTTTTTTTCCCACTATTAATTAGTAAATGTCAAATATCCAACCTCGTGCTCCTCGATAGCTAGACAGAGAAGAAATATACCCTGTACTTCTAAAGGACATATTCGTCGCTGCTCTGCGGTTCTGATTGTAGATATTGTTGAAATTATACACTGACGTGCGGGCGTGATTCTACTTTGGAAAAAGTCCTCGTGGTTTGGAGAGAGATGAAGCTAATAGTCAACTTCTTGCTTGCGTGCTAACATAAATAATGATCTAATCATTTGAAGACATCGCATCAAGCACTCGACAAGTTGCTCAAGTTGGAATATCCTTTGCCACAGAAAAGAAAAAACAAGTCGATGGGGCACTGTTTGGTTCCTCTCTAGGATCAGCTAAATAGCCTACCACCATATAGACCTGACTAACCTTCCATTTCCTATAAATGGGGTGTCGAGTATAACTTGTCCACACACAACAACACACGCACACACACACACACAAACACGACATGGACGAGATTCGGAGAGAAGCCATGAACGATTACAAGCAGAGGACGAAGGAGCAAAAGCAACGGGTACTGGACTTTTTCATAGCAATGGACACCGACGGGAACGGGAGCATAAGCGTCCGGGAGTTTGTGGCGTTCCTTCAACAGAACGGGCTCTACAGCGACCACTTCGACGTGCTCTTTGCGGAGCTCCTAAAGGACGACGACGGCACTCTCGGCTTGGAGGAAATCATCACCCTCAAATTCATGTTGGAGCACGACAAGTACAGAGGTCGCTTCGTAGCAACATCTTCTAATGTCGACACTCATAAGGTAGAACCCTAATTCATAATAAGCGCACTTTTTTCACTTGACAAATATCGAATCTTGTCATTGCTAAAACAGGGCAAAAGTTAATAGGTGGACTGCGTGTATCTACTTTGAGTCCACCCCCTAGCCATGAAACGTGGCACGACCCGTTTAAGACATGGTGCGAATCCACCTGATTTAGTGACCCTCGGCTAGAGGTGTTAAATGGATCATTGACCCATTTATAAACCCATTTATAATTTAATAGGTCGTTAATGGTTTAAGTCTTATTTCCCAAAACACCCATAATAGGTTTTAAAAATAAAGAGGCTGAGAAGTATGGGTCTTAAATGGGTCTAAGAGCAGACCGATTTAAGACTCATTTATTAACCCATTAAAAATGAACCCACTTATAGAGAGAAACTCTCTATTCTCTATTTAACTTTACAAAAATATTTTTATTTATAAAAACTAAAATTATAATTATTTTATTTTATTATTTTATTTTTTCTTTCCCTTTATTTTTTCTTTCTTCTTCCTTCGGTTGCCGGCACGGCGATGGCCGACGACCGGCCAAGCGAGCCTCGAGCCTCGCCGATCTGTCTAGCTTGAGCCTCGCTAGATCTGGCGAGGGGCGAGCTCGAGCTTGCCCGACATCGGCGAGCCTCGAGCTCACTAGATCTGGCGAGGCAGAGGCCTCGCCAACGTTCGGCAAGGGGCGAGCTCAAGCTCGCCCAACGCCGGTGAGCTCGACTCTCACCTGTGGCCGGCTGCCGGCCATCATCATGGCAGACGGCCGGCCAAAGAAGAAGAAGAACAAAAAAGAAAAAAGAAAATTATATTTTAAAAAATAAAAAATAAATAAAATTTGATTTTTTAAAATTATAAAAAATTTCCATTAAATTTTTATTGTATAAAACTATTTTAGTGATACCATTTTTTAAGATATATATATAAGAAATAAGCTTTTTTATGTTTAGTTAAATGGGTCGGGTATGGATCGGGTATGAGTTGGGTTGAATATGAGTCGGAAAATTTATATTATGCATAAATATGTCATAAATGGGTTAATGGGTCAATTGGGTCGGACCATTAATGACCCGACCCAAATTCGATCCGACCCACCCATTTAACACCTCTACCCTCGGCATGTGAATTCACTCTCTGAGGCTAGGGGAATAATATTATATGGATGGGCTCCGGCGATGACTTGTGAGTCGTAGTGGTGCGTGTCCTGTCTGATGGCCGGGTGGGTAGCTGGATGGGACGGCCATCTTTGTCGGGGCGGCGAACCAAAGGAGAGAACGAAAGCATGGCTAGGGTTTTATGTTACTCTTCCTACAGATATGAATATGCTTGGTCTTTCACAGCTCTCTTCTTCCCACAAACTATCCTTTCGTATACTACCAAATACTCATCTTCCTTTACGTGACCGGGGCGTCTACGTTGTTGCAACATACTGATTTATCACTTACAAGAAAAGATGACAATCTCTCGTTCTACGTACAGTGTATAGCTAGTATTATTCCTAAATCATAGTTAGAAACTCTTTATTTATGTAGGTAAGAAAAGATGCTTCTCACCAAGTAAGATATCTCTCTCTCTTTCCCTCCAAAACCACATTACTTATGAGCATATTTACCTTCGAATGATCAAATTACAACAATCATTGCAAGAGGTTTGAGTTCCACGGACATCTCGTTGGCCAAGTGAATAATAGATGCGATATAATTGGGTTACACAAATTCTAAACATTATCATTTGCCACGATTCTGATTCTATTCACGGATAATTGCAATGTCTAAGTCACGTTATTGAAGTTTCAGCACAAAGGTGGTGAACATGATCTTAAGGAAATTCTCGAAGATTTCATCGAGTGTGTCATTCTTGGGGCGAATCTCTGCAATGTAGCTCAAGCAGCTGCAGAAGCTGGATGTTCCATTATGTAGCCGGAGGAGGTATTTTTGCCGACGGTCACGTTGCAAGGTAGTGAAGAGTAGCGTGATTAGTTGAATGAAAAAGGAATGTTTCGAATTCTGTACTTAAAATGTTTGTCGGTATGCATGTTACATAAATAATCTGATTGGTCAGTTGCCCCAAATCGGCTATGTAACCGATACATTAAAATGCTTTGTCTATATAGACAACACATGTTGATGGTTTGACAGTCTTCGTATCATCTTCGCTTAGTCCTTGTAAACGGTGTTATAATGTCAATGTTATGTTGAACAATTGGAATAAATGCGGGGGTATTTAGTGACTCGACACACGACTATGTATAATTTATTATGTGGTGGATATTATCAACAAAAAGGTCATTTATGTAGGCATTTTTACATGATGCAGCTACAATTTGAAAACTCGAGCAATTGTCCAAATCAATAATAATGAATGTATTTTGTATGGAGTGCATGGTTGGATATTCATGTGATTCAAGAAATTCGATCAATGCTAAAGAAAAAAAATACATGAATGTTGTGATTTAAGAAAACGATTGGATGTCGGATCACTATAGTGTGAACTATCTATGAATATTTCCGGGTTAAGATAGTTGTCCTACATTTTCATTGATGGTCCATCAACATGGGCAATGAAATCCCTTTTCCACCCGTAAAGATTTCTCTATCTCCATGATTACACCCATTCTTTCCCTCAACCGTATCTCTCTTATCAATAGAAATAGCATCACTTGATCAATCGGCTGCATGGGACAAATATTAATGAAAGTAAAACAGTGGAGGCAGCGACCATCACTAGCGCTCAATCCATCCCCCGCCAAATAATACCAAATACGTGGACAGGAGAAAACAAATAGGATTAACACTTTGAAAAACTCCAAATTGATACACGTGTGACAAATGTACCGCAAATAACCACAAAAAACTCAAAATTAGTACACTTGTGACAAATTTATCCAAAACTAATTTGTTTGACCGCAAAAAACCCAAAATGGTACATTTTCCTCTGTTAAATTGGATTAATGTCACAAAAAACCAAAAAAATATACAACCGTGGCATACGAAGAGCAAAATCCCAAACTGATACATTTGTTAACTATCACGAGTCATCAAAATTTAGCAATTTGATAGTAAAATTTAACGAAAACTAATAGAGATTAAATTTATCATAAATGTACTAGTTTAGAGTAAATTTGTCGAAAATATACTAGTTTTGGGTTTTTGGTGGTTAAAAAATTAGTTCAGATCAGTTGGGAATTTTCCAAGGTATTAACCCTAACAAATAATGGACAAGATAAGATATGCAACTAACCGATTTTATTATTGTAATTCACCAAGTAGTGGATGAAATATAACAAAATCCGTGGATCTCATGTCTCACTCTATTTAGTGTTATTTTGATTAAAAGTTCAAACAAGTACACACAACTTCAAGGTTGATTCACACTCATACTGATTCCATCCACTCCAAAAAAGTTAAATCCCTCGATATTCCCTCTAAATCGCTTAAAGTACGACCTACGAAATTAAAGAAACTTGAGAAGATATTGGACCGATGTGGAGCCACAAGAACATCTATGGTGGTCGCAAAAACTGGTTTCATAACAGTTGAGGCTAGAGCCTTGTGAGTGATGCCCGGTAAGATGATGGTGAAATTCTTTTGCAGCATATGAAACTCCTCGACGCATGTGGATTTACTTTCTGGGGTCTACCCTAGAAATTGTTTTTTGAAGCTTTTAGATATGGTGCATGAACCTCCCCGGTTTGGTCACTTACTTCCAAATACATGAAACAAACATTTTTGGTGCGTTGAATCTTTCACCCCCAGAACTTCACTAGCACCCATCAGAGTTTAGGTTCATGCACTTGTATCTGAGTGTCTACAACTTAACTCTTTATGACACTGGATTTAGGAATACGAAAACTTCAACCATCATTCCTCGAGGCTCCTAAGTGCAGCGATTTGAAGCAATTTACTGAAGGATGTAATGGCCTGTGTAACCTTATCCAGTCTGAGATGATCTTTTGCTTTTTCGATTGGTTTCTGCACGTAGGACTTCCACTTGATTTAAGCTTTTTAGGTGGGGTAAGTTATATTCACTTTGTCAAGTACGATGGCATCATATGGGAAGCTTGGAGGTGAAGTAAAAGGGATGGGAAAGCCTGGTAAGGTGAGATTTATATTGTGACGTTATTGTCACTAGCTTCCGGTATTCACTTTAAAAGACAAAAAAGCACGAACCTTTGAAGCTGACTCCTAATTGCAGCAGACAGGGATTCGAAAAAGTTATTTTTTGTGATGTGAATGAGATTGTGACTTGATCCTGATCAGTAACCGTGTGTCACAGCCGCACTCCCAAGTGGGAGAAGAACCTAGCTGAGTTATGTAGCTTTTGTACTGGGTTTTAGAGCTCCATTTGGCATTGCGGTGTTCATTTGGCATAATTCTACTGTGTCTTCTCTTGGCTTTTTTGCCAAATTGAGGAGCATGATAATGATGTCACAAGCTGTATCCTCAAGGAAGATTCTCTCCGTCGCGACATCCAAGGGCGCGAATGCAGTCGGAGTCCAATCGGCCTTTATTGCGTGTGGCATGCATGCCTCTGAATTTGGATTAGGTTTGTAGAAGTTGCTGATGTATCTTGGGTAGCGTCTTTAGCGTCCAAATATAATTCTTGTCCATCATATATGTTTGCCTTCATTTACTTGATAAAGTAGATTCCACTTAGTTCTTCAAGGGGATTAGTACCCAAAAAAAAGTCTTGAACTTGTTATATTGATATTAATTTAACCATAAATTTTTTAATTAGATCAATTTAGTTCTCAACCTTTTTATATTGATACAAATTCAGTTCATTTGATCAATTTAATTTGAGAATTATTGATGTGAATACCGACTGTGTATAAATTTCTTAATTTTTAGATATTTTTTTCCATTTTTATTAACATTTTAAAATTTTTCCCTTTTTTCTTTGTTTTCCATTTTTTCCTTTCATTTTTTTCTTCTCTTCCCTTGGCCCGTGGCCGTTACTCGCCAAATTCGACAAGGGCAACTCTCGCCTGTAGCCGTTTGTTGGCCATGTTGAGTATCGGCCACAACCCAACAAAAAGAAAAAGGTAAAGAAAAGAAAGGAAAAAAAAAAAAAGAGAAATTTTAAAAATTAATAATAAAAATTTGGAAAAAATTAGTTAAAATTTATTAAAAAAAGCTGTCTACATCAATGTTACATAGGACGCTCAACGTTCACGTTACCAATTTCCCGCCTAAATTAACTAGATGGACTCAATTGTATTAATATAAAAAGATTTATTATTGAATTGATTTAATTAAAATGTTTAAGATTGATTTAGTATCAATGCAATTGATTAATTTTTTTTTTTTTGGATACTTTTCCCCTTCTTTCATGATATCATTTATTAGGAGACAGTACTTATAAAAAGGTTCATCAATTAGAAAGTATTTGGAAGGGGATTGATTGGAGTATATAACTCTGATTTACCTAGAGACCAATTCCGAACCATCAACTCTATCTTCTTTTGTCCAGCGTCCGATTGACATGATTTGGAGCTGTCGATCCAATGACCCATCTCTCTCTTACTATAAATTAGATTCATAAATGAAAATTGAGCTTTAACTATATGTAACTAGAACAATTTATACAAACAGTTAAGTTATAATGAAGCTACAACCGAATATATCATAAATCAACAACTACAACTTTCGAGAAGTCATTTATAACTCTCCTGAAACTCTGGCACCAATACAAAATTAGCCCTCAAGCTTATTTCTATCACGGGCAACGGTCTTTCCTCAGTATGGATGGCAATTTCAAGCGCAATCCAAAAACAAACCTAAAACTCCATTCTTCTCGACCGAGTTCTTCTTCATCGGGAGATGATCAGGGGAGACGGCCGGAGAGGAATATTTGACAAAGTCCGAGCGAATAAGATGACAGTGTCGCTTCGGCCTGAACAGTCATTTCGAGAGGTGGATATAGAGCCGCCCCTAATCCTTAAAATTAGCATCTTTTTTTCGGATGGACATTCTTTTAATCAATTAAAAAAAGTAAAAAAGAAAGAAGAAAAGAAGAAGGCAAAAAAAGAAAAAGAAAAAAAGGGGGAAATACAGGTGGTGGAATCATCACAGGGCAGATGCAGAGCAGCAGCAGGCAGGCGCAGCAGAAAGGAAACAAAAACAGGGAGGAAAGGAAAACGACCTTTCCCACTCAAAAAGCTCCTCCCTTTTTCATTTGCATTTCTGCATACACACAGCACAGGCACAGGGAGAGAGAGAGGGGGACCGAGTCAGTGAGTCGGAACGGTTGACCGCGGAATCTCCCCCCCCACCCCCACAAAAAGCCGTCAGCCCAACTCAGGCCAACAGTCAAAACCCACCTTAACCGAATTCCCCCAGATCAATCCCCTTCTCTCTCTCTCTCCTCCACTGTAACGGAATCGCGACCCCCAAATCCTAGGGCTTTCTTTCTCTCTCTCTCTCCATCTCTATCTCCACCACCATCACCACCACCGATGGACGGCGGGGCTCCTCAGCCGGCGGATACCGTCATGTCGGAGGCGGCGCCGGCGCCGGCGCCGGCGCAGCAGCAGCCGCAGCAGGCGCAGCCGCAGGGGATCGAGAACATCCCGGCGACGCTCAGCCACGGGGGCCGCTTCATCCAGTACAACATCTTCGGCAACATCTTCGAGGTCACCGCCAAGTACAAGCCCCCCATCATGCCCATCGGCAAGGGCGCCTACGGCATCGTCTGGTAGGTGTCGGAAAAGCTCGGGCTTGGCTGCTGATATGCATCGTCGACTTGAAATAGCTGCTTCTGTTTAATTTCTTCTCATGAGCGATGCGTAAAGTTTTCTTTTTTATTTGTTTTTGATTGGGTTGTGCTTCTTTTTTATTGGTTTCAGCTCGGCTTTGAATTCGGAGACGAACGAGCACGTCGCCATAAAGAAGATTGCTAATGCTTTCGATAACAAGATCGACGCGAAGAGGACTCTCCGTGAGATCAAGCTTCTCCGGCACATGGACCATGAAAACGTCAGTGAATCCCATGCGTACAGAATTTTGTTCGTTACGTGATTGAGCATGGCTTTCTGGGTCGTTTGAAGTGTGTTGTTTTCTTTGATGGTTGGCTTATGGGTGTTGGCAGTGCCATCGATATTGTGCAATGGTGCATTTACGTTGCTCTCTGTCTCAGTCTAAGTCTAACGAATGTGCAGTACAGGTGAATTAGCATTTCCTGCTGTGGACAACGAATTAAGAGTTAGTGCAGCAAATAGTAGAGCTGTTGAATCTTCTATTTCACTAGAAGGGGTATCGATTGCTTAAGATAATCTGGTCTCCATGTTGTTCTGTGTTACCATTTCTCTGCATCAGTTATTAATGAGACAGAGAACATACTGAAACACCAGTCAGAGTATCGTCATCACTCATCAAGATATAGAAGGTCTTATTGTCACTGTGCTACTTACAGTGTTGAACGTCCCTTCTTTGAACTTTTCAGTTCATATGTCTTTTAAGTGCTGTTGCTAGGAAACACGGGAAGATCTCTGAAAGTATCTAGTGAGAAAGACTCTTGCTATCTGTTTCAGTAGTTAAAACTTAACACGATCGACTATCAAGTATAGCTGGCTAATTATGTCTTGTTTGTTGCATCTCTTTTTCCCCACATCACAAACCTTTCGTAGGTGAAAAATTAGAAGTCCTCAAGCCGATGATTTGTTTTGTGATGGTTTTAATTGAAATTGCTTTTCAATGAAATTTTTTAATTCTTTATAGTTTGAGCTGAGTAAATGTTGATATGGTGTACTTGTGTTGAATTATAGCTTTTGTGGTTAGAAAGTACAAGCAAATTGAAAAGGAAGTGTTACTTATGGTTAATGTTGTTATTTTACTTTGTTTGACAGTTTTTAATCATTTCTAGAAGGCTACCGTTGTTGTTTTTAACATACAGGATCAGAATTTTACCTCCATTCTCTCTCTTTTCTTCCCTCCCTCCTTCTTCCCAAATGCCAGAAGAAAAGACCTTCTTTTCTTCCTCCACTTTATTTTCCTAGATAATTCACATTTCCTTCTGCTTATTTTTGGAATGAAACGCAACCAAAAATATCATAAATTGGGGTACGATCCCATTTCAGTCGAAATAAATGATAGACATGTTATTTGGGTATCATTGATGACTATTCTTATGTTGGAGGCAAAAATTCTCAAAAGTTTAATTTCTATTATACTGATATAGAAGGGCACTGATACTCATCATTCTTAGAGATGGAATAGATGGTTATATCCTGACTGGATGCAATTTGTAATGGTATGAAAGTGGTTCTTGTTGGTATAAAGAACAAGTTTTGAACTATAATTGGTGGGAATCCACATGCATGTGGTCCTTAATGAAGCTACATTTATTTATGGCGTGGCTATTCTGCCAGATACAAAATAAGCTCTTTAATCAATGCAGAACTGGTATTGCATGGGAATTTTAACAGAACTTGCTTTTCGGTTACTATGATTCTTGTATGCTTATGTGAGGTTCTGTTATGTTAATGCAGGTTGTGGCAATTAGGGATATCATTCCACCGCCACAGAGAGAGGTGTTCAATGATGTTTATATTGCATATGAGCTTATGGACACTGATCTGCATCAAATTATTCGTTCCAACCAAGCATTGTCTGAGGAGCATTGTCAGGTTTCATTTTGCCATTTATTGTACGATATTGGTGCTTCCTTCTAGATGGGATATTGCTTTCTTGTCAGTTGCTGGTTCTTAATTATGCTAGTGGGAGTTGCCATCCGCTGCTTTCTTGTCATTTGCTGGGTCTTAATTAGGTTATTGGGAATTGACAAAAAAAAAGTTATTGGGAACTTTCAAATAAAATCTGTATTATAGTAAGAAGCCAAGAGAGCAAGATATCATACAATCTTTAGCTGTCAAATTTCGAAACGGATATTACAATTAAAATTTTTCTTGCATTGACACAGAAAATAAAGGGGGCACTAAATGATGCTGGGAGTACATATCAACTAGTTATTTCAGTAATGTTGGCTGGAATTTCATTCAGCCAATCCTGGGATAAATTATTGAAAGTGGCCTTCTATGGCTATTATATAATATCGTCAGTTAAAAGATATTAGAGCTACGGAGTAATGAATTGGAGACTTCTCTCACAAGAATATGAACCAAGACTTTATGGTTCTTATGAAAATGATTATTTGATAGTTTAGTCGTAAATAAGTACCGGCGGATAATTATATGTAGACACAATTTAAGGATCTTTTACAGAATTTATTAGGCCAGAAATAATTTGAACCGTTGGGGTGATGAAGAATAGTAAAAGAATGGCGCTATCTTCTAGGTTTGCTTATTTATGGGAGCTTGATGATATGAGACTGGTTTTCCCATTTCGTCTACATGGCATTGATGGCAGTATCATTGATTTCTTGCTTGGATAGAAGATGCATGAAGGTTATCATCATAAATGCTCCCTCTTTGCTACAAACTCTAGAAATTGAATGGCTGCACGGTGCTGACCATTTAGCAGTATACTGCTCAAATAATTTATACTCAAATCACTTGCATTGTGGCTGATGACTATCCATTTATGTCTTTTGCAGTACTTTCTATATCAGATCTTGCGAGGATTAAAATACATACATTCTGCAAATGTTCTGCATAGAGACTTGAAGCCCAGCAATCTTCTCCTAAATGCAAATTGTGATTTGAAAATATGTGATTTTGGACTAGCTCGTGTCACTTCTGAAACTGATTTTATGACAGAATATGTTGTCACAAGATGGTACCGTGCACCAGAGCTATTGTTAAATTCTTCAGACTATACGGCAGCAATAGATGTATGGTCTGTAGGCTGTATCTTTATGGAACTAATGGATCGGAAACCCTTGTTTCCTGGCAGAGACCATGTGCAACAGCTGCGTTTGTTGATGGAGGTAACTTTTATGAAGTTGATCAGTTGTTGAACAGTTCTCTTTGGAGAATAGTTTCTTTCCATGTCGCTCTCTTGCATTTTTTGTTTTCTCGCAAATTTTGCCCTTGGGAGCTCTTTTTCTTCTTGTATTTGCTAATCTAAACCAAAAAAACTGCCACCTAAGATCGTTCTAGATAGGCATTCTCTAATTTACACTCTTTCTTCTTGCACCATTAACTATTATTGTGTCTTCACTGGAGACGGATTTGATTGAGCTCTGTAGAGGTTATGATGTGACATCTGGTAGTTATGCTTGTGTGACCTTGCAGCTGATTGGCACCCCATCAGAGGCAGAGTTGGGGTTCTTGAATGAAAATGCTAAGAAGTATATCAGACAGCTTCCTCTGTACCGTCGGCAATCTTTCACTGAAAAGTTTCCGCATGTCCACCCGCTTGCAATCGATCTCGTTGAGAAGATGTTAACGTTCGATCCCAGGCTGAGGCTCACAGGTGTGAAAATGTTCTCTGATACTTTCCTGTAAGCCATTTCTGCATGGGCTCTAATTGCTTTCCTAATCTATCACGAGTCTCGTGTAAATTGACTGGGTCACTTACTGATGCAACTGTCATTGATATTGGAGAGGTAGATATTTGCACGAGGGATTTGCTCAATTCCTCGTTTGAACTGTGTATGTTCTTCCATACCTGCATCTGCTTGCTTCATTTTCTGTGTCGTATTCATTTGTTTTGAAGTTGGTAATGCTTTTAGGCTGTAATAATCTTCTGTCTATCTCAGGGGATCAGGTTATGCTAAGGGTGTAAGGATGTATGCAAAAAATAGTGGCCTGTTATGTGAGCATGTGATAATGATCTGGTTATAGTTTGAGAAACTCTTTGTCGGTTAAAAGATGAGTCGGGAGTTATTTCCTACTTAACTTCTCGTCTTTTGTATGGTGCTATGAAGTCATTTTACTTATGTTTATCAATTTGTCTTGGTGATAATTACTAAGGGGTCCTATCATTTTAGAAGAAGTGAACTTCTGAAAGATGTCAATGCTCCTGCCCCGTCAGGTTAGTGCTTGGCATGTGATTTGCCAAGTGGCCGAACCAGACTGCCTCTATTTAGTTCCTGAACTCTGGCAATGAACAATAAATGATGAGTATAGAAACAGGGTTCAAAATGGAGGTTCATGCAGATCACTTTATCTCATTTGTCTTCTAACTGGTAGAATGCTTGAGAGAGATTTTCATTTAAAAAAAAAAAAAAACCGAGACAACCACATTTGCATTCATATTTAATATGGAAACCGCATCTTCTATAGTCTAATTGGGTCATGTGCTAGAGCAAGAGAGAATCCATGCTGATGGCTTTGCCAAGTCGCTTCTGGGGTATGATTGGGGAGGTGACTTGTCTCTATGCTCATCCTTTGGCCAGTTTCTTGTCATTAATATGTTCTCGAGTCAAAATTGATTTTCTGTTGCCATACAGTCCTATTTTGAACACATGAAAACCGATAAACAACCAGTAATGTTTATCTTTTATTCTGCTGAAAGTGCAGAACGTTAAGGGCTCTATGTTAGACACGGAACCTAGGACCAGGATTGGGGACGTGAATTGCAAAGAACCGTAATTCTTTGTTCCAAATTACCCACAAAAAATGTTAATCCAAAACTTTTGTCCTCTTACATTTGAAGATCAATATTCATGGAACTTGACAATTGTATAAAAGAGTATATCAACTCCAAAGAATGTCAAGCTTCTATTATGCAATCGGATACCAATCTTGTTGATATGGATTGCAGTCAGTGTTCGAAGCACTGTGAATGTGTCAGTCTAACAGCAGTGTAAGCAGTCTATCAACCTAGTAACTGATTTACAATCTCGATGTGGGGTCGGACATCCCAAAATAACATAAATATAGACATCACTATAGTGAATTTTATGCTATATAAATTTTCATGTACTTCCCTTAAGCTAGTGACTGCAAAGAATTGGTATATATAGCATAACTTGTTTGAGATGATAGATGCATATCTGGCTGCTAGGAGCCAACATAGCGACATATGATATGGATGACTAGTATACAGACGGCAAATGGGGCCTTATAATGAAACTTAAATTAGTCATTTATTGATAGTCACTAGCATAGTAAACACTACAGAATGCATAAGTTAATTCATCTGCCTGAGAGAATGTCATGTCGCAAATTATATGTGCTATTCTAGAAGAGGTAGAGAAATACAGCCTGCAATCCACAACTTTAGTCATCTGCTTTCATTTTGAAATAGGAGCACGAAAGCATAGTATTTACTTGATCTTTCCAATATAAAGCGTGATTTATACTGCCACCAAAAATTCCAAGTAGAAATTTTAATTTTAATTGCTTACTTCCTATGCTTCTCCAAACTTTTGGTATAAGCTTGTTCCATCTTGAGACCACACCGCCAGAACTGCAGGAGCCAGGAGCCTGTCTCCACGAATTTTCCACCTTCACCCATCTTAGTCTCATCAAAAGCAAAAAGTGGATGGCCAAAATCTCTAGTGAAGAGATAATGAATCTTGGAGTTTGAAGTTAAGCTCTAATCTAGTCAGTGGGGTATAAGAAAGAGTATCTTGCAGGGTTTTGTCAGGGTTGATGTATCTATCCTTGGTAAAGGAGAAGCCGATTTTGTTGACCATCTGTCTGCTGTACATTGCTCTGCTATGAGGGAAGCTATTGAACTTGTTAATATCGCCATCGAGCTGTTCTTTTCTGATTAAGAAAACCGATGCTTGAACCGCAGAAAGAAAAGAGGAGAAGTTACCTGATGTTTGGACTTCTGTTCATATGGTAATTATTGGTACTAGTTTCCCCAAGTTTGCAAATAAAATGATTGATATTTGGTAATTGGCCTTGTTATATGCTGAAAATAAAAAACCACTTGGCTTTTCCTAACACATGGGAGATGTGATGAGCATTTGAATATGCTTTTAAGCGTGATTCACAGCCTTTCTGAGAACATGTAATATTATGCGTGAGTTTCACGAAGCTGCATCAGCTATCTCATGATGTAATCAGGCTCAATTAGGGAATAGTCCTGCATATATGTTCTGCTCATTTACTGATTGTGGCGTGTATGCTTTTGTCATTGGCCAAGGTAATGTGATCCTTGGCTGCTCTTTTATACAGGGCCGTTGTAGGTTATAGATTTCTTCTGGTGATAGGACAAAGGGATCTCGTAAATTTCCTTCCTATGTTTCCCCATAAATTCACTTAGTGGTGCTTGTCTTGTGACGGGAGACATTCCTGTTTCAATGAGATTTATATCTCTTAACATTTAGTTTCTTTGGTACAGTTGAAGAGGCATTGGCTCATCCCTACCTAAACTCACTGCACGACATCAGCGATGAGCCGACTTGCATGAATCCATTCAACTTCGACTTTGAGCAGCATGCACTCACGGAGGAACAGATGAGGGAGTTAATTTATAGGGAAGCGCTTGCATTTAATCCCGAGTATCTACAGTAATGGAAGTCATGCTGTTAGTATTTGGTGGCTGTTCTCGAGTGTGATGCCCGCGCTTTAACATGGCGATGATTTATTTCTTCATGTACATATGGTTTATCCTATTGTTGGATGGCTCTGCTATTGAATTCTTTTCATGACTTCGAGAACCATAAGAATTTTCAAAGACTGCCTGTAATAACTGTTTTGTTTTCTTATTGCTCCACCTGTTAATTGAGCCAACTTCTGCTGATTCTCCTTGCATGCCTCTCTCTCTCTCTCTCTCTCTCTCTCTCTCTCTCTCTCTGAAGGAGATGTTAATAATACGACTGTGGCACATAACCTTTGTATAGACGGCACTACCAGGATATGAATGGGTTAAAAAAGCCTATTGACATGTGGAATAATCATCAGAGTAATAGGGGAGTAATCAGGGATATTGAGACGAGGCGGATGATGATATTTGACATTATGACACTAATTATCTCTTGAATATTTTATAGCCACTCTCCATCATTTCGTTCACCGGGGACATGGTTGATGATTCGAAGTCCATTCTGTGGTGTTGACGGGACAGTTAACGTGGAACGATTGTAACAGGAATTGTTAAGGTTGCTCTGCTACTTTTGACATGTAGTTTCGACACGGGTAATTCTGCCGTATTATATGGCTCTGATAGGACAAGCTATGCATTCCTTTGTTATCTTTTGGTACAAACCAAGTAGGGTATAGTGAGGACATTCCTGATAAAATCCTTTTGCATATCTGATGCAACTGAGCCTGATAGAATCTCGTTTATGATGACCAGTGCATAAGGCACGTAACGCAGCTTTTCTTTAATTAGAAGGGAGGAGAAACCAAAAGGGAGGTGAGGGGCAGATCAATGATATGGACGCAACAACAAAACTTAGAAAAGGCTTCTTAGGCGCGTCGACACTATCCAAAGAGAGTTCGCATCGCATGGTTGAACTATCTCGTTGCAGCCAAGGATCAGTTGGACTATCTTGTTAATAGTCACTGAAATTGCAGTTCTATACGAGCGACTCAATAGCGAGACTAAACTTATAGATTAGCTCTCACATGGACAAATCCACACTCATTAAAGAGCCGTTCACATTTCATACAAGCGCTCCTCATTTAGCTCTGCAAAGCTCCGCAGCCATGTTATTCTAATTCCAACATAAAAGTTTCAACCATTCTTACATCACATTAAGGAAAGGCTATAAGTAGAACTTGAGGTGCAAATGGGATATCGATGGCTGATAAAATCAGGATTAACAAATGCATAAGTGAAACAATCAAGTCATCAACTCCTCTCCTGTTTTAGGAGGATAATCTTTACAAGTACAAGGCATGCAGGCTACGCAGCAAAACTGCTAACTCTTCACACTTTCGAAGAATCTGGAGAGTGGTACAGGACCGGTTCCTTCATCAACGCTGCCACTCTGTTTTCTTGACCGGTGCTTCTTCTCCTTTCTATTTCTTTTAGACCTGGACCTGGACCTTTTAGATTCTCTCTCTTCTTCGTCATCACTTGAATGATCAGAAGATGAGCTTGAGGAACTAGACCGGTGCTTCTTTTCCTTTTTATTTCTTTTAGACCTGGACCTCGATCTTTTGGATTCCCTCTCTTCTTCTTCATCACTTGAATAATCAGAAGAGCCTGAGGAGCTAGAATCTGAAGATCTCCTCCTTGACCTCTGCAGAAAGAATCAACAAAAGAATTCAAGATCATGAAATAATTGAGGTACCCTGAACTAGATATACATCTTCCCCCGAAGGTGACCCAGTTCTCAACTTCAGTTTGACAAAAGAAACCCCCTCCCAAAAGCAAACGAAGCCTGGAAATGTGGGAAGAATGAAGAACCAGTCGTTCTTCCTTCATCATCTGACGGAACAAGAAGAATCCTTGCCTTCTCTGAAGAGAGGAAAAGGCTCACTTTCGATTTTGAAGTACCCAAACATACTGTTGAACACGTTCAGTCCTCACTAGGTGCATCCTTCACATTGTACTTTCTGATCTTTCGTCACTCTTTAAATGTTAGCAACCCACTTTAACATGAATCAGGAATGTGAGCCAAGCTAGCTCCGCAGAAGTCAGAACTAGGCGTAGAGAAATGGCCTCCGTTCCAATAGTGGAAAAACCGCTTAAGAAGGAGAATAAGAAAGAAGAAAGAGCAGTTTTTTTTTTTTTTTTTTTTTTTTTTTTTCTTTTGGGGAGGGGGGAGGGGGGCCTTGCATGTGGGCACAGTTGCGAGAGAGAGAGAGAGAGAGAGAGAGAGAGAGAGAGAGAGCAACACAATACTCACTTCTCAAGTGTTTGGTGTCCATCTTATATTAAAAAAAGAACAAATCCCCATCCAAGTTCTAAGCAATAATTAGAATAGCTATTGAAAGCAATACTAAAAAAGCAATGGACAGCAATAATAAGCACATCTAAAGATCCCACTTTAAAAAATGATGGCACTTCCCACGATTTTTCTAGACAAATGATATAGTCTTAATGTATATCATCCATTCATGGACACAATCTAGACTGATGCATAAGTCCATTGGAAAAAAATACATCTTCCACAAAAAAGAAAGTGCCTAAATGCGGAATTTCATGAGCTTTTATTGATCTTTTACAAGGTGGACTACAAAAATGAAAGGTGAACTTATGAGAAAGGACTAATCCCACTCAGAGAGACTAAAGACCAATCACATGTACAAGAAACAGAATAAGCATTAACTGCATTAAGAAAAAGGATAGGCACCTTTCTCTTGCTGCTGCGTTTCCTTTCATCTTTCTCCTTTCGATCTGCAAAGACATTTCCAATTTAATATAGGAACTAAAACGTGAATAGAAGTTGCAGGGCCCCAATGGTTGTTACATACCCTTTTTCCGCTTAGATTTACTACTAGAGTGGTTTCTTCCATGGGCAAGCTTGCGTGCCCTTTCAGCATCCAGCTGTGCCCTGTACTCTCTCATCATCTTATCTTTGTCTTTTTCCACTTGCCCCTTCTTGATCTCTTCTTCCTAGTAAAATATACAATCAGTGACAAATTTAAATCGACCATTTGAATTTTGAAAGCTCACACCCAAACAAAGAGATTTAGTCCCAAGATTTGATCAAGTAAACCAATGTATGAATTAAGAGTCCAAGTACAAGCTTACGCATGCAGCTTGCCCAGATCAAGATAACACAATGCACGTCTGCTCCATATTTAAAACTCAAGAACAAGGTCCAATTAGGATAACACTCTTTATTACTTTAAACAATTAATCTTAACAATTTGTTACCCTTTTAGTGACTACAAGAGTTACTCTGTGTAACAACTTACACATGTGGTGTACTAAGGAGACCATGCACTTATATATATAAAAGTGAGGGCCTTTAGATGTCCACAGCATAATTCAGAGCTAATAGAAGATTAGAAATTTGCAAGCATGGAACTGGTATGGAATATCAAGCATAAAACCAGATTACTGACTAACAAAACTGAAACAGACTCGTTCATAATGCCTTCAAGAAAATAGGCAGTATGTGATGCCTCCATGGGGGAAAAGTTACAGGGAAAAAACAAGAATATGGGAAAAGATATGAAAAAGAGCAAAATATCTTGGCTATACCAGAAAGAGTTCTGTCAGTATGTTTAGTCTTTATATAAGTTCTTGGACAAGATTAAACAATCATTCACCGGCTATTAGTTGTATTCTTGAGAGTATCTCCAGAACGGGGAAAAAAGACATATTTCACTGTGATAAAATAGCAAGAATAAGCCAATATTGAAAAGTGAGAACAAGAATTTAGTTCTAGAGGTATAATTAGTTTCAACATATTACCTTCTGCTTCTGTTTGAATTCTTCCCAAGTGACTGTGTGAGAGGTATTAAGGCTTGCCAAACGAGCAGCATGCCAAGCTGGTGAATGAAATGAACCATCCACCTGCGACTCTCCTCATCAATGACTGTCCAGGAAGCATAGTCTTCCAAGAAAAAAGAAAACAAACAGCACTGACAACGAAGCCAAATCTTGCAGTCATAATTGTTTAGCCGATGAGAAATCTTCTACTTACGATATGAACCTCCACTAAATTTTTCAGAGCATAAAGCATCACAAAAAGGCACAATAGCATGTTGCTTGGGACAAGAAAATTAAATTTAACCCTTGAACAGGGTTACAACACCATCCTCGGGCTTCTAATAAGAATAACCATGGCTGGAGACAAGATGACCACACAGGCCAGGACAATCCATATTTGACAATACAAAAACACAAATGACCAATATATAGTTCTAGTGCATCTATGATGCCCAAGGAACTGAGCATGTCTTGGATTCACCAGATAGTTCTGCGCCTCAGGGCTGTGAAGACAGGGACATATGCTCTATGTACCAATAGACTTTAACCAATTCCTGAATTATCTAGAGTTCAAACTCCTGCATATCTAACATCATTGTCATTCTATTCCTTTAATAAATATGATGCCGCATTTTTGGACAAAAACAAATTATGGAAACAACAATTTCAAAAGTCCCACCTAAGTTTATAAGTAAGAACGAAATTTTAACCTATGCTATCGCGTACTGATCACACCCACTGAAAAGCAATACCATCCTACAAAATCACTAAATTGAATCAGTACATAAACGAAACAGCACCATATCTGAGAAGGGGGTTTACACTTGAGATCAATTCTTAAAAGACTTAAGTGCAAAAAGGCGCCAACGACTGCAGAATTTCAAACGAGCAATTACATTTGAAGTGTCCCAGGCGACACTAACCCAGTTCACCCATCAAGAAACCCAAAAACGAGGACTTCGAAATCCTCAGCTGCTAGAAGCAAACAACCAAGAAACTTCCCCAATCAGGTCAACCATTTCAAGATAGCATACACATGGAGCACCCCAGCAAGCCAAACACTCAACAAACTTCCCTGGGCATACACCAAAACGCCCCCCCAAATCCGACAGAACCCGCCAAGTCGACCAAAGGACGAAACTTTCTCGATACCAATCGAAACAAATTACACCAGCACGAGGAAAAAAAGGGAGTTTCAATTCAAGAAGAACGGTATGGAAGGGTACGAACCATGCCATCCTCAATCTGGTCGGGAACGGCCGAGCTGGAGCCCACCCGGGCTCTCTGCATGGCCTTGTACGCCTGGTTCTTCCCCATCTCCGGACGAATTCGGACAGGGACTGGTCCGGGAGAGCTCGATTTCGAGCAACCTACGAAGCCTGCGGATGCGGAAGGGGGACAGGAAGTCTTCTAGGTTTTCATTGGTGAGAGTTCGTCGGAACGGGAATTACAAGAACCGAGCCGATCAGATTTGGACGTTGCTGCTGGATCGAGAGAGGTAAAGGGCAGGAATCGCAACCCGCGAGAAGCACAAGGCTAAAGGGCCCTCTTTGAAAAAAAAGGCTTTTGAGCCCAGGAAGAAAGGATGCTTTGGATGGTTGCCCAAGAGTATGTACTTGTCAGTTACGGATGATCGGTTTTAAGGTGGATCGGTTCCGATCTAGAACCGGAAACCGGTTGAGTTATTGGGAATCAAACTAGTTCTCTCTAAAACTGACCTCATGCCCATCGGTCCATATTGATTCGATCTTATTATTGAATTGAACTCGAGTTGATACTCACTCTAACTATTAGTAACCTTTAGGAAAATTATCAAAAAAGATATAAACCTATTACACTTATGTCAATTAAGTCATAACCTTTTCAATTTGATCACTTTAGTCTTTAACCTTCTGATAATTTGCTAATTAAGTAATTTCGGCCAATTTTGGCTGAAAATAGTTAACGTGGGCACCAATTATCCTAGATGGGGATGGGTCACCTGGTTTGCAGCCAAGTACATGAAGGCCCTCGCAAAACTTGGGTGACGAGCAAGGCCATGAAGGCTTTAGAGGCCCCTTTCCCAAAACTAAACCAAGCGCGGTTGTGCAAATGAGCTCTAAAGATTCTTGTGCAAAAGTTTGGTCATCGGTAATTTATTTTTTTTGACCGCTTTAGGAAAATGTTAACATTGGCAAAGTTGAAAGCCGAAGCAGGTGTAGACCTCATTCTATCTTGGGATTTTAGCATTTTCGGAAGATTTCAAGGTTGATAAATTTTTACTTCCAAAATTAATCCCACTTATATATTTTTTTTATTCAAGTCTTGCCCTCATGATTGTTCGTCTTCAGCCTGAATATCTGGAGTTGGAAAAATGCCGATGTAGGGTTGCCTGGTTTGCGCGATGTCCAAGTCAAATTTGGTGCTAGGCTTGCGCAATGCTGAAATCTAGATTTGATTTGCTTGAGGTCAGGTGACCATAGTGTCACTAGGGTCGTACGACTTCGGCAACCTTCATCTATGGTTGTGTTGACCGTCAAAGGCCAGACCTGGGAAGCTTAAGGTCACGTGACCCTGACGGCTAGTTTCCTTGAGGTCACTTTACACAAAATATATATATATCACCTACATTCAGAGATTCATAGGAAAATGACTTTATATACCCACAGCAAAAAAAAAAACATAGAAATAAGGACTTGAGCTCGTATATCTCTCACGTGCTACTTTCCAAGTAATGACCTTGGCATTTTCATTTAGGCAATTTCTTTCTTTCTTCTTCTCACTATTCATCTTCCTCTTTTTTGTTTTGCCTTTCGCATTGGTGCCAACCCACTTTCACTGCCTGATCTTGCTCGGTGTCAAGAACTCACGGCGAAGTGTGAACCACTATTCCGACCAAAAAAAAAAAAGTGTGAACCACTATACCGACATCACCTACTATCACTCTTCCATCTAGTGCTTGCGCGATGACGCCGATGGCCATCCTTTCTCTTCTCACTTGTTGCTATGGCCGCCCTATCCCTTTTCAGTTGAATAGGTAAACATCAAGTTTCTCTTACCCCCTCTTTGCATGGCGGGGGAGGTTGTTCTCACTCACCTGCTTTGAATTTGTCCTCTTGCTTAATATTGTTTTGAATAGGAATGATGTTGGTAATTTGTTTATAAAACAAATGAAGAGGTGCCTTGTCCCACATCGAAAAGATGTGAGTGTGCACGTGGACGAGATTTGGCACTAACCGATGATCATTAATTTTATTTATTGAAAATTCGGATTTATTTTTATAAAAAATTAACTATAAAGTCTTGTTGAAATAGTGTAACTATGCGAAAAGTTACAGTTATTTTTTATTTATTATTTATTTAATTCCGAATTTTTTATGTCTTTTCAATGTAACATTTGAGACGTACTTGTTCACGAAATGTTGTCTTTGTTCTTTTGCAACATTTTGAAGGGTTGCCTCTATTCGAAAGATAAATATAAGTACGTTTGTTTTGAGATAAAAAATACATCTTCTTCAATTTTTTGTTTTCTTTAAAAAGAAACTACAACTATTGTTTTTAATTATTTCTCATAAGAGACCCCGTATAAATACTAGAATTGTTATATAGTATTCTCATTTGAGACTTTGTTGTATCTTGGAGAAAATTTTTAAGTGACCATTAGCGATTTTGTGGGGCAAATAAATCCTTAAAGAAAGTGATATCACGCCTTAAAGATCTTGATTATTCGATCCGACTTCATTGTTCTACCTAATTTGAAGCCATATTTTACCAACAAATGAATCATCGCTACTCACGGCATACCGAAGGTTTGGGTTTTTGGAGAGTCTCACGTCATGCCGCAAAAGCGGAGAAAATCAATTTATCAAGAGAAGTGACACATTGGTGGAGTCTCCAAGTCAAAAAGACATTTGCTTTTTGTCTTCTCTTCTCTCAAAGTCAAAGATTGGGAATTTCCTTTTGTCTATAACGTCGACGAAGAAAGGGAAGACGAGTTTGAATTCCTCTTCTCTTACAACAACTGTGATCGCTCAGCAAATTTCTCGTGGAGGCCTCGCACTTCCATCTTTTGTCCGGCGACTTCACCGGTGCAGAAGAAGGAAAAAAAAACAAGAAAGAAGAAGATGAACATAGAGAAGAAGAAAGAAAAATAAAAACAAAAAGAAAAATAAATCATTGTTTACAAAAATAACTCTACTTTGAATCTTTATTTAAATCTTGGGATAACGACCAGCATCAAAGTGAAGGTTCATATAACCTTGCTGTATCCATCGTTGTAGAAGATCTGAAGAAATTTAGAAAGTGAATCCTTCAATCAATTTAAGTTTAGGGGCAATATTAAACATTAACATATAATTTAGAAATTAAATTGAATATGTATTAGAGGTTCACTGACTACATTAAATAAATTAGAAATTCAAGGATGGCATTACTTATTGAACTAAATTTCAAATGTTATATTTTATATTAAATTAAAGTTCAGGACTATCATTTTTCCTTAAATTTTCCCAACTTGAGTCAACTTTAATTGCGATGAGACGGATAAGCCGGGCACAGAGAAAATAAAAAAGTCCATCAAAACATGGACAAAAATATCAAAGAGATTCGATACATAAACCGCATTTGTCGCCACTCCTCTGCCTCCAACCTCTGCTCTGTCTTCTCTTCCGTCGTTTCTTCAAATCCTACGTCACTGTCCGAGGCTCGTTCCAGCCCGTGGGAACGAACCATTTCCCTCCGTCTCCGGCATTTTCACAAACACCTCGCGGGCGTCTAGGGTTTTTGCCCTCGGCCGCGTCCCTGCTCGGACCGGACAACCGGACTTTTGGCCCAGGAAAAGCCGCCGGTACGCATGGACCGATCTCCGTCTATGTTTCTTGCCCGCTCTTTTTGCGAGTTTTTCGTGCCTTGATCGTTGAATTTGAACACCATGCAGATTGATTTTTGATGGGTGTGGTTGAAATAAGCAGCTTCTCCGCTCTTTGGTCTGCCAAATTGAGCGGCGCCCGGCGACCCGTTTGCTCGCTCGAGGGAAGGCGGAGTGGGGTCGTCGCCATGGCCTCCACCGTGGACGTCCAGCATTTGAGCGAGGCCAACCGGGAATTGACCGGCGACTCGTTCATTCGGCCTCATCTGAGGAAATTGTCTCCTTACCAGCCCATTTTGCCTTTTGAGGTTAGTGCTGAAGCTGGTCCTTTTGAACTTTTTAGTGTACCCTTGCAAAAGGTGTGAGCTTTTGCTTGATGCTCTATGCTTGATACGTTGCGGCTATTGTGCTTTAAATGTCATTGTTGATGCTTAGGTGGGAGAGTGTTTCTGGGTTATAGTTTTGGAGTTTCTTGTAAGTTACCCAAGTTGATTTATCTAGGCGCCAAGGATTTCGCTTCTCAATCTTGGGCTTGCCTGAGAAAATTCAATCTTTATTACAATCTCCTACTGCAGCCTCTTGGTTCCTAGGAATATAGATTAAGGTGGGGAATCGATTATTTTAAGTCTCGTTTATGCACCAAGAATTGAGCCAAAAGTAATTCTCCTCCCATTTTCCAGTCTGAATGAACGTCAACTGATTGTGGAAGTCCTCCTCCCAACCATTGTACACCTTCGAACTTCTGCTCCATGGGACATAATTTTGTTTATGCTACGGTTGTTTGGTTCTCCTATTTTCATTAATACATGAAGCATGACACTTCATTTGCAATTGTTAATGCACAAACTGGACATTGTCATTAGTTTTATGTTGATGTTGGCGTTGTGTATCTACTGCAGGTTTTGTCTACTCGTCTTGGAAGAAAACCAGAGGACATTATCAAATTAGATGCAAATGAAAACCCTTATGGTCCTCCTCCGGAGGTAAGTTTCATAAATGATTTGACTGTGCAAAATAATATATTACTGTTTCTTTTTCCTAATAATTACGAATAAATGAATCTTGTTCTTTGTTAAAGCTTCGGTCAGTTACTTATCCAAACAACAACAACAATAACAGCAACAACAGTAGTAGTAGGAGGAGGAGGACGAGGAGGAGTGGTGGTAGTAGTAAAGCTTCACTCGTTTGAATAGACCATCTGTTATTAAGTTTTCTTGTGTCTCCTCTGTTAAATCTTCGGAATTTGCAGGTTTTTGAAGCTCTAGGGTCAATGAAATTCCCATATATATACCCTGATCCAGAGAGCCGCCGGCTCCGTGCTGCTCTTGCTGTGGATTCTGGCCTCGAAGCTGATTACATTCTTGCGGGATGTGGAGCAGATGAACTAATCGATTTAATTATGCGGTTAGACAAAGCATTTCTTTTGGCCCTTAAAGTTATCTTGAAATTAGTATTGCACATTTCCTAATCAACTTGTAAATATGTCATGCAGATGTGTTCTGGATCCTGGTGATAAGATTGTGGACTGTCCTCCAACATTTACAATGTATGAGTTTGATGCTGCAGTTAATGGGGCACATGTTATCAAAGGTGATCATAGATGTATTTAATATTAAATCTGCTTTTATCTTTTGTTCAGTATGTATTCTTCAACTTAACAATGAAACATGCCGCAACTTTGAGCTTATCATTTTCTTTTTGATCTTCTTCTCCAGTTCCTAGGAAGCCAGACTTCAGCTTAAATGTGGAACTCATTGTTGATGCTGTTGAGAAGGAGAACCCTAAATGCATATTTTTAACTTCTCCAAACAATCCAGATGGGAGGTATCTCTCAATTCCGAGTACTTGTGCTTTAAGATGTCTGAGTTCAACATCTAAATGAGTGAGTTGATTGTCGGTTTTTCTACTTACTATCACATTAAAACTCACAATAAAAGTCACTTTTGTTAATTGCCATTGCATCTTGCGTCGCAATTTTGTGCAATTCATGCTATAAAGATGATACACACTTTTATAGTTGTGATTTCCTTTATATAATATAATCTGGATCTGCTAATCTGATAGTGTAATAGTAGTTGTTGGTATTGTAGTGACAGAGCTATCTGCCAATTCTTGACTCAGTGTACTAATACTGCAGTATTATTGGTGATGAAGATCTCATTAAAATCCTGAAACTCCCAGTGCTGGTCGTGTTGGATGAAGCATACATTGAGTTTTCGGGGATCGAGTCTAGGATGAAATGGGTGAAGAAGTATGAGAACTTGATTGTTCTCCGGACATTTAGCAAAAGAGCTGGTAAGCACACAGTGTCGCAGTTTCTGGAGATTGACAGATTATGCTGGTGCTATTTCAATTTGTTTGAGGAGCCTTTAAATTCATGGATGTCGGCAAATTTATGCCAATGTAGCTTTAGCTGGACTTCGAGTGGGTTACGGAGCATTTCCCTTGAGCATTATTGAGTATTTGTGGAGAGCGAAGCAACCTTATAATGTATCTGTTGCTGCTGAAGTTGCTGCATGTGCAGCATTGCAGAATCCAACTTATCTGGAGGTAATTCTTAGTTAATTATTGATGACATTCTCCACGGAATTCTACCTTTAGTAATCTGAAAGCAAAGCATAAATGTTCTTAATTCTCAAAGCCCTATCTTTGAACCGTTTGTTGATTATTACCAGGATGTTAAAAACGCTCTGGTACAAGAAAGGGAGAGGCTTTTTAAACTTCTAATGGGAGTTCCATTTCTCAATCCATATCCTAGCCATTCTAATTTCATTCTTTGCGAGGTTACATCAGGAATGGATGCTAAAAAGCTGAAGGTAAGTTAGGACTCTCTCATTTTAATATGCATTGAGAGTTTAAGACAGACATTCAAGGATTCACCTGTAAAAAGGACAGACATTCAAGGATTCACCCGTAAAAAGGACATTAAAAAATTCTTTCTTTGATGTTATCTTTGTTGAGTTCCTCTATTATACTGTCATCTGTTATTATGGCTACTAATATTTACATATTGCAAGGATTAGATGATCTCTTTTGATGACATATTCACTGAATTCCTTGAATCCTTGAAATTTTTTCCCCCTCTTCCTTTATTTTCCACAAAGTATTGCTTGTCCAAATTGATGCAGGAGGACCTTGCCAAAATGGGTGTCATGATCCGTCACTACAACAACAAAGAGTTGAAGGGTTATGTCCGTGTATCAGTCGGGAAGCCCGAGCACACAGCTGCTTTAATGGACGGCCTTAGTTGCCTCTCACAATGACTCTGCAATTCCATGACTTTTTGTGAAGAACAAGGTGGAACAGGAAATAGATCTCCCTCACGTGCTAGAATGCTAAAGACATTCCCCTTGTTTTTGCAGAATTTCCTCAAGACAGGTTTGCAAATTTTTTTTTATAGTTGCTGAGGTATGTGTAAGTGTACCAGGGGCTATTCTGTTTATGTTAGTCATTATGGATGAATCTGTGTAATTTATTCCAACGATTTCGCTGTGTAGCTTTTATTGAAAGTCCCATCTCTCATCTCTATAACAAATTGATAAGGCTTTTCCAGATTCATGCCATTAATCGACTGTGAGCACTGGCATCAATAAAGATCCTCTCCTTGCTTGATGTCACAATGTATGAATTATTTGTTGTGTTATGGTGTGCCGATATCTGAAGTACAACATTCATGAACAGTTTTGTTAAGACATTTGTACTGACATCTGTACTGGACTTGACTTGGTATTTTTTCTACATTTGAGGGTAGGTGTACTTTATTCTACATATAGTGGTGGGTCTACAAATTAGTTTGCAGTGAGTTTATCGAAATTATTCCATGTCCGTCACTCTGTATTGTTGGAACCATGGTCTGAGGAGCGGTCACATAGTGCTAAATAAAGCGTGAATAGTTCACGAAGTTTGGGTTAAGCATCTTCCTATTACAGGTGTAAGTGTTCTCATGAATGCCAATTAGACCGAGCAAAGTATGTGTATTGCTAGATGTTTATGGGAGAATCATGACCAACTACGCAAAGTTCTGATAATCTTAAGACTTCGCACGCCATGACTCTTTGTTAGGTCCTTTCATGGCCTTGCGCAAGATCTCTCATTGTTATAGATATCAAATTAATAGTTTGAGTTGGATTTGATTGTTGGAGGTGAATAAATAAATTCTAAGAGGAAATTGGTAAAATTGAGCAGATTGGACAAAGTAATTATTGGAAACTTCGTCTGGGAGAAATAATAAGGATGGCCAGGTGAGCCGGTATTCAACAAAAATAATCTTGCAAATGCTTGCAACAATAGACTGTATTCTAACCTTTTCCCATTTCCAGTCATTCAGGGATAAAAATATGGTGAGCACAAGTGGTCCCACTTCAATGACCGGCCCTCGGATGATGGCTGATAAATTGGAACATTACAGAGAATTGAATCTAATAAATGGCTAATGAACAGGCGACCAGATCTGGTGCAATGATCTCCCATATTCTGACCCCAGATTATCGCGCCAATTTAAATCCGAAGAGGTTAATTTGCTTCCAAGCATGTTATTCAAACAAATTTCCAAGAGAATTCCACCGTAAAGAATCCTTATCATAAGAACTCTCAGTCGACACAACAGCCAGTGTGTAGTCGCTTGACCTAGCATTAGGACAAACCGAACAACTATGTCACAAAGCAAAGAACACTCACACATGGACTCTGAACATAGTACGAGGTTATCACCAGCAGATGTGAACTCTTACTATCCATCAATTAGAATCAACGATATGTTCAGTCCCATGTCCTAGTGAATATGCAGGAGCTCTGATTCCTCAACATCATTTTGCTTGGCGTCTTCTAATCTTTGGTTCGTCTAATTCGTGCAGTGAGACTATCTCAGAAGTAGCATAAAACTGGACTTTGCAATGCTGATACGTTTTTGGTGGGATAGGCACCTGTTATGTTCCTAACTAGACTGATGGTCTGCTGTCCACTCTTCGCTTTTTTCTATCCATTTCGGCCCCCATTTATTGACCTGCGAGTAATCATGGACGTTCTCTTCATTCACCGGAACAGTGCATTCAGGATGAAGTCTGACAACTCTCGGCATCCATTCGTTCAAGGACACGCTGCGCCTCTTCTTCTGTGGATGGGACAACTTTCCGAATCCTCAATCCGTCATTCAAGGCCTCAGGACGTACAGTGAATGTAAAGTAGAATTTGTTTGACACCTGTTGGGATGATAGATGAAATAATAACAAATTTATTAGGAGTATCTAAGACATGGTGATGTGAAGCCAAGTCTGACATACGACATGGTAACTTCACAAAGGTTCAGTTCGTTATCTAGTTAGGATTAAAGACAGACTTCAGTGTCCCCAACTAGTGACCAGTTCATTCTTGTTGATTCTCTTTTGAATTTTCTTATGCATGATCATCATGTTAAAGAGGTATAAAGAGTTTGCGCCCACATGAAGTGGAGAGTAAATAGATAAATACCCTAACCACAGCATCCTTTGGCTTCTGATCAGAGCAGTGAAACGATATCAAAATTTGCTAAAAGAAATGTAACACACATGGGCGACAAGTACCTCGCTTGATCTGAGCTCAGGCCGCATCACATGGGCCACAACTTCGACATTTATCAGGGGTTCATCTGGATTGTCAAGCTCCGTATACAGAACACAGCATTTGAGGCGGAGAAAATTACCAACATCCACCTACATCCCATAAATAATATACTTCATATTATGATCTTCAACTTAACAGATCCATAATTTTACATATATACATCAGACCGCAAGAGTGAAGGCACAAGTGCAACCATCCATGCTGATAGCCACGGTTCCACACTCAGCAGCTTAAGTCATACAACAGCATCGCCTACACATACAAATTCATCATGCGCTGTATAAGTGCTTACCGGTCTCAAGAAATCAACATGGTCAACCTCAACGAACCGGGGTGCCACACCAGCAAAGGCATATGTGCTTGAAAAGGCCAATTCAAAAGCCCTTCGCATTAAAAATCCTCCAAATATTCTTCCATGAATATTCCTTTGCTGTGGCTGGCATATTAGTGAGTTCTCAAAACAAGTATCTCTTATCAGAATGCTATCTCTGTCCGCCAGAGCTGGCATATCACAGAAGACACGACCTTCGGCAAGTAAAGCCTGGAGCCTTGACGAGTCCTCTACCTTACCATCTTTGTTACTTTCTTCTCTCTTCTTTTTCCTCATTTTATTCCTATTTTCTGCCTCTTCCCAAAGTAATTTTTCTCTCTCTGTCTCTGGTGAGATAGGGTTAACTGGAGCTGATTTCCCAGTTGTAGAATCACGAGCCACAAATGTGAAATTGGCGGTAAGTGCAACTGAATCTGAAGAGTCCTGGGTTTCTGCATGGAATTGCCAGTTTAAGGTAAACAGCAGAATGGATCAATAATAAGACTATATCATGAAAATGATAACTTTATGAAGATCTGATATCTGAATATTGTGCTTGACCAACATGTCAGGATCCTTCACAAACCATTACTTCTTGGCAAGAGGATGTCGATAAGCAAGCTCCTTATAGTATGGACGGGTTTAGTATTTATTTATTTATTTATTTTTGGTAATAAGGGAATGGTGGATGGATAGCAAATTAGCATATATCTCCATAATTTTTACTAGTAGTGTAACGAAATCATGCAAGGGCAAGTATGGTTTGTGAAGAAGAAACATATACTTAAGGCACGGCCATCAAAGAGACGCCATCCTGCAATTGCTTAGTTGCAGCAGATGAAAATGTATGTTCTTGTCCAACAAGCCAAGAAAGCAATGTCATCAACTCTAGGAAAGAAAGTAGCATACTATCAGCATTTGGGAGCACTGTTTCATATAACACCTTCTGTGGACTGAGTCACTTCCAGTTGGATCTCCATTGACGAGCGCCCAACCCACGTAACAGCTCCCTCTATTTGCAAGTCCGTGTCAATATGGATTGGCCTCTTGAGAACCATCCTGTCTACAGAAGCAGTGACTAGTAATAGAGACCTTGTGGTGCCATTGTCGCTGGAGCAATGCTGGTCCAAAAGAAAGAGGCTAAATAAAACAGGGGTTGTTCTGTTATGCACAATTCTAATGATAAATTCCACACTATATGAACCCTAAATAATCACTAGAGAATATTCTTACCCTTAACCAAAAAAAATAAAAATAATAATCACTAGAGAACTTAAGCATTAAGCCTCTGATCGCAGAACATGATAAGTACAAAAATTGATGAGAATTTAGACATGCTCCTATACAAATGATAGAGACAAGGTACTGCTTACAACAAATAAGTAGCATGTTGTTCAATCTTTTCGTCTAAGAAATGAACTTCTCTCTTATACCAGATGACCGATTCTAGATTATTCAAACAAGGGCTTGACATTCAAACTACTAATCGCAGAATACTAGAACTGATCACCTGCCGACTAAGCACCGCCATCAGTCAGTCTTATATCAGGAATTCATCAAAGCACCATCATTGACATCATATGCAATTCATCTTCCGCAGAAAAACATCGCAGAGTATAAATGGCACCGCATTCAGAAAGAGGAATCAAGGCATCGCCATCCGATAGTCGTTCAAAGCTCGTTCATTTACCTTATAGCATATGGTCCCGGCGAGAGCATCGAGATCCTCCACCAGCTTCCCCATCCTGATCTCGTTCCAAGGATTCCTGTACTGCTCCCTGAGCACATAATCGCTCGAGAACTTGTAGAAAATGCTCGTCCTGCTCCTGGCCGGGCTCCGCGGGACCAATTCGCTCGCCGCCGCCGGCGCCGCCGACCTCCTCGAACATCTTGGATCTTGCTTCCCACAGGACGTTGGTGACGGGCGAGAAGTACAGGCCGGGCCACAGGCTGATCGGCTTCCAGATCGACGATCCGGCGTCGATGGGCGGAGAGCTCTCGGACGGCGGGGGAACGGGGGCTCCGCCGTCCGCCGCGGCGGAGAACCGGGCGGCGTGGGGCCATGATGGGCGGAAAGGAGGGAGCTTGAGGAGACGGTTGGAGAGCGTTCGGTGGAGAGGCGCCATCGGAGTCATGGAAGCATGGAAGATGGAAGGTGGACTGGAGGGACGTTGGACTACATGAATTTTTGTTAAAAAAAAAGAAAAATTGTTTTTATTTTTTATTTTTTTTTTGTCTTAGGAGGGCTAGAACGACAGCCAAACAATACATTGCGTAGAACTCGAGGTAATGACTTAAGTAGAAGGATCACAATCCCCGAAATACACTTAATACACCTCTCTCTCAGTACGCTCTTCGTTGATGATCAAGAAAGTCTTAACCATTGGAGTTATCGCTAGTAGGTGAAAAAAAAAAAATTGTTTAACAAAAGAAAATTTGATAAATTATGTGAATTATAGTAAATAGAAAAATATTAGAAACTTCTTTTCTTTTCTCTTAAATAAAACATGGTGCTTGCGCCAAGTATAAGATATTAAATTAAGAAAGCTATGTAGAGAGATGGAATGCATGTCCTAATATTAATAATAGATTTTCTAATAACAATCTACATTGGCTCTTGAATACGATCGAGGAAAGCAGAAGAAGAAAATAGCAATCGAATTTTTCATGGAGGATAATGCCTATAAGCATAATCCTCTCATGATTGGATAGCAGCATTCCTATTTTTACGAATTTTCCAAACAAATTCAAAAACACGAATAACTCAATTCAAACGAACAAACTTGGCCAATCTCTTCTTCACATTTCAAATATCAAAGCATCATAACTACCATTTCTCGTCCCTTCATTTTCCGCAACTCGAGGCCCTTTAATTTTTCTTTATTTTAAAATTCATAACATTTGGAACTTTTGAATAATCAAAATGTGGGCTCCGTATGCTTGCCTCCCATGTCTCGAATTGACAAGCAAAAAATCATAATTCATAAAGTTCTTGTCTATAAATGATCGTCAACATTACTTATAAAAAATAAATTGACAAAATATATTTTCATTTACTAATGACATATCTAGGGATATATTGTTAAGTGGGGATAACTTTTTCTCAGCAATTAAATGTCATAATATATTTTTTAAATTATTTATTTTTGTCAAAATAAACTCGTTGCAGATTACAAAACTGCCCTCCAGACCCAGACTTTCAGAGGGCTGTGGATAAGGTAATAAACACTTTTTTTTTGGGGGTCGAAATACTGAACATATAATCCAGTGGGTTTTAACCTCTCTAGTCTCTCCTTCCAATTCTACCCCTTAAAAGCCCACTATTTCACAATTTTGACACTCGGTGCGGATGTATGTCATGCAGAGCTCGGGCTAGGGCTTGTTCTTCTTCTCAATTTCTCTGCAGCGCGCGCTCTGCCTTCGACCCTGCATCGAACCACGAACTTCCAGTGAAGTGAGTTCAGCTTTAACCTCTTGCTCTTCGAAATTGCTCGCTCCCTTTTTGTCTATCTGTTTAGGGTTTTGTTTCTCTTGGTTCTTTTAGGGGTTTGATGTTGGTTGCCCCTCTGTAAATTCGCTTGAATCGCTGCATTTTCTAGGTCATCTTTCATTCTAAGTTCCTTCGAGTTGCTGTAAAACGAGGGACGAGATGAGCACACAGGAGGGTCGTCTGCGTTTCGATGTTTTTTTTTTGGGGGGGGTGTTTATTATAGGTGGAGGTGAACATTGGATTTGCCACAGATTTGTTTGTTCATGAGCCATTTTTTTTGGGCCTAAATTAGCGTGCAATTTTGTTTCTTTTCCCTTGATTAAATTACGATCGTGGGTATTCCTGTTTCAGGTAGAGGAAGCAGTGATTGAGGATTAGGAGGATGAGCGGAGGAGGAGAGAAAGGGTCGGCCACCACTAAGACCCCTGCGGATTTCCTGAAATCGATTCGTGGGAGACCGGTTGTTGTCAAGTTGAACTCTGGAGTTGATTATCGAGGTACTTCTCTCAACATGGTCTCTCTGTGTTGGGAGAGTTATTCGGCAGAAATTGTCTAAATGTAGCCAGATTTTGCTGAGTTTTTGATTATTTCTGGCCTTGTTTGTCACCTATTGTACTGAATCACATGTGCCGTTAACGACTTGTCTCGAACTTTAATTAGTTGGGGATGATTTATCGATTGAATTCTCGGCGGCTCATATGAGTTAAGTGGCCACTTACTGACCTCAAAATTCAAACAGAAGTTTAAGTCAACCGCAATTATGAACCAAATGAACCTTACCTGAATATTGCTTTTGTCAGAAAATTCAGAGTCATATTGTGACCCTGCATCATGGGCAGTTAAGTTGGTCTTGTCATGTACATTGTGGTCTTGATGTAAGTCATTAAGCCTATTCTTTTATTTCATCAGGAGGGAATATCTCTTCAAAAAATAATAGCAGTTTCTTTTTCTATCAATGTCCGTGGTATTCGTTGTCGAAAAGAGATCTATAGTAAAATTGAGGCTCTGATGTTAAACTCATCTTACAATGATTAAATGGGAAGTTTTGCTCATGAAATCAGTTAGTATTATAGATATTTAGCCAATAAAATGATGGTCGCAGAACATCGTTTTTCTTGGGAGAAACTGTAAAAACAAGGGTCATGCACGTACATGCTGCTATTCAATTTCAAAATACAAAAAACCTTTCTTTGATGGCATGAGTATATATATCCTGGCTTTCAAATTTCACGGGTTTTTTCTTTTGGGTGTTGAGGCAGAGAGGGAGGAAGAACAAGCACAGAGATAGAGAAGGGCAGATGCGGGGCCTTTGATGATAAATTAATGAACTTATATGGGATTAAGAATTGGTTGCTTGAAAGCCATTTGATCCATTCCAATGTCCTTATCATGAAAATAAGATGATAATACCCTTTCTGTGGGATTTGTGCTGTCATTTTCTAAAAAAATATCTGAATTTACAGTTTGTGGTAAATCCTAATAGAGGAAAAGCTGTGTCTGCGTGGTATGTGCCTATGACCAAGCTTTTTCTTGTCAACTTCTTGTGATTTGTAAACCTTAGTGCTTGTGGCATGAGACCTGGATGGGAGGTGAGTTGGATGATAATAAATTAATGGATGTGGAATGTTTCTGACAAGCGTGTTCTCCTTGCCATGCTATATGCAGGCTATGCTGATGATTAGTTTAGAATCACAATCTTGTGCTGTCTGAACTTGTGCTGTCTGAACTGGTGTGGTATTCTTATATGTTCTGATGCGTTGGAATTTTATGCAGGTATTCTAGCCTGCCTGGATGGATATATGAACATAGCAATGGAACAGACAGAAGAGTATGTCAATGGACAGCTGAAAAACAAGTATGGAGATGCTTTTATTCGAGGAAATAACGGTAACGATGTATACTAGATTTCTGACTTTTTAGTTTTGTTCACTTGGACCTTTACTAACTGGTACGATTTATTGCAGTTCTGTACATCAGTACTTCAAAGCGGACTCTAGCAGATGGGGCTTAGCGTTGATTGTTCCATGTAATGTAGCAATGCGGAGTTAATGTAGCCATAACTTTTGATGGATACATTCTTGGTTGCTCTAGAATTGTGGAAAAGTTAACATATTCCAAAATTTAGAGCTGATTTGTGATTCCTACTGATAATTCTGCATCTCATTAAATCGGTCTGTGAATTGCTTGAAAAGGAGTTATTATGCCCTGGCTCTTGCTTAAGTAGCATATCATCATATGTATGTGGCTCTGTTTGTGAATTGCCAAATGGCTTTATGCTATCCTGTTTATGAAGAAGGCGAATTGCATTTAAGCATCAACCCTGAATACCATCTATCCATGTCTGTATAATTGTTTCTATTGCAAAAAGCTCATCGAGATAATTGATATCATGTCTGTTGGCATAGATTATTGCCATGACCCTCTCGAATGAGTTTGAGGATTGCTAAATGGGCGCCAATGGTCCCTCTTGCAAGACAATGTTTACTCTTGACACGGGTTCTCCCAAACCCTATCCATCGTTAGTTGATTTTCTCATTCTAATTATGGCCTTTGTTTTGACTTTAGGAGCCACCATTAATATATGACGAGCCGATTAAAGATCGAATAAAACGTGGGAGTTTGTTTTATTTTTGTGAGTAAAAAATTCAGGACATGGATATTTGACTATACTAAATAAATTACGTAATGATCAATTTGTTAGCTTAGCTCATTTAGGGATTTAGTTATATGCATTCTTTCACACATATTTTTTGTTTTTCCTGAGACATGTATGTCTAAATGATCATGCAAAGATGCTCAGACAACAAGATTTAAGCAAGACAATATCCAAGCAAGATATGATAATATCAAAGCAAGTGCACCACAACCCGAGAGGCATCGGGCAACATTAAACATCGCCTTCTTATTAAGCAACGGAAAAGTACCTACAAGGACTAAGGAAGGCTAACCCGAGACTCGTCGAGGATACAAAACAAAGCCAATTGACCACGACGCATCCCCTACGCAGCATGTCTTAAGTCTGGACAGCGTGCGGTTGATGCCACTCCATGTGCTAAACGACGCCGAAATGACTACTAAAAGGCCTCGATGCATCTTTGCAAAGCCAACCCGAGACACCTCAAAGATGCAATACCCAAACAAAGGCCCACCAAACGTCCCCTATTAAGCATGCATGAAGTCTGGTAGCAGGCGTGTCGTGTGTCGTTAGGACTTGAAATTGGCTTAATATTATTCAAAAAACACATCGCCACGGGAACCCCTGAGGGTTGGCCCGGTGCTCGTCGAATGAACCAAACAAGACTGAACGCTCGTTGTCCACGGTCTGGACAGTGCCGCACAGCCCTCTAATGAAAATCCATCAAGTCTTGGCATTAGTCACGAAGATACACAGACTATTAAATTCTATTTGTACGAACACCAGTAGGAAAGCCATGAGGATGGTAAATAAGATAGTTGACGCGAATCAATTACTCACTCTAATCGGAGCGGGCATAAAAGTTGCCCAAATGAGGATTGTAGACACAACCGGAATGAGCCATCAACAACAGCCAAATGAAAGCAAGAAGCTCTCCACCTTTGTTAAGCACCTGCACATGTACTTTTCCCTTAATATGAACCGCTGCATATGACAGCATCTCAACCCATACTCCGCTCATCACCTTCCACTTCATTTCCCCGAGCTCTTTCATCTTTTTAGCTAAATTGGTCCCCTGACTGAGCATGGATTTCGAATGGTATACATCTTTCAATGATTCTTCAGATTTCAAAAACAATTGCTTGCATAGCTGCTCCACATCCCGGGTCGCATCATTCATGTGGAGTAATTCTAGTAACTCCCCACAATGTCTCCCCTATTGTGATTTGGGCAATGCTTGCCACAGCAGACATCACATTAGGTTGACTAAGTAACATAGTCAGAGAGGATTTTGTTAAATTCCCTTTCATCTTTTTTTTTTTTCATAGATTTCTCTTTGTTGTACCAGATTTCAGTAGCAATATGCTATATTATAATATTGTCATCATAAGTACCCACAATGAAATCCTTTAGAAGATTGACAGATTTGTTTCCATCAGATAAACTCTAGAGATACAAATGACCTCTGGCCTCATATACCTTTTGCACATCATATTTAGGACTCGATTTACGTCTCACCTCCTCAAAGATAAAAAGCCATAGGTTTGTAAGAAAAGGATTCTTGAATACGTACTCTGTCTTCGTAATCATTGCTTTTTTCCCTTTGGTGGTCCTCAGACCATAACCTCTATTGATTGTCTCACTGACTTGATGGAAATAAGAGGAGATTTTCTCAGCCATATGGAATGGAAAATCAAAGAGATTAGAAGAAGCAATGCTGCCCAAACTTCTCGGACTCTCCTTCAAGCTCATGGATAAGAGATTGCAAGCTGAGATGGATTCTGACCACCTTCGAAATATTAATGGTGTATGTAAGGCCTCGTAAGTAACATTAGCATTAGGCTCTACTTCACATGTGACGTATCGGGGCTCCCTCAGCTTATACTTGTCATATGCCAATTTGTACATAAGTGAATATAATCTAGATGATTTGGAGTTGTTCTGCATATTTTCGGCAAGGGTCCAATCTGAGAAAATGAGCATGAATAGAGCTATTGCATCGAGAACAATCCCTCCGAAAAGAAGGATATAAGTAATTTTCACATCAAGTTTGGAGAGTTGATGCTTCTTCAAGCGATTGAAGAGGACGAAAGCCACCACAACACCCATGAAGTTTACGAAGCGGAAAAAGTAGCTCAACCTGGAACGTATTGCTAACTTTTTTGTGTATAGCACTTCGTAAATGAACTGAAGTTCAACTGACATCGCCTCAACGCCTCCATTGCAGAAACGAGGCGGAAATATTCTAGGCTAATATTGCGTTCTTCAAATGTGAACATGAGATCTCCGAGGAAAATCTTAAAGATTTGAAAGAAGTAGTACGATAGCTCCACCACGGTGCTCTCACTAGTCTTTGCTTCATCTTCCTTATGATACGTTGAAAGGAGCGTCCTTATCCGGGGAACAACATTAGCCCCAACGGACTCGCGCTGTGAGAGCACCCATTCCTTGAGCCTTGGGAGGCTTGAGAGATTAAGTGCTACTATTCTCTCTGCATTTTTTATGACCCCAACAAGGAAAACCAGCATTGCTGGGATCATCAGCGACCTGTCACTGGGAAATATCTGCCCAAATACGTAAATGGTAGCACCGATTTGGAAAATGAGACTAAGCAGGTGTCGTCGCCAAAGTGAACTATCCTCTAGAGAAAAGGCAGTGATAGTGTCTGGACCACCAAGATGTAACAAGAGAAATGAGGCCCAAAATGCCTGAAGTGCTTTGTCTACTTCAGTTGCATGAGTGCCCAAATTACCTTGGTTGTGAGAGATGAGCCCGATTGCAAATGCGGCTACCCAGTTAGCTAGCAAATAGGCCAACCATAAGAGGAAAATGATGTGATCGTTTCCGTTTTCTTTCTAATGGGTGAAAATATAATAAGAAAGACCTGAAGTGAGAGGCTTAGCAAGACAAAACCTCGGATGTTCCATTGGTTCCACAGATCTGAAATGGAGCTAAACACCATGTTCCTGCTTCGTTTGAATTTTATCGCTCCTATCCAATATAAGATTGATGAGAACAATACTATTCTCTCAACAATCCATCTAGAGAGTTTACATGCATCAAGAAAACAATGCTTTGCAGACTTTAAAAGGAAGCCTTGAAACTTCCAAGTAAGTGTGGAGTAGAGCGTAATAATGAAAAAAAGGTATATTTGGAACATATCCTCCCTCTCGCTCTCAATGTAATAATGCGTATTATTATCTTTAATTGTTAAGACAATTGGTTAGGAGGCGGCGACGTTGGGGAGGGTCAATGCTTGGGACTTTCGGCCTTGGGAGGATGAAGCAGCACGTGCAGAGCACTGGCCTTGCTCTGCCCCTGATTCAATGAGTGGTGCGGGTGCTGTCGTTTTTGAAGGACAGGTTCAATGTGTTCCTGAGGTTGCTGAGGGTTCGCAAGAATCTATCTAACCTTCTGCCATAGTTTTTCCTTTTTCCTCCGTTAGATTAGATAGTACTACGATTCTACCATCGTCATGAAAACGAGTTATTTGCATAGCATTTTTTGTTGATTGAAGGTTGAGTTTTCAATCGTACGTAGACTGACAATTAGAGTCGTATAAATATTCCATTATATTTATAAAAAATTAATAGTAGTATATTATTATTGGTCGGGACAACTTGACCTTATTTAAAGTTGCCCAAATCAGAAATAATTACTACTCAATGCTAAACATCTCAAATTCTTTCTTAGAAAAATTTCATCTTAACATTTAGGGATAAGTACATTAAAAGTTCCAAAACTTATCAAAAAAGTGCAATTGAGTCTTAAAATTTTCAAAAGTGTAATCAAATCCTAAAACTTATTAGGAAAGTGTAATCGAGTCTTAAAACGTTTAAAAAGTGTAATCAAATATTAAAATTTGTTACGAAAATACAATTGAGTTTTAAAATTTTCAAAAATTGCAATCAAAGAAAAGACTTGATTGAATCAATATGATAAATTTTAGAACTTGATAACACTTTTTGAATATGACTCAATTGTACTTTTGTGATAAGTTTTAAGATTTCCTTGTGCAGCAACGTCTATCTTGAATAGATTAATTATGAGTCTACAAATACTGTACTAATACCATAAATTCCAATTAAGAGACCGAAGCATAAATGTTTTGAAGCCAAAGCTTAAAAAAGACTTGAAGTGAGAGGCTTAACATGATGAAAATATGATCGCTCATCTCTAATATAATTTTGGCTACAACAAAATGTAAAAGGAGGAATAGTGGGGAATGTATGTGTGTGTTGAGATGATTCCTTTTACTTGTTAGAATACGGTATTTATGCAAAAATCCTAAAAGGTTAAGCAATTGCGGACTATCCATTTCGCAAATGAAATGGAGCACAAAATAGATCCAACATGAGGTGGTTTAACTACTAATGGATTAAATTAAATGTTTGCTTTGGGTCGTGTGTCCATAAAAGTGGAAGACAGTATCAGGTTATTAATTGTTAAATCCATCGATTATGATCTTGCTTCACGTGACAAAAGTCACCCAAAAAGTGTGCTTTAGCCAAAGAAATGGGAAAAAAAGAAACGGGAAGCTGTAGCCAAAGTGGAGTAATCATAAGTGGGAGGCTTCAAAAAGGTATCTCCCACCAAAGCAGGTAGATATTCCGCCGCAGAAATCTCCCTCTATCTTTATTTATTTATTTAGTATTTCTAAATTATGAATTTCTACTACCCGAACTGGTTCCCTTCGTTTCTTTCTTTTTTATTTAGGAATTAGACAATATAAGCTGTCATAGAATGAAAAATTATAGGAATAATATAAAATTTGTAACTTAAGATTGCATGTGCAGACTAAGTTTCGTTGATGATATTTTCTCGCCTGCTCCCTCTCTATATATCATATAGATTTATTACCTCTAGTAAAGAGTGGAAGTTGCATCATCGTTTGACCGAATCTTGGAACACAGGACGCGCATACATTCTAATGGCCGGCTGTGATTTTCCTCAAATTTCAAACCTCGTTGATTTACTCTGGACCACCATCGAGATAATTAATTCATAATGAGAACAAAATCGACCCATGTGGGGAATCGACTCTGGTCCACATCTACACGCAGTATCTCTTAACTTCATCGATTTTCGGACACCCGATTAAGTTTATATCCTTGCTTAATCAAAAGTTTGACCACTGATCTCGGAGAAGGAGAATTCGCAAGGAAATTCTTTTTGGTAACTTCATCCTAAGTGATTTTTTCCTACTAGGAATTGAGCTTTATACGATTGTGAAACAGTGAAACGTTTTTTTTTTTTTTTTGGTTGAAAAAACAGTGAAATGTTACTAGTAATTTTTTGCATAATTTTTTGAAATTTACATAATCTTATAATTTTGTTGATAGGAAAGTAAACAAAAAAACACTTACAACTTTTATTTACGTTATTATGTCACAAATATATTAATTTAGGGACTTCAAGATCTAAAAATTAATTTGCAATAAATTATCACGGATATTTCAATTTAGAATTTTAGATGATCCGAAAATTAGTTTGAAGTAAATTTATCATAAATGTACTGATTTGAAATTTTTTCGTGGTATTAGCCCCTATTAATATAACGATAATATTTGAAATGCATATATTTATGGCTGGTAAGTTTTCAACCAATAACCACTACTATTAAACTTTCATGTTAAATTATGCCTTTGAGATTATGAGTTTTTTTTTTTTCCATCAGTAAAGTTGATTTTATTGGAGTGTGATTTATTGCAATGTAATTGATTATGTGGTACAACACAAATCCAATCCCGATACGTCACTCTTTCTCAAAGGACAAAGACCATATTATAAAATCAACCACCGGTCTTACTTATTATAGTAATCCGGATCCGGAGTTTAACCTCATTGCGTATGGAATTCGTACTTTTGCAGATCAATAAGCCTATCATGATGCATGCTTTTGTATGAAGCCTAACGATTGATGTCATACAACTGACAAAACAAGAAGACAAGCACTCCCATTCCGTCTCTCTATCAAAGGGGCCATCTCCATCTCCTTGGGGTTTTATATTCACGATGCACATATTGAGTGGAAAATGTGACAATCTGAATATTTAAAGATGAGTTGTATACGAGAAAGAATATCAATGTCAACGAGCCTAATGATGTGGCAATTCATGTCAAATATTCTTACCAATGTGCCCAAGAAAACATACTTCCTCACGCTTGCAATAGACAAATCATGTTAATAGCGATCATCATTATTCTTTTGTTATATGATCTCAGGTTTCACACCAGCAACCCCTTACCAGATGATGAAATTGCTAGGTGACTAACTAATGTAGACATCGGTCGTTGTGCCCTGTCAATCTTTGACTCCATCCAACCACGAGAGGCAAGGAGGGGATTCCATTCTTGACGTGCTTTTCCACTCTAAAACAATCGTCGATCGAAAAAGAAAAACATAGAAAGACAATATCTAGTGACATGATCTCTCTTACAATTATTTTATGAGCTAAATCATTTTAGTAACAAGTTCTTCTGTCTTATCTGACTAGCATTGAATTTATCCAACTTAATTCTTCCTCATCCACTTTAATCGAATTTTAACTCAAAAATTTGTAACATCTCTAAATAAATCATACAAAACGAGAGCCAAGACCTTAGGGATCAGTGCCATAAATATGGATTATTAACATCAAGTGGCAAAATAAATCGAGTTTGTTTCTTACATTTTGGTTATCCTTTACTATAAATCTATATTTTCATCATTATTATTATTGAGCCAAAACCATTTATTGTCGTTGTGGACTTAATATAAGTCACTAGGGCTTGCATGGTAACGTTTCTGTTTCTCTCAATTTCTATTTTTTTGTTCCCCAGAACAAAAAAAGAACATAAATCTGTTTGGTAAAGTCAAATTGTTTTTCTGTTCCCCGGAATAGAAAGTTAGCTCGGGAATAGATTTGGAACAGAAACGAAAAACAAAAAAAGGTTGCTTTTTGTTCCCGGGAACAATTTCTAGAAATAAGCAAATTTTCTTTTTTATTTTTCTTATGTTCTTCTCTCTTGCCACGGCCACCTCCAACCGCTTGGAGCCACTGTTGGCGACCGCCGCCCTCTTGGCCCTGTTGACCATTGGCTGATCGCTTTGCCGCCGCCATTTGCCGTCGCCACCATCGCCGCCATTGTACCTGACCGTCAAATCGGCGGCGGCTGATGGGCTGTGCGGTGGTGGTCGTCGGTGATGGTCGGCGACCGCGATCGTGCAACGGCGGTGGCCGGCAATCGGTTGTCGGCAATTCGTGAGCAAGAATAAAAAATAAATAAATACAAAAAAAAAACTGTTTCATATAAAACACATTTCTATTCTTTTTATATTTCTAGAATAGAAAATTTGTGTAATTACCAAATATCTTATTTTACTCAGAAATTGTTCCCCGGAATAGAAATAGAAAAGAACTATTTCTGAAAAAAAAAAAAAAAACTCTTCTACAGCCAAGAAACGTTGTCATGCACAGCCTAAGCCTATTGTTTTCCTTCACCGGTAGGGAAACCAAATCTATTCTTTCAAACATAATAACCATCTCTTTTCTCTAACGATTTTCATTGTATTCATTTATGAAAAGAGATCAGCTGTAAAATTGAGGCTCTGATATTAAACTTGTCTTCTTATCTATTAACAATGACTAAATGGGAAAGATAATGTAAGAAAAATGTTTCTTCGTGAAATTGGTTATTATTTTCTACATTTGGCAGATTAAATAATGATTGCACAAGATATTCAATTTGATTTTGGAAAAATTATAGCCATCTAATAGCTCAACCGCAAATGAAAAATGATACAATAGTTCACTTTTTTTTTTTTTTAAGGGGTGCAAGTTGAATGAGAAAGACTTGAAACAAGAGGTTTAGTATGCCAAAGTATGGGATATTCCATATATTCCACGGACCTGAAATAAAATTAAATGCCATATTTTTCCCTAGTTTGAATTTTTCTCTCTAAGGCTCCATTCGTTTCGCGGAAAATAATTTCGGAGAAAACGCTTTCCAAATTTTTCAGCGTTCGTTTTATAGAAAATGAATTCCTTGAGGAAAATGTTTTTCATGAAAGGAAAAAAGTCTTCCAAATTAGGGGAAAATATTTTTCACTTTTGAAAAGTGAAAACATTTTTCTCACTTAATCTCTCTTATTTCACACCTCTACAAATCATCACTTCGTCCTCCCCTTTTTTCTTATTCTTTTCTTTTTTTATTTGAATTATTCTTTATTTATTCTTTTTCTTTTTTTGCGTCGAATTATTTTTAATTTGCTTTTTCATTTCTATTTCTTTTTTATTTTTTCTTTATTTATTTTTCTTTTTTTTGTTTCTCATCTTCTTCTTTCTTGACTAGTCGTCGGCCGTTGCCAGGCAAACCTCGATCTTGTTGATCTTAAGCTCACGTTCGTCGATCTGGCGAGCCTCGAGCTTGATGCTCACACTCACCAATCTAGGGAGCGGTGAGCCTCATGCTCGTCGGTGAGCTCAAGGCTCATAGGTGGTCGGTCACGGGCCATCGTCGTGACCAGCGACCAACCAAGAAAGAAGGAGATTGAAAACAAAGAAAAAAGAAAAGAAAAAGAAAAAAAAAAAAAAATTAGTAATATATTTTAAAAATAAAAAAATAATTAAAAATCAATTTTTTTAACAATATGAAATATCCATTTTAAAATATAAAATAAATGAAAAAGAGTATATGAAGGAAAATATTTTCCTTACCAAACAGTGAAAAATATTTTCCACTTCATTTTCAAGTTTCATTCGAACACCGAAAAATAATTATATTTTCTTAGAAAATGACTTCATGGAAAATATTTTCAAGAAACTCCACATTTTCCGCGAAACGAACGGAGCCTAATATAATTTTGGTTATTCAACTATCCATCAAGAGTTTTTCCAGGCATCAAGAAAGCAGTGCTTTGTAGACATTCTAAGGTGGGGAGAATTGTTAATTTGTGGAAATGGGAACTGGCCCACCTAGGCTTGGAATCGGATTGACCGGTCTAGTTCCTAGGTGGATTAGACTGGTGGTGATATCTTTTTTTTTTCTCCCCCAATTACTTGCAAGACTACAAGTGTTGCATAGTCCAAGCCTTGTTAATTTACTCGAAACCATGAATGGTCATCGAGATAATTTATTCATAATGAGAACAAATGTTAACCAATGCGAGGTGTCTCCGACTCTTCTTACCCTTATCTACAAGCAATATCATTTGGCTCGATCGATTTTCAAAATCTAATATATGAATGATATTTTTTTTTTCCAAAAAGTATAGCAAATAGGACTGCATAAAAATAGAGGGATATTAATTAAGATCCACATTTTGTTTATAGCCTAAATGATTTATAATATGACCATACCATAAATGGAATTGAATCTTTGATTCTCGTTAATGACAAGTTAAATGATATGACACAACAACATTATTTCAATCACTTTCTTGCAATCTCGTCGTTTGTTATTGCTATGCAAGTCCTCGCATTTTGATTCTTTGCTATGCATACTTCCATGCTATATTTTTGAACATAAGGCATTCGCAAATATAATGAATGTTTAGATTGCTGATCTCTTACATGGAGTTGAGTATGTGGGTATTGATTATGATTTAGTTAGAAATACATAGAATTAATTTTTTGGCCATAATGCATAAATTACATAAAATCATATGATAGAGCATATATAATGTCTTATAAATGAAAAAGTGACTATTTTATGCATCGATTTGATGAAGAGTATTTCAGAATATACTAGTTTAGAGCCATCAGTAAGTCTTGATTGAGTCAATGTTTATGTATTATTTGGGTAGGATGGTTATTTTCCCTCCTTTTTTGACAATTAGTCCATAAAGTTCCTTTAAAAAGGTTTCCATGAAGTCAAGTAGGTTTTCTTTTCCCCTTACTATCTACTTTAAGAGATTCTGTCCACAATGAGTCCATAAAGTACTTTAAAAAAGACTAAAGACTTTTAGAATGATGGCCACCACCTCTTTAGATCTTATGTGTTTTGTCAGATGACGAGAGATTCTGGGTAATTGTTTGGCCAACAGGGGACCTTTTATACGTGTGAACATGACATGCTATCATCTTATGCGTATTCTTCATTTTTTTGGTCAATATTCAATGAGAGATAAAAGAGACTAGACAAGTATAAATCGAATGAGGACGTAGTTGAATGCACTATTGATGAGACAAATTTGGAAGTACTGTCAATGGAAGATATTCTCCCCTTCAACTCTCTTAACCCTTTGAGCAGTGAATTCTATTTTCAAGATGGTAAGTGTCGTGAGAAAAACATGAAAGGCGATCGCATCCTCAAATTTCAACATGAGATTTTTAGAGTGAGAATGAATGACTCAACCAATTAGTTGGCTTACAATTCAACAACTTACGCTCTTAGTGAAATCTAATCAAATTATGCAATTTAATAGGCATAAACTTTGTCCACTATGCCCCAATGAGATAAAAAACTTATTCATCTTTTTACATTATTGTTATCTCCAATCTCCTTGTGTTTCTTAGAAGTCGAAAATGTCTAGTTCTTAATTTCCCTTATTCGTCCTTTTCATTTGTTATATCATTCACTGTCAAGAGCTTGGGCAAAAATAATTATAAAAAAATGATAGTTTCTTCTTTTGAAAAAGTATGACAAATGGGACTGCATAAAAATAGAGGGACATCTAATTAAGACATACCTTTTGTTTATAGCCTAAATGATTTCTGATATGACTAGACTACAAATGGAATCGAATCCTTAATTCTCGTTAATGACAAGTTAAATGATATGACACAACAACAATATTTTAATCGCTTTCCCGCAACATCGTCATTTGCTATGGCTAGGCGAGTCCTCACGTATTGGTTTTTTGCCATGCATACTTCCACGCTATTTTTTTTTTGAACATATGGCATTCGCAAACATAATAAATGTTTGGGTTGCCGATCTCTTATTAGGAGTTGAGTATGTGGGCATTGATTACAATTCAGTTTGAAATACATACAATTAATTTTTTGACCCTACAACACATAACTATATTACATGAAACCATGTGATAGAGAATATATAATGTCTTATAAATGAGAATGCAAATATATTTTATGCATCGAATTAATGAAGAGTATCTTATAATATACTAGTTTAGAGTTATTGCTAAGTGTTAATCGAGTCAAGGTTTATGTATTATTTGGGCAGGATGGACCTTTTTTTCCTCTTTGGACAATTAGTCCATAAAGTTTCCATGAAATCAAGTAGGTCTTCCCCCCTAAAAAAAAAAAGAAACTATCTCCTTTAAAAGATTATATCCACAATTAGTCCATAAAATACTTTAAGAAAGACCAAGACTTTCTAGAGAATGGTTACTACCTCTTCGGATCTTACATGTTTTGTCGGATAACGAGGGATTTTCAGTAATTGCTTGGCCAACATGGGACATTTCTTGTGTGTGAATGTGACATTATATCATCTCCTCATGCTCCAGCATCTGTTTATATCTCGAACATAATGCTCCAATAGATATGACTTCTTTTTGCTTGAACTAATGTGAGATATGAGGTTGGTTGTAAATTGGATTAGTTTGTACGTATTCTTCATTTTTTTGTCAATATTTAGTAAGAGATAAAAGAGACAAGACATGCATAAATCCAATGATGAGGTTGTTGAATGCACTATTAATGAGACAAATTTTGAAATATTGTCAACGGAAGATATTCTCCTCTTCAACTCTTTTAACCTTTTGAGAAGTGAATTCTATCTTTCAAGATAGTAAGTCTCATGAGAAAAAAACATGAAAGATGATCACATCTTCAAATTTTAACATGAGATTTTCAGAATGAAAACGAACAACTCAATCAATTAATTGGCTTACAATTCAGCACTTACGCTCTTAGTGAAATCTAATCAGATTAGGTAGTTTAATAGGCATAAACTTTGTCCACCATGCCCGAACAAGACAAAACACCTCTTCATCTTTTTGTATTATTGTTATCTCTGGTTTCCTTGTGTTTCTAGGAAGTTGAAAATTTCTAGTTCTCGATTTTCCTTTATTTGTCCATTTAATCTATTATACCATTCATTATCGAGAGCTTGGGCAAAAATAGTTATACAAAAAAATGATAGTTTCTTCTTTTGAAAAAGTATGGCAAATGGGACATCATAAAAATAGAGAGACATCTAATTAAGATCCACCTTTTGTTTATAGCCTAAATGATTTCTAATATGACTCGACTACAAATGAAATCAAATTCTTGATTCTCATTGGTGTCAAGTTAAATGATATGACATAACAACATTACTTCAATCACTTTTTTATAGCATCATCATTTGCTATTGCTAGGCGAGTCCTTGCATTTTGATCTTTTGCCATGCATACTTCCATGCTATCTTTTTGAAAGTATGACATTCGTAAATATAATGAATGTTTGAATTGCTGATCTCTTACTTAGAGTTGAGTATATGTGTATTGATTACAATTTAATTTGGAATACATACAATTAATTTTTTGGCCATACAATGCATGACTATATTACATAAAACCATGTAACGGAGAACATATAATGCCTTATAAATGAAAATGCAACTATATTTTATGCATCGATTTAATGAAGAGTATCTCAAAATATAGTAGTTTAGAGTAATGGCTAAATTTTGATTGAGTCAAGGTTTATGTATTATTTAGGCAAGATGGACCTTTATTTTTATTTTTTCCCTTTGGACAATTGGTCCATAGAGTTCTTTTAAAAAGGTTTTCACGAAGTCAAGTAGGTCTACTTTTTCCCTCACTATCTACTTTAAGAGATTCTGTCCACAATTAGTCCAAAAAGTACTTAAAAAAAGACCAAGACTTTAAGGAGAATGACCATTACCTCTCTGGATCTTGTGTGCTTTGTCAGATAGTGAGGGATTCTCGGTAATTGCTTGGCCAACAGTGGACCTTTCGTATGTGTGAATGCAACATGCTATCATCTCCTCATGATCCATCATCTGTTTATAACTTGAACGTAGTGTTCAAGTAGATGTGACTTCTTTTTACTTGAACAAATGTGAGGGATGAGGTTGGTTGTAAATTGGATCAGCTCGTGCGTATTCTTCATTTTTTGGTCAATGTTTAGTACAAGATAAAAGAGACCAGACAAGCATAAATCCAATGAGGAGATTGTTGAATGCACAAGTTAAATGATATGACACAACAACATTATTTCAATCGCTTTTTTGTAGTGTCGTCATTTGCTATCGCTAGGCGAGTCCTCGCATTTTGGTCTTTTGGCATGCATACTTCCACGCTATCTTTTTGAACATATGACATTTGCAAACATAATGAATGTTTGGATGTTGACCTCTTATTGAGAGTTGAGTATGTGTGTATTGATTACAATTCAATTTGGAATACATACAATTAACCTTTTGGCCCTACAACTCATAATTATATTATATAAAACAATGTGATAGAGAATATTTAATGTCTTAGAAATGAAAATGCAACTATATTTTATGCATCAATTCAATAAAGAGTATCTCTAAACATACTAGTTTAGAGGCATCGCTAACTTTTGATTGAATCAAGGTTTATGTATTATTTGATGGACCCTTTTTTAGTCGGTCTTCTTTTTTCCCCACTATCTACTTTAAGAGATTATGTCCACCATTAGTCCATAAAGTACTAAAAAAAGATCAAGAATTTTTGGAGAATGACCACTACCTCTTTGGATCTTACTTATTTTGTCACATAATGAGGGATTCTTGGTAATTGCTTAGCCAACAAGGGACTTTTTGTGCATGTTAATGTGACATGCTATCATCTCATCATGCTTCAGTATTTGTTTATGTCTGGAATGTAGTGTTTCAGTAGATATGACTTCTTTTTGCTTGAGCTAATGTGAAGTATAAGGTTGGTGGTAAATCAGATCAGCTCATGCGTATTCTTCATTTTTTGGTCAATATTCAGTAAGAGATAAAAGAGACCAAACAAACGTAAATCCAATAAGGAGGTTGTTGAATGTACTATTGATGAGGCGAATTTTGAAACATTATCAATGGAAAATATTCTCCCCTTCAACTTCCTTAACCCTTTGAGCAATGAATTATATTTTTCAAGATAGTAGGTCTCACAAGAAAAACATGAAAGGCGATCAGATCCTCAAATTTCACATGGAATTTTTATATTGAAAATGAATGATTCAATCAATTAGTTGGCTTACAATTTAAGAATTTACGCTCTTAGTGAAATCTAATCATATTGCACAATTTAATACGCATAAACTTTGTCCACCACGCCCCAATGTGACAAAACACTTATTCATCTTTTTGCATTATTGTTATTTGCAATTTCCTTGTATTTACAATTTAATATGCATAAACTTTGTCCACCACGCCCCAATGAGGCATTATATTGTTCTCAATTTTCCTTTATTCATCCTTTTAATTTATTATACGATTCACTGTCGAGTGCTTGGTCAAAAATAGTTATAAAAAAATAATAGTTTCTTATTTTGAAAAAGTATGGCAAATGGGACCGCATAAAAAAAGAGGGACTTCTAATTAAGACCTACCTTATGTTTATGGCGTAAGTGATTTTTGATATGACCGGACCACAAATGGAATCGAATCATTGATTGTCATTAATAATAAATTAAATGATATGACACAACAACATTATTTCAATTGCTTTCTTGTAGTATTGTCATTTGCTATTACTAGGCGAGTCTTCGCATTTTGGTCTTTTGTTATGCATACTTCCACACTATCCTTTTAAACATATGGCATTCGCAAATTTAATGAATGTTTGGATTATTGATCTATTACAGAGTGTTGAATATGTAGGTATTGATTGCAAGTGAGTTTGGAATACATAAAATTTATTTTTTGGCCTTACAACACATAACTATATTACATAAAACCATGTGACAGAGAATATATAATGTCTTATAAATGAAAATGCAACTATATTTTATGCATTGATTTGATAAAGAGTATCTCAGAATATACTATTTTAGAGCATCGCTAAATCTTGATCGAGTCAAGGTTTATGTATTATTTGGGCAAGATGGACCTTTTTTTCCCCTTTCAATAGTTAGTCCATAAAGTTCCTTTAAAAAGGTTTCCATGAAGTAAAGTAAGTCTTCTTTGCCCCCCATTATCTACTTTAAGAGTTTCTGCCCACAATTAGTTCATAAAGTACTTTAAAAAAGACTAAAGACTCTTTGGAGAATGGCCACTAGCTTTTTGGATCTCATGCGTTTTGTCAGATGATGAGAGATTCTGGGTAATTGCTTGGCTAACAGGGGCCCTTTCGTACGTGTGAATGTGACATGCTATCATCTCCTCATAATCTAGCATCTATTTGGGAGAAGTACACTATCAGTGCCAAAGGTTGCGTATGGTGCTCACTTTGGTGTCAAAATTTTCGTCGGATCACGTAAGTGCCAACCGGCAAAAAAAGATCACTTAAGTGCTTCCGGCGAAAAATTCAGGTCAAAAAATGACGTGGCTTTTTTAATTAAAAATTTAATAGGACTGGGCATTTTTTTTATTTATAGAAAATCAGTCCATGTGGACTTTCTTGGCTTCTGTCCAACGAAGAAGAAAGAAAATCAGTCCATCTTCTTCTTCTTCTTCTTCAATGTTCACACCTATCGTTCTTCCTTGTTTTTTTTTTCTTCTCGACGTGAAATGCCAAGGAGGAGGACAAGGTCGTTGTTGCTCCCTTCTACTAGAGCTCCTCCACAAAGCTCAAGTCCGTCTACAAAGGATGGCCCCACATCATTTGACGATCCACCCTCCGCCACCATGCACGTGCGGTGAGTGGTGTCCGAAGTCCCGGCTCAGACTCGAGCCACAGCTCAGAGCCCTGTTCCCCCAACTCGGCCAGGAGGTCATGGCTCCACGAAGCTAGAGCTTCGGGTCATGGGTCGCATTGCTTCCAGGACCTCTGCGGCGTGACCTATCTCCTCAACCCTCTGACTTGAGACATCTTCTCGCTGTCGAGCATCGAGCCATCGCACAAGTGGTGGCGTCGGGCATAGAATCGGAATCGAGTCAACTGCTTGACCTACCGGTAAAAGATTGTGCGATAAGGGAAGAGGTCCTTGATCGGGGCTCGAGGTCATGGGGAGACATCGCAAGCATCCCCCAGGCTCCTCAGCCCCATGTTCGCCGCTGGATCTGTCCATTGGAAAGCCGCCGGTGGAGGCAGCATCATCATCCTATCCATTGATTACGGAGGAGGAGATCGAGACGTCCACTTGGCGCACGTCCGGGGAGTTCTGGGCTTGTCGACAATAATTAAGGTTTGAAATTGGGGGTTTCTTTCAATTTGGCAAATTAGGGTTCTTATTTGGGGGGGGGGGGAATGCAACTAGACGATGTCATTTCTTGCTTTAGATGCTAATTGGATTCTTTGGCGAGCCACATCAGTATAAGAAATTAATAAATAAAAAAAAAGGCCACGTCGGATTTCCGGCCAACCAGATTGGAGTTGGCACTAAAGTGAGCATTTTTCAAACTTTTTGGCACTAAAGTGAGTGCCGTACACAACTTATGGCACCGATAGTGTACTTATCCTCATCTATTTATGTCTCGAACGTAGTGTTCCAGTAGATATGACTTTTTTTTACTTGAACTAATGTGAGGTATGAGGTTGATTGTAAATCGGATCAGCTCATGTGTAATCTTCATTTTTTTGGTCAATGTTCCATAAGAGATAAAAGAAACCCGACAAACATAAATCCAATGAAGAGGTTGTTGAATGCACTATTGATGAGGCGAATTTTTAAGCACTGTCAATGGAAGATATTATCCCATCCAACTCTCTTAACCATTTGAGCAGTGAATTCTATTTTTCAAGATGGTAAGTCTTACGAGAAAAACATGAAAGGCGATCACATTCTTAAATTTCAATATGGGATTTTCAGAGTGAAAATGAATGACTCAATCAATTAGTTGGCTTACAATTTAACAACTCTCTTAGTGAAATATAATTAGATTAAGCAGTTTAATAGGCATAAACTTTGTCCACCATGCCCCAACGAGACAAAACACTTCTTCATCTTTTTGTATTATTGTATTCCTTTTCTTCTCTTTCCCCACCCTCTTGCATTTTGTCATGTAGGGCAAAATTTTATTTTTCTTCTTTTTCCTCACCAAATTGTCATGCCTGGAATCCAGTAAAGGTTCCAAATTCATAATTATGTAAGGTTACATTCAAAGAAGATAATCACGTTAGGTGCATTTTTCATCCTTTTGAATATAAACATTTGACAAATAAGATGGCTCAAATTATCATTATAAATAGATTACTCTCAAGTCATTTATGAAAAGAAATCGGTTGTAAAATTGAGGCTTTGATATTAAACTTGTATTCTCTATTAGGATGCACATGTGAGTTGTGTTAGAAAAGTCTTATATCGGAGAAATGATGTAATGTAGAGTAATTAATATTTCTTAATTGGCACATGACTCATTAATTTAAATTTTTGAGTGAAAGTGGATCCAACTGATATATTGACAGGCTTGAATTTGGGCTCCCTCTTGGCGATCTCCCCGAAATAAGGTATCGGGCTTCTGCTATATGCTTCCAACAAATGATATCAGATCCGATGGCTGTGGTTTTTGGGTAGGTTGGCATTGTGGTGTTGCAACACATGTCCGTAGGTGATGCAAAAAGACACTTAAATTAATGGGGAGCGGGCTAACACTGAGCTCACACACGTGAGGGGGAGATTATTGGAATGCACACGTGAGTGCATTATGTTAGAAAAGTTCCATATCAAAGAATTGATATGGTGTGGAGTAGTTAATATATCCTAGTTGGCTTATAGTTCATTGGCTTAAGCTTTTGCGTAAAAGTGGGTCCAACTGGATATATTGACGTGCTCAGATTTGGGCTTTCTCTTGGTGATTTTCCTGAAAGAACATATTAGGCTTCTGCTGTACACTCCCAACATTCTAATCTATTAACAACGATTAAATGGGAAAGTTAACATAAGTGAAAAGTTTTGTTCATGAAATCAAAGATCATTATTGATGTTTGGCAGATTAAATAATGATCATACAAGGTATTCAATTTCATTTTTGAAAAACTGTAGCCATCAAATAAGTGCGTAGACTTAACGAGCAACTACGGAACAAGGACTTTTATTATTATATTGGAGATGGAAGATAGTGGAAGGCAAAGTAGGGAGCAAAAGAGGACAAGAGGAGTTTTATATCATGAAGGCATGTGTAAAGGCTTAGTTTTCTCCTGCTGGACGTGACCTTCAAGTGGGGAGGGGTTGGCTGTTTATAGCCCTCTTCGACGGCTACGGCAACTTGCATGAACTTCCACATTTCACATGACTTTTCTAAAATATCTTAGATATTATCGGAAACTCTTATAGATATATCTTAGATATTTTTTACAATTCTCTGGACTATCCATCCAAGTATTGTTTTTTTCTCTAAATATCTTGAGCATAGACTTCCAGAAATTGGGTCATTGCTTCAAAAGTCTCCCTTGTCCATATAGTATTTAGCAGAAACAGTGGAGAAATTGTCGATCTATTCACCGTGTCCAAAATGCTGTTTGGAACATTTGGTCCACTATAAAGCACACCTTTATAGCACCGATCTAGACCAATGGACAAACGAGCACGATCCTCGTCCTTGCACTTGTATAAATTATGTGTAGCATGCAGCATGCGAACTATTGTTCTCTTTCTTTTCGCGCTCGCTTAATGGTCTTCTTCCTTGTTTGCTACCCTATTATATCCTTTGCCTGTCCCGTTCAGTTCACTATAAGTAGCGACTTCCAGAAGTTGGGTCATTGCTTTGAAAGTCTCCCTTGTCCATATAGTCCTTAGCTATGAAGCACGGACACGCTCGGGAACCTTCCGTGTCATGTCGGACACCGACATGCTCGGACACGCGATCAACACGTGTCGGATTTTTCGACACGTGGTCAACTCTTCTCAACACGCGAATCGAAAAGTGTCAGAGCAAGAGGCTGGGTTTCTAGAGCGGATCTGCAAGCGTGAAGGGAGAGTGAATTGTTGGCAATGGAGGGTGAAGATGAGGCAAGGAAGAGGAAGCAAGGCTGCGGAGGCGAGGCAGCAGCAGTGAGGCCGCGACGGTGAGGCCGTGACGGTGAGAGAAGGCTGGAGGAAGAGAGAACCAGGCGACGGAGATGGCCGCGACAGAGGACCGGAGACAAGGCTACGACCACAAAAGAGAGAGGACCAGAGGCAAGGCAGCGAGCAGCTGCAACCTGCAACGAGGTGACCAAGAGAGAGTAGGGATTGAGAGGAAGAGGATCGTGCAATGGAGGAGGGAGCAGCGTTTTCCAAGAGATTTGAAGGCTGCTTTTGAAAGGTTTCTAAAAGATAAAGAATGGGTGCCATGCAAGGAGGATGAGCACAGAAGGAGGGGGAGGCTACGATTTAGTTTTCCAAGGAGGGGGGTGCCATAAAGGAGGAGTCAAAGGAGGATGAGGCAGCTAGGTTTGGGTTTCCAAAGAGGGCAGAAAAAAATTTAAAAATGAGGTACCGTGCAAGGAGGACGCGCCTAGGGGGAATAGTAGGTAGCTAGTATTTGGGATTTTAAGGAAGAGCAGGAAAAAAAAAATGATGGTGCCATGAAGAGCCAAAAAAATTAAAATGGGATGCTCATCCTGGGCGGGATTTGTCCTTCTTTTTCTTTTCTCTTTTTGGAGGGAGAGGGTGGAGGGTGATTTCCAAAAAGAAAAAAAAAAATGAATAATGTTAAATAATAATAAATTATGATCACCATGAAAAATTATAAATTTATTTATATAAATTGATTATACTCTTTATTTTTGAAATAATTATATGTATATATAAAAATATTTATTTAATATTTAACGTGTCGGAACATGTCGGAACGTGTCGAAATTTTCTACATTTTGAGAAATGACGTGTCGCGTCACGTGTTGCATATCGTGTGTAGGTGCTACATAAGTCTTTAGCGGAAATAGCAGAGAAATTGTCGATATGTTCACCGTGTCCAATCCGCTGTTTGAAACATTTGGTCTATAAACACATTTATAGCACCGATCTGGCATGCAGCTTGCGACTTCCAGAAGTTGGGTCATTGCTTTAAAAGTCTCCCTTGTCCATATAGTCTTTAGCGGAAATAGCAGAGAAATTGTCGATCTGTTCACCGTGTCCAAGCCGCTGTTTGGAACATTTGGTCTATAAAGCACACCTTTATAGCACCGATCTGGCATGCAGCTTGCGAACTGTTGTTATCTTTCTTTTCATGCTTGCTTAACGGTCTACTTCCTTGTTTGCTACCCTATTATCCCTTTGTCAGTTCCGTTCAGTTCAATATGAGTAGCGACTTCCAAAAATTGGGTAATTGCTTCAAAAGTCTCCCTTGTCCATATAGTCTTTAGCGGAAACAGCAGAGAATTTGTCGATCTTTTCACCATGTCCAAGCCGCTGTTTGGAACATTTTTTTTTGGTCCACTATAAAGCACCCGCTATAGCACCGATCTAGACCAATGGACAAACGAGCATGAACCTCGTCCTTGCACTTGTAAAAACCGTGTGTAGCATGCAGCATGCGAACTGTTGTTCTCTTTCTTTTTACGCTCACTTAATTGTCTTCTCCCTTGTCTGCTACCCTATTATCCCCTTTGTCAGTCCCGTCCAGTTCAATATAAGTAACTTTGACCACAACTCAAATGACATACTCTACGAAGGAGTTGCGGTTCGAAAGCCGTATGGCCTCATTGATCTCACCCCACAAGACCACGACGAACAGCGTTATAAGGTAGGCCGCATTCAGTATTCCAAACCCATCTATATTAGAGATCCTATTACTGGGAGACAAGCAGACTTCTCTACCAATTTTTCTTTCACCATCGAACCTTTCAGTCCCAACAATTACAGTGACGGCCTGGCCTTTTTTCTTGCTCCTACTGGCTTTTCAATACCACCCAACTCGGCTGGTCCGTTTCTCGGATTGTTCAATGACAGCACATACAATGATGGGCCTTGGAACCGAATTGTGATGGTTGAGTTTGATACTTTTGCGAACAAAGAATTTGACCCTCAAGAGCTGCACGTAGGAATCAACAACAACTCGATCATTTCAAATGTTCATTCCCATTGGGATATCGAATCACACAGCAGAAATGCAACTAATGTCGTGGTGACCTATAATTCTACTAGCAAGAATCTTAGTGTGTTCTGGTCGTTCGCTGGAGACCCGATTTCTGTGGACAAGAAAAGCCCCTCGCTTTCTTACCAAATCGACCTTGCTCAAGTTCTTCCTGAAGCGGTCGCAATCGGCATTTCAGCTTCTTGTGGCGGCGTTGGGGAGAGGCACATCATCAATTCATGGGGGTTTACTTCGGACTTGGATGCTGTACGCCCCCCGTCGACCAATTCACCCGTAAAGTGGGCACACTACAAAATCTATAGGTTGTTCACATTTATCACTGCCCCTTTAGCAAGTCTAATGCTGATTGTTTCAGCGGGGTCTTGCCTGTTTATGATCAAAATGAGGAAAAAATACGAGCATTGTGCTCTGACCGACATGGAGAAAGAGATAAGAGCATTGCCGCTCAAATTCTCATATCAAGAGTTGGTTGAAGCTACAAGTAGCTTCTCACAGGATCGAAGACTCGGCCAAGGAGGGTCTTGCCATGTTTATAAAGGACTTGTGAACAGTTTAGATCGCCAAGTTGCTGTCAAGAGAATCTTCATGGATTCCAAACATTCCGAGAAGGTCTTCATCAATGAAGTGAAGATATTAAGCCGTGCGATACATCGAAATCTTGTACAATTCATTGGATGGTGTCAAGAGAAAGGTGAATTTTTGCTCGTTTATGAATACATGCCTAATGGTAGCCTTGATAATCATCTCTTTGGAACTCGAAAAGTTCTCCCTTGGGATGTAAGGTACAGGATAGCTCTCGGGCTGGCATCAGCCCTTAATTATCTTCATGAAGATCTAGAGCAATGTGTTCTTCACAGAGATATAAAAGCGGCCAACATATTGCTAGACACAGATTTCAACACTAAGCTTGGTGACTTTGGAGTATCTAAGCTTGTCGACCCCCGATTCAGGACTCAAACAACCGATGTGGTGGGGACATATGGTTATCTGGCACCAGAATATTTCAACGAACGGAAGGCTACTAGAGAGTCCGACATGTTCAGCTTTGGGGTCGTGGTTCTAGAAATCACTTGCGGCAGGAGGACCTATCAGGATGGAGAATTTCATGTCCCACTGTACAAGTGGGTCTGGCAGCTTTACCTTGTTGGAAATATGCTCGAAGCAGTGGACCAGACGCTGGATTCAAGCTTCGATAGGAAGGAAATGGAATGCTTGATGATGGTGGGACTGTGGTGTGTGCATCCAGATCCCAGGAGAAGGCCAAAAGCAGGACAAGTTATCAGGTTTCTTCAGCTAGAAGTCCCTGTGCCCGAGCTTTCACCCGCTGCATATGAGGCTCCCACTTTTTATCAGCCATCAGCACCAAGAATAGATTCTTCTTCATCTTTCTCTTCAAGTCAAGAAATAGTTCATGTAAAGCAAGATGAAACATCGGTCCCAAAGCCGCACAGCAGCACGTTGAGTTTGGGATGGAGGAGGACAAACTTGGGAGCCAGTGAAACGGTTCCTCATGCACGGTCCTTTTACTCTCAATAAGACTCGGGCATTGACCATTTTTGCTCGTTCTTTGTTCATTCTGTATTCCGGTAGTAACTAGTGTTATGTTGTAAATGCATTGTTAGCCGATCTCCTCACTACACAAGCTTTTGGGGAAAATGGTTTGTCTAACACCTGGGACATATATTTTCTCCTGCATACCAATTCGTAGCTTGCAGTTGATGATATAGACAAATCTGTAGGTTTGTACAACAGAACGTTTGCATAGACATGGATGGGCATTCTCAGTTTTCTGATATTTCGAATATTGCTTGTTGAACTGATCTTGCAGCGTAATCCTTCAAAGTTCGTTCACTTTGCCGAAAAAGGCATGAACGGGCCCGGTTCCGTGCGTAGTGTTTAATATTTTTTCTGTAACAAACATCAGAAAATGATTTTCATATTATTTGCAACGTATTGCCAAATGTAGTCATTTTCCTTAAAAAGAAGTTTTTTTTTTTAAAATACTTTAAAGAAGGTTCATTTTTCATAGAACAAACGAAGCCTAAAGTTCATGTTATATTAAAAGCACGCCTACTAAAAAAAGAAACACACCAAAAAAAAAAAACATTAATAAGTAATCATAATAAATACCTCTAACCATACCACTATTTAGTGAGTAATAAGTTAGGAACATTACCCATATATAAATTTATAATGTGCCATTAGTAATGTTCTTCACGGTTCACTTTTTTATATATTATAGGTGTTTTTAACTTAAATATATTTTTTTCATTAAGATTGGTCTACAAAAATAGTAGACGGAGTGATGTGTCATACTACCCTTGGTTATTGTTTGAAGGTCTACCCACAACCTGACACATAATTTAGTAAATTTGCTTTTGTAGATCGATATTAAAAATACCTTTCATTTTCCTTTTTATTTTCACCAATTTTGCTATCCTCATTGAGTTTGCCATATGATTCAAACTCTTTCATTTGGAGCAAGACCATGTTTAGGTCAACTCTTTCTAAGTAAGCCCATTTTCCCTTTTTTCATGAAGTAGGCTTGAGTCTTTGGAGTATCAAGGAATTTATGTCATAGTAAACATAATTTGGGATTTTTTTTTTTGTGATATTTACCGTATTGTAATTCTAACATCAACTTGGTCTAAGATTTTTTAGGCTTACCCCGATTAGGAAAGTTTCGATATTGAAAATCTTAATAATCAAGAATTTGAGCTAAGGATTTTTCATTATTGTGATTATGTTTATTTCCTAGTTTGGATTGAGGTGAATATTTGATTATGTGGATTTGTTATATTGCATGTTATTAATTTAGTAAATTCTCATATTATAAAAAAAAAAAAATTGCATTACGTGTTAGGATAAATTTTTTTCCTTGTTTAGGAATACATGTCTAGGAGCCATGCAGTAATTTCGGAAATTTCATAATTCAGAATAGGATCTAATCTAAATTATTTCCTAGTTTGAATTAGGTAATTACATATTTATATGGTTTCTTATTTTAATTTTAAAAGATAATCACAAAAATAATATGCATATATCATGTAGAATTAGTCACATCGGTTCCATATCATCATTGCCATGTCATCACTTGTAGGATCATTAAATGCCATGTCACCTTTGCCACATCATTATGTTACCAAATCACAATTTTCATGTTATTTTTTCGACTCGCATAAATTAGATTGCATGTCATATTGGAATAGTTCATATTAATTTTACTTGTCATTGGAATTGGAACGTTTAGATTGCATGTTATGTTGAATTAGATCACATAGTTATAATTTAAAATTAAATACATCTTATAATTTAAAAATAAGAAAAACAAAAAAAGAGGTATTTAATTGCATAAGCATTTAGAAGACGTGTTTAGGCTATGCACGTTTTCTTTTTATTAACATCTTGCAAAAATTAAATATGGTTATGCTTTTCTTTGCATCGAGGTATGCTCTATTTCTAGCAATTTATTTATTTATTGCTTTGATTATTGAGTGTTATATTATCTGATTATGCTCCCACATGATCACCTCTCGTGTGTTAGTAACTTAAGTTAAAATTGATCAATACTATCTATGCAATATTTTTAAATAAAGAGAAAATATACCGAAAAGACGTTAGATTTATTTAGAGTAATCAATACCCCATATCCATTTCATTTTCAATTGAGGAGTTTAACATGGTATGGCAAATCATGTGCACAAAAAGCAAACTTCCTCACACTTGCCATAGACTAATCATTCACACCACCACTAAAATTCATCAATGTATTCTTTTGTTATATGGTATAAGGTTTCACGCGAACGACCCCTTTATAATATCTCGAATTGGGTTAGGTAACCAAATAATGTATACATCAATCATTGTGCTCGGTCAATTTTGCATACTTCCTCACACTTGCCATATACTAATCATTCACATTACTACGAAAATTCATCGATGTATTCTTTTGTTATATGGTCTAAGGTTTCACACTAACAACCCCATTATAATATATCAAAATTGAGCTAGGTAACCAAGTAATGTAGACATTAGTCGTCTTTTTTTTTTTTTGTCTAAGACATTAGTCGTTACTCAAGACGCTAATCGTCTCACCCCCGACTAGAACCAAACAGTGTGGGTATTTCTAGCACTGTTTGGCCCATTTTGGTGGCCTTCCCGACCTCGCTTGGCGATCCCACTTTGGAGTTTGTCGCTCCTTGCCGCATCCTCATCATTTTGATCCGAGCGGATCATTAATCAAGTGAATTTAACTCACTAATTCCTGCTTAGTAAGTTAATGACGCTTAAGGGTTGATTAGTTTAGGTTAAGCTAGGATTAGGTGGTTAGTTAGAATGGATTAGTGAATTAGTTAATCCTTGATGCATGTTAGGTGGTTAGATTAGTATAATTAGTAAGTAATTATGCTCTAGTATTTATTTAAATATGTTTGGAAATTTTCCGAACTCATTTCGTTATTTAATTAGGCATTATAGGCCTAAGTATGCATTTTTGGTATTTAATAATTATTTTTCGTAATTAATTATTTTTCAGAAATTGGATCGGAATAGCTGGTGACTGAAATTTTATGCTAATTGAAATGATGTGATTGATTTATTTATTTGACTGCTAATTTGTGCAAATTGAGTGTGATTTGTGATTTTGGGATATTTATCCCAAAATCTATTAATTTTAGTAATTGATTGGAAAATAACCGAGCGTAGATTTACAGCGCCAAAAATATTTTGGTGGACCATATTAAATAGTGGGATTTGTGGAAAGGAAAATATTGTATTTTAGCTAAAGTCGACCGTATATTCACACACAAGTATTTTTTATCAGGTATGATAAAAGTTGAGAAATCATTGGTTGATTAAAATGGTATACTGTATCAACCTGCGGGCTTGATACCTCAACTTAAAGTGAACAGTGTATCCTAAGTATCACACAGCTTTGGTGAGCAATTAAGATTTGCATAGCTTCGGTGAGCAAGTAAGGATCGCTAAGCTTTGGTGAGCATTGTTAGTATATTATATTAGCCCGATGGCTCGATATATTAGCTTAGAGAGAGAGCATATTTATTAGCCTTTGAGGTAAGCTATACTACCTATTTTCAGCTTAGGGTGAGCAGTTCTTGATGAGATCGGACTTATAGATAGTACTAATTGGGTTAATCGTGTGATGGTCCTAATAATATGGAATCGACTAGATCGATTGATTGATGATTCGATCTATTACAATAATTTGATGTGATGAGGTGATCTCATGAAATTGTGAATTATATTGACTTACAAGAAAGGACTAAGGCTATGTAAGTTCTACGACTCGTGATTGTGCTTGGGCGGCCCTTAGGGCGTATTTTCTTCCTAGTCAAGGCTTAGGGGGTTGAACTTATTGAAACGTTGTCTCATCCCGTTGTGGGATAACATTTTTTCAGGTCCCTAGTTGACAGTGGTGGAGGACCTGAAGCTCGGAGTTTAGGAGGTGAAGCCCGAAGAATCGGCGAATATGTCCGACTAGTTAGTCATAGGACAATTCTCTTTTGTTGAAAGCCGATCCCTTTTTGTAGGCTTTTGTGTATAAACTTGTGTGTTTATAAAAATGCATCTTTTGTGAAAAATTGGCACTACTTTTTTATCCCATCTTGTTGTTGTTGGGGATATATTAATTGCTTCCGCATGCGTATTAAGATAAATGAGTTGGCGATGCGTTCTGGGACGTCGCTATTTAATTGACCAAGCCGGAATGGGCACACGCTCTGAGGATCGGAGCGTGACATAAACATTTTGAAGCCAAACTTGAAAAAAGCTTGAAGTGAGAGGCTTAGTATGACAAAACCCGGTATGTTCCATTTGTTCCATAGATCTGAAATGGAGCTACATACCATGATTTTTTGCCGAGCTTGAATGTGATTGCTCATCTCTAATATAATTTTGGCTACAACAAAATGTAAAAGGAGGAATAGTGGGGAATGTATGTGTGTGTTGAGATGATTCCTTTTACTTGTTAGAATACGGTATTTATGCAAAAATCCTAAAAGGTTAAGCAATCACGGACTATCCATTTCGCAAAAGAAATGGAGCCCAAAACAGATCTAATTTGAGGTGGTTTAACTACTAATGGATTAAATTAAATGTTTACTTTGGGTCGTGCGTCCACAAAAGTGGAAGACGGTATTAGGTTATTTATTGTTAAACACATCGATTATGGTCTTGCTTCACGTGACAAAAGTTACCCAAAAAGGTATCTCCCACCACAGCAGATAGGTATCCCGCCGCAGAAATCTCCCTGTATCTTTATTTATTTAATATTTCTAAATTATGAATTTCTACGGCCCAAAGTGGTTCCCTTAATTTTTTTTCCTTTTTATTTAGACAATATTAGCTCTCATAGAATGAAAAATTATAGGAATAATATAAAATTTGTAACTTAAGATTGCATTTGCAGAATAAGCTTCGTCAATATAGTATATGCTATTTCTTATATTTTCTCGCCTGTTCCCTCTCTATATCATATAGATCTATAATCTCTGGTAAAGAGTGGAAGTTGGCCGGCTGTGCTTTTCCTCAAATCTCAAACCTCGTTGGTTTACTCTGGACCACCATCGAGATATTTAATTCATAATGAGGACAAAATCGACCCATGTGGGGAACCGACTCTGGTCCACATCTACACGCAGTATCTCTTAACTTCATTGATTTTCGGACACCCGATTAAGTTTATATCCTTGCTTAATCAAAAGTTTGACCATTGGTCTCGGAGAAGGAGAATTCGCGAGGAAATTCTTTTTTGTAACTTCATCGTAAGTGATTTTTTCCTACTAGGAATTGAGTTTTATACAATTGTGAAACAGCGAAATGTTACTGGTAATTTTTTTGCATAATTTTTTGAAATTTACATAATCTTATAATTTTTTATGGGAAAGTAAACAAAAAAACACTTACAACTTTTATTTATGTAAATATGTCACAAGTATATTAATTTAGGGACTTTGAAACCTAAAAATTAATTTGCGATAAATTTATCACGGGTATATCAATTTAGAATTTTTGATTATCCAAAAATTAGTTTAAAGTAAATTTATCACAGATGTACTAGCTTGGCAGTTTTTTTTGTGGTATTAGCCCCTATTAATATGATGATAATCACCACCGGCTGTGGTGGCTCCGCTGGATAGGCTTCAGTGAACCTTTGCGAGGAAGGTGAGGAGTTCGAAACCTTCACGAAGCGAAGGCTTTGGCGGAGTTACTTGGTGACTTAAGTGTGCTGCCCGGGGTGGTGGGTCCTCCCATTTACGTAGCACTGTCGGGGGTGGTGGGTCCTCCGCTACGTAAAGACCGCAGGGGTTTACGTTTAATTTATCGGCGAGGTGGTTCCTCTGAAGCACAAAAAAAAAAAATGATGATAATCTTTGAAATGCGTAATATTTAGATGGCTGGTAAGTTTTCAATCGATACCCACTATTATTAAAATTTCATGTTAAATTATGCCTTTGAGATTATAAGTTTTCTTTTCCCATCAATAAAGTTGATTTTATTGGAGTGTGATTTATTGCAATGTAATTGATTATGTGGTACAACACAAATCCAATCCTGATACGTCACTCTTTATCAAAGGATAAAGACCAAATTATAAAATCAACCACCGGTCATACTTATTATAGTAATCCGGATCCGGAGTTTAACCTCATTGCGTATGGAATTCGTACTTTTGCAGATCAATAAGCCTATCATGATGCATGCTTTTGTATGATGCCTAATGATTGATGTCATACAACTGACAAAACAAGAAGACAAGCACTGCCATTCCGTCTCTTTATCAAAGGGGCCATCTCCTTCTCCTTGGGGTTTTATATTCACACATATTGAGTGGAAAATGTGACAATCTGAATATTTAAAGACGAGTTGTATACGAGAAAGAATATCAATGTCAACGAGCCTAATGATGTGGCAATTCATGTAAAATATTCTTAGCAATGTGCCCAAGAAAACATACTTCCTCACGCTTGCCATAGACAAATCATGTTAATAGTAATAATCATTATTCTTTTGTTATATGATCTCAGGTTTCACACTAGCAACCCCTTACCAGACGATGAAATTGCCAGGTGACTAACTAATGTAGACATTGGTCGTTGTGCCCTGTCAATTGTTGACTCCATCCAACCACGAGAGGCAAGGAGGGGATTCCATTCTTAACGTGCTTTTCCACTCTAAAACAATCGTCAAGCGAAAAAGAAGAACATAGAAAGACAATTTCTAGTCACATGATCACTCATACAATTGTTTTATGTGCTATCTAAATTTAATGACAAGTTCTTCTGTCTAATCTGACAAGCATTGAATTTATCCAACTAAATTCTTCTACATGGATTTTAATCGAATTCTGACTCATCAATTTGTAACATCCTTAAATAAATCATATAAGACGAGGGCCAAGACCTTAGGGATCGGTGCCATAAATATGGATTATTAACATTAAATGACATAGAAAATCGAGTCGGTTTCTTATATTTAGTTTATCGATCCAATACATACATACATACATACATACATACATACATATATATTTATCCGTTTTTTCATTATTATTATTGAGTTGAAATCATTCATTGCCCTCGTGGTCTCAATGTAAGTCACTAAGCCTATTCTTGTCTTCATTGGGAGAGAAACTAAACTTATTCTTTTTAATGTAATAACCGTCTCTTTTCTCTAACAATTTTCATAATATCAGTTGTAAAACTGAGGCTCTGATATTAAACTTGTCTTCTCATCTATCAACAATGACTAAATGGGAAAGGTAACGTAAGAAAAATGTTTTGCTCATGAAATTTGCTATTATTGTTGATATTTGGCAGATTAAATAATGATCGCACAACATATTTAATTTGATTTTGGAAAAATTGTAGCCATCAATAGGTCAATCACAAGAGGAAAATAATGTGGTAATTCACAGTTTTCTTTCTAAGGGGTGCAAATAGAATAAAAAAGACTCGAAATTGGAGGTTCAATATGACAAAGTCTGAGATATTCCATTTATTCCATAGATCCGAAAAAAAAAAAAAAAAAACTAAATGCGAAGAGACGCCCATCCGTAGATGTTGCCCATCATAAAACGCTTCATCATCTTCTAGCATTACTGTTATCTCCGCTCTCCTTGTGCTTCTTAAGAGCTAAGAAAAAATGTCTGGTTCTCAATTTTCCTTCGTTCATCCTCTTCGTCTATTATACCGTTCACGGTCGTGCCATCATGAGAGCTTGGGCAAAACATCTAGAAAAAGGGGTCCTACTTTTCTGTATTCTTAATGAAACGAAATTAAGTTTTTTTTTTTAATGGTGAATTACGTGACATGTTTTGATAAATAAATGAATTTAGAGCCTAGGGGAATACCATGACAAAAAGATTTGTTTGTGGTCTCTGTAAAAGAAATTGAAGCATAGCTCCAAAGTCCAACAGTACAGACAAAGACTCAAGACTTTTAGCCCGAATCCGGGATCACGGGACACGTACATTGTTCATACACTGTTGTGGTCAGTTGTGCTTTTTCTCAGACTCCAAACCTCATTAAATACTCGAAACCACCAGCAACCATCGATATAATTAATTCACAATGAGGACATTGAGGTGTCTCCAACTCTCCTTACCCACAAGCAATGTAATTTAGCTCAATCGATTTTCAAAATTTGATACATGAATGGTAGTTTCTTTTTTCTAAAAAGTATAGTGAATGGGACCGCATAAAAATATGTAATAATTAAGACCCAACTTTTGTGTATAGCCTAAATGTGATTATAGAAATGAGCGGACCACAAATGGAATTGAATCTTTGATTCTCGTTAATGACAAGTTCAATGATATAACACAATAACATTCCTCCATTCACTTCCTTGCAGTATCGTCCTTTGCTATTGCTAGGTGAGTTCCTACATATATCTTCTTAGCCATGCAAACTTCCACCCTATCTTTTCCAACATATGGCATTAGACAAACAAAAGAGTCGCAAACATAATAAATGTTTGGATTAGTGACCTCCTACTGGTAGTTAAGTGAGTGGAAATAAGAGAGTATTTAGTTTAAATACATATAATTTAATATTTTGGCCCTAGAGGGCATAACTATATTGTTGGTTTTTTTGGGTAAAACAAGAAAAATATTACTTTTCCTTATCACACATAGAAAAAAGTTTGGAGTAATTGGGCCATTCCATAAGTGTGGAAGTCTTCCAACTTGTTCAAATTAAGATGACTGGCTCTGGGCTAGATCCCATAATACCCTCATGCGAGTGTGCAATTAGTACTTTGCATGCTTCCCGATCATAATTAGCGTCAATAATCATTTTTTTTCGTGTGGTTATTTTGCTAATTTTAATTAGGCGTGTCATGACCTTTGAAAAGTTCTATTTGTTCAATTGATATTTTACTGGGATTTATGAAATTTGAAATAAAATGTTATATCATCATCATCATCATCATCATCAATATCATCATCATTTGGGTTTTCAACGCGTTTTTTAAGGACGTATTTGTTCACTTTGCACCCTTTTTGGAAGGGTTGCTTGTGTTCAAAAGGCACAAGGCTATGATAAATAGGTCGGTTTTTGGTCTTAATGATTATCAAGTCTTGTCGAGTTTTCTTTCTAAAAATGGAGCTTTCTTTCTAATTATTTCCTTTTAAGAGTTTATGGAGACGTACCGGAATTGCTGTATAGTATTCTCATTCGATATTTTGTTGTATTTTAGAGGATTTTTGCCAATAGCCGTTGGCAATGTTGCAGGGGTAAATAACTCCTTATAAAGAAAATCATCATTGTTCAAATGTGATGATATTATGGGACAAAGACCATATCATTGAGTCAATTACATGCTTTCACATGCCTGGATTGCTTAATCTTCCTTCTTCCTAATTAAATGAGGATACTTAGCTCTGCACTTTGAACATAGGAAAAATTTCAAAAAAGGACCCGAAGTGCCTTTATTTTCTCAAATAAAGGCTCGAAGTGGACTTTATTTCAAATAAGGACTTGAAGTGGTTTTGGTTGTTTCAAATAAGGACCCGACCTCATGGGTTGTTGGCCGGCTAAATTTTTCGCTCGGTCAAGGGTATTTTCGCCATTTGGCATTTTTTTTTTTTTTTTTTTTTTTTTGGTTCTTCTTCTTCCTCTTTGCCGGTGGCCAGATACTTATAGAGGGCTAGGCGAGGGTCCCCTACGTTGGCGAGGGCCACCCACGCCGGCCACAGGCAAGGGACGGCCTCGCCTAGGCATGGCGACCCTCGCTAAGGGGCCATCCACGAGGGCCGCCCTCGCCGGACCTAGGCGAGGCTAACCCTCCCCATGGGGTGGCCTCACCCGTGGCTGCTGGTAAGGGCCGGCAAGGGCCTAGCCCTCATCGGCTGTGGGCGAGGCCACCCTTTCTAGAGCCCTCGTCGGCCGCGGGCAAGGTTGACCCTTGTGCTTGGGGCTAGCAAGGGTTGACCTCATGAATGGCCCTTGGGCGAGGGTGGCCACGCCTAGGTAAGGTCGTCCCTCGCCTAGCCCTCTGTGGGCATCGGCTGAAGAAGAACAAAAAAAAAAAAAAAAAAAAAAAAGAAGAAAGAAAGAAAAAAGGAATTGGCAAATGGCGAAAATACCATTGACTGTTGGAAAGTTAGGTCTTTATATGAAACAGACATAACTACTTAATGCCCTTATTTGAAATAAACATAACCACTTCAAATTATCATTTGAAATAACATCCACTTTAGGTTTTTATTTAAGAAAGTGATGGCACTTCAGGTCCTTATTTAAAACAAGATTCACTTCGGGCCATTATTTGAGAAAATGAGGGTACTTCGGATCCATTTTTGGAATTTTTCACCTAAACATATATAGATTCTTGAGGTGGTGATGGTGGCGGCGGCCCTTCTCCATCTCCTCAGGGTTTTATATTCACGATGCACATTCTCGAGGTGGTGATGGTGGAGACGCCCATCCGTAGATGTTGCGCATCATAAAACGCTTCATCATCTTCTAGCATTACTATTATCTCCGCTCTCCTTGTGTTTCTTAAGAGCTAAGAAAAAAATGTCTGGTTCTCAATTTTCCTTTGGTTCATCCTCTTCGTCTATTATACCGTTCACGGTCGTGCCATCACGAGAGCTTAGGCAAAACATCTAGAAAAAGGAGTCCTACGTTTCCGTATTCTTAATGAAACGAAATTAAGTTTTTTTTTTTAATGGTGAATTACGTGACATCTTTTGATAAATAAATGGAATTAGAGCCTAGGGGATTACAATGACAAAAAAGATTTATTTATGGACTCTGTATAAGAAATTGAAGCATAGCTCCAAGCAACAGTAGAGACAAAGACTCAAGACTTTTAGCCCGAATCCGGGATCACGGGACACGTACATTGTTCATACACTGTTGTGGTCAGTTGTGCTTTTTCTCAGACTCCAAACCTCATTAAATACTCGAAACCACCAGCAACCATCGATATAATTAATTCACAATGAGGACATTGAGGTGTCTCCGACTCTCCTTACCCATATTTACAAGCAATATCATTCAGCTCAACCGATTTTCAAAATCTAATAAATGAATGATAGTTTCTTCTTTCGAAAAAGTATAGTGAATGGGACCCGCATAGAAATATGGGGACATGTAATTAAGACCCAACTTTTGTGTACAGCCTAAATGTAATTACTGATATGACCGGACCACATATGGGATTGAATCCTTAATTCTCATTGATGACAATTCAAATGATATAACACAAGAACATTATTCCAATTACTTCCTTGCAGTGTTGTCCTTTGCTATTGCTAGGCGAGTTCCTGCATATAGCTTCTTAGCCATGCAAACTTCCACCCTATCTTTTCCAACATATGGCATTAGACAAGCAAAAGAGCCGCAAACATAATGAATGTTTGGATCAGTGACCTCCTACTGGTAGTTAAGTGAGTGGAAATAAGAGAGTATTTAGTTTAAATACATAAAATTTAATATTTTGGCCCTAGAGGGCATAACTATATTGTTGGTTTTTTTGGGTAAAACAAACAAAATATTACTTTTCCCTATCACACATAAAAAAAGTTTGGAGTAATTGGGCCATTCCATAAGTGTGGAAGTCTTCTAACTTGTTCAAATTAAGATGACTGGCTCTGGGCTAGATCCCATAATACCCTCATGCGAGTGTGCAATTAGTACTTTGCATGCTCCCCGATCATAATTAGCGTCAATAATCAAATTTTTTTTTTTTTTTCATGTGGTTATTTTGCTAATTTTAATTAGGCGTGTCATGACCTTTGAAAAGTTCTATTTGTTCAATTGATATTTTACTGGGATTTATGAAATTTGAAATAAAATGTTATATCATCATCATCATCATCATCAATATCATCATCATTTGGGTTTTCAACGCGTCTTTTAAGGACGTATTTGTTCACTTTGCATTTTTGGAAGGGTTGCTTGTGTTCAAAAGGCTATGATAAATGTAAGTTTTTGGTCTTAATGATTATCAAGTCTTGTCGAGTTTTCTTTCTAAAAATGGAGCTTTCTTTCTAATTATTTCCTTTTGAGAGTTTATGGAGACATACCGGAATTGCTATATAGTATTCTCATTCGATATTTTGTTGTATTTTAGAGGATTTTTACTAGTAGCCATTAGCAATGTTGCGGGGTAGATAACTTCTTTAAAAGAAAATCATCATTGTTCAAATGTGATGATATTATGGGACAAAGACCATATCATTGAGTCAATTACATGCTTTCACATGCCTGGATTGCTTAATCTTTCTTCTTCCTAATTAAATGAGGATACTTAGCCCTGCACTTTGAACATAGGAAAAATTTCAAGAAAAGACTCGAAGTGCCTTTATTTTCTCAAATAAATGCTTGAAGTGGACTTTATTTCAAATAAGGACTTGAAGTGGTCTTGGTTGTTTCAAATAAGAGCTTGAAGTGATTTTGGTTGTTTCAAATAAGGACCTGACCTCATCGTTTGTTGGCCAGCTAAATTTTTCGCTTGGTCAAGGGTATTTTTGCCATTTGGCATTTTCCCTTTTTTTCTTTTTTTTTTTTTTTTGTTTTTTTTTTTCTTCTTCCTCTTTGCCGGTGGCTGGATACTTACAGAGGGCTAGGCGAGGGTCGCCCATGTTGGCGAGGGCCACCCACGTCGGCCATAGGCAAGGGACGGCCTCACCTGGGCATGGCGACCCTCGCCAAGGGGCCATCCACAAGGGTCGCCCTCGCCAGCCCTAGGCGAGGCTAACCCTCCCCACGGGGTGGCCTCACTCGTGGCTGCTTGTAAGTGCTGACGAGGGCCTAGCCCTCATCAGCCGTGGGCGAGGCCACCTTTGCTAGAGCCCTCGTCAGCTACGGGCAAGGCCGACTCTCGTGCTTGGGGCTGGCAAGGGTTGACCTTGCGATTGGCCCTTGGGTGAGGGTGGCCACACCCAGGTAAGGTCGTCCCTTGTCTAGCCCTTTGTGGGCATCGGCCGAAGAAGAACCCAAAAAAAAAAAAAAAAAAAGGAAAGAAAAAAGAAAAAAAAGAAATTGACAAATGTCGAAAATACCCTTGACTATTGGAAAATTAGGTCTTTATATGAAACATATATAACTACTTCATGCCCTTATTTGAAATAAACATAACCACTTCAAGTCATCATTTGAAATAACATCCATTTCAGGCTCTTATTTGAAAAAGTGATGGCACTTCGGGTTCTTATTTAAAACAAGATTCATTTCGGGCCATTATTTAAGAAAATGAGGGTACTTCGAATCCACTTTTGGAATTTTACCCTGAACATATATAGATTCTCGAGGTGGTGATGGTGGCGACGGCCCTTCTCCATCTCCTCAGGGTTTTATATTCACGATGCACATTCTCAAAGACAAATGTGACATTGAGTTATTTAACATGAAGTGAATTTGAGAAAGAATACTATTAAATACTAAACATTTAAAATTCTACCTTAGAAAACTTTATCTTAGCATTTAAAATACTCGTCACAAGAAGGTCTGTCTTAAAAAGGAAAATTTCGAGTCCACATATACCCTACTAATACCATGGTTCGAAGTAAGTCGTTAGCCAAAGCATAAATGATTTGAAGCCGAAAGACCCAAAGCGAGTATACGATGAAGTCTCGGATGTTCCATTTGTTTCGCGGATTTGAAACGAAGCTAAATGCCATGGGTTTTATTAAACCAAGATAATGACAATGTCCTTCACCCAATTGTGACTATAATAATTCAAGCAATGACAACATTCCACCAAAATGTTTGCTTTAGCCAAAGAAATGGAAATGTTTGCTTTAGCCAAAGAGTTTACTTTCCCTTTTCCATGGATGATACAAAGCCAAAGCCAGATTGGAGGTAATATCGGTGGGACACTCCATGAAGGCATGTCTGCGTCCAACCAAGGCAATTTGTGCCAAGAAGTGATTGATGCGGGAGCATCCAACGTAGCTCCATGGACCAACTCAGAACCATCAGTGACCGTCCGAAAAAGCAATGCTACAATCCTTAAGCCTGACTCATTTTCTTCTTTTGCCCTTTTTCTTCAAGATCCCCAAACAATTATCTGAACTTGCAAGAAATCACGTGGTTCGTGATTCATATTCTGTCCTAAAAGATGTTGGCGGAAAGTTCACATTGGTGTCCACACTTGATCTACAGCTCGTCTTTTCATTCAAAATTGACCGATCGGGTGTTTGTTGGTGAGTTCGTGCACATTTATCAATTAGGATATGTTTGGTAATCATTTTACTTCCACGAACGATTCTTGCTTAGAGACAATTTTTTTATTCTATTTCTAAAAATAATTTCTGAGCATTTCAAGACACTTACGAAACGGTCTAAAATTTTTATTTCTAAAATAGAAATACATTTGAAAAAAATCCTTAAACTTTTTAGTCCAAACCATTTTCTTTTAATCTTTTAATAATTTTATTAAAATTTTCTCTTTTTTCTTTTTGATTTTCTTTTTCCCTTTTCATCTCCTCCTTCCTTTGGTTGCAAAAGCATCGCCGACCTATAGCAACCTGAGCCAAGGCGAGGCTCGTCAGCCTTAGCCTCACTGTAAGCTGGGTGAGTGCCCGAGCCTTAGGAGCGTTGCTGGCCATGGCCAAGACCGGCAACCTGCCAAAAGGAAGAAGAAGAAGAAGAAAAATAGGAGAGAGAAGAAAAGAGAAGAGAACAGAAAAATTTTTTTGGCTTGATTTTGGAATTATTCTCAGAAACAAGAAGCAATTTTTTTCTACTTCTTGATTTTATTCTACATTTATTTCAAATGGATTTCTATTTTTATTTTTGTTTTGAGGAACAAAAAAATAAAATAAGATATTGTTTGGAGTGTTACTAGACAGAGTCTTATTCTACCAACATTAGAGAAATAAACTTACATGAAATCACATTTGGTGAGTTCCTGCACATTTGTCAATTATTCTACCGACAGTAGAGAAATAAACTTACACCGACTCATTTTCTTCTTTTGACCTTTTTCTTCAAGGTCCCATATAATTATTGAACTTGCACGAAATCGCGTAGTTCCTGATTCACGTTCTGTCCTAAAAGATTTTGGCAAAAATTGAGTCATGTTGGTGTCCTACACTTGATGTTTCGTCTCTTGATTCAAAATTTGACTGATCTAATGTCTATCACATGGACTCGTTTCTTCTTTTGCCCTTTTTCTTCAGGGTCCCCGCACAATTATCTGAGCTTGCACGAAATCATGTGGTTCGTGATTCACGTTCTGTCCTAAAAGATTTTGGCAGAAAGTTGAGTCACGTTGGTGTCCTACACTTGATGTACAGCTCTCATCTCTTCATTCAAAATTTGACTGATCGGATGTCTATCACGCGGACTCATTTCTTCTTGTGCCCTTTTTCTTCAAGGTCCCCACACAATTATCTGAACTTGTACGAAATCACTTGGTTCGTGATTCACGTTCTGCCCTAAAAGGTTATGGCAGAAAGTTAAGAGTCATGTTAGGCCCTGTTTGTTAACGTTCTTTATTTTTGTTTATGAACAAAATTTCTATTTTTTTGTTTCAGGAAATAAAAAAAGAACATAAATGCATTTGTTTGTATTTTTATTCAAAATCTATTTATTTTTTGTTCTCAAGAACACATTTGGAACAGAAACAAGAAACAAACAAACTTTCTCTTTCCTCTCTTTTTCTTCTATTTTTTTTCTTTTTTTTTTCTTTTTTCTTTGGCTGCTCACCGGCCTCGGCCATAGCCGGCGACCGGCCGTCGAGGGCCGGCGTCGCCGGTGGCTCGGCGAGCTCAGGCTCACCGGATCTGGGTGAGCTCGAGCTCGCCTAGGCAAGGTGAGGCCGAGCCTCGCCGGCATGGGGCAAGGCTGGGCGAGGCCGCCGGCCCTCATTTGCCGGTTGCCGGCTATAGCCGAGACCAGCGACCGGCCAAAAGAAGAAAAAAAGAAAAAAGAAAAAAGAAAGAAAAATAAGAAAAATAAAATAAAAATATTAAAAAATTAAAGAAACAAAAAAATAACACAAATTTACCAAATGTGTTTCTATTCATTTTTTATTCCCAGAATAAGTTTACGAAACGCGTTTTTTTATTCAAAAATTGTTCCATGGAACATAAACACTTTTTTCTATTTCTGTTCTCTGGAATAATTTTTAAACAGAAATGTTACCAAACGCGCCCTTAATGTCCTACACTTAATGTACAGCTCTCGGCTATTCATTCAAAATTGACTGATCGGATGCCTATGAGACGGACTCGTTTTCTTCTTTTGCCCTTTTTCTTCAGGTTCCCACACAACTATCTGAGCTTGCAGGAAATCACGTGGTTCGTGATTCACGTTCTGTCCTAAAAGATTTTGGCAGAAAGTCGAGTCACTTAGGTGTCCTACACTTGGTGTACAACTCGTCTCTTCATTCAAAATTGACTGATTGAATATTTGTTGGTGAGTTCCTGCACATTTGTCAATTATTGTGGTTCGTGATTCACGTTCTGTCCTAGGAGAGAAATAAACTTTCAGAGCACTTCAATTAATAGCTTATTTAATTGTACTTAAAATGGTTTACCAATTTCCTTGCAAAATTTGAAATCAAGTAGGTGTTTTAAGCTTCGAAAAATGATTAGTACATGTATAGGACATTCTAGTATGTTGACCTAGATCTCAGATGTTTAATATTAAAAATTTTTAAATTGCGAGAGCCATGAGAAAATAAAAAAATTTAAGTAACGTCATTTTTTTGTTCTTCTTGCCATTTTTTGAAGTAAATTCTCCATGCCCGTTAAAAGCAGAGGTTTTTTTGTTCTTCTTGCCATTTTTTTGAGTTTCTATGAAATAATTCTAGAATCGCTGGTCGTAGCTTAGGTTATGTGGATGAGAATTCTGTTTATAGTAACTAAACCGAAAAAGAAAAAAGTCTATCCAAAGTGAGTACATCTAGATCAAGCGAATAACTACATACATGAAACTTGTAAAATTTTCTCCATCTGACGTTAATTTTATGAGGTCGGTACCCAAATCAGCAGACTTCATTAACACATGACGTTGAACATTTAGTTCAACTAACTAATCAAATCGATTGTTTCGCGAAACCCACTCTCGCTCCCCAACGCAGCAAATCTTGGGTCAAAATGTGCAAATGTACATATTAAGATGGTTCCTTGCTTATTTATCCAAAGACATTGTTGATAAAAACTCTTAATATATTTTAGAGTTGACAAAACTATCCATAACTTATATCAATCTTGATAAATGCAAGAGTTGTTTGTGTTTCAAGTAATATCCGTGTCAACGGGACCTTTAATATGATTAGTGAAAAGACTCTAATTGACTAGAAGAACCTATAGGGAGTTTATATATAAACTTAGAAATGTGAAGGTGTTAAGTTTACAGGATCTATATCACTATCACACTTGAAGCGTTCCGAGAAGAATAGTTGAATATAACCGGGAAGCCAGATATAATCAGAGTTGGATATCAGCATAGTATTGTGATAACTTAATATAATCAGAAGCTCGGTGAAAGCCTGATGTCACTACACTATGGCTGTGTTTGGGAACTACATTCCCAAGTATCTTTGGACACCAAAAGGCCTTTTGGCCAAGTATTAGGTGTTTGGGGAATTTTTTGGAAACCCCATTGAGCCAAAGCTAGCCTTCTGAAGGTTGAAAGCTTGGGCTTTCAGCTTTGGCTTTGGCTTTGTTTCGCCCTTCTACTGTTCATCTTCTTCATTCACGTTCGGATTGTGCAGGGCTGCTAAGGGCGGGCGACGGACTAGCAAAAGGCTGGTGACGGTCACGGCGACCATTGTCGGTGGGTCACGCGACCTCCGGCGGGTATCTAGGCCGCATGACCCAGATTTGGGTCGCAGGAGGTTGCGCGACCTCGCGGCAACCAGATTTGGGTCGCGTCGGCGCCAGAGGTAGATCTGGTTGCCGCGAGGTTGTGCGACCTCCGCGAACCCAGATCTGGTCGCCTCGAGGTCGCGCGACCTCCGGCGAACCCAGATCTGGTCGCCTCGAGGTCGCGCGACCTCCGCGAACCCGATCCGGTCGCCTCGAGGTCGCGCGACCTCCGCGGACCCGGATCCGGGTCGGGTGACCTCTCGTGAAGGGCCGCTAGGGGTCGCCTGACCCCAAGCAGCCCTCGCCGAAGGTTGCCCAACCCCAGGTGGCCCTTGCCGGAGGTTGCCCGACCCCAAGTGGCCCTCGCCGGTTGTCTCCGGAGGCCGCGCCTGGTCGGCCAACTTTTTATTTTTTATTTTTTTCTTTTTGTATTAATCACCAAAGTCATTTGTAAATTTATCTCTCCAAACACCATTTCACACAAAGGCATTTTACAATGGACTTTCAAATTATAATTTGTTAAACATAATTTGCATTTTGGAAAATCCCTTTAACTCAAAGTCCTTTACATTTTTTCAAAGGCTTTGCCCAAAGATCCAACTAAACGCACCCATAGCTAGTGACCATGGATATAAGTGGACAACTTATATTACTTGGAACGATAATTTTGTCACGATCTTCAAGATAATTTTTCAGAGATATTTCATCTCATGCTTTGACAGCTTATGATCTTATATGGATTCCTAAATTAGAAGATTTTGATTGACCATCAATCTAATGATTATCTATGCAGAATAAGTCAAATTGTGTGATATATCTTGACCAATTGCATTCATCTCGAAGGCAAGATACTTTCCTTAGCAGAAGTACTCTACTTTTGGAAACTAAGATTTGATTGTATGGGCGACTAAGTGTATGGAAATTTTGATTAATTGATCTCAACGGCTACCTTAATCTTCTCAATAGTTGTCCAATGGCCATATTGAAGATTGATCCTCTTGAAGATTATCCAATTGGAAGATGATACTGAGGAGAATAGAAGAAGCTGAAGATGATACTGAGGAGAATAGAAGAAGCCCAAGGCATTAGAGAGAGAGATTTATCAAGAGTTAATAATTCCAAATTTCAAGAGAGCTTTACATTCTTTTTTCTATTGTGTTTTGTGAGCTTTAACATTGTAGTTGGTAGGAGTGTGAAAGTTTGCTCGCAGGTGTGAGATTATGAGATCTATAAGCTTGGATATAAGTAGCATTGGCTTCGAGAAGAAGTCTTAAGTACAAGCAGCACATTCGACTATAATTTCTCAACAATTGACAAGTAGAATCTAGCCAGTAATATATTAGTATTGATAATTGACATAGGCTTGCACCAAGCCAAACCACTATAAGCTTTTTTTGCTTAGTTTTCTATCTACTTGTCTATGCTCATTTATTGCTTGATGGTAGCACTACACTAAATTTCTTGATGTAACCAGATCTTGCTTATATCAACACTTTGTTGCACCCGGTTTAGCATATATCAAACTTCACTGTCTTCATTCCGCAATATTTTGTCAAATTTATTGAAATCACCTATTCACCCCTCTAGGTGATACTGTTAACCAACATTAAACAATATGTATCCAAAATCCCAAGAACGTAAAAGAAGTTGTGAACTAAACATTCCATGAATTTTAATGATAATTAGGGCTATGCAACCGGTTCGATTCTACCCAAGAATCGGACCAATCGGCCATGGAAACAGGTCCAGTTCCTAGTTCAAAATTTAGAACTGGAACTGCATTGATAAGTTTTAAGTTCTAGGTGCTGAACCCACCCACCCACCTTGGAACCGGCGATTAGAAGTTGTTTCATGAAGTTGGAAGAAGATGAATTATCTTTATTAAAATAACTTCCACATCACTTTATATTTTTATTTGTTTTGTATGATATTTTACTTTGAACAGTTTTGTTACTCATACTATCTTGTTGTAATTGCTATTTGTTTCGGTTTTTAGAAAAATTGAATAAAAAAAAAACTAGTTATCTGGTTAAACCCTAGATTTGGATCGGAAAAATAAGGTAGGTTCTAGGACAAACAAAATAATTCTCGGATCTTAAAAACTAGGAACCAATTTTAATAAGGTAGGTTCTATATTCTAGATCTGAAACTTATCAATCCTAAAATTGATCACCCCTTGTGGCAATGATAATGGTAATGTGCTTCCACAAGATAACGGATAACGTGGACCGGCCATTCTGCTTGAGATAATGATAATATTCTTTCACTCAATTATTATGTACATCACAAGATAATTATAATTCCCTTTCGATGGAAAACTTTCACTCAATTATGATGTCGATTCAACCAATGACAGAAGTCCACCCGACCTTTTGCTTCAGCCAAAGAGTTTACTTTCCCTCTTGTGTGGATGATACAAGCCGGGGCCAAATTGGAGTCGATAAAAGTGGAATGCTCCAAAGAAGGCTTGTTTGGCTCCCATCAAAGCAAGTAGCCATAGGTTCTCTTCAAACCAGAAATCTCTCAGTATATCTTTTTTTTCCTCCTTTTTTGAAGTTATGATTGCATGAGAAAAAATGTCACAAATAGTTCTTGAACTTTCATTTAATGTTCAATTTCATCCCTAAGCTTTCAATTTGCTCAATTTGTTCCTTGAACTTTCATCTAATATTCAATTTCATCAATCAGCTTCAATTTGCTTAATTTGATCCCCGAACTTCATCTAATATACCATCTAATCCCTAACTATTTGAAAATTGACCAATTTTCATTTTTTTTAATACCAAACTCTTTTTTTATAAATAAAAAAAACCAAACTGGGTTTTTTTTTTTTTTCGAAAAAATATCACATTGATGCAAAGTAATAAAGGTCAATATTTCTTTCCTTTCTCCATATTAAAAACAAATGGAAAAAGGGACAGTAATAATAAACAAATGTGAATCTTGCATTTTGATTTTTTTTTTTTTTTGTATATGCAAATTTCTTGAATAATGTACAAAAGCCCATCAATCGATTTTTTTTTTTATGGACTTCACCGAAAAAGGAAAAATCGATTGATGGACTTTTGTACATTATTCAAGTAATTTGCATATACAAAAAAGAAATCAAAATGCAAGATTCACCTTTGTTTATTATTACTGTCCCTTTTTCCATTTGTTTTTAATATGGAGAAATGAGAGAAATATTTACCTTTATTACTTTGCATAAATGTGGTATTTTTTCGACCAAAAAAAAAAAAAACCAGTTTGGTATTTTTTTATTTATAAAAAAACAGTTTGGTACTAAAAAAAGGAAATTGGTCAATTTTCAAATAGTTAGGAACTAGATGGAACATTAGATGAAAGTTCAAGGACCAGATTGAGCAAATCGAAAGCTCATGGATGAAATTGAACATTAGATGAAAGTTCATGGATTAAATTGAGCAAATTGAAAGCTCAGGGATGAAATTGAACATTAGATGAAAGTTTAAGGACCATTTCGACGAATGATATGGTTCAAATTTATAATTTCATATAAAATCCTCTCTTCGATATATTTAGTGATTTTGCATCAATTCAAGACAGATCAACTTAGTTGAAGAACTCAATAGCTCTACAAAATATCAGACAAACATTTATATTGAGAATTAACAAAATCATATAGTACCCATTGAATTGGATGAAATATACACTTTTAGTTATGACAGAGTCATATTTGGATCCCAATGTTTCTCACTTGAAACAATCTTAGGATTTTGCTCACCATTTTATAAAGGAGTCTTATACAATTCTTTATAATTAATACACATGCATAGGGCGGTTTGCATTCATTAATTATAGTACACTGAGCCGAATAATAGAAAAATCCACATCATTTGATAAAATTATATATTTTTGTTGAAGAATGGATTGATATTATTCAATTAGATCAGTCATTAAACATTATAAAGGATTCATTCCTTATTTACAGAGCCATAAAAATAACAAACCGATTCGAATCAAAGAACATAAGGATCAATTTAACCAACATTAAAGTTTACAGATGAAGTGGAGCATTGACTAGGAATTAGAGGATTAAATTTTGTTATTGTCTCTTCATTTTATTCAAATAATCTCCATTGGATTTTTCTTATTACTCTAGATGAACCATGTACATTTAGGTTGGTGGTAAGTTCTTAATCAATTCGAGGAAAAAGTAGTCTTTGGCTGAAGTCACAAAGAAATTCTCTCAAAATGTAGAGTTCCCTCTCTACCGCCATGGTAGTTTCCCAGAACAACCCTAAAGTGACGATGTCGTTGCAAATCTTAACTCCTTTTAATTCCCCCCTAATTCTACCATTCAGCATCCCTCATAACTCTGGCACCTTCGCGATACAGCTTGTCCGTTCTTTCTACAGCGCTTTTTGACGGTGCAATTGGGGTCGCTTTCGCCCCCATCTCGTCTGGGTTTTTCTGATTGTTCTTTTTCATCTTTGACCGCACCATTGGCCCATCTCTGAGTCATTACATGCAGTTGATATCTACATCTAAGCCTCTTTTGCACTTTGCCTAGCATCGTGTACTATGGAAGCAGGCGACTTCGAGGAAGATTCTCGCCTAGCTGCTCTATGTTCTAGGTTGGGCTGACTTTGCTCCGCTCACGAGCTTGAAGTTTGGGATGACTTGCCGTCATGAGAGAAGATCGAGGAATGTAAGCTTACTTTAGTAGGTAAAATTCCCTCTAATCCATCAATTAACTTCCAAGCATTCCAAAATACCCTTAAACATGCATGGAGAACAGAACAAGTAGAAATTACTCAACATGATGCTGGTTTATACATAGCTACGTTTCAATCTGAAGGAGACAAGAATAGAATATTAGAGGGTGGATGGTGGTTATTCTCTAGTCACTTGGTTATATTCAAGCCTTGGGTCCCCAATACGCCATTACACTATTACGACTTTTCGACTTGTGTCTTTTGGGTCCAAGTTTACAGCCTACCGCTTGAGTGGGCCTCGAATCAGATGCTAAGGAAAGCTATGAAGCATGTGGGATGAGTATTAGAGGTCAAAATGGATTCAAGGGAAGGTTCATATTTCAGATCAGGCAGAGTAAGGGTGGAAATGGATTTACAGATGCCTTTAAAGATAGGACACTTAATTTGCATTGATGGCAAAACTATCTCATTAGATTTCAGATATGAGAGACTCCCACATTTCTACTACTCATGTGGTAGGCTATGCCACTATGCAGCGTATTGTTCGGAAATTCCATTCACAGAGGCAAAGCTGGTTGGCAAGGATAAAATGGCCTATGGACAATGGCGTGCAGAGGTTAAAGAACACAAGTCCTTATTGGATTACATTCTATGGTGACCAGGAACAACCCACTGTTATAGAGGAAATGGTCCCAGAAACTCTTCCTGTTCTGACCATTAAGGCTCCAACTCTTCCCCCCCAATGAGAACAAAGAAGCGAATGGTCCTCTTATCTCTACGATGCAATTTGAGCCTGCTGGCAAGTCAGCTGTCAATCTATCTAAACATGATATGACCACTGTAAATCCCAAACAGAAAGGCATTATGGTTCCTTACCTGACTGACAAAGAGAAAACAGATGGGAAGTCACAGGAACTAGTTATTCCCCAGGTAGCACTTGAGACTCGGCAGCAAACACAAGACTAGCAACAGCACCAGTATCTTCACCCAAGCTTTGTGTCCTCATCAACTTCCACGGGGGCCTTGATTATTGCTCCATTACGGATGAAAGGGATTCAAGAGCAAAGTTTGCCTATACCTTTTTAGAGGAAGGTGAAGCACTCACGAGTCTCAACAAAAGCAGCTACTACAAAGAAACTGAAGCGTTATAACCCGTATGAATCACGACCAAATCTAAGAGACGATCTCGATGAGGCTCAATTACTCGATACGTCGATATTTATGGCTGAAGAGCACAGTAAAGGGGCTGAGGTGGCTTGCCTTCAAAAGCCACCAACAGTAAAATGAAGCTGCTAAGTTAGAACTATCAGGGTCTGGGGTTTGCCCTGACAGTTTGGGCTCTCAAGGCCCTAGTGGTTAAAGAAAGACTAGATCTCGTGTTTTTGATGGAGATTAAGAACGGTTCAGAAAAGCTCACAAAAATTCAGAATAGGCTCAACTACATAATTCTTTTTTGGTGAATCCCATTGGCTCAGCGGGGGGTTGGCTATATTCTGGCATGCACACATTTCTATCAGAGTAATACACTCAAATCAGGATTTCATAGACTTGTTATGTACTGACTCGGGGAATCACATACCTATACGTGTGACTTGCGTTCATGCACCAACAGTACTTCAGCTTCGACAGCCGTGCTGGGATGTCCTTCGACAAATTGCTACGTCTCACTCTTCATTGTGGATATGTGTTGGTGATTTCAACGAGGTAACTTACCATTGGGAGAAGGTAGGAAAGAAGTTAGCTGACTTTAATCGTATGAATTCATTCAGAGAGATGTTACATGATTGCTCTTTAATTGCTATGGAGAGTAAATGATGCATCATTTACCTGGATGAATAACTGTCAAGGGGAATAAATAATCAAAGAGCGTTTGGACAGGGTTCTGAGCAACCTGGATTGGAGAATCGCTTTCCCAGAAGTTGAGGTGTGTGCCTTACCAGCGATAGGTTCGGATCATAGTCCTCTTCTACTAAATACTAGAGGCCCCCACAACCAGACACGACGAGACCTTTGACCTTTGAAGCATTTTGGTTACAACACCCGGACTACAGGAAGATCATCTCTAACTCATGGAAATATGCTACTAACGCTGGTTTTGATCTGCCACATAAATTAAAACATGTCAGCTTAGCACTTACCTCGTGGAGTCGCCGAACCTTTTCCAATGCAAAACAAAGAATTGACGAGCTACAATATATGCTTCAACAGATTACAAATCAAACAGACATACCCTATGATAAAGAGAAAGCAACAAAAATCAAGTTAGATATTTAGTAGCTTTGGTAGCAAGAGGAGCAGTTTTGGGCTATGCGATCACAGATTAGCTGGTTAAAATGGGGTGACAAAAACACTAAATTTTTCCATGCCACCACCATCCAGAGGAGACAAAGGAATCGCATTACGATGCTTATGGACGCTGAACAAAGTTGGGTAAGGGATGAAGCCACTCTTAAAGAAATGATTCAGACTTACTTCTCCAATATATATACCACAGTGGGTTCTCGTGACTTTGAACCAATACTTGATCAATATCACTGTATTGTAACACCTGAAATGAATACCGCCCTCATAGCCATGGTTACTAAGGATGAGATCCGTACTGTAACTTTTCAACTAGGTGCGAACAAGGCCCCAGGGCCTGATGGACTAAATGGCCTATTTTATCAATCCAACTGGGATATCCTACAAGATGAGGTGAGTCTCTAGGTTCAAAATTTTTTTACTTTAGGTTTGATGCCTTTGGATCTAAATAAGATTGCTGTAGCCTTGGTACCGAAGATACCTCTCCCTCAAAGTTTGGACCACTACCGTTCTATTAGCCTCTGTAATTATGCCTACAAAATTATTTCTAGAGTTCTTGCTAACCGACTAAAACCTATACTACCTCACCTGATCTCAACCGAACAATAAGCTTTTGTTAGTGGGCGACAAATCCAAGACAATATCCTAATTGTCTAGGAGATTCTCCATCAAATAAAATCAGGAAATGACGACGAAATTTCTTGGCAATCTTAAAAATGGACATGCATAAAGCATACGACAGGGTGGAATGAGACTTTTTGACGGCTTACCTACTTAAGCTTGGCTTCCATCCCAAATGGGTTCAATGGATTTATCAATGTATATCCACAGTATCGATCAGTATAAAGTTCAATGGCCAGCAATTGGGATATTTTCATCCTATGCGAATACTTCGTCAGGGAGATCCTTTATCCCCTTATTTATTCATCCTACTGGCTAATCTCCTTTCATCTCTCATCCATCAAGCCATCGACATAGGGCAGCTGAAATGCATTAAAATTAACAGAAGAAGTCCTACTCTCTCTCATTTATTTTTCGTCGACGATGATGTATTCTTTTTAAATGGCACAATAAGAGAATGCCAAAACCTAGCAAGTATTCTAAATCAATATTGCCTAGCTACGGGTCAATTGATTAATAGGAACAAGTTCGGTATTTTCCTCAGCAAGGATTGTCCGAGGAGTCTCAAAGAAAACCTGGCAAATGTGCTAAGAGTTCCTGTGCTGGAAAGAACAGGTAAATACCTAGGCATTCCTTCTGATTGGGGATGGTCAAAAGGAGAGATGTTTGCTTGGTTATTGGGTAGAGTGAATTCAAAAATGGAGGGCTGGAAGGAGAATCTTATCTCAAAGGGTGGTAAAGAGGTCCTAATTAAGACTATTGTGCAAACTATTCCCTAGTATGTAATGTCTGTTTTTAAAATTCCTATATCCATATGCAAATCTATTGAGAAAAAGATTGCCCGATTCTGGTGGCAGAAATATTGTCGGAAATAAGCAATTCATTGGAAACAATGGGATGTCTTAAAAAGCACAAAGGCGTTGGGAGGACTGGGTTTTAGAGATCTTGTGGCTTTCAACAAAGCTATGCTTGGTAAACAAGCATGGAGATTAATCCAACAACCTTCCTCATTGTGGAGTAAGTTGTTCAAGGCCATTTATTTTCCTTTGCAAGACTTTTGTCATGCCCATAGAGGTGTCCGGCCTTCATGGGGATGGCATAGCTTGCTGGTCGGAAGGGATACTATTCTACCTCTTTAGTGGTCAGTTGGTGACGGATTAGCTATTAAAATTCGAGAGGATCGATGGCTTCCTAGGGGAATTCTTGGTGGTCCCGCTCAAAGAGAAGAACTTACATTGGTTGCTGATCTACTGGTACAAAATTCACCTAACTGGAATATCGCAATTCTAGAAAACTTTTATGATGAACAAACAACAGTAGAGATTCTCAAAATTCCAGTGCAACCAAACTATACAGCAGACAAGCTAGTATGGATAGCAAGAACCAATGGACAATATACAGTTCGTAGCGGTTATCTATCAATCAGGAAAGAAGAAACGAGCAAAATCACGCAGTAGGCTTCATCGTCTTACCAACAACCTACTCTACTTTGGAAAAGCATATGGAAAATTAATCTACCACCAAAGGTCAGGGTTTTCTTTTGGACTATTTGCCATAATGTATTGTCAACGAAAGAAAATTTATTTCAACGTCGAATTAGTATTGATCCCATCTGTCCTATCTGCCAAACTCAACAGCCTGAGACGATCGAACACCTTCTTTTGTTATGCCCTTGGACTAAATTAGTTTGGTCAGACCCTGACATAGATATCCAGATTGATACCATAGCTGTTCAGCGCATAGATGAATGGATAGCAGATAGAATACAGCCAAAGAATTCAAAACCTGAGCTGGAGATAGTTATAGTAGTATTTTGGCAGGTGTGGAAGGCCCGAAATAGGGCCGTCTTCTCCCATCAGCAACTGGATCCGCACTTTGTTGTCCAAGCTGCACTTGCCCGGGTCAAATCTGTTAAGATCCTCGCTATGCCTCTGATGAACACAGGGAAGAACCGCGTAACTCTTGACAATTTTTGGAAGCCCCCCGATCTGGGTACCTTGAAAATCCATATTGATGGGGCTTATACTTTTGGTAATGCAGAGGGATCGACTGCCTTTATTTGTAGGGATCAGTCCGAACAATTGAAAGAAGGATTTACTAGAATTGTGCAGGCATCGTCGGCGTTGCAGACGGAGTCTCAGGCACTGATTGTTACTCTTCGCCACCTTTTGCAGCAAGGAAATATTGCAATGCCTATGGAGATCGAATCGGATAGTCTACTCTTGGTAGAATCCATTAGCAATCAGCAAGAGCCCCCGTGGGAGATATGCCCTCTTGTCCATGAAGTCGTCGCTCTGTGTCGTGTCTTTCCTTTTCTGAATATTAGGTTTTGTAAGAGGGAAGCTAACTTTGTAGCTGACTGGGCCACAAAAGCCCACAGCAAGGGCTCCCTTTCCTCGTCTTGGGCCGAATCCCCCTCCCCTCTTCTCCTTGACCTGCTTATCTCGGATGCTATAGCAGTGGAATGTATTATGCCCCTCTAGGTATAAAATCTTCTGTTCTGATAAAAAAAAAAGTTCTTAATCAATTCTAACTATTATTACTACGTCAAGATAAATTATGCCTCACAAATTATTAGGTTGTGTTTTTCACAATACAATCAAAGTTATTTTAATGGAGATTATTGTGGCACCCCTCGACGGCCCCCGATTCGTTAGGGTTGCCACAGTTCGCTTACCATTTGCTTACCCTAATAACATGTCACTCTGATACCATTTTCAATTGTAGCGGGTCCATACAACCTTGGGATTTACATCTTTTAGATCGGTCCCTTGCGCAATTCATGTAGCGGAAGCACATCCATCAACTCCCTTCCCTATATTCAGAAAGCGATGCACACCAACTAAACATTTATAGGTAAAAGCCGAATACTTTTATTTACTTAAACCAGATGGATATCATTCATCGGCACATCAAAATGCCATAGTTTTCTATACATGGCTATACTTCAAAAGATGACCGACATCTCCTCCAACAGTCGTATACTTAAAGTCCATCGATCAGTGTCGGGGTCCAAAAGTCCCTTCCTTTACTATCCTCCTCCTCACGGTTATATCCAACCATTTGATCCATCTATTGGTGGCAGTAGCGGCAAATGTATCTTATCTAGTCTAAAATGTTATTTTCTAAAAGGGGTGAGTACAACCACTCAGCAGGTAAAAGATCTATTAAACTACTCAATGCATCACATAGAACAATCAAGGCATCATAACAAAGCACATATTGTTCATGCATTCAATCATAACTTACCTTGCAGCCATGCATATGTCATCTTACCATATGTGCATATATCATCATGCACTCATCATCAAGCATTCATGCATATATCACCATGCCATATGTGCATATACCACAATGCACTCATCATCAAGCATTCATGCATATATCATCATGCCATATGCATACACCCATGCACATAATTCATTTTCAATTCTTATCTTTCACAAGGATCTCATCAGTTTTTCCTTCCAGGGACCAATGCTTTCATCCTACAATTTATTGCTCGCACCCAATCTTGGCATCGTGAGGAATCTCCGGGCATGTATTCATGATACAACCGGGCATCCAAAGGGCATCGACTCATTTGAACCTCTGAGCATCTCACATCCCACCTGGCATCACAAGGTATCCCCCAGCACAAACCTTCGGGCTTCCGGCTCCCCCACTCTCCAGGCATCTTGAAACTCCCGAGGACCCTCCGGGCATGCATCATGATACAACTAGGCATCCATCACAAACCTCCGGGCATGTATCATGACACAACCGGGCATCCGGCACTTACACTCCCTGGCCAGGCATCCCGACACTCCCGGGGCATCGTCGGCTCACACCTCCGACGGCCTTCTTATTTATCATAGTTCACGTTCACAATTATGGCTCAATTTCATCATGGCATATGATATGATGGCAAACAAGGTCATTTTCAGTATTTAATTCTTATATGTAGTTCCAATCATCATCATATATACAGCAAGATCCACTCGCTTATGACAACAATCCATGGAGTCCATACAACTTAGAATAATCCATACATTATGACTTTTTTGAAATTTACCAAATTCCAGCTTACACAATTTCGGAAAACATATAAATTAAATATCCATATGATCTTCAAAAATTATAAAATCAGAACATGCGATAGGCAAGACATAAAGGTAGCAATTCCATGGAGAACACGTGCCCAAAAGAGCTTCACACAAGAAGATATAACTCACACAATACAGCATGCAAAATTCGGATAAAATCAGATTGCGCAGTTCTTGAAATATTTCAATTAAAATACCCGAATGACCTCCAAAAATTATGAAATTTTACCAGGCGATAGTTAAGACACTAAGGTAAATTTTTTCATGAAGACATCTAGGCCAGATTCGCTTTAGATAATTAACTATGGACGGTCGAAGGTCCTGTTCCCAGTACCGAACAGTCCAGTTTAGCTGTCTCCGAAAAATCAAGGTTTCACCTACTTATATTCCATCATTTCCTCTGAATTTTCGATATGTTTTGCCTCAAGAGGTCCACTACAACTTTCAGTAAGGGATCTAGGTGATATTCTCAAAGGATAGTCACCATATAGTCCACGAAGTCTCGGGAGTCCAGTACCATACTTCCAGATCTGCCGTCTTCAAAAGAAAATCGTTTCACTAGGCTAAAATTGCTCGTTTTACCTAAAATTTGAGTATGTTAATCATCAGGATGTTCTATACAACTTTCATGAAGAAGTTGAAGTGAAATTCTCGGTAAAAAGTGACATGCAACACACAGAACCACCCAGAGGTCAACAAAACAGTTTCAGATCTAGCGTTTTTGTAGAGGAAGCGTTTTACCTCTCAAAACTCAACCATTTTATCTCAAATTTTAGTATGTTATATTTTGAGATGTTGTCTACAATTTTCGTGAAGAAGTAGAAGTCAAAATCCGACTCAAACCCCACATGAAAGCCTCTACAACATTCTGGGTCAGGCGGTATACTCGAAAACAGAATGCTATTTCAAAAACAACACACTCAAAGCTTCGGTTTCTCACACCCTAAACGTGCGAGATTCATCAACATTCAAACACACATGCAAGATACAACATGCAAGAGCAGAATATGGATCCCAACTTGCCTCCAAACCGAGCAAGCATGAGCACACGACGGACGACGGACACACAGCGACGGGCGACGGACGAGCGAGCTTCCTCCTTCGCGTGGCCTCTTCCCTTCCCTCTCGGTTCCTCTCTTGGAAACTCTCTCTCTCTCTCTCACTCTCTCAAAACTGGCCACTCCCTCTCTCTCTTTCTTTTTGGTTGCTTAAATACTTGCATGCCTCCCTTTTTGCATGGAGGGACACTTGTCCCTAAGAAGGAGACAAGTGTCTCCCTTGTTGAAGACACTTGGAGGAGGCCATGCGGCTCCTCCTCCCCCCCTCCATGCATCGACCACCTCATGGCTCTATGGGCCGGGCCTCTTGGCCCACTTTAGGCCCATCTCACTTGGGCCTAAAGTCCAAACTTAAATGGCCCAAGTTTATTTTTAATAATACATCTTAATCCTCATTTAAATAAATACCTAATTGCATAATAAAATGGCCAAAAGACTGTGACATTAATCCATAAAATCAAATCTATAAGGTACATAGTCAAGAACAAAGTCTTCTTTATCAAATTGTCCTCTAACACCAACTTTGATCATCCATTAACATTTTCCACTTAAATAAATACCTAACTTGCAAAAATAATAAGGCCATAAAACTTGTAGTCACAAATACATAAATTCCAATTTATAATGCACATGGCCAATGATAGAATTTTCTTTCCTCTCACATAATTATCCATTAAAAGCTTGGCCATAAATCTTATTGCAAATTATGGATTAAATGGCCATAACTTGATGGTACTTCCATCACCTATTCATAGACTTTAATGTAACTAGAGGTCGTTATGAATTTTGGGATGCCACAATTATGCACAGATGGAGGAAAATTTCTTGTCTGCAAACGGGACAAAGCTTTTTAATTATGTGGATCCAACACGAATCTATTGCCTCACTGGATTTGACTTAGCATTGCTCTAGATGCTCTGAAATCATTTATCCTACCCATTTTTTTTTTACGGCTGACAAAACAAAAAGACAAGCAATCCCATTACGTCTATTTCTCAAAGGACAAAGACCATATTGTCAAGTCTGCTACCGGTACTATTTTATTACAGTAATCCAAAGCTGAAATCTTCATCTCATTGGGTAATAGTCCAACCAATTTGTTTATAATTGCAAATGAGAGAGCATATCATACTGCACGTGTTTGTACGATGCCGAGAGGTTGATATCATACAGTTGAAAAACAAGAAGACAAGCACCGCCTCACTGGATTTAACTCAGCAGTGTCGTAGATGCTCTAAAATCGATTATCCTACTCTTTTTTTACAGCTGACAAAACAAAAGCACAAGCAATCTCATTACACCTCCTTTCTCAAAGGACAAAGACCATATAATCAAGGCTGCTGCCGGTACTATTTTATTACAGTAATCCAAAGCTGATGTCTTAACCTCACTGGGTAATAGTCCAACCAATTCGTATATAATTGCAAATGAGTAAGCACATCATATTGCACATGTTTGTCCGATGCCGAGAGGTTGCCGTCATACAGCTGACAAAACGAGAAGACAAGCACTGCCATTCCTTCTCTTTCTCGGAGGACGAAGGCCACATTATCGAGTCAATTACACGCTTTCACATGCTTGAACTGCTTAATCTCATTTCTTCCTAAACAAATGAGAATATTTAGCGCTACACTTTGAGCATATAGAGATTCTCAAGGTTGTCTGGGTGGTGGTGGCGGCAGCCCTCTCCATCTCCTTGGGGTTTTCAATGCACGATGTACATACCCAATGACAAACGTGACATTTTGTATTGTTTAACATGAAGTAAATGTGAGAAAGAATACTATTAAGTACTAAACATTTGAAATCCTTCCTTAGAAAAGTTTATCTTAGCATTTTAAATGAGAAGGTCCGTCTTAAAAAGGAAAATTCCGAGTCCACATATACCCTACTGATACCATGGTTCCAATTAAGACATAAGCCATAGCACAAATGATTTGGTGACAAAGCTTCAGAAAGACCTGAAGTGAATATATGATGAAATCTTGGACGTTCCAATTGGTCCGCAAATCTTGTACGAAGTTAAATGCCATGATTTTATTGGACCAAGATAATGACAATTAATGACAACATTCCACCAAAATTTTTGCTTTAGCCAAAGAAATGGAAATCGCTTAGCCCAAAGAGTTTACTTTCCCTTTGAAAGTATTAGTATGAACACCTAGAATTGGGTGAATAGGTGTTTAAAATAAATCTTGGTAAATATATGCAGAATAAAATAAACTTTAAACAAAACAAAGGAGTTAGGGAAGAGAATAAGAACACAAGGTTTATAGTGGTTCGATTTAATCCAAGCATACGTCCATTCTCCCACGCTAACAACCTTCTTAGCTGTATTCCACTATACAATCAACAAGAGATTACAACTTTGAGTGCAAACACTTAGTAATAGATCACATTATCTCATTAAGTCACTCTTTTGGTATTTCTCTCACGATCACAAACGTTTAAGCTCACAAAAACAAGTGTATGATCTATGGTCGCTCAGACTTTGGAATTATAAATTTTACGCTCCAGCTCTTACTTGCTCATTGGTCCTTCATCTCCTTAAATACTCCTCCACTTCCAAACTAGCCATTGGACAGTATCTTGAGGATCATCTTCCAATCTACCCATTGGACAACACTGTATTTGGAAGATTTGGTAGCCGTTGAGTGACAAAGGTAGAATCCCAAATTGATTCCGATCGCCCATACAAACAGAATCTTAGTTTCCATAAGTAAAACTCATTCGTATAGAAAGTTCTTGTCTTCAAGATCCAATTGTCAATTAAATAGATTGAGTCAATTAAATCAATCTTGATGTGGAATTCAAACCAGATCACTAGCCGTTATATGATTGGGCTTGAGTTACGTTCTGTCGAATCTGGATGTAAAGTCTGAGAGCCATAGACTTTACAATCTGAGTCTGAGTGCAATAGATTTTACAATCTGAGTCTGAGTGTAATAGACTTTACAATTTGAGTCTGAACATATTCTGCTTCAACATAGAGTCTGTCTTCTAGTTCTTCCAAGTATAGATTTGATAATATCTTTTACACGTTCTATCATCTGCATAGCCTATTACTCAACCATCAAATACATTAGTAGCCTTTGATTTATTTTGTCATCTTTAAAACATCATAATGGATTTCCCTAACAATCTCTCCCTTTTTGATGATGACAAAACAATCTCTGAATATGCAGATTTGTAAATATGCTTTTAAAAATATTAATTTAAATCAAAGGATATCAGAATATGTCAAATAAATTGAGCATAATAATATATAGAAAAATAATCACAGCTTAATATTATAATATCAACCAATCAACACATATGCATATTCATATCTTTTCCCCATTTTTGTCATAATGAAAAAGCGATAAAAAGTATCACGTAGAGAATATAAAATTATAAATATATCTTGCATGAAACACAATTTTCAAAAAATCAGCTTTTATCGAATATTAAAGATATACAATATAACTCACTTCGATTATATCAGTAAATATCCAATAAAAATCACGTATGCATCATAAAATTCACGTACCCTTTTTGTATAATAAAATAATATCAATAAGAGATTTGTTAATGACAAAAGGTAATAAAAGATGCACTAACCGGATTTTATAGAACTTAAATTCTGACGCATTTACCTTTTCCTTCTTTTCATAACAAGATCACGATAAATCCGAAAAGATTTTTTTCATAATTGATCAAAACTCCCTCTTAATTTGTTGCCTTTTTGAGATGATCACGATTCTTTCATTTCTTTTAGATTTACATTATCCCCCTGTCATCATGACAATATTTGCGAATAGAAACAATTGTTGCTTGTGCACGTTGAACATAATATTTTTCCTTCGTAGCAACAACATCCGCAACGATCGCTTGCATTTTGAAATTCGAGGCAAAATTTTATTTTCTTCAATCAAGCTCGTCTCGAATTCAACTTGCATCAACTTAACAAAATTTTTGCACAAATAAGCTGTAACAATATCCATATAATATATAATCCCATTTCTTCAAATAAAAAAATTGAATACCATATATGAAATTAAAAGTATTCATATATGGAATTAAAATTCAGAACTACTCAATCTTCCGTACGACGCATAAGGGATTTCCTCAATAAGCAAATTTTTTGCACAAGGAAGGGATAATATAAAATCTTCATAATTTTTAGATCGAGCTTTCCAAAATTCATATGGAAGATTCTATTGTCACCTGTAAAATCTTGTATGATAGATAATCATTTTTGCAAAAATGCCATGTAATATCTTCCTTTGATTTGTGGATCAAACTTACTAGATATAATATATCTTCTAAGAATATAGCAAGAATATCCATGAATATGCAGTAATATCTTTTGAGATCAAAGAGATTTCCTTGAGCATAAATTTCAGATATGTATTTTGCAAAAGGAAAATAAATATTTCTGTCACGTGCCAAAATTGCAATACCTTATATTTATAACAAAAGATATTCGCAATATAATAAACAATCATCTAAAATCATGATAAATGCACGTAGAAATTTGCAAAGCGGGATGAAAAAATATTCTCTTACCCAGGTATATGTTTCAAATATACCATTGATTAAAAAAAAAATCATTACCAATCTTCGCCTAAGATTCTTTTCTTATTGCACCAAAATCTATGTAGATTTGCAATCATTCTTGCCTTATTGAATTTCCTACAATCAACTTATTTCCTTTTTGGTATCCGTCAATTTGTATCCTTCCATGACGTTAGAGCAAAATATAAAATCTCCATAATCAAATATTCTTTCTTAATTCATCATAACAAAGTATTCAAAGAAAGAATATTATGCACAATGATATTTTGAAAAATAAATTCTCACTTAGTCATAGTACGATAAAAAATAGAGAGAATAAAATCATTGAGTATCTAAGAATATCTTGCATAATAAATTAATATTACGTAAAACAGATTTCTATTATGCAAAATATAATAAAATCTGAGAGTATAAAATCAGACCAAATAAACTCAATTGTCTCTAAGCATGATATCAAAAATGATCACACATATCAAATCAAATCTCGAATCACAAAAACAAATCATGCGATTCTTTCTTTAATAAAACAAATCAAGGAATATGATCATTATAAAATCTCAATCAACCAAGGATATATCGAATATCAAGCATAATGAGAAATTTTAAATTGTGTACTCAAACCAAATTAAGAATAAAGAAATATACATTCCTTACCAAACTCTCATTCTTCTCTTCCTTTATTTCCTGCAAAAATAATTCATCTTTTCTTTGGTACCCATTTTTTCTTGGGTCCATGAGAGTTAGTAGAGTATGCTGTTTTTTTATCCAATCTTTCTTGATATGTCTCTAGACTTTAGGACAATCTTTCTCAAAGTATTCCAAATCTCCACAATTTGAACACTTGAGGGCATTTAGACCAACATGTTTTGTAAAGATATTTTGAAAATGCTTCTTGTACGCAAGTTTAGGAGGTCTTTGTCTAAGTCTCTCCTTAACTTTAGGAAAATCAATTAGAGAATCACTTTCCTTATTGAAACCAAGTCCCGACTTATTATAGTAAGGTACTTGTATAGAAAGGATATGCTCTAATGTTTTTGAACCATTTGAAAATCTTGTCAAAATATTTGAAAATTCTTTCTTCAAAGAATCATTTTCTTTGACAAGTAAATCTTGACTTTCTTTTGTTTGTAGAAAATCTTTTTGCAAAATTTCAAAATTTTCATTTTGAGAAAGATCCTGTTGCCTAAGCCGATAATTCTCATTTTTAAGTTCGGAGATCCTTTTAAGAGAAGATTTGAGATTTAAGTAAAGCTCATTTATATACTTTGAAACTTTGAGAGGAATTTTTGACTGACTTACCTCGATTTCCTCATCGGATTCTGAGTCTGTGTCTGAGTTAGACTCTGATTCTGAGTCTGTGTCTGAGTCAGACTCTGATTCTAAGTCTGTGTCTGAGTTCGACTCAGATTCTGAATGTGCCATCAAGCATATATTTCCTTACTTATCATCTTCTTTCATTATTCTTTTTTGCCCATTCTGCTGGTATTGTCTTCTTCCACTGAATTTGCTTCCTTTTCTACTCAACTTTTTTAATTTCTTGATCATAAAAGTAAGTCCTTCGTCGTCCAAGTCATTTTCTGAGTCTGTTTCATCAAAAACAACGTTAGATACTAAAGCAATGGACTTCTTACCTTCGGGATCTTCATCGTTGATTTGTTCCACTTCATAGGATTGAAGAGTGCCAATCAATTCATCAATGGAAAGTGGCATAATCCTCTGAGTCTCTCGGATTGAGGTCTTGACATTGTTCCAATCTTTTGAGAGACCTCGCAAGAGTTTGTTGATCTTCATTGGGGCAGAAATTTGCTGACCTTGATATGCTAAACCATTTACAATTTCTGTAAAATGGCTAAACATATCTCCTATCGACTCTCCTTACTTCATCTTGAAGGATTCATATTTGCCAAGCAGGAAGTTTACTTTTGTCTATTTTACACGATCGGTCCCTTTATATGTAACATGAAGTCTATCCTAGACTTCCTTTGCTGTTTCACATGAAGAAATTCTGTTATATTCAACAGGAGACAGTGCGCAATATAAAGAATAAATAACTTTTGCATCAAGCGCTTCTCTTTTGGACATCTCCATACGAGACATAGGAGCAAGGGGTTTGGTTTCTTTGTCTTTGCCATTCTTATTTGATTTGGACGCAGCAGTGTGATTGATTCCTTTTTCCACAATATCCCATTGCAAGGGATCTCTAGATCTTAGGAATGCCTTCATTTTGTTCTTCTACACGTTGTATTCTTTTCCATCAAAATATGGTGGCCTTGTGTTGCTTTGTCCCTCCATAAGTCCTAGTGCCAAGATACTAGCCATAAAAGATCTTTTAACTCAAAAGTAAAAATATTTTTATAAACCGAGCACTTGGCTCTGATACCAATTGAAAGTGCTAGTATGAACACCTAGAGAGGGGTGAATAGGTGTTTAAAATAAATCTTGGCAAATATATATGGAATAAAATAAACTTTAAACAAAACAAAGGAGTTAGGGAATAGAATAAGAACACAAGATTTATAGTGGTTCGACTTAATCCAAGCCTACGTCCACTTTCTAACAGCCTTCTTAGCTGGATTCCACTATGCAATCAACAAGAGATTACAACTTTGAATGCAAACACTTAGTAGTAGATCACACTATCTCACTAAGTCACTATTTTGGAATTTCTCTCACGATCACAAACGTTTAAACTCACCAAAGACAAGTGTATGATCGAAGGTCGCTTAGACTTTGGAATTATAAATTCTACGCTCCGTCTTTTACTTGTTTATCGGTCCTTCATCTCCTTAAATACTCCTCAACTTCCAAACTAGCCGTTGGACAGTATCTTGAGGATCATCTTCCAATCTACCCATTGGACAGCATTGTATCTGAAGATTTGGTAGCCGTTGAGTGACAAAGGTAGAATCTCAAATTGATTCCGATCGCCCATACAAACAAAATCTTGGTTTCCATAAGTAAAGCTCCTTCTTATAGAAAGTTCTTGTCTTCAAGATCCAAATGTCAATCAAATAGATTGAGTCAATTAAATCAATATTGATGTGGAATCCAAACCAAATCACTAGCCGTTATATGATTGAGCTTGAATTACGTTCTATCGAATCTGGATCTAAAGTCTGAGAGCCATAGACTTTACAATCTGAGTCTGAATATATTCTGCTTCAACATAAAGTTTGTCTTCTGGTTCTTCCAAGTATAGATTTGATAATATCTTTTACACATTCTATCATCTACATAGCCTATTACTCAACCATCAAATACATTAGTAGCCTTTGATTTATTTTGTCATCTTCAAAACATCATAAGTGATTTCCCTAACACCCTTTCCCGTGGATGATACAAAGCCAAATAGGAGGTAATGTCGGTGGGACGCTCCATGAAGGCATAGTTGCGTCCAACCAAGGCAATTTGTGCCAAGAAGTGACCATCCCAATGCTTCAATCCTTAAGCCTGACTCCTTTTTTCTCTTTTGCCTTTTTCTTCAAGGTCCCCACACAATGTTTTGAACTTGCACGAAATCACGTGGTTCGTGATTCTCGTTTTCTGTCGTAAAACATTTTCGTAGAAAGTTAAGAGTCACGTTGGTGTCCTACACTTGATGTACAACTCTTGCATCTTCATTCAAAATTGACTGATCGGATGTCTGTAGGTGAGTTCCTTTGCATTCGTTAATCATTCTATGACAGTAGTGAAAACTTTAGAATACTTAAATTAATAGCTTATTCAAACTGTACTTAAAAGGTTTTACTGTTTTCCTTGCAAAATTTGAAATCAAGCTGGCGTTTTAAGCTTCGCAAAATGATGGAAATCCAGGAAAAATTGTTTAAAAAATCTTAAACTTATTGTATTTTTACTAATTCAATCTCAATCCTTTTAATTTTATTAATTGAGTCTTAAACATTTTTCACATTTTGTCAATTAAGTCAATCCGATCAATTTTAACTAGAAATTACCGACAAGGATGATGGTCATCATGCGTGGTATGATCGGTACTAACATGAATACCTTTTATAATTTTTTTAAAAATTTAAAATTATTTTATTTTATTTTATTTTTTCTTTCTTTCTATTCCTTTTTTTCCTTCCAAGCCCAACGAGGGTCACGGCCAACCCTTGCTAACCACTGGGCGACGGCTAGTCAACCCTTGCTAGCCATTAGGTGAGGGCCACGAAGCCCATGATCGCTACCAAGGAGGGTTTCGCGACCCTTGCATGTGATCAGTGAGGGATTTGCAGCTTTTGTGAGGTGTGGGTGAGGAACATAACCCTCATTGTTGCGGCCCTCGCGAACTTGGTAGAAAAATAAAAGAAAAAAGAAATTCATTTTTCTTTTTAAAAATTGTCCATGTCAATGCCAACGGTTCTATGTGGTATTACACATCAATAATTTCCGGTTAATATTGATCAGGTGGACTCAATTGAGAAAACGAAAAAAGATTTAGAACTCAATTGTCATTTTGAAAATTTATGATTGAATTGGCAAAAATACAATAAGTTTATGACTTTTTGAATAATTTTCCCTAGAAACTTTTATAGGAACCACCCATCTGGGTGGCGCTGCTGGCGGCGAGCTTCTCCCCCTAACGCAAGGGGAGGAGTTCGATTCCCAAAGGCGTCGCATTTGGGCGCCTTACCCGGGGGCATGTGGTGGTGGTTTCCACGTGTCCTCCCCAGGGTTTGCCTCGCCGCATTGTTGGCGTACGGGGTTTCCTTGGGTCAAAAAAAAAAGAAGCTTTTATAGGATATTCTAGTATGTTTTCGAGTTATTTTAAGGGTTAATATCACAAAAAACCAAAAACTGATACACTTGTGCTATATTTACCCAAAACTAATTTTTGTACTGTAAAAACTCTTAGACTGGTACATATGTGTCATATTTACTCCAAACTGATATAGTTATGTCACATATAATCCAAATTAATTTTGTGACATGAAAAATTCTATACCAGTACATCCATGTCACATTTATTCAAAAACAAATTCGGATTTACCACAATTTGAGGTAAATGTGGCATGAGAACGTGGCAAGTTGTACCAGTCTAGGGATTTTTAAGACACAAAAACTAATTTTGGGTAAATGCGGTACAAATGTACTAGTTTGATGGTTTTTGTGACACAAATATTAATTTGGGGTAATTGTGGCATGAATGTATCAATTTAAGATTTTTTGTGATATTTACCTTTCTTTTAAATAATTAATATGAAAAATTCTTAAATTGCAAGAGCTATAAGAAAATAAACATGCAAAAATATTAATTAATGTCGTTTTACTTCCTCAAACCATCATTTGAGATCATTGTAGATTAAGAAATTAAAGGTAAATTCTCCATATCCGTCAAAAGCCAAGATGTCCTTGTTCTTCTTGTCATTTTTTGAATTTCTATGGAAATAATTCTAAAATCGCTATTAGCGGCTTAGGTTACGTGGATGAGCATTCTCTACATGGTAACTAAACCGGAAAAATAAAATTTCTATCCATATCGAGTTCTCCATGTATATCAAGTGAATAACGATTAACGACATGTATGAAACTTACTTGTTAAATTTTCTCCGTTTGAGATTGATTTTACGAGATCCATATCAGCATATTTCATTAACATGTGACGTTGAATATTTAATTCAAGTAACTAATCGAACCAATTGTTTCGCAAAACCCACCTTAGACCCCCCCTTCCTCTCTCTCTTTCTCCCAGCAAATCTTGGGTGATTTAACGGGATTACAACAAAATTTGTATATATACATATTGATGTACCTTGCTTCTTTATCGGAAGACAGTATGTATTCAAAATCCCAAGAAGGTAAAATAAGTTGTGAGCTAACCATTTTTCTAATGATAATGACAATTAGGGTTATGCAACGGGTCCAATTCTACCCGAAAACCAAGTCAAACCGGCCATGGAACAGACCAAATTTATAATTATGGATGCTAGTTACCTTACCCTTTCGAGTATCAAAAACTTTACGAATTTGATAGTTCAGATTAATAATTGCGTATAAACTACTCTCGTTGATATATCTAGTGATTTTACATCGATCTAAAATAGATTAACCTAGTCGAAGAACTCAATACTCCTACAAAATATCGGACAAATGTTTGGATTGAGAATTAACAAATCATATTATGCCCAACGACATTTGGTTGAGATACGATGGAGTCATGTTCGGATCCAGCACTTCTCACTTGGAACAATCTTAGGATTTTTTATTTTTATTTTTTGGTCGGTGAACAATCTTAGGATTGAGCCAACCATTTTGTGAAGGACTCTTATACAATTCTTTATAATTAATACACATTCACAGGGCGGTTTGCATGCTTAATAATATTATATCGAGCTGAAAAATCAGAAAATCAACATTATTTGACAAAACCATATATATTTGCCTAAGGATGGATCAATATTTTTTAACCAGATTAGTCATTCCTTGTTTACAGAACCATATAAAACAACAAATTGATTTGAATCAAAGAGCACAAGGATCAATTTGACCAAAATTTAAGTTTACGAACCAAGTTGAACATTGACTAAGAGTATATGGACTAAATTTTGGTATTGTCTCTTCTTTTTATTAACATAATCTCCATTAGACTTTTCTCTCTGGACAGACTGTGTATATTTAGATTGGTGGTAAGTTCTTAATCATACCGATTACCCACCATTATTAATACGTGACAGTGAATTATGCCTCTCAAATTATTACGTCAATTAAAGTTGTTTTAATGGAAGCTGGCTCTCCACCTGCCGGTGTTTTTTTTTTTTTTTTTTTTTTTTTAATTTAAATCTTTTAGACTTTTTTATTTTAGTTTGTCTTTTTCTTTTAGAAAAACTCTTGACTTTTTTAACCTAATTTAATTAAGATTTGGTGTAAAAATTAGGATTCGGATCAAAACGACATTGTTTTAGTGCTTTAGTTAACCTTAACACCACGTAGGAGAGAGAAAATAATAAGAAAGCATGTCAGTATTTTTCGTTAGTCAAATTGAATGGATTTAACGAAAAAAATCACATTATTGAGTCAATTACATGCTTTCGCATGCTTGGACTGCTCAATCTCTTTTCTTCCAAAACAAATGAGGATTTTTACCCCTGCACTCTGAATATATAGAGGTTTTCAAGGTTGTCTAGGCCGTGGCAGCGGCCCATCTCCATCTCCTTGGTGTTTGATATTCACAATCAACATGTCCAATGGTAAATGTGACATTTTGAGTCGTCTAACATGAAGTGAATGTGAGAAAGAGTAATGTTAAACACTAAACATCTGAAATCCTTTCTTAGAAAAGTTCATCTTAGCATTTAAAGAACTCATCACGAGAAGGTCCGCCTTAAAAAGGGATATTCTGAGTCCACGTATACCCTACTAATACCATGGTTCCACTTAAGACGTGAGCCAAGGCATAAATTTTTTTGGAGCCAAAGCTTCAAAAAGACCCAAAGCGAGTATATGATGAAGTCTCAAATGTTCAATTTGTTCCATGGATCTAGAACGAAGCTAAATGCCATGGTTTTATTCGACCAAGATAATGACAACGTCCTTTCACTCAATTGTGATCATAATTCAACCAATGATAACATTCCGCCAACATGTTTGCTTTAGCCGAAAAAAAATGGAAATATTTGATTTAGCCAAAGAGTTTACTTTCCCTTTCCCGTGGAAATCACAGTGTAGAATTTTTTCTTGTTGTATAGGAAATCGGCATAGAGTGTCACGCCCCAACCTTCGGATGCGCGGCAACCCATCTTCCCTTTAGTCATCTAATTGTGACGTCTCAGGAGGCATTGCCGATCCTTTCATTTGATCTTTCGATTATACACAAGCGAAAGTAGAATTAACTCCACCCAATTATATACATCAATAGAGATAGCATGGAAACACATCAACAAACACTTATATATACACACACACACATCAGCTTAGGACATAAGAAGTTTCATTTACACATCCGCGATGAAGATCCTTTCCGATTCGTCAAAAGGGTTTGGGGGTTAGCCTAGCTCCTCTTTCTTATGAGAGCGACCTCAAAAAGTGATATCCCCTGCACATCTAGTACGCATCCACGTCATAGTACCATGGCTCGAGCTCGGGCTCAGGCTTTGGGTTGGACTCCGGATCCAGGTCTGTCTCCGGGTCAGTGACGATGCCGTCGAGGATGTCCACGACCATGGGGTCCCAGATGGCACCCTCGGGTCTCCTGCCTGGTGGCCTATCAAAACCTCGGGGAGGGCCGAAGAACTCTCCTCTGAACCAGACGTACCATGCTACGAATTAGTGGGGCACCAAATTTGTCACCCAGTGCTGGTCACGTACTTCTCGTATGCCACATCAGTCCCCTCGATTGGGTGGGGGACCATCTGGGTGTCTTGATCAACAGGCACCCCGAAGTGCACGTGACAGAAAGGGCTAGTCATGATTAGGGCTTGAAAAATTTAAACAATAACGAGTGAGATAAACTCAGTAAGTAAACTCCTTAAACCTCACGTAAGAGAGTACTTTGCCTCGGACACGCCCTATACGTGGAGCTTAATTGTCGATAGCAGATCAATAGTAAAGCCTTCGCTTTGCATTATCTATAACATGGAGGGATGTAACCTCAATCTAAATCCCTCGAGTCCTAATCAAGGCATACAAATCCACACGAGTCACAATTAGTGCAAATAATAGCCAGAATATTCACACGTGATAGATGTGAGCATTCACAACGTTATCAATGCCTTTCAGACTCAAACATCAGCCAACAAGACATCCTTATGCCTTTCAATTCATAAACAAGGATCTTGCACATACATGCTGCTATTCAATTACAAGATACAAACAACCTTTCTTTGATGGCATGAGAAAAAGAAAAGAAGCCTGGCTTTAAACTTCATAGTTTTTTCTTATCTTTTGGGTGTTGAGTGAGAGGGAAGGAGAACAAGCGCAGAGAAAAAGAAGGGGAGAAGCGGGGTCTTTGATGATAAATTAGTGAACTTAGATGGAATTAAGATTTGGTGGTTTGAAAGCCATTTGATCAATTCCGATATCATGAAAATGAGAGCATTATTATAGGCAATACCCTTTCATGCCGTCGTTTTCTCAATTGAGCGTTCTCAATTTACAATTTGTAGTAAATCTGATAGAGAAAAGGCTGGAGTGTGCGCTTTATGTGCCTTGACCAAGTTTTTTCTTGTCAACTTCTAGTAATTTTGTAAACCTTAGTGCTTGTGGCGTGAGACCTGGAGGAAAGGTGAGTAGGATGATGCTAGATTAGTTAATCTGAAATGTTCCTGACAAGCATGTTCTCCTTCCCATGCTACATGCAGGCTATACTGATGATTAGTCCAGAACCACAATCTTGTGCTCCCTGAAGTTGTGTGGTGTTCTTATATGTTATAATGGGTTGGAGTTTTATGCAGGTATTCTAGCCTGCCCGGCTGAATATATGAACATAACAATGGGACAGACGGAAGAGTACGTCAGCGGCAGCTGAAAAACAAGTATGGCATTGCTTTTATTTGAGGAAATAACGGTAATGATGTATCCAACATTTCTGATGTTTTAGTCTTATCTTTGCTGACTTCGACTGTTTTTAACTAGCATGACTTACTGCAGTTCTGTACATCAGCACTTCAAAGTGGACTCAGGCCGTTGGGGCTCATTGTTTATGGTGCTATGTAACGTTGCGTGTTCGAGTATGTAGATATAATGTTTGATGGTTACATTCTTGGTTGCAGGTTAACCCCGCTCTAGAATTGTGGAAAAGTGAACATATTCCAAATTTTAGAGCTGATTTGTGATTCTGACCGACGATAATCCTACATCTCATGAATTCCATTTGTGAATTGCTTGACGAGGGCTTTGAAATGCCCTAGTTCTTCCTAATTTAGCAAGTCGTCGTATGTATCTGGCTCTCTATCTGTGTATTGCCAATTGGCTTAATGCTGTCCCAATTATGAAGAAGGTGAATTGCATTCAAGCATCAATTTTCAATGCCATGTATTCAGACAAACCGCATTTGTAACAGACTAGAATCCACCATTCCTGAACCACTTTGTTCTCATACGGTGACTTCATAAAAATTCATTTCATTATGGGGTTCATTCTTGACTATTAGGGGCAGACTTTAGTGTTCCCCAACTAGGTGACCAATTCATTCTTGTTTCTCCGTTAGAATTTTATTATGCACGATCAGAGGAGCGGAATGATAATAAAATTTGCTAAAAGAAAATGTAACACACATGGGCCGCTCGTGCCTCGCTTGACCTGAGCCCAGGTTGCATCACACGGGCCACAACTTCGACATCTATCGGGGGTTCAGCTGGAATGTCAAGTTACGTATACAGGATGCAGCATTTGAGGCGGAGAAAATTACCAACATCCACCAACATCCCAAAAATAGTATCCTTCATATTATGATCTTCCACTTAACAGATCCATAATTTTACTCATACATCAGACTGCAAGAGTGAAGGCACAAGTGCGACCATCGCTGCTGATTGCCACGGTTCCACACTCAGCAGCTAAGTCGTGCAACAGCATCACCTACACATACAAATACATCATGCGCAGGATGAGTACTCACCGGTCTCAAGAAATCAACATGGTCAACTTCAAGGAACCGCGGTGCCACGCCAGCAAAGGCATATGAGGTTGAAAAGGCCAACTCAAAAGCCTTTCGCATAAAAAATCCTCTGAATATTCTCCCATGGATATTCCTTTGCTGTGGTTGGCATATTAACGAGTTCTCAAAACTAGTATCTCTTATCAGAATGCTATCTCTGTCTGCCAAAGCTGGCATATCACAGAAGACACGACCTTCGGCAAGTAAAGCCTGGAGCCTGGACGAGTCCTCTACCTAAGTATCTCTGTTACGTTCTTCTCTCTTCTTTTTCCTCATTATAATCCTAGTTTTTGCCTCTTGCCAGAATAATTTTTCTCTCTCTGTCTCCAGTGAGATAGGGTTAACTGGTGCTGATTTCCCAGTTCTAGAATCACGAGAGCCACAAATGTGAAATTGGCAGCAAGTGCAACTGAATCTGAGGAATCCTGGGTTTCTGCATGAAATTACCAGTTTAAAGTAAACAGCAGAATGGATCAATCATAAGGTTATATCATGGAAAGAATAACTTTATGAAGATCTGATATCTGAATATTGTGATTGACTAACATGTCAAAACCTTGACAAACCAACACTTCTTGGCAAGAGGATGTTGATTAGCAAGCTTCTCCATAGTATGGACGGGTTTACTATTTTATTTATTTATTTTTGGTAATAACGGAATGGTGGATTGGTAGCAAATTAGCAAATTTCTCCACAATTTTTACAAGGAGAAACGAAATCATGCAAGAGCAAGTATGGTTTGTGTAGAATAAACATATACTTAAGGCACGGCCATCAATGTGACACCATCCTTTGGGACCAGGAGCAACGCGACTCCTGCAACTGCTTAGTGGCAGCAGATGAAAATGTATGTTCTCGTCCAATAAGCCAACAAAGCAATGTCATCAACTCTAGGAAAGAAAGTAGCATACTATCGTCATTTGGAAGCTCTGTTTCATGTAACACCTTCTGTGGACTTACTTCCAGTTGGATCTCCATTGATGAGCACCCGTCCCATTTAACAGCTCCCGCTATTTGCAAGTCCATGTCAATACGGATTGGCTTTTTGAGAACCATCCTGTCTACAGAAGCAGTTACTAGTAATAGAGGCCTTGTGGTGCCATCGTCGCTGGAGCAATGCCGGTCCAAAAGAAAAAGGCTTAATACAACAGGCGGATGTCCTGTTACACACAATTTTACTGATGAATTGCACACTATATGAACTACAACTGATCACTTGAGAACTTAAGCATTAAGCCTCTGATTGCAGAACCTGATAAGCACAAAAATTGATGAGAATTTAGACATGCTCCTATACAAATGATAGAAACAAGGTACTGCTTAAGGCAAATAAGTAGCATGTTGTTCAATCTTTCTGTCGAAGAAATGAACTCCTCTCTAATACCAAATGACCGATTCTAGATTATTCAAACAAGGACTTGACATTCAAACTACTACTAGCAAGATACTTGAACTGATTAAGCACCAACTAAGCGCGCCATCAGTCAGTTTTACATCAGGAATTCATCAAAGCACCACTTAACTGTATCATTCTATTAGTGTCGACGACATCACATGCAACTCATCTTCCGCAGGAAAAGCCCATTAGAATATGCATCGAGAAAAATTTAGCATGAAAAGCATCGCAGAGTACAAAAGGCACCACATTCAGAAAGAGGAAATCAAGGTATCGCCATCCGATAGTCGTTCAAAGCTCGTTGATTCACCTTATAGCAAATGGTCCCGGCGAGAGCATTGAGTTCTTCCACCAGCTTCCCCATCCTGATCTCGTTCCAAGGATTCCTGTACTGCTCCCTGAGCACATAATCGCTCGAGAACTTGTAGAAAATGCTCGTCCTGCTCCTGGCCGGGCTGCGCGGGACCAATTCGCTCGCCGGCGGCGGCGCCGCCTTCCCGCTCGCGCCGGTATCGCCGACCTCCTCGAATATCTTGGATCTCGCTTCCCACAGGGCGTTGGTGACGGGCGAGAAGTACATGCCGGGCCACAGGCTGATCGGCTTCCGGATCGACGATCCGGCGTCGATGGGCGGGGAGCTCTCGTATGGCGGCCGGGGGCGGCGGCGGCGGAGGAGGGCGCCGGAGCGGGGGCGCCGCCGTCCGACGCGGCGGAGAACAGGGCAGCGCGGGGCCATGATGGATGGAAAGGAGGGAGCTTGGAGAGGAGACGGTTGGAGAGCGTTCGGTGGAGAGGCGCCATCGGAGTTATGGGGGATGGAAGATTGGATTGGAGGGACGTTGGACTACATGAATTATATAGTAAAAACTATTGTTTAACAAAAATATTATATGATAAATTATTATGAATTATAGTGAAAAAGAAGATATTCGAAAATTTTATTTTATTTTCTTTTAAACAAAACGTGGTGCTTGCGCCAAGTACAAGACATTAAATTAAGAAAGCTACGTAGAGAGATGCAATGCATGTCCTAATAATAATAATAATAATAATAATAATAATAATAATTTTTCTATTAGTAATCTTCATGGGGTCTTGAAAATGGTTGAGAAAAAAAAAATTAAGGAGGAATTTTCTTTTTAAAAGAAGAAGAAAATAACAATCGATTTGTCATGAAAGATCGCCTCTAAATATAATCCTTTCATTTTTCTTTTTATGGTAGGCCTATTGGAATAGATTCAATGGTTCACAAGTAAGCAAAATCTTAATTCCATGTAAGTACACTGATTTGTCATGAAAGACCACAACAAAACATCCATCATGGTTGAATAGCAGCATCCTTGTTCTTACGAATTTTATAAACAAATTTGAAAAAATAATAAATATCTTAGTTCAATCTATGCAGATGAAACACCATTACTGGCTCAAAAATTACTTGACGAGTCCCTCCTTCACCTCCCGCTTGTAACCTCCTGAAACACTATAACCACACTCTTCTTGTCCCTTCTTCAAAGACTTGATGCACTTCAATTTTCCTTTTCAAAGTCGTGATAGTTGGAACTTTCCAAAATCGAAATTTGAGCCCCACATGCTTGCCTCCCATGTCTTAAATTGACAGGTGAAAAAAATCATAATCCATAAGGTATTTGTCCATAAATAATTATTCACATTACTTATAAAAATGAAAGAACATAACACATTTTCATTACTAATGGAGTATCTACATAAATATTGTTAAGTGAGAATACTTGATGTTGATTAATTTTTGTAAGCAATAATATATAATTTTTTTTAATTATTCATCTTTCTCAAAACAAGCAATCACTTCAATCCATTTTCCTTTACTTGCAAATTACAGAACTCCCCGTTTCCTTCCAATTCTACCCCTTAAATGCCCATGATTTCGCAATTTCGCCACTCAGTGCCTATGCTGCATAGCTCGAGCTAGGGCTTGCTGTTCTTCTTCTACTTGATTTCTCTGAAGCGCGCGCTCGGCCTTCGACCCAGCATCGACCGAGGAGCTTCCAGTGAAGTGAGTTCAGCTTTAATCTCTTGCATTTTCAGTGCATCTTTCGTTCTAAGTTTCTTCAAGCTGCTGTGAAACGAGGGACGAGATGAGCGCACAAGAGGGTTGTCTGCATTTTGATGTTTGGGAGGGTTATAGGCGGAGAGAACATGGGATTTACCATAAATTTTGCTTGTTCGTGAGCCCTTTTTGGCCTAAATTAATGGGCAATTTTGTTTCTTTAACATTGATTCGATTGCGATCGTGGGTGTTCCTGTTTCAGGGTAGAGGAAGCACCGGTGGAGGATTGGGAGGATGAGCGGAGGAGGAGAGAAAGGGTCAGCCACCACGAAGACTCCGGCGGATTTCCTGAAATCGATCCGCGAGAGTTATTTAGCTGAAAAACAAGTATGGCGATGCTTTTATTCGAGGAAATAACGGTAACGATGTATACTAGATTTCTGACCTTTTAGTTTTGTTGACTTGGACCTTTCCTAACTGGTATGATTTATTGCAGTTCTGTATATCAGCACTTCAAAGCGGACTCTAGCAGATGGGGCTTAGCGTTGATTGTCCCATGTCATGTAGCAATGCAGAGTTAATGTAGCCATAACTTTTGATGGGTACATTCTTGGTTGCTCTAGAATTGTGGAAAAGTGAACATATTCCAGAATTTAGAGCTGATTTGTGATTCCTACTTATAATTCTGCATCTCATTAAATAGGTTTGTGAATTGCTTGAAAAGGACTTATTATGCCCTGGCTCTTCCTTAAGTAGCATGTCATCATATGTATGTGGCTGTTTGTGTATTGCCAAATAGCTTTACGTTGTCCTGTTTATGAAGAAAGAGAATTGCATTTGAGCATCAACCTAGAATGCCGTCTGTCTATGTCTATGTAATTGTTTCTATTGCAAAAGCTCATCGAGATAATTGATATCATGTTTGTTGGCATAGATTATTGCCAAATGAGTTTGAGGATTGCTAAATGGGTGCGAATGGTCCCTCTTGCAAGACAATGTCTACTCTTGACACGGGTTCTCCCAAAATCTTCTGATCGTAACTTGATTTTCTCATTCTAATTATGACATTTGTTTTGACTTTAGGAGCCATCACTAATATATGATGAGCCGATTAAAGATTGAGTAAAATGAGGGAGTTTGTTTTATTTTTGTGAATAAAAAACTCAGGACACGGAGATTTGATTACACTAAATATTACCTAATGAACAATTTGGTAGCTTTGCTCATTTAGGGATTTAGTTTTATGCATTCTTTCACACAATTTTTTTTTTTCTAATTTATCCAAGACATGTATATCTAAATGATCATGCAAAGGTATTCAGACAACAAGATTTAAGCAAGACAATATCCAAGCAAGATATAATAATATCAAAGCAAGTGCACGACAACTGAGCATCCCCTACCCAGCATTTCTGAAGTCTGGACAGCGTGCGGTGGATGCCACTCCATGTGCTAAACAACACCGAAATGACTACTAAAATGCCTCGATGCATCTACACAAAGCCAATCCGAGACACCTCGAAGATGCGATGCCCAAACAAAGGCACACCGAACGTCTCTTATTAAGCATGCATGAAGTCTGGTCGCAGGCGTGTCGCGTGTTATTAGGAATAAAAAATGGCTTAAAATTATTCAAAAACCACATGGTCACATTCTCGAGCCATGGGGACCCATGAGGGTTGGCCCAGTACTTGTCGAATGAACCAAACAAGGAGAAAAATATTGGGTATCTCAGTAATTGACATATCGGACTTACACAAATCCACTGAACGCTCGACACATGTCATCTGCTGGTCCACATTGCGGAAAATTTCAGACTCTCTCTCCCCTCTCTCGTTACTTCTCCGTTCCTTTTCTCCCAAGTCTCTTCCTTTATTTCCAAGCACATAGATTCAACAGAGAAATTTTCAGACATTTCTCTGTTGAATCTCTCTATTACTTTCTCTCTTTGTTTGTTTAGTAGTTGCCTTTCTTTTTTTCTTTTCCTCTTGTGTCTGCCCGGGCTTGAGATAGCTGCTTGGCCCATGGAGCTCGTCCTCGGACTCGGAGCTTCCATCGTCTTGCCTGCCCAAGGTTGTTGACCAAGGTTCTTTACCCTCTGCGATAGGAAAGAGAGAGAGTTACAAAGGATAGATAACGTTTGTGGTGAGTTAGCAAGAGACTTGAGAGAAAAAGTAACGGAGAAAAAGGAAAGAGTAATGGAGAGGGGAGAGAGAGTCTGAAATTTTCTGCAATATGGGCTGACACGTGTCAAGCGTTCAATGGACTTGTGCAAGTCGGACGTGTCTATCACTGAGGTACCAATATTTTCTCACAAAGAAGACCGGGACAGCAATGCATGGCTCTCTAATGAAAATCCATCAATTCTCGGCGTTAGTCACGAAGATACAGAGACTATTAAACTCTATTAATACGAACACCAATAGGAATGTCGTGAGTATGGTAAGTAAGACAGTTGATGCGGATCAAATTACTCAGCCCAGCGTTTATAACATATGCCCAATTCAGGTTTGTAGACACAACCGAAATGAGCCATCAACAACCAAATAAAAGCAAGAAGTTCTCCACCTTTACCCAGCACCTGTACATGTGCTTCTCCCTTAATATGAATTGCTGCATATGATAGCATCTCAACCCACACTTCGCTCATCACCTTCCACTTCATTTCCCCAAGCGTTTCCATCGTTTGAGCCAAAATGGCTCCTTGCCTAAGCATGGATTTCGAACGTTTTGCATCGGCAATTGATATTGAATAATCCTTAAACAATTTCTTGCATAGCCCCTCCACATCCTAGGTCACATCATTGATGTGGAGTAGTAACTCCTCCAACGTCTCCCCTACTAAGATTTGGGCAATGCCCGACACAGCAGTACATCACATTTGATTGATTAAGAAACAAATACAACATGTAATTGGAGAGGATTTTGCTAAATTCTCTTTCATCTTTTTTTTTTCTATGAATTTCTCTTTGTTGTACCAAATTTCTGTAGCAATATGCCATATTATAATACTATCATCGTAATTAACCCCGGTGACATATAGTTGCATAATGGGATATGTGATAACCTCCGATAAACTCTCGAGAAACAAATTACCTCTAGCCTCAAATATCTTTCTCACCTCTTTGAGCTCTGGGTCAAACGCTATCGGCTCATGCATAGTCCTCTCTATGGCCTTATCCATACTCCTCGATTTACATCTCATCTCCTTAAAGATAAAAATCCATAACTTTTTAAGAAAGGGATTCTTGGATACATACTTTGTATTTGCAATCTTTACTAGTTTCCCTTTCGTGGTCCTCAAACCACATCCTTTGGCGATTGTCTCGCCAGCTTGATGGAAATAAGAGATGAATTTCTCAACCATATGGAATGGAAAATCGAAGAGATTAGAAGAAGCAATGCCGCCCAAGCTTCAATCATGCTTATACATCTTTCTCAGACTCTCCTTCAAGCTCATGGATAAAAGGTTGCAAGCAGAGATGGATTCTGACCACCTTCGAAATATTAATGGTGTATCTAAGACCTCGTAGATAATATTAGTGTTAGGCTTTGCTTCACATGTGGCGAATTGGGGCTTCCTCAACTTATTCACGGCATATGCCAAGCTGTACTAATCATATAATCGAGATGATCTGGAGTTGTTTTGCATGATTTTGGCAAGTGTCCAATCTGAGAAAATAAGCATGAATAGAGCTATCACATCGAGAACAATCCCTCCAGAAAGAAGGATATAAGTAATTTTCACATCAAGTTTTGGGAGTTGATGCTTCTTCAAGCGATTGAAGAGGACGAAAGCCACCACAACACCCATGAAGGTTATGAAGCGTAAAATGTAGCTCAACTTGGAACGTATTGCTAACGCTTTTGTGTGGAGGACCTCGTAAATGAGCTGGAGTTCAATTGATATCACCCTCAGCGCATCCATTGCAGAAATGTGGGTGAAATATTTGCGGCTAATTTTGCGTTCTCCATGTGTGAACATGAGATTGTTGGGAAAATATGGCTTCGAATTAGGTAGAACAATGAAGTCGGATCTTTAGAGTACTCAAGTCGGACTTTGAGGCGTGATATCACTTTCTTTAAGGATTTATTTGCCCCACTACGTTGCTAATGGTCACCGGCAAATTTCCTTCAAGATACAACAAAGTCTCAAAATGAGAATAGTAGATAGCAATTCTAGTATTTCTCCAAGATCTCTCATGGGAAACAATTAGAAACAATTGTTGTAGTTTCTTTCGAAAGAAGACAAAAAATGAAAGAAGATAATTGTTTGATCTCAAAACAAATGTACTTATATATGTCTTTCGAATAAATGCAACTCTTCAAAAGATTGCAAAAGAACAAAGACAACATTTTCCGAAAGGTTGTAAAATGAACAAGTACGTCTCAAAGGTTACATTGAAAAGACATAAGAAATTCGGAATTAAATAAATAAAAATAATTGTAACTTTTCGTGAATGTCGACTGTTTCAACAAGATTTTATAGTTAATTTTTTATAGAAATAAATTTGAATTTTCAATAAATAAAAATAATGATCGTTGGTTAGTGCCAAATCTCATCCACGTGCGTACTCACATCTTTTCGATGTGGGAAAAGGTATCTCTTCATTTGTTTTATAAACAAATTACCAACAGAGATCTCCAAGGAAAACCTTAAAGATTTGAAAGAAGCAGTATGCTAGCTCCACCACGGTGCTCTCGTCATTCATTGCTTCGTCTTTTTCAGAATACTCGATTGCTTCATCTTGCTCATCATACGCGAAAAGGAAATCCCTTGTGAGGGGACCATGGAATCTGCTAACCCTCTTTTCATTTGCATCGACATCAGACTCGTGTTGTGAGAGCAACCATTCCCTGAGCTTTGAGAGGCTTGAGATATTAAGTGCTCGTGTTCTCTCTGCATTTTTTATGACCCCAACAAGGAAAACCAGCATTGTTGGGATCATCAGCGACCTATCGTTGCAAAAAATCTGCACAAAGACGTAGATGGCAGCATTGATTTGGAAAATGAGACTAAGCAAGTGTCATCGCCAAAGTGAATTATCCTCTAGAGAAAAGGCAGTGATGGTGTCCGGACCACCAAGATGTAACAAGAGAAATGAGGCCCAAAATGCCTGAAGTGCTCCATCTACTTCAGTTGCATGGGCGCACAAATTACCTTGGTTGTGAGACATGAGCCCGATTGCAAATGCAACTACCCAGTCAGCCATCAAATAGGTCAACCATAAGAGGAAAATGATGCGATCATTTGCCGTTTTCTTTCTAATGGGTGAAAATAGAATGAGAAAAACCTGAAGCAAGAGGCTTAGCAGGACAAAGCTTCAGATGTTCCATTTGTTCCACAGATTAGAAATGGAGCTAAACACCATGATACTGCTTCGTTTGAATTTTATCGCTTGTATCTAATATAACTCTGGTGAGAACAAAACTATTCTCTCAACAATCCATCTGAAGAGTTTCAAATGTGTCGAGAAAACAATGCTTTGCAGACTATATAAGGAAGCCTTGAAGTAGAAACTTCCAAGTAAGTGTGGTGTAGAGTGTAATAACGAAAAAGGGTATATTTGGAACATCTCTCTCTCGCTCTCAATGTAATAATAAGTATTATTTCTCTTAAATGTTAAGACAATTAGTTAGGAGGCGGCGACGTTGGGGAGAGTCAATGGTTGGGAGGATGAAGCAGCACGTGCAGAGCAGAGCACCGGCCTTGCTCTGCCTCTGATTCAATGAGTAGTGCGAGTGTTGCCGTTTTTGGGGGACTGGTTCACTGTGTTGTTGAGGGATCGCAAGAATCTATCTAGCCTTCTATCATAGTTTTCCTTTTTCCTCCGTCAGATTAGATAGTATTACTATTCTACCATCGTCATGAAAACAAGTTATTTGCATATCATTTTTTGTTGATTGAAGCTTGACTTTTCAATCGTATGCATACTGACAATTAAAGTCATGTAAAAATTCCATCATATTTATAAAAAGATTAATAGTTGTATATTATTATTGCTTGGGACAACTTAACCTTATTTAAAGTCACCCGAATCAGAAATAATCACTATCCAACACTAAACAGCTCATATTCTTCCTTAGAAAAGTTTCATCTTAACATTTAAGGATAAGTGCACTGAAAGTTCTAAAATTTGTCACGAAAGTGTAATTGAGAAAATTTAATCAAGTCCTAAAACTTGTTTGGAAAATGCAATTGAGTTCTAAAATTTTCAAAAAGTGTTAGTCCCAAAATTTGCCATGAAAGTGCAATCAAATCCTAAAATTTTCAAAAATTGCAACCAAAGGAAGGACTTGATTCGACCAATATGACAATTTTTAAGAATTAATTGCATTTTTTGAAAGTTTTGGGATTCAATTGTATTTTCGTAATAAGTTTAAAGACTTAATTGTATTTTCGTGATAAATTTTAGAACTTCCAATGCACATATCTCTAACATCTAAAAGCTCATGCAAGAAGATCTACCTTGAATAGGTTAATTATGAGTCTACAAATACTGTATTAATACCATGGTTCCGAATAAGAGAAAAGCATAAACATTTTGAAGCCAAACTTGAAAAAAACTTGAAGTGAGAGGCTTAGTATGACAAAACCCGGTATGTTCCATTTGTTCCATAGATCTGAAATGGAGCTACATACCAAGATTTTTTGCTGAGCTTGAATGTGATTGCTCATCTCTAATATAATTTTGGCTACAACAAAATGTAAAAGGAGGAATAGTGGGGAATGTATGTGTGTGTTGAGATGATTCCTTTTACTTGTTAGAATACGGTATTTATGCAAAAATCCTAAAAGGTTAAACAATCACGGGCTATCCATTTCGCAAATGAAATGGAGCCCAAAATAGATGTAACTTGAAGTGGTTTAACTACTAATGGATTAAATTGAATGTTTACTTTGGGTCGTGTGTCCACAAAAGTGGAAGACGGTATTAGGTTATTAATTGTTAAACACATCGACTATGATCTTGCTTCACATGACAAAAATTACCCAAAAAAGTGTGCTTTAGCCAAAGAAATGGGAAAAAAGAATACCTTCCCGAAATAAGCTGTAGCCAGTGGGAGGCTTCAAAAAGGTATCTCCCACCACAGCAGGTAGGTATTCCGCCGCAGAAATCTCCCTGTATCTTTATTTATTTAATATTTCTAAATTATGAATTTCTACGGCCCAAAGTGGTTCCCTTAATTTATTTCCTTTTTATTTAGACAATATTAGCTCTCATAGAATGAAAAATTATAGGAATAATATAAAATTTGTAACTTAAGATTGCATGTGCTGAATAAGCTTCGTCGATATAGTATATGCTATTTCTTATATTTTCTCGCCTGTTCCCTCTCTATATCATATAGATCTATAATCTCTGGTAAAGAGTGGAAGTTGCATCATCTGACCGAATCTTGGAACACAGGACGCACGGACATTCATTTGGCCGGCTGTGCTTTTCCTCAAATTTCAGACCTTGTTGATTTACTCTGGACCACCATCGAGATATTTAATTCATAATGAGGACAAAATCGACCCATGTGGGGAACCGACTCTGGTCCACATCTACACGCAGTATCTCTTAACTTCATCGATTTTAGGACACCCGATTAAGTTTATATCCTTGCTTAATCAAAAGTTTGACCATTGATCTCGGAGAAGGAGAATTCGCAAGGAAATTCTTTTTTGTAACTTCATCCTAAGTGATTTTTTCCTACTAGGAATTGAGCTTTATACAATTGTGAAACAGTGAAATGTTTTTTTTTTTGTCAAAAAAACAGTGAAATGTTACTAGTAATTTTTTGCATAATTTTTTGAAATTTACATAATCTTACAATTTTTGACAGGAAAGTAAACAAAAAAACACTTACAACTTTTATTTTTGTAAATATGTCACAAATATATTAATTTAGGGACTTGAGATCTAAAAATTAATTTGCAATAAATTTATCACGAATATACCAATTTAAAATTTTTGATGATCCGCAAATTAGTTTTAAGTAAATTTATCATAAATGTACTACTGGTTTTGGATTTTTTCGTGCTATTAGCCCCTAATAATATGATGATAATCTTTGAAATGCGTATATTTATGGCTGCCAGCTGGTAAGTTTTCAACCAATAACCACTATTATTAGAATTTCATGTTAAAAAATTATGTCTTTGAGATTATAAGTTTTTTTTTTTTTTCCCATCAGTAAAGTTGATTTTATTGGAGTGTGATTTATTGCAATGTAATTGATTATGTGGTACAACACAAATCCAATCCTGATACGTCACTCTTTATCAAAAAGGACAAAGACCATATGAGGTGAGGATACCTGAAGTGCTTAACTTGTGATGAGAGGACACTGAAGAATCTTATAACTTTAAAATGGTATCTTAAGTGCCAATATCGGAGTAAAATAGGACACTTAAGTGCCACTCTAGCAAAAATCCGCCAAATGGTGCGTAGCGATTTTCGGATTTAGTCCAAAACGGCGTCGTTTTACCGCTGACGTGGCGGAGAAAACGCAAAAACAGCCGTTTCGTGTCTACGTGTAAATAATAATATATAAATTAATTAAATTAGATTTAAAATATTCAAAAAATTAAAAAAATTTTAAAAATTAAGAAAATTTAAAAAATTAAGAAAAATTTTAAAAATTTTAAAAATTAAAAAAAAAAGAAAAATTTTAAAAATTTTAAAAATTAAAAAAAATTAAAATTTTAAAAATTAAGAAAAATTTAAAAAGAAAAATTTCAAAAAATTTAAAAAATTAAGAAAAATTTTAAAAATTTTAAAAAATAAGAAAATTTAAAAATTTTAAAAAATTACGGAAATTTAAAAAAAATTAGAACTAAGAAAAATTTAAAAAAAAATTGAAAAAAGGGGTGGGGGGGAGGGGGGAGGCCGAGCAGGGCGGCTCCCCCGCCGCCCGCCTCCCTGTCGGTGAGGGCCGGCGACCCGGCCGACCCTCCCCCCTCCGTTGCCGGCCCTTCCTTGCGACGGCGAGGCGGCGGCGGCCGGGGAGCCGCCCGTTCGGCCCCCCCCTTTTTATTAATTTTTTTTAAATTTTCTTAATTTTTTAAATTTTTTAAATTTTTCTTAAAATTATAAATTTTTAAATTTTTAAATTTTTTAAATTTTTCTTAAATTTTTAAAATTTTAAATTTTTTTAAATTTTCTTAAATTTTTAAAATTTTTTCTTAATTTTTTTAAAATTTTCTTAATTTGAAAATTTTTAAAAAATTTTCTTAATTTTCTTAATTTTTAATTTTTTTTTAAAATTTTCTTAATTTTTTAATATTTTCTTAAATTTTTAATTTTTAAAATTTTTAAAATTTTTACATTTTTCTTAATTTTTTTAATTTTTCTTAATTTTTAAAATTTTTTAAAATTTTCTTTATTTTTTTAAATTTTTGAATATTTTAAATTTGATTTAATTAATTTTTATATTATTATTTACACGTAAACACAAAACGACGTCGTTTTTGCATTTTCTCCGCCACGTCAACGTCAAAACGACACCATTTTGGACGAGCTCGCCGGAAAGTCACCACATCAGCCATTTGGCCAGATCTTGGCGGAGTGGCACTTAAGTGTCCATTTAACTTCAAAACTAAGCACTCAAGTGTACCATTTTAAAGTTATAGACTTAAGTATTAAATCTTAAGTTATGGCGCCTGATTTGGACTTCCTGCCGTGGAAAGTGATAACTGGCGCTTATGAACAACAGTTGACATTCCACTTTTCTATGTTCTACCGCCATGGAACACTATCCTGAGCAAGTAGATGAAGTAATTGCTTCACCTCGCAAAGCGAGAGGGTTCCTGGCTCCTCTTCTTTGCCTTCACTACAACTTTTGGTTCCCAGTCAACCATCCTTCCAATCAAAAGCCCTTGCTCGCCTCCTATAGGAAGTCAAATGAACCTTAACTTTTGAGCAAATATGTTCATCATGCCAATCTAGAATTCATTTGAGCGCTCCTATGAGAAGAAGCAATATTGCAGGGGTCCCATCTGGCTTCCTCATTTGCTAATAAAGGCTGTTTTTCTCCCCCTAATAGCAACAACACGCTTCTCAGTAGAACGGGATCAGTTTCTTCTTCCTCAAATCAACGTTGGTATTTAATCTGTGCACACGATAAGATCTTATTTCGATTCCGTGTTGTGTCTTTGATCGGTTATACATGTTTGTTTCTGAGTTCGTTTTCTGCATTCGTTTTAGGGATTCGATTTAGTGTCGAATCTATTTTAAGAAATAGTAATTCCCAACAAAAGGCAAACCATCCGGTTCTACTGGGTCACATCAAGCACCATACTGGACAATTAGATTGTAATCCCTCATGTCGATTTCTTCCCTGCCATAACTTCCATTTGTCTACTTGCACAAATGTCCACTCCATCTTGAAGCTTTCCTCCACGAATCGCCATGAAATGCATTACAATCTTGTCGCTATCTACTTGGTACTGACATGAACGACTCTGATTCAAACCAAAATCTTGCAAGCTCATGAAAGACACCCTAGAGCACTATGCTCTCTTGCCCGGAACGGAACAAGCACAAATGCTCCGTGCTCGGGACACCGACATTTTCATAAGGCGAGGTTGAAGAAAGGCGAGAAGCACTTACCCCTACTTCTGGATTACCTGAACACACGTGATACGGCGAATTTCACGAGCGGTCTGGGGAAGAGAGGCAACGACTTGATTCTATCTAAGTCACGCGCAAGCTATTCCTTTGTTTTTGCTGGAATTCGAAGCTACGGTGCACTTATAGCTTGGAGCGCGCGCGCGCGCGCTAGCGCTAGAGAGACGGAGAGTTGCCATGGGGGGAGCGGACGGAGGTGGACAGATGCCAAGCAATTCATGGGCACGACGGTGAGCCTGCCCAACCCAATCCAACAGACCCAAAAGGGCCCGAATATCAGTATGGGCGGGTCTGAGATATGAAATTTACTCGAAAGCCTGGCTAAGCACGAATATGCCTGATCCTGCCCTACTTAATCCGAATCAAAAAGTGCCTGCAACCATAACCTGCTCGAGTAAATCAGATTTGAGATGTACTTGGAGTCCACGAGAAGAGAATCATCGCGCCAGCCATTAAATGCCAACCAGCTGTCCAATCGTCCTACCCTAGCTAGCAACAAAAATATTAGTGCTTCACTTGTGCTTGCTTCGATTCGTACTCAGACACCAAGCCCTGCGGTACCACCACCATGGCGCACCAGCAACTTTCTTCGCAGCCCGCCACAGTAGGTACCGATGAACACGACCAGGAGGCCATTGATGAGCTAATTGCTTCGCTTCCCATAGCCAAAGGCTTGGTTCGTCCCGTCCATCGCCTTTACCAAAACTTTTGGTACCCGATCCCCGTGCTTCCCAACGTGATCGCGTTCCAGCGGCACTTCAAAGCCAAAGACAAGGACATTGTCCTGGTCTCTCAGCCCAAATCGGGAACCACCTGGCTAAAGGCCTTAGCGTTCTCCATCATTAATCGCTCCCACTTCGGCATCTCCAACACGCCCTTGCTCACTTCTAACCCCCATGAAGTCGTTCCTTTCATCGAGCATAAGCTGTGGCCCGACCTTGATGGCCTAGCGGAGCCAAGGCTCTTTGCAACGCACATCCCTTACCCATCCTTGCCGGAGAGCGTCAAGCTGTCGGATTGCCGGATCATTTACATCTGTCGAAACCCATTGGACACCGTGGTTTCCTCTTGGCACTTCTTAGTCGAGACGGTGCGATCGGAGGACCAGCCAGATTGGTCCTTGGAGGAGCATTTCGACACCTTTTGCCAAGGGCAAGTCCTGTTCGGGCCGTTTTGGGATCACATCACGGGTTACTGGAAAGAGAGCTTGGAGAGGCAACGCAAGGTGTTGTTCCTCAAGTATGAGGACTTGAAGGAAGATACTGGAGGACAGCTGAAGAAGGTGGCTGAGTTTGTGGGGCTTCCCTTCACTGAGGAGGAAGAAGAGGGAGGTGTGATAGAAGAGATAGCTAACTTGTGTAGCTTGAAGACCCTGAAGGACCTGGAGGTCAATAAATCCGGCAAATTACTGGACAAAATCATTGAGAAGAGAAGCTTTTTTAGGAAAGGGGAGGTGGGTGATTGGGTCAACCATCTCACTCCTTCCATGGTGGATCGCCTCAATAGCATCATCCAAGAAAAGATGAGGCCCTTTGGGTTGGAATTCAGAATGTGTTGAGCGTTAAATCCATTCACTTTCTCTACATGTGTCATTAGAAATAAGTGAAATTAATAATGGAAGGATCTGCAGTCCTCCGCAGAGAATTCAAGAATCCTTGACTTCTTTGATACTGTAAACTACTACTATCCTATACTAGTGACATGTGTTGTCTACGTGTTCAGTCAAAGAGATCATGTATTCATAAATTTACTGTTAATTCATCAAATTTTCAAAAAGTAATCCTAAATTATTCGTATGATTTCTCATATGTGTACCTATGAATGCATCTTTCTATTTCTCTTTGAAGTGAAGACACCAGAAAGTCTGCGTAGTAGCTTTGGCGTGGAGGAATGACTTAAGTCTTATAACTTTAACCCAGACACTTAAGTATCAATATCGAAAGTAAAATGGGCCACTTAAGTGCCACTCTGATTTAAAAAATACGGCCAAGAATGGGCGACGTGACAATTTTCCAAGCGAGTTTGGTCAAAACGGCATCGTTTTTGCGACGTCAGCGGAGAAAACGCAAAAACGATCTTAGTTTTGTGTACATGTGTAAATAATAATATATAAATTAATTAAGTTAGATTTAAAATATTCAAAAAATTAAAAAAAACAAAAATACGAAAAATTCAAAAAATTTTAAAAAATTAAGAAAATTAAAAAAAAAATTAAGAAAATTTAAAAAATTAAGAAAATTTAAAAACTTTTTAAAAAATAAGAAAATTTAAAAAAATTTAAAAAAATTAAGAAAATTTAAAAAATATAAAAAATTTTAAAAAATTAAAAAAAAGAAAATTTTAAAAATTTTAAAAATTAAGAAAATTTTAAAAAAATAAGAAAATTTAAGAAAATTTTAAAAATTGAGAAAAATTTAAAAATAAAGAAAAATTTTAAAAATTTTAAAAAAAATTACGAAAATTTAAAAAAAATTAAAAACTAAGAAATATTAAAAAAAATTGAAAAAAAGGGGAGGGGGGGAGGGGCGGCAGGGCGGCTCCCTTGCCGCCGCCCCACCTCCCCCTCCCCGGCGGAGGCGGCGACCCGGCCGACCCTCCCCTTCTTCGTTGGCCCTTCCCGACGACGGCGGGGAGGCGGCGGCGAGGAGCTACCCCCGTTCGCCTCCCCCCCCTCCCCCTTTTTTTAAATTTTTTGAAATTTTCTTAATTTTTAAAATTTTTAAAATTTTTTCTTAATTTTTAAATTTTTAAAAATTTTTAAATTTTTTTAAATTTTTTTAAATTTTTTTAAATTTTCTTAAATTTTCTTAAATTTTTTATTATTTTTAAAAATTTTAAAATTTTTTAAAATTTTAAAATTTTTCTTAATTTTTTTTAAATTTTCTTAATTTTTAATTTTTTTTAATTTTCTCAATTTTAAAATTTTTTAAAAATTTTCTTAATTTTTAAATTTTTTTTAAATTTTCTTAATTTTTAAAATTTTTAAAATTTTTAAAATATTCTTAATTTTTTAAAATTTTTAAAATTTTCTTAATAAAAATTTTCTTAATTTTTTTAATTTTTTAAAATTTTAAAATTTTCTTTTTTTTTTAATTTTTTTTGAATATTTTAGATTTAATTTAATTATTTTTTATATTATTATTTACACGTAGGCGAAATGGCGTCGTTTTTGCATTTTCTCCATGGCGTTAAGCGTGTAAAACGACACCGTTTTGGACCGAGCTCGGGAAAGTCGCCACATCAGCCATTTTTGCCGGATCTTCGCAAGTGGCACTTAAGTGTCTCATTTAACTTCAAAGCTGGCACTCAAGTATACAATTTTAAAGTTATGGCACTTAAGTGTCGTCTTCGCCAGTTTATGACACTTCACGACACGCATAAGACCATATTATAAAATCAACCACCGGTCTTACTTATTATAGTAAAATCCGGATTCGGAGTTTAACCTCATTGCGTATGGAATTTGTACTTTTGCAGATCAATAAGCCTATCATAATGCATGCTTTTGTATGACGCTAACGATTGATGTCATACAACTGAGAAAACAAGAAGACAAGCACTGCCATTCCGTCTCTTTATCAAAGGGGCCATCTCCATCTCCTTGGGGTTTTATATTCACGATGCACATATTGAGTGGAAAATGTGACGATCTGAATATTAAAGATGAGTTGTATACGAGAAAGAATATCAATGTCAACGAGCCTAATGATGTGGCAATTCATGTAAAATATTCTTAGCAATGTGCCCAAGAAAGCATACTTCCTCACGCTTGCAATAGACAAATCATGTTAATAGTAAGCATCATTATTCTTTTGTTATATGATCTCAGGTTTCACACCAGCAACCCCTTATCAGATGATGAAAATGCTAGGTGACTAACTAATGTAGACATCGGTCGTTGTGCCCTGTCAATCTTTGACTTCATCCAACCACGAGAGGCAAGGAGGGGATTCCATTCTTGACGTGCTTTTCCACTCTCAAACAATCATCGATCGAAAAAGAAAAACATAGAAAGACAATATCTAGTGACATGATCTCTCTTACAATTATTTTATGAGCTAAATCATTTTAGTAACAAGTTCTTTTGTCTTATCTGACTAGCATTGAATTTATCCAACTTAATTCTTCCTCATCCACTTTAATCGAATTTTAACTCAAAAATTTGTAACATCTCTAAATAAATCAGACAAAACAAGAGCCAAGACCTTAGGGATCAGTGCCATAAATATGGATTATTAACATCAAGTGGCAAAATAAATCAAGTTTGTTTCTTATATTTTGGTTATCCATTACTATAAATCTATATTTTCATTATTATTATTATTGAGCCAAAACCATTTATTGTTGTTGTGGACTCAATATAAGTCACTAAGCCTATTGTTTTCCTTCATCGGTAGGGAAACTAAATCTATTCTCTCAAATATAATAATCGTCTCTTTTCTCTAACGATTTTCATTGTATTCATTTATGGAAAGAGATCAGCTGTAAAATTGAGGCTTTGATATTAAACTTGTCTTCTTATCTATTAACAATGACTAAATGGGAAAGATAACGTAAGAAAAACGTTTCTTCGTGAAATTGGTTATTATTTTCTACATTTGGCAGATTAAATAATGATTGCACAAGACATTCAATTTGATTTTGGAAAAACTATAGCCATCAAATAGCTCAACCGTAAATGAAAAATGATACGATAGTTCGCTTTTTATTTTTTTTAAAAGAGGTGCAAGTTGAATGAAAAAGACTTGAAACAAGAGGTTTAGTATGACAAAGTATGGGATATTCCATATATTCCACAGACCCGAAATAAAATTAAATGCCATATTTTTCCCTAGTTTGAATTTTTCTTTTTAAGGCTCCGTTCGTTTAGAAAATAATTTTCGGGAAAACATTTTCCAAATTTTCTGGCGTTCGTTTCATAGAAAATAAATTCATTGAGGAAAATGTTTTCCATGAAAGGGAAAAAGTCTTCCAAATTAGGGGAAGATGTTTTTTACTTTTGAAAAGTGGAAAACATTTTTCTCACTTAATCTCTCTTATCTCACACTTCTACAAATCCTCACTTCGTCCTCCCATTTCTTCTTATTCTTTTCTTTTTTTATTCGAATTATTCTTTATATTCTCTTTTTCTTTTTTATTCAAATTATTTTTAATTTCCTTTTTCTTTTCTATTTCTATTTTTATTTTTATTTTAAAAAATTTTCTTTTCTTTGTTTCTCATCTTTTTCTTTCTTGGCTAGTTGTCGGTCGTTGCCAAGTCTCAAGCTTGTTGATCTTAAGCTCACACTCGTCGATCGCGAGCCTCGAGCTTGATGCTCATGCTCGCAACTGGGAGTGGCGAGCCTCGTGCTCGTCGGCGAGCTCGAGGCTCATAGGTGGTCGGTCACGGGCCATCGTTGTGACTAGCGACCAATCAAGAAAGAAGGAGATACAAAACAAAGAAAAAAAAAGAAAAAGAAAAAAAGAAAAAATTAATAATAGATTTTAAAAATAAAAAATAATTAAAAATCAATTCTTAAAAATATGAAAAATCCATTTTAAAATATAAAATTAATGAAAAAGAGTATATGAAGGAAAATATTTTCCTTACCAAAGAGCGAAAAATATTTTTCACTTCATTTTCAAGTTTCATCTAAACACCAAAAAATAATTACATTTTTTTTGGAAAGTGACTTTTTGGAAAATATTTTTTAGAAACTCCATATTTTCCGTGAAAACGAATGGAGCTAATATAATTTTGGTTATTCAACTATCCATCAAGAGTTTTTCCAGGCATTAAGAAAGGAGCGCTTTGTAGACATTCTAAGGTGGGGGAGAATTGTTAATTTGTGGAAATGGGAACCGGCCCAGTTGGGCTTGGAATCGGATTGACTGGTCTAGTTCCTAGGTGGATTAGACCCAGTGGTGATATCTTTCTTTTCTCCCCCAATTACCTGCAAGACTACAAGTGTTGCATAGTCCAAGCCTCATTAATTTACTCAAAACCATGAACGATCATCGAGATAATTTATTCATAATGAGGACAAATGTTAACCAATGCGAGGTGTCTCCGACTCTCCTCACCTTTGTCTACAAGCAATATCTTTTTAGCTTGATCGATTTTCAAAATCTAAAATATGAATGATAGTTTCTTTTTTTGAAAAAGCACAGCAAATAGGACTGCATAAAAATAGAGGGACATTAATTAAGATCCACATTTTGTTTATAGCCTAAATGATTTCTGATATGACCGGACCATCAATGGAATCGAATCCTTGATTCTCATTAATGACAAGTTAAATGATATGACACAACAATATTTCAATCAATTTCTTGCAATCTCGTCATTTGCTATTACTATGCGAGTCCTCGCATTTTGTTTCTTTGCCATGCATACTTCCATGCTATATTTTTTAACATAAGGCATTCGCAAATATAATGAATGTTTAGATTGCCGATCTCTCACATGGAGTTGCGTATGTGGGTATTGATTACGATTTAGTTTGAAATACACATAATTAATTTTTTGGCCCTACAACGCATAAATATATTACATAAAACCATATGACAGAGTATATATAATGTCTTATAAATGAAAATGCAACTATATTTTATACATTGATTTGATGAAGAGTATCTAAGAATATACTAGTTTAGAGCCATCGCTAATTATTGATTGAGTCAAGGTTTATGTATTATTTGGGTAGGATGAACCTTTTTCCTTCATTTTTCGACAATTAGTCCATGAAATTCCTTTAAAAATGTTTCCATGAAGTCAAATTGGTCTTCTTTTCCCCACCACTATCTACTTTAAGAGATTCTATCCGCAATGAGTCCATAAAGTACTTAAAAAAAAAAAAAAAAGACTTTTAGGAGAATGGCCACTACCTCTTTGAATCTTATGTGTTTTGTCAGATGACAAGAGGTTCTGGGTAATTGTTTGGCCAACAGGGAACCTTTCGTACGTGTGAACGTGACATGCTATCATCTCATGTGTATTCTTCATTTTTTTGTCAATATTCAATGAGAGATAAAAGAGACTAGACAAGTATAAATCCAATGAGGATATAGTTGAATGCACTATTGATGAGACGAATTTGGAAGCACTGTCAATGGAAGATATTCTCCCCTACTCTTGATCGAGTCAAGGTTTATGTATTATTTGGGTAGGATGGACCTTTTTCCTCCATTTTTCGACAATTAGTCCATGAAATTCCTTTAAAAAGGTTTCAATCAAGTTAAATAGGACTTCTTTCCCCCACAATCTACTTTAAGAGATTCTGTCCACAATGAGTTCATAAAGTACTTTAAAAAAGAATAAAGACTTTTAGAAGAATGGCCACTACCTCTTTGGATCTATGTGTTTTGTCAGATGACAAGAGGTTTTGGGTAATTATTTGGCCAACAGGGGACCTTTCGTATATGTGAACGTGACATACTATCATCTCATGTGTATTCTTCATTTTTTGGTCAATATTCAATTAGAGATAAAAGAGACTAGACAAGTATAAATCCAATGAGGACATAATTAAATACACTATTGATGAGACGAATTTGGAAGTACTATCAATGGAAGATATTCTCCCCTAGTCTTGATCGAGTCAAGGTTTATGTATTATTTGGGTAGGATGGACTTTTTCCCCCCTTTTTCGACAATTAGTCCGTAGAGTCTTTTAAAAATGCTTCCATGAAGTCAAGTAGGTCTTCTTTTCCCCCCACTATTTACTTTAAGAGATTCTGTGCATAATGAGTCTATAAAGTACTTTAAAAAAGACAAAAGACTTTTAAGAGAATGGCCACTACCTCTTTGGATCTTATGTGTTTTGTCAGATGATGAGAGATTATGGGTAATTGTTTGGCCAACAGGGGACCTTTCGTACGTGTGAACGTGACGTGCTATCATCTCATGTGTATTTTTCATTTTTTGGTCAATATTCAATGAGAGATAAAAGAGACTAGACAAGTATAAATCCAATGAGGACATAGTTGAATGCACTATTGATGAGAAGAATTTGGAAGCACTGTCAATGGAAGATATTCTCCCATAGTCTTAATCAAGTCAAGGTTTATGTATTATTTGTGTAGGATGGACATTTTCCCCATTTTTTCGACAATTAGTCCATAGAGTCTTTTAAAAATTTTTCCATGAAGTCAAGTAGGTCTTCTTTTCCCCCCACTATCTACTTTAAGAGATTCTATCCACAATGAGTCCATAAAGTACTTTAAAAAAGAATAAAGACTTTTAGAAGAATGGCCACTACCTCTTTGGATCTTATGTGTTTTGTCAGATGATGAGAGATTCTGGGTAATTGTTTGGCCAACAGGGGACATTTCGTACGTGTGAACGTGACATGCTATCATCTCATGTGTATTTTTCATTTTTTGGTCAATATTCAATGAGAGATAAAAGAGACTAGACAAGTATAAATCCAATGAGGACATAGTTGAATGCACTATTGATGAGACGAATTTGGAAGCACTGTCAATGGAAGATATTCTCCTCTTCAACTCTCTTAACCCTTTGAGCAGTGAATTCTATTTTCAAGATGGTAAGTCTTGTGAGAAAAACATGAAAGGCGATTGCATCCTCAAATTTCAACATGGGATTTTTAGAGTGAGAATGAATGACTCAACCAATTAGTTGGTTTACAATTCAACAACTTACACTCTTAGTGAAGTCTAATCAGATTAGGCACTTTAATAGGCATAAACTTTGTCCACCATGTTGGTTTCCTACGTGCCTCCCTAGAGGTTTACTCTCAGCTGTCGGCTGTGCAGGGTTCTCTTGGGTCACAAAAAAAAAAAAAAAAAAAAAACTTTGTACACCATGCCCCAATGAGACAAAAAACTTCATCATCTTTTTACGTTATTGTTATCTCCAATCTCCTTGTGTTTCTTAGATGTCAAAAATGTCTAGTTCTTAATTTTCCTTATTCATCATTTTCATTTTTTTTTTTTTGGGTAAACCAGGGAACCTTCGTGTGCCGTTTCGCAGTGGAGTAAACCCTGGAAGGAGTAGAGTCACTACCACCCTTACTCCCCGGGTAAGTCGTGGGTTCCTTTCCAACAAGGCAAACGACGTAGAGATTCGAACACTGGACCTCTTGCAAAAGGAACCAGCGCCCAACCACTATGCCGCCGCCACGGGTGGTTTATTCGTCCTTTTCATTTGTTATATCATTCACTGTCAAGAGTTTGGACAAAAAAATTTTCACCAAAAAAAAAAAAAAGAGTTTGGACAAAAATAGTTATAAAAAAATGATAGTTTCTTCTTTTGAAAAAGTATGACAAATGAGACTGCATAAAAATAGAGGGACATCTAATTAAGACCCACATTTTGTTTATAGCCTAAATGATTTTTGATATGACTGGACTACAAATGAAATCAAATCCTTAATTCTCGTTAATGACAAGTTAGATGATATGACACAACAACAATATTTTAATTACTTTCTTGCAACATTGTCATTTGTTATGGCTAGGTGAGTCCTCGCATATTGGTTTTTTGTCATATTAAGTTTGCGAATGTCATATATTCAAAAAGATAGCGTGGAAGTTGAGTATGTGGATATTGATTACAATTCAATTTGGAATACATACAATTAATTTTTTGGCCCTACAACAGATAACTATATTACATGAAACCATGTGACAGAGAATATATAATGTCTTATAAATGAGAATGCAAATATATTTTATGCATCGAATTAATGAAGAGTATCTTATAATATACTAGTTTAGAGTCATTGCTAAGTGTTAATCAAGTCAAGGTTTATGTATTATTTGGGGAGGATGGACCTTTTTTTTTTCCTCTTTGGACAATTAGTCCATAAAGTTCCTTTAAAAAGGTTTCCATTAAGTCAAGTAGGTCTCCCCCCACTCAAAAAAAAAAAAAAAAACTATCTCCTTTAAAAGATTATGTCCACAATTAGTCCATAAAGTACTTTAAGAAAAACCAAGACTTTCTAGAGAATGGTGTTTACCTCTTTGGATTTTACGTGTTTTGTTGGATAACGAGAGATTCTCGGTAATTGCTTGGTCAACAGGGGACTTTTCTTGTGTGTGAACGTGACATGCTATCATCTCCTCATGCTCCAGCATCTGTTTATGTCTCGGACGTAGTGCTCCAATAGATATGACTTATTTTTGCTTGAACTAATGTGAGATATGAGGTTGGTTGTAAATCAGATTAGCTTGTGCGTATTCTTCATTTTTTTTTTTGTCAATGTTTAGTAAGAGATAAAAGAGACCGGATAAGTATAAATCCAATGAGGAGGTTGTTGAATGCACTATTGATGAGACGAATTTTGAAGCACTGTCAACGGAAAATATTCTCCTCTTCAACTCTTTTAACCCTTTGAGAAGTGAATTCTATCTTTCAAGATAGTAAGTTTCGTGAGAAAAAAATATGAAAGGAGATCACATCCTCAAATTTTAACATGAGATTTTCATAATAAAAATGAACAACTCAATCAATTAGTTGGCTTATAATTAAGCACTTATGCTCTTAGTGAAATCTAATCAATTAGATAGTTTAATAGGCATAAACTTTGTCCATTATGCCTGAACAAGACAAAACACTTCTTCATCTTTTTGTATGATTGTTATCTTTGGTTTCCTTGTGTTTTTAGGCAGTTGAAAATTTCTAGTTCTCAATTTTCCTTTATTTGCCCATTTAATCTACTATACCATTCACTATCGAGAGCTTGGACAAAAATAGTTATACAAAAAAATGATAGTTTCTTCTTTTGAAAAAGTATGACAAATGGGATTGCATAAAAATAGAGGGACACCTAATTAAGATCCACCTTTTGTTTATAGCCTAAATGATTTCTAATATGACCCAACTACAAATGGAATCAAATCATTGATTCTCACTAATATCAAGTTAAATGATATGACATAACAATATTATTTCCATCACTTTTTTACACCATAATCATTTGCTATTGTTAGGCAAGTCTATTTTGCCATGCATACTTCCATGCTATCTTTTGCAAACATAATGAATGTTTGGATTGATGATCTCTTACTTATAGTTGAGTACATGGGTATTGATTACAATTTAATTTGGAATATATACAATTAATTTTTTGGCCATACAACGCATAACTATATTACATAAAACCATGTAACGAAGAATATATAATGCCTTATAAATGAAAATGCAACTATATTTTATGCATCGATTTAATGAAGAGTATCTCAAAATATAGTAGGTTAGAGTGATGGCTAAGTCTTGATTGAGTCAAGGTTTATGTATTATTTGGGCAAGATGGACCTTTATTTTTATTTTTTCTCTTTGGACAATTGGTCCATAAAGTTCTTTTAAAAAGGTTTTCACGAAGTCAAGTAGGTCTACTTTTCCCCCCACTATCTACTTTAAGAGATTCTGTCCACAATTAGTCCATTGAGTACTTAAAAAAAGACCAAGACTTTAAGGAGAATGGCCATTACCTCTTTGGATCTTGTGCGCTTTGTCAGATAATGAGGGATTCTCGATAATTGCTTGACCAACAGAGGACCTTTCGTATGTGTGGATGCGACATGCTATCATCTCCTCATGATCCATCATCTGTTTATGTCTTGAACGTAGTGTTCAAGTAGATGTGACTTCCTTTTACTTGAACAAATGTACTTGAACAAATGTGAGGTATGAGGTTGGTTGTAAATCGGATCAGCTTGTGCATATTCATCATTTTTGGTCAATGTTCAGTAAGAGATAAAAGAGACCAGACAAGCATAAATCCAATGAGGAGGTTATTGAATGCACAAGTTAAATGATATGACACAACAACATTATTTCAATCGCTTTCTTGCAATGTCGTCATTTGCTATTGCTAGGCGAGTCCTCGCATTTTGGTCTTTTGGCATGCATATTTCCACGCTATCTTTTTGAACATATGGCATTTGCAAACATAATGGATATTTTGATACTGATATCTTATTGAGAGTTGAGTATGTGTGTATTAATTACAATTCAATTGGGAATACATATAATTAACTTTTTGGCCCTATAACTCATAACTATATTACATAAAACAATGTAACAAAGAATATTTAATGTCTTAGAAATGAAAATGCAATTATATTTTATGCATCAATTCAATAAAGAGTATCTCAGAATATACTAGTTTAGAGGCATTGCTAACTCTTGATCGAATCAAGGTTTATGTATTATTTGATGGACCCTTTTTTAGTTGGTCTTCTTTTTTTCCCACTATCTACTTTAAGAGATTATGTCCACAATTAGTCCATAAAGTACTTTAAAAAGGACCAAGAATTTTTGGAGAATGGTCACTACCTCTTTGGATCTTACTCATTTTGTCAGATAACGAGGGATTCTCGGTAATTGCTTAGCCAACAGGGGACCTTTTATGTGTGTGAATGTGACATGCTATCATCTCCTCATACTCCAGCATTTGTTTATATCTCGAACATAGTGTTTCAGTAGATGTGACTTCTTTTTGCTTGAGCTAATGTGAGGTATGAGGTTGGTGGTAAATCAGATCAGCTCATGCGTATTCTTCATTTTTTGGTCAATGTTCAGTAAGAGATAAAAGAGACTAAATAAACATAAATCCAATGAGGAGGTTGTTGAATGTACTATTGATGAGGTGAATTTTGAAACACTATCAATGGAAGATATTCTCCCGTTCAACTCCCTTAACCCTTTGAGCAATGAATTCTATCTTTCATGATGGTAGGTCTCACAAGAAAAACATGAAAGGCGATCAGATCCTCAAATTTCACATGGAATTTTTATAGTGAAAATGAACGACTCAATCAATTAATTGGCTTACAATTTAAGAATTTACACTCTTAGTGAAATCTAATCAAATTGCACAATTTAATACGCATAAACTTTGTCCACCACGCCCCAATGAGACAAAACACTTATTCATCTTTTTGCATTATTGTTATTTGCAATTTCCTTGTGTTTCTTAGAAGTCGAAAATGTCTAGTTCTCAATTTTCCTTTATTTGTCCTTTTCATCTATTATACGATTCACTGTCGAGTGCTTGGGCAAAAATAGTTATAAAAAAAATAATAGTTTCTTATTTTGAAAAAGTATGACAAATGGGACCACATAAAAAAAGAAGGACTTCTAATTAAGACCCACATTTTGTTTATGGTGTAAGTGATTTCTGATATGACTGGACCACAAATGGAATCGAATCCTTGATTCTCATTAATAACAAATTAAATGATATGACACAACAACATTATTTCAATTGCTTTCTTGCAGTATTGTCATTTGCTATTACGTGGCGAGTCCTCGCATTTTGGTCTTTTACTATGCATACTTTCACACTATCTTTTTAAACATATGTCATTCGCAAATATAATGAATGTTTGGATTACTGATCTATTACAGAGAGTTGAATATGTGGGTATTGATTGCAATTGAGTTTGGAATACATACAATTAATTTTTTGGCCTTACAACACATAACTATATTACATAAAACCATGTGACAAAGAATATATAATGTCTTATAAATGAAAATGCAACTATATTTTATGCATTGATTTGATAAAGAGTATCTCAGAATATACTAGTTTAGAGCATCGCTAAGTCTTGATCGAGTCAAGGTTTATGTATTATTTGGGCAGGATGGACCTTTTTCCCCTTTTCAATAGTTAGTCCATAAAGTTCCTTTAAAAAGGTTTCCATGAAGTAAAGTAGGTCTTATTTGTCCCTCCACTATCTACTTTAAGAGATTCTGTCCACAATGAGTCCATAAAGTACTTCAAAAAAGACTAAAAACTTTTTGGAGAATGGCCACTAGCTCTTTGGATCTTATGTGTTTTGTTAGATGATGAGAGATTCCGGGAAATTGCTTCGCTAATAGGGGCCCTTTCGTACATGTGAATGTGACGTTATATCATCCCCTCATAATCTAGCAACTATTTATGTCTCGAACGTAGTGTTCAGTAGCTATGACTTCTTTTTACTTGAACTAATGTGAGGTATGAGGTTGATTGTAAATCAAATAAGCTCGTGCGTATTCTTCATTTTTTTTTGTCAATGTTCCATAAGAGATAAAAGAGACCCGACAAACATAAATCCAATGAAGAGGTTGTTGAATGCACTATTAATGAGGCGAATTTTTAAGCACTGTCAATGGAAGATATTATCCCCTTCAACTCTCTTAACCATTTGAGTAGTGAATTCTATTTTTCAAGATGGTAAGTCTCACGAGAAAAACATGAAAGGCGATCACATTCTCAAACTTTAACATGGGATTTTCAGAGTGAAAATGAATGACTCAATCAATTAGTTGGCTTACAATACTCTCTTAGTGAAATCTAATCATATTAGGCAGTTTAATAGGCATAAACTTTGTCCACCATGCCCCAATGAGACAAAACACTTCTTCATCTTTCTGTATTATTGTATTCATTTTCTTCTCTTTTCCCACCCTCTTGCATTTTGTCATGTAGGGCAAAATTTTAATTTTCTTCTTTTTCCTCACCTGATTGTCATGATTGGGATCTGGTAAAGGTTCCAAATTTATAATTATGTAAGGTTACATTCAAAGAAGAAAATCACGCTAGGTGCATTTTCTCATCCTTTTGAGTATAAAAATTTGACAAATAAGATGGCTCAAATTATCATTATAAATAGATTACTCTCATCTATATATCCAATGATTTACATTGATCCAAGGTAAATCAACCTAGTTGAAGAACTCAACAATTTTGCAAAATATCAGTACATTTAGATCGATAGCAAAATCATACAACACCCAATAGATGAGAATTAACAAAATATCTTCCCAAAAGTGCTGGCAAGGGCCGCCAAGCAAAAGGTAACTTAGAAAAAGTGGTTTGTTCATGAAACCAGTTATTAATATTAATATTTGGCACCCATCCACGCATGGCTGCGCTGATTGAGGCGTACCCCTGATTTGGCCACCAGGTTAGGGGTTCGACTCCTTGAGTCGTTCACGACTCTTAAAGTAGTTCTGTGATTTAGCGGGGGCTCAACGGTGGGTTCTTGGGCCGGTCTCTCCGAGGTATAATCGGTGTTGTACTCCCGAAGGTGAGCTAGACTGAATCCTTGGTATTAAAAAAAATATACTAATATTTGGCAGATTAAATGATGATTGCACAAGATATTCATTTTGCTTTTATTGGTTTTTTTTTTTTTTTTTTTTTTTTTTTGGGAAAACTATAGCCATCAAATAAGTCAATTGCAAGAGGAAAACGATGCAATGATTCACTATTTTCTTTCTAACGGGAGCAAATAGAAAAAGAAAGACTAGAAGGGAGAGATTCAGTATGATAAAACCTTAGATGATCCATTTGTTCCATCAAGAAAAATGAGCTAAATGCCATGTTTTTACTTAAAATTTTATTTTCCCTTTCCAGTACAATTTTGATTGCAACAAAACTATCCTCTCAACTATCAGTCAGGAGAGTTTACATGCATCAAGCAAACAGTCTTTGCAGACATTACTAGGGAAGTAGAAATTTACAACTAAGCGTAGAGTGGAGTGTAATACTTAAATATTTTTAGCTTAAATATTTATACAAGGATGACGAGGCCTTAAATATTCCATTTGTTCCATAGATCCACAATGAAGTTAAAACCCATGTCTATGCTAGGTTTGAATTTGATCGCTCCTTGCAATATAATTTCAGTAAGAATAGCAGGGGAGGAATAGCAAGGAATGTACATATACAAATTGAGATGGTCCCTTGTTTGTCAAAAGATAGTTTTTATGCAAAAACCTAAAAGTGCAAAAATCGTAAACCAAACATTCCGTGAATGAAATGGAGCTCGAGATTTATCTAACTTGAGTTGGTTTAACTACTAGTGAATTAAATTGAATGTTTACATTGGGTCGTGGGTCCACAAAAGTGGAAAATGCCATTAGGTTATTAATTGCTAAACCCTTCATTATGATCTTGCTTCGCGGGACAAAAGTTCACCAAAAGTGTGCTTTAGCCAAAGAAAAGAGGAAGAAGGCAAAAGCCAAATTGGAGTTTATACAAGTGGGATGCTCCAAAAAGGCACGTCTCTCTCCCACCAAAGCAAGTGGCTAAAGGTTTTCACAAACCAGGAATCTATCTTATCTTCTTATTTTCTCGATTATTGATTATCATAGCCCAAACTAGACAAGATTAGCTGACAAGGATTACGTTGATGAAAATTCTGTTTAAGGTAACTGAACATAGAAGGAAAATTATCTACCTGAAGAGAGTACTACGTGTAGAGATGGTATTTGCACATTTATTTTTCAGTTCAAGTGAATGGCTACATGCATGAAACTAGTAAGATTTTCTCCATCAGACAATAATTTTATGAGATCGGTGTCCATCAGCAGATTTCAATGATGCGTGATGTTGAACGTTAGTTGATTTAACGAAATTACAGCAAAATGTGCATATATACATGTTGAGATGCTTCCTGACTTATACGTCAGAAGAATGAACAAATTAAAAAATCCAAGAAGGTAAAAGAAATCATGACCTAATCATTCCGCATATAATAATGACAATGACAATGTGCTTTCAAAGATAATGGAAAACGCGAACCACATATTTCACCAGAGATAAGAATAATATCATTTCACTCAATTATTATGTACTTCACAAGATAATGATAATGCGCTTTTAATGAAAGGCTTTCACTCAATTTTGATCTCGATTCAACCATTGACAGAATTCCTCTCAAAAGTTTACTTCAGCCAAAAAGTTTACTTTCCCTTTCATGTGGATGATATAAGCCAAAAAGGCATGTCTGAATCCCATCAAAGCAAGTGGCAACAGGTTCTCCACAAATCAGGAATCTCTCTTTATCTTTATTATGATCTTTTTGAAAGTTGGCGTGGGATGAACTCGATGAGTTTTGTCCATATGAAGGGGTTCTCTTTTCTCATCCTTTTGCCTTCTGTCAATGTAGGGCAATATATTCTTTTCTTTCCTATTTCTCACCTTTTTCCCTCTTTATATTTAGGTTCATTGTCTAGAACAATGTAAGATTTGTTCGCCCATGGAATTGGGTAAAAATTATTGCTTATTGACAATATCTCATGCATGAGGAAATATATTAGGTGGATGCTGCTTATTGTTTGGAGTCATGAATTTGTATCCAGAAGCAACCGTCGAATAAAGCGATGCTACAATCCTTAGCCCGACTCAATTACTTCAGTCTCCCCGCAATGTTCTGAACTTGCACAAAATCAAATTTGGTAGAATGTTGAGTCACGTCAATGTCTTAATGCACAGATTGTTTTGTCAAATTGAGCCCGTGCAATATTAACTAAAAATTTTTATATTCTTCCTATAAATTTCAATTTTATAACAGCTAATCTTGTCTAGTTATAAAGAAAAAGAAAGTAAGGGAACAATTTCAGGTTGTAGAAATCAATGATCAAGAAAAAAATAAGAAAAAAAATATGTTTACAAAAGAGATTCTGATTTATTGAAAACCAATGGCCACTTGCTTTGGTGGGAGACGCCTTTTTCGAGCGTCCTACTTATTTTAACTCCAATATGGCTCTCGCTTACAATTTTGTTTTCTCATTTCTTTGGCTAAAGCAAACTTTATGGTGAATTTTTATAATTGGTTGAATCAACATCCAAATTGAGTGAATGACATTCTCATTGTCTTGTGGAAAATTTAAAAATTTAAAATTAAGAAAAACTTAAAAAATTAAGAAAATTTTAAAAATTTAAAAAATAAGAAAATTTAAAAAAATTTAAAAAATTAAGAAAGATTTAAAAAATTAAGAAAATTAAGAAAATTTTAGAAAAATTAAAAAAAAAAGTAAGAAAAATTTAAAATTTTTCAAAAATAAGAAAATTTTAAAAATTTAAAAAATTTAGAAAAATTTAAAAAATTTTAAAAAATTTTAAAATTAAGAAAAAATTTAAAAATTTAAAAAATTTTAAAAAATAAGAAAATTAAAATAATTAAAAAATTAAGAAAAGTTTTAAAAATTTAAAAAATTTAAAAAATTAAGAAAATTTAAAATATAAAAATTTAAAATATTAAAAAAAAAAATAAAAAGGGGGGGAGGCGAGCGAAGCGGCTCCTCGCCGCCTGCCGCCTCCCGCCGTCGCCCGGGAAGGGGCCGGCGGGGAGGCGGCGCGGTGGTGGTGGCGGCGACGAGGAGGCGGCGGTGGCGAGGAGCCGCCCCCGCCCCCCCCCCTTTTTAATTTTTTTTTAAATTTTTAAATTTTCTTAATTTTTTAAATTTTTTAAAATTTTCTTAATTTTAATTTTTTTTAAATTTTCTTAATTTTATTTTTTTTAAATTTTCTTATTTTTTTAAATTTTTAAAATTTTTCTTAATTTTATTTAATTTTCTTAATTTTTTAGAATTTTAAAATTTTTCTTAATTTTTTAAAATTTTTAAAATTTTCTTATTTTTAAAATTTTTTGAATATTTTAGATTTAATTTAATTAATTTTTATATTATTATTTACACGTAGACACGAAAGCAGCGTCGTTTTTGCATTTTTACGCGCCACGTCGCCGCAAAACGATCTTTGTTTTGATCGAGTTCAGGAAAGTCGCCACGTCAGCCATTTGGCCGGATCTTTCAGGAGTAGCACTTAAGTGTCCCATTTAACTTCAAAACTGGCACTCAAGTGTACCATTTTAAAGTTATGGCACTTAAGTGTCCTTGATGCCAAGTTATGGCACTTGTGCTGTACTTTTGTCGCTTGAGATCTAGCATATTACAAAAGACACGACCTTTGGCAAATAAAGCTTGGAGCCTGGACAAGTCCTCCAACTTAGTATCTCTGTTACGTTCTTCTCTCTTATTTTTCCTCATTTTATTCCTTCTTATCTGCCCGTTGCCAAAATAATTTTTCTCTCTTTATCTCTGGGGAGATGGGTTTAATTGGAGCTGATTTCCCAATTCCAGAATCATGAGCCACAAATGTGAAGTAGGCAGTAAGTGCAGCTGAATCTGAGGAATCCCGGATTTCTGCAGGAAAATGCCAGTATAAGAAAAACAACAGAATGGATCAGTAATGAGACTATATCATGAAAAGGATAACTCTATGAAGATCTGACATTTGAGTATTAAGCTTGAAAAAGTCGAAAACCTTGACAAACTGCCAATAATTCTTAGCAAGAGGATGTTGATTCGCAAGCTTCTCCATTGTTTCCATGGGTTTGATTGAGTAAGGGATTTAATGAGTACAAGTGTAGGTGCGTAGACTTAACAAGCAACTACGGAACAATGACTTATATTATAATATTGCAAATGGAAGATAGTGGAAGGCAAAGTAGGAGCAAATGAGGACAAGAGGAGTTTTATATCATGAAGGCATGTGCAAAGGCTTAGTTTTCTCCTGCTGGACGTGACCTTCAAGTGGGGAGGGGTTGGCCTTTTATAGCCCTCTTCCACGGCCTTTTCAAGATTAAAAATGTCACACCCTAAAACTACAAAGAATGGGGATGCCACAGCCGTCCTTCCACATGAAAGACGTGGCCTCAAACACAACTAATAATCTGATATCAACTTATATATATCTCATACATACATATATATATATATATATATATATATATATATATATATATATATATATATATATATAAACCAACAGATTGATTGCAACATCAGAGTTTCTATAATCCACCAAAAAGAAATATACATTTAGAACTCAACCAGTCCAACCACTAGCAAGGATTATGTGCACCACTTCCTTAAACCATACCCAAAAATAGAACTCCCAAAAGTTTCCCAGCAGCGCTCTCGTCCTACTAATTGCTAACCTTGGGACCTGAAAACATGGAAGATGAATGAAATGAGTAACCATAGCTTAGTGAGTAGTATATACCGTAAAAGCATATCAAACTTCCACATTACATATTTAAAACTCAAGACATGGCATATTATCGCCAAACAAAAATATAATTACTTGAACAAAATGCGTTATATGTTACTTCAACCTAGCTATATCAAATAGCAAAATTTTTCATTCATCCATAATAACAAAACAAGCATCACCAATTTGATTCTATAATCGGACTCATCATATCTCATATCAATGGTTCATTCCACGCTTAATATCCAAACTCAAGGCCCTAGAGGTGGCTCTCATAAAATTACGTTATCGTATAGCACTTAGCCCTTAACCACTTATAGCAATAGTACAAGGCCCTAGAGGTGGCTCCTATGAAATTACGTTATCGTGTAACACTTAGCCCTTTACTATGTATGTAAATAGCGCAAGGCCCTAGAGGTGGCTCCCATGTGACTCGAGTCACCATGTAACACTTAGCCTTGACTACAAGGCCCTAAAGATGACTCACACGAAGTTTCGTTGTCATGTAGCACTTAGTCCTTTACCTATTCACAACACATTTGATTTCCTTAGCACAATACATATCATCTTTCAATAATCATCACATAAATCAACTGTACCAAAAACAACATACATAATCCTTCAATAGAGAATTATCAAATCATCTCACAATAACTCAAAATTACCAAGTACTATATCCATCTTTATACAACAAATAGGTCATCACTTCCCTACACAAGTATATGTTAATTACTCTTAACTTAGTACATGAGTTTCACAAAACCAAAGGAGACCTTAGCACCACTCACCTGGGGATGCCCCAAAATCAAATAACGTGTGTTATTTGATCATTTGATCTCGCGATCCTTCTATCAAATAAGCGAGAATCAATATTAAATTTAGGTAGCACACCACATCAACCACAAAATGGCTATATTATGCCTAAATGTTAACAAAACGATTTCTATGCACTAATAAATCGCATATCCAAAATAATTTTTCAAGCCATTCGTAACACGACACTTGAGCGTAAAACTCAGTTACACTATAACTTTCTCTATCGAATTCCGTTCCAAACGTACTTATAGTCAATAGAGAGCCCTTCTAACATACTACAATGATCCCAACTTGATCGTCCCAAAATCAAACCGAAAACTAACAAAATAAGCACCCAAAGCTACTGGACGCACAATGTTCATTGCATGCGGGAAACTTCGAAATTTTGTTTTGAGCAAACTGTAAGTTCAAATCACGATCCGTAAAATCCCACGGCTCCACAACACCCTAAACCTTCTTTCTTACAGAAATACATGGCTCAACGACTCCAAAATCGGACTTCGCCTCTCTATTTTCCAAAAATTCCTAATTGGAGCCCTAAACTCGTAAATTACTTCGATTGGACAAATAAGGGGCCTAATCTCTTACCGGGTGTTACGTTATAAAGTTGAGTTGGCTTGGCAAGGCATCCATAGCATGCATGCACCAAAACCCTTTTCCTCTTTTCCCCTTCTTCTTCTTCTTCTTCTTCTTCTTCTTCTTCTTTTTCTCTCCTTTTTACTTTATTGACTTTTCAACTTACCTTTCTTTTTCTTCTTTTGGGCCCCACTAGTGAAATATTACATTCTACCCTCCTAAAAAAAAAAAAAATTCGTCCTTGAAATTTACATGTACTTCAATCATGAAACAAGTGAGGATATTTGCGTCATACCTCATCCTCAAGTTCCTAAGTAGCCTCTCTTAGTATGGTTTTGCCATTGTATCATCACATAAGGAATAGTTCTCCATTGTAGCACCCGATCCTGCTTATCAACAATGTGAATAGGATGCTCCTCATATATCAAGTTCTCAAGTAATCTCAATGGGGTAAAGTCTAGCACATGTTTTGGATTTGACACATATTTTTGCAACAAAAAAATATGGAACACATTATGGACACCTGATAGCGCCGGTGGTAAAGTCAATTTATAAGCGATTTCACCAATTTTCTCTAAGATCAGGAATGGTCCCACATACCTTGGACTTAACTTCCCACGTGTGTCAAATCTCAATACACCTTTCGTAAGAGAAACTTTTAAGAATACGTGATCCCCCACACTAAATTCTAACTTGTGTCTTTTAAGATCCGCATAACTTTTCTGACGACCTTAAGCCATCCTGAGACGTTCCCGAACTAGCATAACTTTCTCTTTTGACTGTTGAATGAGCTCAGGGCCAGTTAGGGTGCGTTTGGATGGGCATTTAGAAAGCCCATTCAGCCCCCAAAGCGCATTTAGCCAAAATAAGGGTGTTTGACAAGCAATCTGAAGGAGCTTTCAAATGAAAGCCAGACCTTGGAAATGCTGAAAGCATTTTTTTCCTTCCCAAATTACCCTCCTTAATTTTTCTTATTTCCGTTATTGCCCATGTATTTAATTATTTTTTAAATGAAAAAGGAGCACCATTTCGCCGGACCGGCAAAGGGCGACGGCCACCGGCGGCCGTTGGCGAGGTGGCCCGACCTCGGGCGACCTCCGGCGAGGGTCGCTTGAGGTCGGCGACCTCCGGCGGTCGTTGGCTGGGTCGCGCGACCCTCGCCGAGGGTCGCCCGAGGTCGGGCGACCTCGGCCGACGGGCCGCCGGCGCCAAATCTGGCTCGCCGGCGCGCAACCCTTCGCGGGTCCGGCGAAGGGTCTAGCTGAATTTTCCAAAAAAAAAAAAAAAAAAAGAAAAGAAAAATAATACCCATGAAGCCTCTTCTAAAATTTTTTTTACCAAACACACATTCAAGTCAAAGTCCATTTGCAAAATTTTTTTACCTAACACAATTGCATTTTCCCCAAATAGCTTTGGGCTTTTAGCATTTGCATTGGACTCAAAGCCCATTGCAAATGCTGAACCAAACGCAGCCTTAGTCTTTTCTCACCAACATCATCCCAACAAATAGGACTTCTGCATTTTTGGCCATATAAAGCTTCAAATGGTGTCATCTTAATGCAAGAATGATAACTGTTGTTATAAGAAAATTTTGCCAAATGTAGATGTTCATCCCAAGAACCGCCAAAGTCAATCATGCATGATCTCAACATATCTTCTAATGTCAAGATCGTTCTCTCCGACTATCCATCTGTTTGTGGATGAAAAGATGTATTCAAGTTGAGTTTTGTGCCCACTGCTCCTTGCAAACTCTGCTAAAAGTTAGACATGAACCTGAGATCCTTGTCAGAAACAATGCTTACTGGAACTCCATGAAGCTTCACTATCTCATTAACATATCGCTTTGACATATCTTCCATTTAAAGGCCAAATCGATATGACAAAAGTGAGCAGACTTAGTCAATCAGTCAACAATCACCCATATAGCATTCTTACCATTTGACGTCCTCGATAGACCAACTATAAAGTCCATGGCGATATGTTCCCACTTCTATTTAGGTACTTCTAGAGGTTATAACTGTCCACCTGGTTTTTGATGCTCAATTTCCACTTGCTGACACACTAGACAATGATCAACAAATTTTACAATATCCTTTTTCATGTTGACCCACCAAAAGTTTTCTCTCAAGTCCCTATACATTTTAGTGCTTCCCAGATGAATTGAAAATCTAGTGCTATGAGCTTCCTGCAAGATCTCTTTTTCAGCTTTGAGTCATTAGGAACACATAGTCGACCACGAAACCTCAAGGATCCATCCACATGTAAACTAAATCCGCTTATCTTCCAGTTTCCACACCTTCTCTAAATTTTTGTAATTGTGGGTCTTCATTCTGTTTAGCCTTAATTCTGTCAATCAACATATGTTGTACTTGAAGGTTAGCTAACTGAGCACCAAACTGATGCACCAATATCTCTAGGCCTAACTTCCTCATATCTTCATGAATGGGTTTCTGAGAAGTGAGTAAAGTTGCCATATTTCCAAATGATTTACGACTCAAAGCATCCGCTACCACATTAGCCTTACCCGGATAGTAATTAATGGACAAGTCATAATCCTTCAAAAGTTATAGCCATCTTCTTTGTCTCATGTTCAGTTCTTTCTGAGTAAAGATATACTTTAGACTTTTGTAATCAATAAAGACTTCACATTTTTCACCATACAAATATTGCCGCCATATCTTCAAGGCAAATACAACAGCTACTAACTCTAAATCATGAGTGGGGTAGTTCTTCTCATGTAATTTTAATTGTCTAGAAGTGTAGGCAAAAAAATTTGCTATCTTGCATAAGTACACAACCCAAACCTTATTGGGATGCGTCGCACTAGATTACAAAGCCGCCACTTCCGAAGGTAAACTTAGAATAGGGGCCGACACCAGCCGTCTCTTCAACTCTTGAAAACTGTGCTCACATTGGTTTGACCATTCAAATTTAACTCTCTTCTGAGTTAGACGGGTAAGTGGACTAGCAATCTTTGAGAATCCCTCTACAAATCGCCTATAGTAGCCGGCTAGTCCTAGAAAACTTCTCACTTCCATAACATTGGTTGGGCAATTCCACTTAAGAACTGCTTCAAACTTCTTTGGATCCACTAATATGCCATCCTTCGAGATCACATGGCCCAAGAATTCTATATGATTAAGCCAAAAATCACACTTACTAAATTTGGCATACAACTTATTTTTATGCAAAGTTTGCAAGACAAACCTCAAGTGGTGTTCATGTTCCTCTAAACTCTTCAAATACACTAGGACGTCATCAATGAACACCACAATAAATTTGTCTAGATATTCTTTGAACACCCTATTCATCAAGTCCATGAAGGTAGCGGGCGCATTTGTTAGTCCAAAAGGCATGACAATAAATTCATAATAACCATACCTTGTTCTGAAAACAGCTTTAGGCACATTATCTATTTTTATCTTCAACTGATGATACCCGGAACAAAAGTCGATCTTGGAGAATACCAAAGCTCCCTAAAGTTGATCAAATAAATCATCAATCGGGCCAAACGATATATTTTTTTTTGACTGTTACCTTATTAAGCTCTCGGTAATCTATGCAAAGCCGCATACTACCATCTTTCTTTTTCACAAATAGAACGGGAGCTCCCCAAGATGAAACACTAGGTTTGATGAAACCCTTATCCAAAAGATCTTGCAGCTGCGTCTCCAATTCTTTCAATTTAGCGGGTGCCATCCGATATGGTGCCTTAGAGAGTGGTGTTGTATCGGGCATCAATTCAATACAAAACTCTATTTCTTTATCATGAGGCAAACCTGGTAAATCTTCAAGAAACACATTTGGAAAGTCTCTAACAACAGGAATATTCCTAAACTTCCCTATAACATTACTTGTGTCTTTTACATGAGCTAAATAACCATAACAACCTTTTCTCAAAAGTTTCTTTGCTTGTAAGGCCAAGATCAACATTGGAAAAGTGTCTTGACAACCTCCCTAAAAAGAGAATTCAGGTTGATTTGGAAGTCTGAAGATCACTTTCTTCGAAAAACAATCAATAGTAGCATGATATGTAGCTAACCAATCCATCCCTATAATAACATCAAAATCTCGAATATTTAACTCCACTAGATCCACAGGCATTTCAACATTATTAATCCGAAGCACACATCTTTTGAACACATGATGAGCAACTAAGAAATCACTAGTAGGAGTATCAACATGCAATTCACACTCAAGAGGGTCAGGTAACATATCAAGCTTCTTTGCAAATTTAGTTGAAATGAAGGAATGTGTAGCATCAGAATCAAATAACACATAAGCACGTTGTGAGGTAATAGAGATATGACCTGTAACAATTGCGTTAGACTTCTCCACATCCTCCTTCGTCATTGCAAAAACTTTCCCACTTGCACTTTGTTTTTGTGGGTTCCCTTGGGGCCTACCAATGGAAGGAGCATTCCTCCGCATGGAACAATTGCGTGCGATGTGTCCCGATTGTCCACACACATAACATATCCTACTATCCGTAGGAATATTCCTCTTCATGGGGCAATTACGTGCCATGTGTTCCATTTTTCCGCATAAAAAACATGCTCCTAATTTACGATAACAACGACCTCCATGAAGTTTTCCATAAGTAGCACAAGGGCTTTGATCACTTTGATTTCGAGACTTACCTAGCCAATTGAAATCTCTTTGCTTCCCGCTATCACTAGTACGATTGTCTTGATAATCGGTGGGTTTTGAATCTCTTGTGTTGAGGCACTCATTGTGTGCCACGCTCCAAAATGTCTTGCTTAACCCTAATTGCTTGATTCAAAACATCTTTATATGTTGTTAGCTCAAACGGTATGAGTATAGTATGAATATCCGATCGAAGCCCACGCTGAAAGTGTTCACCCCTACGCCTTTCATTGGCCGCAAAACCATCCTCAAATTTACTTAATTGATTAAAGTGGGTTGCATACTCCATAACTATCAAGTTACCTGGAGATATATTGACAAAGTCACTTATCATCTTCACTCGGAAAGATTCTAGAAAGAATTGGGCATTAAAAGCCTCAGTGAAGTCCTTCCATGGGATGATTGCATCATTATCTTCGAGACCTGGTCTAGTTCCTTCCCACCAACTAATAGCTTCACCTTCTAAGCATCGAGTGACGAAGTTGACCTTTTGGTCATCACGAACATTCTTAGCTCTGAAAATCCCCTCCATGTTTCTAATCCAATCATCGGCCTTGAGAGGATCCAACTTCCCATCAAACTTAGGTGGATCCGCCATTCTGAATTGGGCAAAGGTGCATGAGCTAGCTACTCCACCTTCACTTAATTCTTTCACTTGACGATACCAGTGAATCATCGCTTGCGTGAACTCAGTTGGAGGAACCGGCTCTTGGGGCTCTTCCCCAGCTTCATCCAAATCAGGACTCCTATCAAATCGGTCCTCTAGTCTCCTCCTTAAAGCTGCCCCTTAAGAAGCTTGAGGCACATCTCTAGTATTAGGGGTAGCAACTCGCTTGCCTTTACTGTTCTTACGAAGCGAGGCAAGTGTCTCTAAGTCGGTACGCATGATCACCTGGACTCAAGAATAAAATTACACTTTAGTATCAAAAAGGTTAGCACATTAAAACCGATCACACAATCTCTCAACGTCCCATATCTCTACCTATAAAGATCAAAACTTAGGCTCTGATACCAAAAGATGTCACACCCTAAAACTACAAAGAATGGGGATGACACGGCCGTCCTTCCACACGAAGGACGTAGCCTCAAACACAACCAATAATCTGATATCAACTTATATATATCTCAAACCATATATATATATATATATATATATATATATATATATATATATATATATTTATACACACACACACACACACACATATATATACACACATATAAGATAAATCAATAGATTGTTTGCAACATCAAAGTTTCCATAATCCATCAAAAAGAAATTTACATTTATAACTCAACCAGTCCAACCAATAGCAAGGATTATGTGCACCACTTCCTTAAACTATACCCAAAAATAGAACTCCCTAAAGTTTCCCACCAACGCTCTTGTCCTACTAGTTGCTAACTACGGGACTGAAAACATGAAAGATGAATAGAATGAGCAACCATAGCTTAGTGAGTAGTACACAACATAAAAGCATATCAAACTTCTACATTACATATTTAAAACTCAAGACATGGCTTATTATCTCCAAACAAAAATATAAAGACTTACTTGAACAAAATGCATTATATGTTACCTCAACCTAATTATATCAAATAACAAAATTTCTCATTCATCCATAATAACAAAATAGGCATCACCAATTTGATTCTGTAATCGAACTCATCATATCTCATATCGATGATTCATTCCATGCTTAATATCCAAACTCAAGGCCCTAGAGGTGGCTCTCACGAAATTATATTATCGTATAGCACTTAGCCTTTGACCACTTATAGCAATAGTACAAAGCCCTAAAGGTGGCTCTCACAAAATTACGTTATCGTGTAGCACTTAGCCATTTACTATGCATGTAAATAGTGCAAGGCCCTAGAGGTGGCTCTCATGTGACTCGAGTCACCATGTAACACTTAGCCCTTGACTATAAGGCTCTAGAGATGATTCACACGAAGTTTCGTTGTCGTGTAGCACTTAGTCCTTTACTTGTTCACAACACATTTTATTTCCTTAGCACAACACATATCATCTTTCAATAATCATCACATAAATCAACTGTACCCAAAACAGCATACATAACCCTTCAAGAGAGATTTATCGAATCATCTCACAATAACTCAAAATTACTGAGTACTATATCCATCTTTATACCATAAATAGGTCATCACTTCCTTACACAAGTATATGTTAATTACTCTTACCTTAGTACAGGAGTTTCACAAAACCAAAGGAGACCTTAGTACTACTCACCTGGGGATGCCCCGAAATCAAATAACGTGTGTTATTTGATCATTTGTTCTTGCGATCCTATCAAATAAGCGATAATCAACATTAAATTTAGGTAGCACGCCACATCAACCACGAAACAACTATATTATGCCTAAATGTTAACAAAATGATTTCTATGTGCTAATAAATCACATATCCAAAATAATTTTTCAAGCCGTTCGTAACACAACACTTGAGCGTAAAACTCAGTTACACTATAACTTTCTCTATCGAACCCCATTCCAAACGTACTTATAGTCAATAGAGAGCCCTTCCAACATGCTACAATAATCCCAACTTGATCGTCCCAAAATCAAACCAAAAACTAACAAATAAGCACCTGAAGCTGCTGGACGCACATTGTTCACTGCACGCGGAAACTTCGAAATTTTGTTTCGAGCAAACCGTAAGTTCAAATTATGATCCATAAAATCCCACGGCTCCACAAAACCCTAAACCATCATTTCTAAAAAATACATGGCTCAACGACTCCAAAATCGGACTTCGCCGCTCTATTTTCCAAAATTCTGAATTGGAGCCCTATACCTGTAAATTACTTCGATTGGACGAATAAAGGGCCTAATCTCTTACCGGGTGTTGCGTTATAAAGTTGAGTTGGCCTTTCCACTTTCCCCTTCTTCTTCTTCTTCTTCTTTTTCTTCTTTTTCTCTGTTTTTTGGTCGGGGAGCTCTCAGCCACCTTTTTAGCCGAGTCCCCTTCCCTCTCCTTTTTACTTTATTGATTTTTCAACTTACCTTTCTTTTTCTTCTTTTGGGCCCCACCAATCAAATATTACAAAAAAAATTATACGGCAACTTGCATGGACTTCCACATTTCACATGACTTTTCTAAAATATCTTAGATATTACCTGGAAACTCTTCTAGATATACCTTAGATATTTTTTACAATTTTCTGGACTATCCATCCAAGTATTTTTTTTTCACTAAATATTTTGAGCACAGACTTCCAGAAATTGGGTCATTGCTTCAAAAGTCTCCCTTGTCCATATAGTCTTTAGCAGAAACAGCGGAGAAATTGTCGATCTATTCGTCGTGTTCAAGCTGCTGTTTTGAACATTTGGTCCACTATAAAGCACACCTTTATAGCACCGATCTAGATCAACGGACAAACGAGCACGAACCTCGTCCCTGCACTTGCACAAACCATGTGTAGCATGCAGCATGCGAACTGTTTTTCTCTTTCTTTTCACGCTCGCTTAATTGTCTTCACCCTTGTCTGCTATCCTATTATCCCCTATGTCAGTCCCGTTCAGTTCAATATAAGTAACTTTGACAACAGCTCAAATGACATACTCTACGAAGGAGTTGCGGTTGCAATGGCGTATGGCTTCATTGATCTCACCCCACAAGGCATGCTTGAACAGCGTTATAAGGTAGGCCGCATTCAGTATTCCAAACCCATCTATATTAGAGATCCTATTACTGGGAGACAAGCAGACTTCTCTACCCATTTTTCTTTCACCATTGAACCTTTCCGTCCCTACCAATACAGCGACGGCCTGGCCTTTTTTCTTGCTCCTACTGGCTTTTCAATCCCACCCAACTCGGCTGGTCCGTTTCTCGGATTGTTCAATGCCAGCACGATCAATGATGGGCCTCGGAACCGAATTGTGATGGTTGAGTTCGATACTTATGTGAACACAGACTTTGACCCTCAAGAGCTGCACATAGGAATCAACATAAACTCGATCTCTTCAATTGTTCATTCCCATTGGAATATCAAATCAAACAGTGAAAAAGCAACTAATGCCGTGGTGACCTATAATTCTACTAGCAAGAATCTTAGTGTGTTCTGGTCGTTTGCTGGGGACCCGATTTCTTTAGACAAGAAAAGCCCCTCGCTTTCTTACCAAATCGACCTTGCTCAAGTTCTTCCTGAATCGGTCGCAATTGGCATTTCAGCTTCTTGTGGCGGCCTTGGGGAGAGACACATCATCAATTCATGGGGGTTTACTTCGGACTTGGATGCTGTACGCCCCCCGTCAACCAATTCACCCATAAAGTGGGCACACTGCAGAATCTATAGGTTGTTCACATTTATCACTGCCCCTTTAGCAACTCTAATGCTGATTGTTTCAGCGGGGTCTTGCCTGTTTATGATCAAAATGAGGAAAAAATGCGAGCATTGTTCTCTGACCGACATGGAGAAAGAGATAAGAGCATTGCCGCTCAAATTCTCATATCGAGAGTTGGTTGAAGCTACAAGTAGCTTCTCACAGGATCGAAGACTCGGCCAAGGAGGGTCATGCCATGTTTATAAAGGACATGTGAACAGTTTAGATCGCCAAGTTGCTGTCAAGAGAATCTTCACGGAATCCAAACATTCCGAGAAGGCCTTCATCAATGAAGTGAAGATATTAAGCCATGCGATACATCGAAATCTAGTACAATTCATTGGATGGTGTCAAGAGAAAGGTAAATTTTTGCTCGTTTATGAATACATGTCTAACGGTAGCCTTGATAATCATCTCTTTGGAACTCGAAATGTTCTCCCTTGGGATGTAAGGTACAGGATAGCTCATGGGCTGGCATCGGCCCTTAATTAACTTCATGAAGATCTAGAGCAATGTGTTCTTCATAGAGATATAAAAGCGGCCAACATATTGCTAGACACAGATTTCAACACTAAGCTCGGTGACTTTGGAGTATCTAAGCTCATCGACCCCCGATTCAGGACTCAAACAACCGATGTGGTGGGGACATACGGTTATCTGGCACCAGAATATCTCAACGGACGGAAGGCTACTAGAGAGTCCGACATGTTCAGCTTTGGGGTCGTGGTTCTAGAAATCACTTGTGGTAGGAGGACCTATCAGGATGGAGAATTTCATGTCCCACTGTACAAGTGGATCTGGCAACTTTACCTTGATGGAAATATGCTTGAAGCAGTGGACCAGAATCTAGATTCGAGCTTCGATAGGAAGGAAATGGAATGCTTGATGATGGTGGGACTGTGGTGTGTGCATCCAGATCCCAGGAGAAGGCCAAAAGCAGGACAAGTTATCAGGTTTCTTCAGCTAGAAGTCCCTGTGCCCGAGCTTTCACCCGCTGCATTTGAGGCTCCCACTTTATATCAGCCATCAGCACTAAGAATAGATTCTTCTTCATCTTCTTCTTCAAGTCAAGAAATAGTTCATGTAAAGCAAGATGAAACATCGCTCCCAAAGCCACACAGAAGCACGTTGAGTTTTGGGATGGAGGAGGACAAACTTGGGAGTCAGTGAAATGGTTCCTCATGCACGGTCCTTTTACTCTCAGTAAGACTCGGGCATTGACCATTTTTGCTCGTTCTTTGTTCATTCTGTATTCCGGTAGTAACTAGTGTTATCTTGTAAATGCATTGTTAGCCGATCTCCTCACTCACAAGCTTTTGGGGGAAAATGGTTTGTCTAACACCTGGGACATATATTTTCTCCCGCATCCCAATCCGTAGCTTGCAGTTGATAATATAGATATATCCGTAGGTTTGTACAACAGAACGTTTGCATAGACATGAATGGGCATTCTCAGTTTTCTGATATTTCGAATATTGCTTATTGAACTGATCTTGTAGCGTAATCCTTCAAAGTTTGCTCACTTTGCCGAAATAGGCATGAACGGGCCCGGTTCCCTGCCTAGTGTTTAATATTTTTTCTGTAACAAACATCAGAAAATGATTTTCATATTATTTGCAACGTATCGCCAAATGTAGTTATTTTCCTTTAAAATAAGTTATTTTAAAAGTACTTTAAAGAAGGTTCATTTTTCGTAAAACAAACGAAGCCTAAAGTCCATGTTATATTAAAAGCACGCATACTAAAAAAGAAACACTAAAAAAATAACATTAATAAGTAATCATAATAAATACCTCTAACCATACCACTATTTAGTGAGTCATAAGTTAGGACATTACTCATCTATAAATTTATAACGTGCCGTTAGTAATGTTCTTCACGGTTCACTCTTTTATTTATTATAGGTGTTTTTAACTTAAATATATTTTTTTCATTAAGACTGGTCTACAAAAATAGTAGACTGAGTGATGTGTTATACTACCCTTGGTTCTGACACATAATTTAGCAAATTTGCTTTTGTAGATCGATATTTAAAATACCTTTCATTTTCCTTTTTATTTTCACCAATTTTGCTATCCTCATTGAGTTTGACATGTGATTCAAACTCTTTCATTTGGAGCAAGACCATGTTTAGGTCAACTCTTTCTGAGTAAGCCCATTTTCCCTTTTTCATGAAGTAGGCTTGAGTCTTTGCAGTATCAAGGAATTTGTGTCACAGTAAACATAGTTTGGAATTTTTTGTGTTATTTGCCATATTGTAATTCTAACTTCAACTTGGTCTGAGATTTTTTAGGCTTACCCCAATTAGGAAAGTTTTGATATTGAAAATCTTAATAATCAAGAATTTGAGCTGTGAGGATTTTTTATTATTGTGATTATGTTTATTTCCTAGTTTGGATTAAGGTGAATATTTGATTATGTGGATTTGTTATATTGCATGTTATTAATTTAGTAAGTTCTCATACTATAAAAAAATAAAAATAATAAAAAGTTGCATTACATGTTAGGATAAATTTTTCCTTGTTTTGGATTACATGTCTAGGTGTCATGCAGTAATTTCGGAAATTTCATAATTCAGAATAGGATTAATCTAAATTATTTCCTAGTTTGAATTAGGCAATTACATATTTACATGGTTTCTTATTTTAATTTTAAAAGATAATCACAAAAATAATATGCATATATCATATAGAATTAGTCGCATCAGTTCCATATCATCATTGCCATGTCATCACTTGTAGCGTCATTAAATGCCATGTCACCTTTGCCACGTCATTATGTTACCACATCATGATTTCATGTTATTTTTTCAACTCACATAAATTAGATTGCATGTCATATTGGAATAGTTCATATTAATTTTACTTGTCATTGGAATTGGGTCATATAGATCGCAGTCACATGTTATGTTAAATTAGATCACATAGTTATAATTTAAAATTAAATTCATCTTATAATTTAAAAATAAGAAAAACACAAAAAGAAGTATTTAATTGCATTAGCATTTAGAAGTCGTGTTTAGGCTATGCACATTTTCTTCTTATTAACATCTTGCAAAAATAGATATGGTTATGCTTTTCTTTGCATTGAGGTATGCCCTATTTCTAGCAATTTATTTATTTATTGCTTTGATTATTGAGTGTTATATTATCTAATTACGCTCCTATATGATCACCTCTCGTGTGTTAGTGGCTTAAGTTAAAATTGATCAATATTGCCTATGCAATATTTTTAAATAAGGAGAAAATATACTGAAAAAACGTTAGATTTATTTAGAGTAATCAATACCCCATATCCATTTCATTTTCAATTGAATTTTGAATGCATTTCATTTTCAATTGAGTAGTTTAATATGATATGGCAAATCATGTGCACAAAAAGCATACTTCCTCACACTTGCCATAGACTAATCATTCACACCACCACTAAAATTCATCGATGTATTCTTTTGTTATATGGTATAAGGTTTCACGCGAACAACCCCTTTATAATATCTCGAAATTGGGTTAGGTAACCAAGTAATGTAGACATCAGTCGTTGTGCTCGGTCAATTTTGCACATTTCCTCACACTTGCCATTTATTAATCATTCACACCACCACTAAAATTCATCCATGTATTCTTTTGTTATATGGTCTAAGGTTTCACACTAACAACCCCTTTATAATATCTCGAAAATGAGCTAGGTAACCAATTAATGGAGACATTAGTCATTTTTTTTTCTTGTCGAAGACATTAGTCGTTGTGCTCGGTCAATTCTGCACAATTCCTCACACTTATCATTCACACCACCACTAAAATTCATCAATGTATTCTTTTGTTATGTGGTCTCAGATTTCACACTAACAACCGCTTTATAAGATCTCGAATTTGAGCTAGGCAACCAAGTAATGTAGACATTAGTCGTCGTGCTCGGTCAATTCTGCACATTGCATCTGGCACCATCCAACCATGCAAGGCAAGGAGGGGATTCCATCCTCCATGTGCCTTTTCATTTTAAAACCATCGCGTATAAAAGGAGGACACGAAAAGACAAGGTTTCTAGTCCCATGCAACCATAATGGAAACTTCCTAAACTAAAATTAAATAACTCATACATTTGCTTTTTGTGCTAAATACTGTTGACGCCTAAAATTAGGCTTTATTTTTTTTATTATTTTGTTTTATTTAATTTTCGAATAATAAACCAAAAAAAAAAAGCAGCCTTTGTATGGGCCCTCGGCCCATTCCGCCTCAGCCCGGCCCCTCCACGTCTTCTTCTTCCTCGCACCTCTGTAGCGCACGCGCAGAGGGCACGACGAAGGGGAAGGGGGTGGATGGATGGCGATCGCACATGGGGGAGCTAGCGATGCACTGAAGGACGGGTAGGTGGCGGATGGGACGCCGGTTCGGCCGGCGGAAGTCGTTCGATGCACGGGGACCGGCGGTCGAAGCTCCGTCGACCAGTCGCTCCCTCGCCTATAAATAGGGCTCCCCCGACGACGGCAAAGGAGGCCGAGAACAATTGAAGGTTGCAAAGCTTCGAGCTTCCTGCTGAGAGACTTCAGGAGGGGAGTCGAGGACGAGCAAGCCCAGATCCGAAGGTAGAGGTAGAGAGAGAGAGGCCGGCTGAGGCTTGGGGTCCCCTGAGAGACTTCGGGGAGCTCGAGTTCCGGCCGGCCGTGGCATGGCAAGCTCGGAGGGGTCCCCGAGAGACTTTGAGGAACTCGAAGGGCAAGCCCGAGGGACAAGAGAAGGTAACTCGGCGCCGGATCTAGTCGGATCTGACCGTCCAGGACCCACCAACGCCGTCGTCGTCCGCCGCGGTCGTCGCCACCAGACTACCCTCGCCGTGGCCGCCACCATCGTAGATCAACCCCTATCGTCGCCATCATCGCCTTCGTTCAAGAAAAGGTAAAAATTGTCGCCGTCGCCGCCCATTGTGACCCCATTCTATCGGCGTCGCCGTCGTCGAGGTTCCCATCGTCGTTGCCGTCACCGCCATGGCCATCGTCACCGTCACCGTCGTATCGCTTCGATCTCCTCCCCGGCGCCGCGGATTCGCAAACCCTAGGGTTTGCGATTTTCTGGGTAGCGAAGCGGATCCGGACTCGAAAAATCGGGTAGGGTTTGCGATCCGGGGGGCGGCTGCGAGTTGGGTCGTGTGCCGGATCGGGTCGGGTAGGGTTCGGAAGGAACCGGGTTGCGAGCCGGAGCGGGTCGTGGAGCCGAGTCGTCGGGCCAGGCCGGGTGTCCCCAAACGCCCGGCCACGGCGTCGTTTTAAAAAAAAAAAAGGATGAAAAATCCGAGTTGGACCCAGCCCGCGGATCCGATCCAGGTCGGCTTTTCTTTTTTTACGTTTTATTTTAAATAACATTTTAATAAATGATTAATAAATAATTTATTTAAAAAAATTAAAAAATGTTTTAATTTCCAAAAAATCGAAAAATATTTAAGAAATGTTGAAAAAAGTTTTATTTTCTAAAAAAATCAAGAAAAAAACCAAAAATAATTTATTTTCCAAAAATATTAAAAATAAAAAAATATTTTATTTTCCGAAAAATCAAAAAATCAAAAAAATTTCATATTTTCCAAAAAATGCCAAAAATCCAAAAAAAAAAAAAAAAAAGCCAAAAATTCATGAAAAAGCCAAAAAGACTTGTATTTTTCCAAAAAAAATACCAAAAATCCCCAAAAATCCCTTTTGTGTCCAAAAAATTAGAAAATGACTCAAAAAATGTTTTTCCTCTAAAAAATGCATAGAAAATCCCTCAAACATCCAAAAACCTCAAAGTTTAAACAAGATTAGGTACCGAAAGGACATTAGTGATTAACTATTGTAATCAAGTCCCCGATCCTAATTTTCTCCGGTTGCGCAGAGTGAGTATTTCTCCCGATACTTCACTTGGGTTTCTAATCAACCCACCCAAAATTGATTAGTGGCGACTCTATTTTAAAAATTGATTTACAAGTTAAAAAACTTAGACTATTAAAGTCGTGAATTGGTGGACTTGGGAGAGTTCGGGAATAATTAATTTCAGCCGAGCCATTAGCCTCCTTAGGCGCTCGTATTCGATTGCGGCCGCCGGAAAAAAAGAGGTCGCGACAGCTTGGCGACTCCGCTGGGGACATTTGTGAGGACTTAGGCCATTTTTGTCTTGTTTAAATTCTTCTTCGACTTGTTTTTTTTTTTCTTTATGCAGGTCAGTAGTTTAGAAGTTTATTTTAATTTTGTTTAAAATAGATTATCTTATGATTATAAACTATTGTGCATGCTTTAATGTTTTAAACACTACACATGGCACACACAACCCGGCCGCCGGACCTGGGCCGCCATAAGATTTTTAGGATGGTGTTAAGAAAGATACAACCTCGAACGCGAGACTGCGATGTAGAGGTTGCCTTTCTTTTCCCCGAATTTCTTAGCCGAGGTTAAGGGGGTATCTTGCTAACGCGAGACTGCGATGGGCGAATACCCTTTTAATTTCATCAAGCCTTCTGAGTTAGAAATCGAGCTGCACATCCCATCTGTATGTCTTTGTCCTTGTCATTTTATTTAGAAGCAAAGTGATTTATTTACTTTTACTTAGTCTTTTTATTTGGCCTATGGCAATTTAGGATAAGCTTTTCAAGTCTCAGTTTATATGCGATGGGGAAAGACAATATCCAATTCATTCCTGCTCCCAAGGCGGAGCTCTTCAGATGGTGGGGTAAGTTAGATCAGTTTGCCCAAGAGCGCGTGAAGGCCAAACTCGGTCATCTCCTATCGCTGATCCAAATCACTGTTCGTCCTGAAGTCATACAAGCCATGGCACATTTCTGGTGCTTGAGGACACTTACTTTCATGTTTGGTAGGTTTGAGCTAACCCCAACCCTGGAGGAATACAGCATCATCATTGGAATGCCTCTTGAGAAAAAGCTTGTCAGGCCATCAACAGGCATCATCCCATTGCGTGGGTTAGTGCGACTTTAAGAACTGAAGTCCATATTATGACACAAATTCTTGAAAACAACCATAATACCTGCCCATTTGAATTTATGAATGCTTGTTTTCAAAATCAGCCTATGACCCAAAAAAGCGAGATTTTCCTCCTGGCCTTTTTCGGACTCATCATTTTCCCCCATCAAAGAAATGCCATATGTCCTAAGATGGCTTGGATAGTTGATCAAATATTGAGGGGGAAATTATGTCAACATGATTTTAACTGAAACATTATTGTCCTTTAATCGTTTTAAAGACAACATGGAGAAAATCATGCGGGTCTCTCCTGAAATTTTACAAGTCTGGTTCTTTTTTCACCTAAGCGAATTCCGAGACTTCATGCGATCGTCTGAAACAAATGCTTTTGAAAATCCATTACAAAAATTTATGGTTTTAGGACCATATATTCCCAATCAAAGCTGTTTAAATTGGGTTGACTTCCTAAGAAACCCAACTCCTGAGGCATTCTAATGGGATGCTGGTTGGTTCCATGAAAAGAGGGCCCGCTTTGCTTACAAACGTACTCACCCAATTCCGTTGCTCGGCTGCACCGGCGCTGTTCCCTATTACCCATATCGGGTGGCACGACAATTTGGAGCCCTTCAAGAAATTCCACCGCCTTCCAGGAGGAGAATTCCTCCAATTCTTTTCAACACAAGCCGTGACTATGCGGTCGAAATTTCTATCGTTGAAGAAACTTGGGACAAGTGCCATCGCAAAAGGATCGTGGTACCTGAAAGGCTTGAGGGAGAAGAAAAAGCCCACCACGCCTCTGCGGCCTACATCCACAATCATCACATCCCGACAAGATGGAAGCCATCGGTCCCTCACACAATCAGAGAGAGCAGCCCGCACGAGCAAGCAGGGCTTATGCAGAGGATATGGGAATAGGCTAGATACTCATCTCAAAGCCAGTCCAAGAAAGCAAGCAGCCTTTGCAAGAACAAGGCTCCCTATCGCATATAGATTAGCAGTCGTGTCTCCCTTAGTGTTAATGTCGTTAAAGTTTTGTCCCATTGTTTAGGGACTTTTGTTTAATATCTAACATTTCATTATGTCATTTCAATTTCAAGTTTTAGATGTCAGAAGTTTACGATCTATAAAATCCTCATTTGATAAATAAAAAAGTAGTTAGACCATTGCCATGGGTCAATCTCTGTTTACTTTTGTGCTCATTCATTATTTTCGCAACGACAGGTAATTATGAATTGTCGGCCATCAATAGCTTGTGAATGGCCTCATGCACTAGGGCCCGATCAGAATGATGTACAAAATCGCCTCATTAACATTGAAGACGGCGCAGGATAGATGTCCATCGTCCTTCAACAACTCTCAAGACAAATTAAATCCACTCAAGCTGAGCCCAACTCTATAATTACCTCAAGCACCGTCATGACGCCCGCAAATTTGCTAGAAAATAGCCAGTACTATGGACAGTTTGAAAGGATCATGAAAAAGTTAAACCAGCTGCAGGAGCGGAATCCCATAGGCCCTTCCAATTATGCTAGCATTGAAATCCCTGAAGAACTCAAAGCACCTGAGTGCGAAAGGTATGCTAACACCTCACGCCTAGAGACCTACTTGCAGGCCTACCTGGTCCGAAGGATGATTCGATCGTACCAATCGAACTTGACTGGCCCTGCCTTGCGATGGTACATTGTCAGGAAGATTAGTCCCCTTAAAACTTGGAAGGAATTAATTCATGTTTTCCATCAAGAATATGATATTGATATCACCCCTGACATCACCTTACCCTACGAAGAGCCGATGATTGCGGAGCACGAGGAGCTGTTAGCCGTTGAGATAGGAGAGAAGCATGTCAATGAAGCCTTGCATGATAAATGGGCAGTTGAGCAACATCCTCTTACTGGAAAGTTTCCCACTAGGAAAGGCAAGGAGCCTTTGTACGAGATCAAAGACACAGAGCCTGTTCAAGAATGGGGCACGACTGGACAACTCCCCAAGCTTACTCCAAGAGCTAGGGTCCAAAAAATACCAACCCCTATCAACCTGGAAAGTGAATCAGACAGTGAAACTCTAATGTCTCTCACTTCCCTTGACAGAATCAAGCTGGCAAAACGAAGGGCCTTACTCAAAAGGTCAGGACCAGAAGCCAAGAAAAGAAAGCCTAAGCAGATCAATGCAGCACTTGCCGATGAGCCACCGCACCAAAGCTTCGAGCATTCCCAAGAATGCAGCCTTGAAGGCTACCATCCCCTAGAGTACAACCCTGAAAACTTCCCGGCCCTAGAATACAATCCCAAAGACTTCTAGCGTTATTTCGACAATGAAATTGATGATTCATCGTACAACTGTTTCCTACTCTCATCCGGGGATGAAGGTCCGTCAGAAGAGGAAGCATACGTCTTTATCCGCTACGATCCGAACGAAGTACTAAGCTTGTCCTCTGACCATGAGGATAGCTTCAATACTTCATCCTCATTCGGAAATTTTGACCAAGAAGAAAGCAATGGGGTAATCTCGGTAGAATCCAACTTTCCTGAAATAGAAAAATTTACCACTACAACGAATATGCAGTGGGAAAACCAGTGGCCTAACCAAGATACATCAAGCCCGTTTTGCGCTCATAGGATCATGACCCCTGGAGGAATGTGGATACCTAATCTCTGCAAGTATAACGGCACGACTTGTCCCGTGGCCCACTTGCAGTACCTCCATGCTGAAATGAGTCAGTACTATGGCCCGATGTCATTCACAACTCAAGCCTTCCAAGAAAGTCTTACAGGGTTTGCATTGCAATGGTTCATCACAGGAGATATCTGCCTAATGAGAGATTGGAATGAGCTGTCTTCTGCATTCCTGCTTCAGTATCAAAGCCAGATTGGGATTGAAGTACCTTGTCAGAAGTTGGTTCACTTCAGAAGAAGACCAATGGAGGATTTTCGAGCATATGCAAGGAGGTGGGAGGCTTTCATGATGTAAACTTACCCTCAGCTGGCCGAAGAAGAAATGATAAAGCTGTTCATAGGAGCTTTACCCCGCAAGCATCGCTGTTGGTTGCATGGGTTGCATTTCCGTAGCTTCAATGAAGTGGTCCTATCATGCGAATACTTCAAGTCTACTGGAGGCGAGGAACTCAAAGGCGCTTAGCTTCAAGACCAGCACTATAAAAGCGCTCCTTTACATAGGGGTTTTCATGAGTCTTACTTGTTTTTATAATTTCATGTTTCTTATTTTGTCTAGTGTGCTACTGTTGTATTTTCCATTCCAAGTACTCTATTGTACAGTTATAATATTTTGAGAGCATGAGGCGGTACTCCAAACTAGCCCAGTGATGTTATCCAACCATGAAAAGAAAATATCATCCAAGGAGAATACTGAGGGCTGGGCTTCCTCATGCTTTTTCTCCCCCAAAGGCATATTTTGAAAATAAAAAAAATTTCATCACCCAAAAGCTTTTGTTAAAACATGATAAATTTAACCATGTTTGTCTTTTTGACTCATTCACTTAATGTCTCAGAAGATCATTCCCATCCCCTTTGACTTAGTGTGACAGGGGGCATTTGAAGCAAGCACATCAGGTGAACTCGCCAAATTCAAAGACACCCTGCCAAGAGAACAGGGGCAAATAGAAAGAATCATCCTACACCAAAGGAGGGTAAGTCTTATTCTCTGAATATAATTAGGAAATGATGTCCTCCCTCTTCTATTTACATGATACAAAAGATGAAACGTAATAGGTACAGGCATAGAGTTGAGATCGAAGCATCCATGACATGCCTCACTCCTGCCCGGCTCCATCCTAAGCCAAAGGACATCTTGTCGCACGACACGCCCAAACGGCTAGATGTTACAGTATCAACTTCAACATAAGGAAGGAGTTCCTCCTCTTCCTTTTAAGAGATTACTGTCAACAAGAAGAAAATCTAGACAGTCAAGGCGATCTATAGCCCCACACCCTGGACAATGACTTTGGAATTTAGAAACTTCACTCCAGACGCATATTCTCGCAAGAAGTAATTGCCATCAGAGAATTGGAGGTTTTGATTGTCCATCTCAGATTCCATAGAAGCTTGAAGTACATGACTTTGCTCAATGTTGCTAATGATGCTATAGTTAAAGACAGAAGAAGAAATTCCATAGAAGAAAGGCATTGAATATGAATCAACGACCAACAATCATGCATACATGGTCACAAATGAGGAAGGCCAACTGAAGGAAACATTGAACTATGCCAAGATAAAAAGATCATCATTGACATTCAAATATCTTTAGGAGCTAGCACATACAAACTCTGGGGAATGGTAATTTGGTATCGTTTCCAATACTCCCACTATCTGAACCCGCTTTTGACATATTTTCCCTATTTGACAGGGAACATCACAACTCAATAACCAAACTCAATGGTTAGATTTGACAAATCAATACTGGCCAAGCTAGTATACAGAAATGACCTGCATCGAATTCACTTGACTTCGTGTAAAGGGACATGCCATCCATAAGCCAATTAAGGAGAATAATTGACCTGAGGAAGTGGAAGACACGAGACTTCATGTCCTCCTTTGTACTCCAGGTCCACTTAATCGTTTGCAAACCAGTGAAGGGTAATGTTGTATCGCTTCCAGTTGTTTGACTTCTAAAAAATTCGTGACTAACACATTCCCTCTTGTTTGTTGCAGGATCACCTGACTGTTAAAAACAAGGATAACAAATCAATGAAAGGCATGTCAGACTTTGATAAGCTTTCCCAAACAAAGTATCATCAAAGCAAATGACAAAAAATCTTTAGGCCTCAACTCACATTTGATTTTGGCCAGACTAATTGATCTACTTCTCTTCTACAGGGGCAAAAGCAAAGATGCCCGATCAAATTCCTAATCTTTGGCTGATCATTCATGTGTCATATCCCTAATCAATAGGGACAACCATCGACACCCCTTTGTGAATAACCCTTTTGATGTTCAAAATTTATCAATACTATTCTGTTAACCCTTAAAGCTACCAAGAATGTCTTTTTGAGCCAAAACCATTCATTTGTTCTAAAAGTACAAACTCACTATGCTTAAAATGCTGCATGCATTTTCCAAATGGATTTTTGCATGATGATTTTGTCTGTCTAAATCACTGATTCCATTAAGAATTATTAGAATAGACAGCTAATTGAAGAATACAAGATAGATTGAGCATGTTGGATGAGGCACGTCGAATGATGACAGGCAAGCCATATCCTACACACAAACCCCCATCTATACACTTGTGAGATGAGTGCAGAAAATTCCATGATTATAGGGTAAAGAGTTCTCTCGCGAATGGTACGGTGATCAAAGTAGTGAGAGGCATTCCATCGATCACTTTGAGCCCCATGCACTGACAAATTTCTGCTATACTCCTGACAAAGAAACACCCCACCGGGGCAAGTCAAAAGCAAATCGACATCACAAGGTGAGAAAGGGGATAGAAATTTTCTTGCTCGCACTTGCATCAATCTTCGAGTGTCTTTATTGCATATGAACACTCGCGTTAATTTAAGTGCCCTAGAGTCGTGAAGAGCAATTCTTTATTTACGCACTTGTATCCATTGTACAACTCAATTGAGTCTGTAAATTCACCCTCACATGGAAGCAAAGTAGAAACCGCTATCGTTTGAGCAGCATAATCAGAAGTGCCAACAAAATATGAAGACTCCATAGTCTAGCAAAGGCATTTGCTTGAACTTGTCAAGATTAGTTCCTCAAGCAACAAGAACAAAAACTGGGGCATGAAAAAAGCAGTGTACCTGGTAAAAGCAAGGTCAATGCCCATGAATGAAAAATTGAGATAAGAAATAGGGGCATGAAAAAGCAGTGTGCCTGGTAAAAGCAAGGCCAATGCCCCAAACAAAAAGCATAGTCATTTATATTCCCAAGAGAAATTGTTGTTGTGGTCTATAGAACCTTCATCGGACCGTGAGAAGAAAGACTGGTGACAAATGCCTAGGCAATCACCAGCTCTCACCCTTTTACACATGAGCCAAATCTATGTTGCATCCCATTGTAAAAGTCTCTTCAGACTAGGGACACTTCAATTAACGTAAGATTTCTTATGTTTATAAACCTCGCTTGAAGAAGTACGAGCAAGATTACTCTATCTCTTGTCGCAGGATTCTTGACTTGCAAACCCGGAGACGATCGTGCGGCACTTTGTTCATAAGCCTTGACCTTGATGGTCCCCTTTGATGAGCCGCTAACCAAGACTTCATTACAGTTTCAGCAAAGACCTCTCACATTGGTAAAGTCGTACTGTTTGCGAGAATACTCGGACCCCTATTGACATGATGACAGTGAGATAGTGTAGTCCTTATAAATCCTACATCAATGGTCAGGATAGCCTTCTCCATGAGAGTGAGTGAAAAGTCCTTTCAGACTGAAAGTCCCTCATCTGGCATGCTCAAAGCATCTATATTCTGAATAAATGTTGTCTTTCAAAATCTTCCCCAATGGAATTCGAATGATACGAAACTGATAAAATTATCATGCATAAATCACATTTGAATTTATGAATTTATAGTATATACAATCATGTGTGCATATTGTGCAAATAACAGACATACTCTCAAAGATCAGAGATATTGCCAGGTAAGCATATCGCTATCCCCATTTGTCTTAAAGTACCTATCACTGTTAAGGTACTCTCTTATTGACACTCGACCTATTCGAGTTGTCCCTTGAGTTTGGGTGCTTGCAACTATCTAAGTACCTCCTTGTTTTTGAGTACCCACCACTTGCCGGGTGCTCCCTCTGTTGACACTCGACCTATTCGAGTCGTCCCTTGAGTTTGGATGCTTGCAATTGTCTCAGCATCCCATTGTCTTTGAATATCAGCCATCGTTCGGATGCTCTCTTTTCTTGACACTCGACCTGTTCAAATTGTCCTTAGAGTATTAATGCTTGTGATTGACCAAGTATCTCTTTATTGTTGAATACCTACTGCTGTTTAGGTATCCCCATATCGTCAAGTACCCACCGTTGTCCAGGTACTTCCTTTTCATGACACTCAACCTGCTCGAGTTGTCCCCAAATAATATAGCAGTTGTTCAAGCATTCCATTGCTTTGCTTGGCACCACCATCCAGGTATGTTTTCTAGCACTTGGACCAGCCTGAGTGGTCCCAAATCATATCATTAAATACTTGTGTTCATCCAAGTATTCCAGTACTTTGTACACCTATGGCTATCCAGGTGTCCCACCCTTTTAAATGCCTGCAGCAATCCAAGTAAGCCTCATACCACAGTCAAGTTTATAATACCAGGAGGTGAGAGACCTTCACGAATATCCCAGGTACGTCCTCGATATTCCGACTACCAGGAGTAAGAGACCTTCATGAATATGCGAGGTACATCCTCGATATTCCCAACTACCAGGAGGTGAGAAACCTTCACGAATACCCCAGGTACGTCCTCGATATTCCCCATACCAGGAGGTGAGAAACCTTCATGAATATCCCAAGTACGCCCTCGATATTCCCAATTACTAGGAGGTGAGAGGCTTTCATGAATATCCAAGGTACATCCTCGATATTTCCATTACCAGGAGGTGAGAGACCTTCATGAATATTCGGGGCACGTCCTCGATATTCCCCATACCGGGAGGTGAGAAACCTTCACGATTATCTCAGGTACGTCCTCGATATTCCCATTACCAGGAGGTGAGAGACCTTCACGAATATCTCAGGTACGCCCTCGATATTCCCAATTACCAGGAGGTGAGAGACTTTCATGAATATCCAAGGTACGTCCTCGATATTCCCATTACGAGGAGGTGAGAGACCTTCATGAATATTCGGGGCACGTTCTCAATATTCCCCATACCAGGAGGTGAGAAACCTTCACGAATACCCTAGGTACGCCTTGATATTCCCCATACTAGGAGGTGAGAAACCTTCATGAATATCCCAGGTACGCCCTCGATATTCCCAATTACCAAGAGGTGAGAGGCTTTCATGAATATCCAAGGTACATCCTTGATATTTCCATTACCAGGAGGTGAGAGACCTTCATGAATATTCGGGGCACGTCCTCGATATTCCCTATACCAGGAGGTGAGAAACCTTCACGAATATCTCAGGTATGTCCTCGATATTCCCATTACCAGGAGGTGAGAGACCTTCACGAATATCTCAGGTACGCCATCGATATTCCCAATTACCAGGAGGTGAGAGACCTTCATGAATATCCAAGGTACGTCCTCGATATTCCCATTACTAGGAGGTGAGAGACCTTCATGAATATTCGGGGCACATTCTCAATATTCCCCATACCAGGAGGTGAGAAACCTTCACGAATACCCCAGGTACGTCCTCGATATTCCCTATACCAGGAGGTGAGAAACCTTCACGAATATCTCAGGTACGTCCTCGATATTCCCATTACTAAGAGGTGAGAGACCTTCACGAATATCTCAAGTACGCCCTCGATATTCCCAATTACCAGGAGGTGAGAGACCTTCATGAATATCCAAGGTACGTCCTCGATATTCCCATTACCAGGAGGTGAGAGACCTTCATGAATATTCGGGGCACGTCCTCAATATTCCCCATACCAGAAGGTGAGAAACCTTCACGAATACCCCAGGTACGTCCTCGATATTCCCATTATCAGGAGGTGGGAGACCTTCATGAATATGCGAGGTACGTCCTCGATATTCCCCAATTGCCAGGAGGTGGGAGACCTTCACGAATCTGCGAGGTACGCCCTCGATATTCCCAATTATCGAAAGGTGAGGGACCTTCATGAATATCCCAGGTACTCCTTCAATACCTACGAACGCCAGGTATCCTTCAAGAGTTTGTACTTATCCAAGTACTCGTTCGACAATTGCGATCATCCAAGTACCCCTTTGACGCCTGCAAAGGCCCAAATATCCTCCAGGTTAGTACTTGTGAATATCCAGGTACTCTATCAATGCTTGTGAATGTCCAGGCACCCCCAACAAATCGATGCCCTGAGAAAGGTCGGGTTCCAACTGGTGTCTTCGACAGAAGTCAGACACCCTATAAAACAGATGCTCTGAGAAAGGTCGGCGCTTCTCCCGAGAAAAGTCAGGTACCAACTGGTGTCCTTGATACAAATCAGGCACCCACAAATGAGATGCCCTGAGAAAGGTCAGTGCATCTCCCGTCAAGGCGACCGAAGAAAGGTTCGGGTCCTAGACAAATCATCGATTGTTTTAACAGGCGACCGAAGAATGGTTCAGGTCCTGAAAAAGCAATTTCTCGTCGCGGAAACTGAAGAATGGTTCGGGTCCGAGACAAACCATTGATTACTCCAACAGGCGACCGAAGAATGGTTTGGGTCCTAGAGGAGCAATCTCCCGTCAAGGCGACTGAAGAAAGGTTCGGGTCCTAGACAAATCATTAATTGTTTTAACAGGCGACCGAAGAATGGTTCGTGTCTGGAAAAGCAATTTCCCGTCACGGCAACCGAAGAATGGTTCGGGTCCGAGACAAACCACGATACTCCAACAGCGACCGAAGAATGGTTTGGGTCCTAGAGGAGCAATCTCCCGTCAAGGCGACCGAAGAAAGGTTTGAGTTCTAAACAAATCATTGATTGTTTTAACAGGCGACCGAAGAATGGTTCGGGTCCTAAAAAAAGCAATTTCCCGTCACGGCGACCGAAGAATGGTTCGGTTCGAGACAAACCACGATTACTCCAACAGCGACCAAAGAATGGTTCGAGTCACGGAGGAGCAATCTCTCGTCAAGGCGACCGAAGAAAGGTTCGGGTCCTAGACAAATCATTGATTGTTTTAACAGGCGACCGAAGAATGGTTCGGGTCTGAAAAAGCAATTTCCGTCACGCGACCGAAGAATGGTTCGGGTCTGAGACAAACCACTGATTGCTCCAACAGCGACCGAAGAATGGTTCGGGTCCTGGAGGAGCAATTTCCCGTCAAGGCGACCGAAGAAAGGTTCGGGTCCTAGACAAATCATTGATTGTTTTAACAGGCGACCGAATAATGGTTTGAGCCCTGGAAAAGCAACTTCCTCATATCACCAAGTAAGATGACACTTTGATACTTGCCAAACTCGAGGTTCACACCCTATCTCACTCATTCTCAGTAAGTAACTACAGGTATCTTCTTATCTGTCTTAATATATGTAATGTTATATTGCTCTTTTTACATAGGATAATAAGTCCCAAATTAAATATAATCGACTACGCATATATGGCCAAAAATTAGGCATCATTTTGTCTTTGAATGTAACCTCTGCGAGCTCACCTTCAAAGAGGGGCAGCTGTTGACGCCTAAAATTAGGCTTTATTTTATTATTATTTTGTTTTATTTAATTTTCGAATAATAAACCAAAAAAAAAAGTAGCTTTTGTATGGGCCCTCGGCCCATTCCGCCTCAGCCCGGCCCCTCCACGTCTTCTTCTTCCTCGCTCCTTTGTAGCGCACGCGCAGGGGGCGCGACGAAGGGGAAGGGGGTGGACGGACGGTGATCGCACATGTGGGAGCTAGCGACGCACTGAAGGACGGGTAGGTGGCGGATGGGACGCCGGTTCGGCCGGCGGAAGTCGTTCGGTGCACCGGGACCGGCGGTCGAAGCTCTGTCGACCGGTCGCTCCCTCGCCTATAAATAGGGCTCCCCCGACGACGGCAAAGGAGGCCGAGAACGATCGAAGGCTGCAAAGCTTTGAGCTTCCTGCTGAGAGACTTCAGGAGGGGAGTCAAGGACGAGCAAGCCCAGATCCGAAGGCAGAGGTAGAGAGAGAGAGGCCGGCCGAGGCTTGGGGTCCCCTGAGAGACTTCGGGAGCTCGAGTTCCGGCCGGCCGTGGCGTGGCGAGCTCGGAGGGGTCCCCGAGAGACTTCGGGGAACTCGAAGGGCGAGCTCGAGGGAGAGAGAAGGTAACTCGGCGCCGGATCTGGTCAAATCTGACCGTCCAGGACCCACCGACGCCGTCGTCGTCCACCGCGGTCGTCCCCACCAGACTGCCCTCGCCGTGGCTGCCACCGTCGTAGATCAACCCCTATCGTCGCCATCATCGCCTCCTTCAAGAAAAGGTAAAAATCGTCGCCGTCGCCGCCCATCGTGACCCCATTCTATCGGCGTCGCCGTCGTCGGGGTTCCATTGTCGTCGTCGTCACCGTTGTGGCCATCGTCGCCGTCGTATCGCTTCGATCTCCTCCCTGGCGCCGCGGATTCGCAAACCCTAGGGTTTGCGATTTTCCGGGTCGCGAGCGGATCCGGACCGAAAAATTGGGTAGGGTTTGCGATGCGGGGCGGCTACGAGTCGTCGTGTGCGGATCGGGTCCAGTAGGGTTCGGAAGGAACGGGATGCGAGCGGAGCGGGTCGTGGAGTTGGGTTGTCGGGCCGGGCCGGCGTCCTCATTCGGATCGCCGGCCGGGTCGGACCCGGCCGCGGATCCGATTCGGTTCGGCTTTTTTTTTTTACGTTTTATTTTAAATAAAATTTTAATAAATGATTAATAAATAATTTATTTAAAAAAATTAAAAAATGTTTTAATTTCCAGAAAATCGAAATATATTTAAAAAATGTTGAAAAATGTTTTATTTTCTAAAAAAATCAAGAAAAAAATCAAAAATAATTTATTTTCCAAAAATATTAAAAAATAAAAAAATATTTTATTTTCCAAAAAATCAAAAAATCAAAAATATTTCATATTTTCCAAAAAATGCCAAAAATCCAAAAAAAATGACAAAAATTCATGAAAAAAGCCAAAAAGACTTGTATTTTTCCAAAAAAAAATACCAAAAATCCCAAAAAAATCCCTTTTGTGTCCAAAAAATTAGAAAATGACTCAAAAAATGTTTTTCCTCTAAAAAATGAATGGAAAATCCCTCAAACATCCAAAAAACCTCAAAGTTTAAACAAGATTTGGTACCGAAAGGGCATTAGTGATTAACTAGTGTAATCAAGTCCCCGATCCTAATTTCTTTGGTTGCGCAGGAGTGAGTATTTCTCCCGATACTTCACTTGGGTTTCTAATCAACCCACCCCAAATTGATTAGTGGCGACTCCATTTTTAAAATTGATTTACAGGTTAAAAAACTCAGACTATTAAAGTCGTGAATTGGTGGACTTGGGAGAGTCAGGGCATAATTAATTTCAGCTGAGCCATTAGCCTCCTTAGGCGCTCGTACCCGATTGCGGGCGCCGGAAAAAAAGAGGTCGCGACAAATACTCCATTTATTTCGTGAAAAATAAATATTTTCTAAAATATTTTCTTATAAATGATCGCTAATATTATTTGAAATAATTAATCAATGAAAAATGTGTTCATTATCGACAATAATTATAAACATTTTCTTGGATCCATAAAATATTTTTTGTTTATTCATTTTTGTAAGCAATATAAGTAATCATTTCTAGGAATTTTTTTTTTCAAATTATCCATTTTTCGTGAAACAAACAGAACTTTAATGTTTAATGTTTAATGTTAGGCTCTTTTGTTCAATCTAACTAGCATAGAATTTGTCCAACTAAAGGTGGGGTTGGGCCATCTCTATCCCCTAGGGCTTTTATATTCATGTTGACATGAATGTGACGATCTGAGTCTTATAAGATGAATTGAGTACGAGAAAGAATACCAATATCAATGAGCCAAATGATGTGGCAATTCATGTTAAATATTCATAATCATTTGCGCAGAAAGCATACTTCCTCAAACTCACCATTGTTATCTTGCTTCTTGCGACAAGAGTTCATCAAAAAGTGTACTTTAGGGAAAGAAATGTACACAGAAAGCATACTTCCTCAAACTTGCCTTAGCCAAATCATTCACATCACCATTAATCATTCATCAACATTATTCTTCTGATGTATGGTCTCAGGTTTCACACTGAAAACCCCTTCATAAGATCTCGAAATTGAGCTAGATAACCAACTAATGTAGACATCGGTTGTTGTCCCCCATCAATCTTTGCACACTACATTAGGCTTCATCCGATTACACAAAGGCAAGGAGGGGATTCCATATTTGATGTGTTTTTTTCCACTGAAAAAGAACATCGAGTAAAAAAGAACATAGAAAGACAATTTCTAGTAACATGATTACTCATACAATTGTTTTATGCGCTAAATCATTTTGATGACAAGTTCTCTGTCTAATTTGACTAGCATTATTTTATCCAACGAAATTCTTCCTTGTTGACACCTAAAATTTGGCGATTCAGTTATTTATTTATTGCATAAAAATTAGGGATTAATTTTTAACCTCTAAAAAAATTAATTAATTGCATAGCATATAAGTTTATGTGCATTTAATTTTAATTTGCATTTGCATTAGACCGGTGACAGATTGGTTCGAATTGGTGGTTCTGAGTTTTAAATTGACAGATTGGACTAAGCCCAAGAAGGGAACAAATTGACCTAAGCCCGTTTTCTTTTATGACCAAAAATTATATGGTGAGGAATAGTGATCTGAAGTTTTCCGGAATATAATAGGGATTTTTCAATATCATCAGATAGCGCAAGTGTGACAAAAAATATTACGAGCTCATCTTTGCAAGATTTAGGATTTGAGAAATTTTTTTATCACAATCTTGAATAAAATCGGTGAAGGAATATTGCGTTCGAATAAATCCTCGTGGATGTTGATCTAAAATCCTAGTCCACTCACCTATAAATAGGTTGCTACATTACCGAAGAAGGGGTTTTTTTTTTTTTTTTTTTTTTTTTTTTTTTTTTTTTTTTTTTTTCACGACGAAAGGGTTTTTTTCTCTCGGTTTCTAGATAAAATATTCAAGACAAAAGGAGAGAAATTGCTTTCTAGCTTTTCTTCTCGATTTCTAGGTCAAGAAATTCAAACACAAAGGGGAAAATTCTCTTCGTTTCTTTTTGGGGAGAAGTCAACATCCAAAAGGGTTTTTTAGGTTGCGCATGATAAAATTTTCGTTTCTTGATTTCTCTGTTTCTCTGTTCCCGGAACAGGTTTGGAATAGAAATCCGTTTGGTAACACAAATTGATTTTTCTATTTCTGAAACAGATTTCTGTTTCAGAAATTGTTTTGGGGGAGAAATCATAAGCTAGAAATTGTAGCTTCTCTGTTTCTAAAATAGAAATAGAATTTTTTTTTTGAGACTTTGCTTAAGAAACATGCATGACTTATGTATTTCATTTCATGACTTATGTATTTGAGACTTTGTTTATTTATGTTTTTAAGTTGCAATTATGATGATATTATTGCTATATGCATTCTTCTTTAAGGAATGTCACTGAAAGATCATTTGGAGCATTGAAGAATTGCTTTTTCATTTTAAGGCACATGCCCTCATTTGCACTTCGAAAGCAAGCACATATCGTAATTGCATGTTGTGCCATCCATAATTACATCCACGATCAAGACAAGATGGATAAGAACTTTTCCCTATATGGAGATCCGATGTACGTGGCTGAACCTACGCAGGATGAGCTTGCAAACATTCAGTTGACCGAGGAGGAAACCAAATAAATATGCTTAGGAAAACCATTGCCAATAAAATGGCAAGAGATAATAATATGCTGGAAATTCCATGAAATTGTATTTTCAACTTTTGTAATTTATTAGTATTATTTCGACTATTATTTCGACTATTATTTTGTATTTGAGGATTTCCTATGTTGTTATCTAATCAATTTCTATTTCTAGCACAACTTTCATTTTATTAATTTCGAATCGCTCGCAAATTGCGCATCCCTCCATGTCAACTAGTACCTAACATAAAATCACTTTGTGGTCTCAAAAGAATGCAAAAAAGTGTAGTGACTTAAACCCGAATCTTGAATGAGGAGAATAAATACATTCACTATTTGCATATTAGCATTTGAAAATACCAAATCTTTTATAGTTTGCATATTAGCATTTTTATATTAATTACTAGCTTTTATTTACGTAAATTGCTAATGTTTTGAAGTTCCTAACTACTCTATCGAATTACCAATATAAATTAAAGTGATTTATCAACTTTTATCAAATTAAATTACAATCATAAGTACCAAAAAGAGTGAGGTAAAAGGATGGGGACAACATGATTCATAGAAATAGAAATTTTTTTCTGTTATCAAACGGATTTATGTTTCAGAAATAGAAATTTTAAGTCGTTATCAAACGAGTTTCTTTACTCGAAACTTGGTGGGGAATAGAAATTGAGAAATTGATTTCTGGCCAGAAATCAATTTCTGTTTCAGAAATTTTATCATGTGCAGCCTTAGCTTATGTAGAAAGGAACAGAGAAGGGTACAGCAGCAAAGAGGGACAGAGAGGAGACGTGAGAGGACAGGGGAGAGATAAAAAAAGAAAAAATGGGGAAAGAAATAGGGCTGTTTTTCTTCTTCGTGGAGTCTCCCAGCCGGTGTCTGGTTGTTGCCGCCCTCCGTGCAGCCACCGCATTGCCCCACTGCCGCTGCCTCTGCTTCGTCACGTAGCAGACCCCCTGCCACCGTCGCTCCATCGCCCGCGAGCTCGCGTCGCAGCTGCTGTCCAGAAGCCGAGACGCTATTGCAGCCACCGTCTCCGCCCGCGCTTGCGCCTTCGACCCGGCGTCCCCTGCTGCCCGAGCCACCGACCACCGCCGCTCGACCTCTCGTGACACCAGCAACCCTGCGACGCCGTTGCTCTGCCTTCGTCACACCCACCGTCGTCCCCTACAGTTTCGCCCGAGCACCAGTCCCACTCGGCGTCCGACGGCAGCACCTCCACTTGTCCCCGAAGCCCAGCATCAACGACCGCAGCAGACCACCGCCACCAGCGACGATCGCGGCTTCGAGCCTTTGCTCCCCCTTCGAACGACGACACCACATCAGCTTCCTCCCCTGCCGCGCGTCTGCTGCCTCCTCACCGGAGTTCCAACCGATGGCAACCCATCACCCTTGGCTGTCCACCATCGCAGTCGACCCTCGGAAGCCGCACAACAGCCCTTTCATGGAGCCACACTGAGTCCATCGCGATTCACGAGCCTGGTTGCCGGATTTGGAGAAAATTCAATTTAGGTAGTTTTTATTTATCTTTTATTTTTAATATTTTGTTATCCAAAGTATTCCTTAATGTATCTAATTGAAAAACCTTGATATGTCATTATATTCACAATTCGTGTAACCTTATGTATTGACACGATTTTTGTGCCCAAAATCCGACTCACAATCGCACGGAAATTCGTCAATCCAATCTCACGCTCGAGTTTCAATTCATGGTTTTAATTAAAATTGACCAATTCAATCTCATGCGCGGGATGTGAAGGTTTATGTCCATTTTAGAAGGTTTATTGTTTTAGGGTTATTTTGCATAGGAAATTTATTTATTTCGATTTTTTCAAAAAAATAAAAATCCAAAAAATGATTAGTTTTTTTTTTTAAAAAAAAAAATTTAAATTGCATGTTTAATTATATGTCAATTTTAATTTCGAATCTCATAGAAAAGAAAAAGAAAAAAAACTAAAATTAGGGTATTATTTACACGTCATTACATGTTAGGGTAATATTGCATGTTTAATTTTTTAATTAATAGGTTTAGATAGTTTCTCCTAGATAGGTTGTTTTTTAGGATTATTTGGTTAAGATAACGTTCTAGTTTAAATTAGGATTTGGCTTAACCTAATTCCTAGTACAAATTGTATGATATCTTAACCTGCATAGATAATTTTTGCATTTTTCTAATTTCGAATTTTAAAAAAACAAAACTTATCTTAGAATAAATTAATTTTTCACTTTCTTCATATAGCTTAGGTCATATTGCCGTGTCATATCATTTCATGTTAGATTAATAGCATGCATTGCATAAAGCATGATTCTCATTAAACAAATGAAAAAAAAAATTGCGTGTTAATTAGAAATCATATTTAAAACTGTCGATGTGAAATTTGATCTAACGTTGTTATGAGGTAAGTCCTGCAATTTATTCACTGTTTTATCTGGGTGTTAAATTGATGGTTTGCATACCCGCGTGATAACCTCATATGTTAGGTATGTTAGGAAGATAAGTTAAAATTAATTCAAGCTCTTTGCCAAACGTTTTTTTTTTTTTTCAAAATAACAGAGAAAGATACCGAAATGGCGTTAGAGAAATCTAGCGCAATCAAATCCCCAATCTCCAACTCTTAATGGGCTTGTGAAGCCTTTTATGTCAATAAGCGTGCCGAGCAAAACAAGGGAAAAATGAGACTGGTAATCAACTATCAACCTCTCAACCTTTTTCTTTAAGATGATAAATTCCCTTTATCTTGTAAAGATTCTCTCTTTACTGGTCTAACCAAGGCCCACATCTATTCCAAATTCAACCTCAAAGCCGGATTTTGGCAATTGGGCATCCATCCTGAAGACAAATCTAAAACAAGATTCTATATTCCAAACCAGCACTTCCAGTGGAAAATTCTTCCTTTTGGCCTAAATGTAGCACCATCCCTCTTTCAAAAGGCCATGTGTCATATATTCCAACCAATTGTATCAAGTGCAACAATTTACATTGACGACATCCCGCTCTACAGCCACTCGATGATCAGTCACATTGTCAACTTCTTGAGCAGTTCGCAAAAATCGTAAAGAAGCATGGCACTATGCTTTCTAAAAGAAAAATGAATATTGTTCAAATAGAAATTGAATTTCTTAGTATGCACCTCAACAAAGGTACATACTACCTAGTGCCACATATTGCTAAGGAATTGTTGAAGTTTTCTCAAGAAAACTTCATAACAAAACAAATTCAGCAATTTCTTGGGATAATTAATTATTTTAGGGATTTTGTTTCAAACATTGCAAAACTGCTGATTCCACTCAGTCAATGTTGAAGAAGCATCCTCTACCTTGGGGAAAAACCCAGACTAAAGTAGTCGCTGAGTTTAAGGAGATTATGTAAAATCTCCCACAATTGCAAATACCATCAATAGGAAAAAGAATTCTCCAAACTGACGCTAGTGATGAATACTGGGCAGCCATCCTGCTTGAAGAAATTGATGGTAAGAGATTCCTTTGTGCTCACAAAAGTCGAAAGTTTTCCCAAACTGAAATGCATTACCATTCCACTTTCAAAGAAATCATCGCAGTAAAAAATGGAATAAAAAATTTTGAATTCCATCTCATCGGCCATCACTTTTTGGTAGAATTAAACATGGCATCTTTCCCTCGATGACCAAGTTTAAACGAAGTAGTTTCCAAATTCTCAACTGCTTCGATGGGCTGAATGGTTTTGAAACCAAACATATCCCTAGAAAAAAAGAATGTGCTTGCTGACTTCCTATCAAGGCCAAAAGCACCAGCTGAAATCAACATGTACATCAAGAGGCCTGCTTTCCATGTGCTCAATTATGGCGTGAAATATAAGATTAAGAGGATCAAAGATTTGCCAAGTTGGAAATATCTCCAGGAGATTATTCAACAAATCCAGAATAACAGTCTCGCGAGAACCTGGAAAACCTTATGTGGCAATGCCACACAAATTTATTCAGATTTAATGGAGGTTCGATTCTTTATCCTTTTGGATTAAATTTGGATTATCCATTCATACATCATCTTATCTGTAAGGAAGATGATTTCCATGATCAACTCAAGATATTATTATGGTACTTAACCAATAAGTACTTAATAGCTATTGAAATTCCAACCAATAAGTACTTAACCAGAAGTACTTAATTTCTTACTTGGGAGAAATTTTGAAAGAGAAAGTGATCAAAATCTTTTAGACTTTTTCAATTGGTTCTATCCTCCTACTCATTGGAAATATCTCTCGGAGAAAGAACTAAGAACCATGACACCAAATCCTGAAGTCCATACCATCCTTTTTTCGACGTCCATGGCATTTTTTTAGAAATAATGGCAACATCATTAATGCCCCATAGGAAATAGGAACCACATCCTACAAACCTCACTTGGATAGTAGGGAAGCTCAGATTCACAAATCTTATCCAGGATCTGTTAGATCTTGTGAACACTAGTACTAAGAACTCCAGAGAATCTTGTGCCAAGAGAACAAAACCATTCTTGAAAAAGCTTGGAATTATAATGGACCCACTGCGTGGGATCATTATGACCTAGCACCAAAAGCTAAAGAAGCACTCAAGCAATGCAGACAAGCTGAGTCATCCCAAGATCATGAAATGATAGGTGCAGATGATATTGTCCAATCCACTCAGGACCCCTATACACGTTGGGGAGGTCCTCTTTCCCAAGATCCCTACGATTAAGGACCTTTGTCCTTATCCCATAACATGGACACATTCTTCTATGCACAACCGTCTAATTGGCCTTAGCCAAGCATTCCTACCGACACTACAAGAAATGACAATATAAACTGGGCCGAAGAAGAAGCATCCCACTAGGCTCACGAAGAAGCCTCCACATCCACATCTCGCCAGCTCAACCAAATTCTATTACCAGAAGACCTTGAAGCACTTGAGCAAAAGTATGATGAACATTGCCTAGCAATAGTATACAGCTCAGATGACTTTGACTATGACTATAATACTTGTGACGGACGAGACCGTTGAACAAATCCACTGTCCGTACATGTTCACTGTAGCAAATTATTGTTCACTTTTACTGTAGCACTAGGTTAGGGAAAGTACTATTCACAATATAGTTACTGTTCAAAGTGTGCGAATAATTCCCTCTCGGAAGTTTCCGGTGCCTTTGTTTGTATCCGGACCCATGAGCTTGGTCCTTGTTTGTTTTTGACCTTTTATTATCTATATAAGGCAATGATTATGTAATGTGTTGGGCAGAGTCCCTTTAAAATAAAATGAGTGCTTTGTGAAAACTCTTTCTACGTCTTTCTAAACACCTATTCTTCTCCAGCTTGGTAAGATCCTCCGAGAAATGCAGCTCAGGTAGGTTAGAAACGTTTGTATCCTGGCATCTCTGAGTGTCTCTAGGCTCTAAACTAAAGGGCTGAGTGGTTTTCTGCTAAAAGGCCATCCCTGAAGGGCTTGAACGGGTTGTTCGTCCACCGTGGGAAGGCATACTTGCAGAAAATTGACTTCGTCCTCTCTGGTTCTAAGTCTAGGTCCATTTATGGTATCAGAGCCATGATTTCGTTTGTAACATTATCCGTTCCATGCGCTTGGTAGGAGAATCCAGTGTTGAGAAGATCTCTTCACGTCATGTCCACAGAACCAGAAATCCTCAAAGCACCCGTTTCTCTTGCTGCATCTACATCATCTTCAACCCCCTCAGAATTTCGTGTTTCTGAGATAGATTATCTCTATGAAGTCTCTCTTGGTGATGAAACCAAGATTTCTGAAACTCAACTTCCTCTCATGAACCCTTACTCCGCTTTTGCCAAATCCAACTCATCATTCTCACCTATCCGCTCCATCCACCAACTTATTCATCAAACCCCAAAGCAAGTAAAGGAGTACGTCCAGTCCTCCAAATTCAACTAGCACCCTATTCCTGCTACTGAAAAGGAGTACTTTGTTATTCTTCAAATCCCTCTAGAATTTTCCAGACAATGGGCTCAATAGGGATACACTCATTTCCATTATGGCGCTATTCGTCTTGCTCTCACTTTCCATGGTCGTAAAGGTTTGCCAGTTGTGGCAAGAATTGCTTTGTTGGATACCAAGTTTTTACAATACCAGCATGCTTGCATCGGTACAATCCAAACTACTTTGAATGCTGGAATAGTTTTTATAACTTTGTATCCAAACTTCAACATCGCTCTTTTAGACCCCCAGCTATTCTCTTTCTTAAAAGTCCAAGTCCAGTTCACTGGAGTCCCTCAAACTGCCGACTTTGTAGCTGCAACGCTACATTACCAGATGGTTTATCGAGTGCAGAACCATGCTCTTGATCGAAACTTCAACAATGGTAACGAAGATGCTTTGTTTATCTTCATGCATAATGATCAGGCGTCCTGCATCCATATTCCTAGACAGATCCCAAAGGACACGTTGGCCAAGCTCCTTCCAGAGACTTGGATCACCAACTATGAAAAGCTACACTAGCATAACAAGTCTTTCCAGTCTACGGACTCAGAGTTCGTCCGAAAGAAAGATGGAACTATTTCCATCAAATTTAGCAAGGAAAAGGAAGAAAGTTCTTCTATCTTCCAGACCCTCTTTATGATTGAACCATGTGTTTCTGAATCAATTTCTGAGCCAGATCCAAAAAAGCTTGTTCGACATTTCAATAGTGATGGACATCCTGTTCATTACTACAAGGACCAGTATGGTCACTGTTTCTGGGATCCTTTTTGCCAGTGCTCCTATTGTACAAATTCCCCTAATGAGGTAGATCATTTTGCAAAACCTCCACCTCAACGAAAAAATGCCAAAGGATAAGGTGTACCAAAGGTACTTAATCGGAGATCCCTCCATTGACACTTGGTGAATGTGATAAATACCAGTTTAGGGTTTCTTATGCACCACCTCCACCACTAGAATTCAGTACTACATCCTAAGTTCACCAAATCCACCAAAATCACCCCCAACATCTCCTAAAAAAAAACAAGCTCTCTCCCTGTTCTATAAGCCAATTCTAAAGTGGGCCAAGAAGCACTCTTACCCACTCGAGGCTCCAGCAAAAACACCACCCACTTCTTCCATCGCCATGTTCCATGAAACTGACTTTCCCCCTCTTGTCAGAGAAAGTTCTAAACTCTCATTTCCTGCTCCAAAAGAATTCATAGATCCACAAGGCAGATATTGTCATGTTCCTAAGATAGCTGCCCCCACTGATGTGGATGAACATGGGAGACAGAGAAAGACTCCTGCTGCTGAAGCTGTTCTAAATTGGCAATCGGAGACTCTGTTAGCACAAAACAATGCTTTCAAAGCAATTGATTCCAAGATTGGAAATGTGCAACAAGATCTCCAAAAGTATAATGAGACTACCAAGAAAATGGCCAAAAAAGGCTAAATGCCTTGGAATCAGGACAACGTCTCGGGTATCATCATCTTGAGAGCCCAAAGCCAGAAATAGAAAAGCTCAAAAGGTAAATCCAATTACTTGAAGAAGGAAGGTTTAGACCTTTTGATCCATTTGCAACTATTGTAAGATCCGGGTATTTGCCTCCACCACCTCAGACGTTTATTTTTGCTGCCACCCTAGAAGATTCTTTCAGAAAAGAATCAGGTATGGAAGAAATGCGAAATCGCCTAAAAAATTTGCAGAAGGACAAAGGAAAAGAGAAAATGCCCACAGAATCAAGTTCAATCGTTATAAAAGAAAGGCCAGATCAGATGATGTTATCCAATCTATTAGAATTTTTTCTGAAGGATTTGGGTACTCAGGTACAACCTAATCCTGTTATCCAATAGCTTGATCCCGCCATTCCAAATGATCGATTCTATTTCGAGTTGAGCAAACTTTTCCTAACATCTTTGATACTGAATCAGATTCAGTATCCCTTTCATCCTCTTCATCCTTCTCAATTCCTGTTATTGATTCCCTTCCTATTACACTAGTAACTTCATCAATATTCATGGCTGATCCTCCAGATCAGGATATGGAATCAAACTACTTTGAACTAGAGCTTGTTTAGACAAACAATCCTGGACAGAATGTGTCCATGACATCAAAACAATTTTTCACCATCGATGATATTCCCTATCACAAATGACCAGAAAGACTCGAAGAGTTTCATACTTGGTTGAATACTCAGTCCATCACCAATCATGATATGAATGATGTCCTTTACAACTTTGTTACGAGGTTCACAGGAAGCCTCAAACTTTGGTGGAAATCAATTTCAGAACAAGACCAAATTCATTTTCTAATGTCACTTGATCTTAGCCATGCCATCACTCTCTTATATCATTTCTTTGTGGGAAAACCCACTGACCTCATAGAGATGAAAAGAAGAGAATTTTTCTAAAGAAAATGTTTCTCCCTTCAAAAGAAATATCTTGATAAGCATTATCAAGAAATGCTTAAGCTTTTCTATCAGATTGGAGCTGATCCAAATCTGAAGCATGTTTTCCTGACTTCCATCCCTAAAGAACTACCCCAGATGGTTGAAAGATCTTTTTTTGGAAGACAAATGAGAATACATGATATTCCTTTGGGAGAAATACAACAAGAAATCCATCTATGCCTTGAAAAATTGTGCCTGAAGCGCCAGATGGTCCGTACTTACATCATAGATGACAAAGGACTTGAGACAGCCTGCTCTCGCCAGAAGTTAAAAATAAAATGTTCCAAGCAAGACTGTGATGGTACTTGCGGTAAGTTTTCTCGGAAAAAGAAACACTTTAAGAAGTTCTAGATAAAGAAATCTAAACATGGCCCCTAAGAACTTCTGGAAAAAGAAGAAATGGTGATACCTACGCAAAAGGAAAGATTGCACAAGCCACAAGGAAATCAAACCGTTGCTTCATCCGCAATCAGAAAGGACTTTTTGCCAAAAATTGTTCCCAAGCAAGAAAAGGTCAGAATCGTCTAATTCATCACATTGAGAATGAAACGAGTATTTCTCTTGAAAATGATGATATTGAATCCTTATTCTCTGCTGATGAAAAACTATCTGAACAAACTTTTTGTGTCATTCCTTCTTACCAAACTTCCAGTGAAACTGAGTCGGACTCAAATTCTAAAGATATTTTTCATATATCCCTCACATCTTCAGAACAAACTCCTGACATATTTTCAAGTCAAACTCAATGTCTCCATTTCCCCGTGAAAATCCTCACCTCGAAGTTTGCCAAGACTGTCACTGTTATTGCTCTCATTGATATAGGAGCAAGTTGTTCCATTCTAGATACTAAAGTTCTGCCTGAAGAATATTGGACTTCCCATGTCCAATATTTCAACTCCGCCTCTGGAGATACTTTCTCCACAAATGTCAGGAACACTCTCATAACTGTCCAGTTCTTTCCTCAGTGTTCCATACCCACAAAGATCTTTAGATCCAGTCTCCCCAATAAAGATCTGATAATTGGGTGGGACAACATGACTTAGATCCCCCAACTTCGTATTATCCCTAGAAAAAGTCTTAGATTTAAAGACCAATTCTCTGAGTTTGTCAACATTCAGAGACTCTTTTCCATTCAGATGAGTCTATTAGATCTAATTATGTAAAAATTGTTAGAATCTTGTTCAGAATCCCATTCAGAATTCGCTCAAAAGTGTTCCCATCATTTATGAGAAAATCCAGAGTAAAGTAAATATCTCATTACTTTACTTGGGTTTTTAATTGACCCATCGAAAATAAATTAGTGGCGACTTCTAATTAAAAATCAATTGCATGTTAAGAACTGGAATCTAAGTCTCGAATTTGTATGGGCTTGGGAGAGTCCAAGCTAAGTTTAGGCTTAGTAATTCATTAGCTAAATCCTAGGTGATTTATGTGAAATTTTGGTCGCAACATTCCTCATGCACTTTCGTCGAATTCCGACTCATCAATTAGTAACATCTCTGAATATATCACATAAAACAGAGCCAAGACCTTCTGCACCGGTGCCAAAAATATGGATTATTAACATTAAATGACAAAGTATAATGAGTCGGTTTCTTACATTTAGGTTATACATTAATAAATATATCTCTATTTTTTCATTATTAAATCATTCGTTGTCGTTGTGGTCTTGATGTAAGTCACTAGGCTTGTTCTTTTCCTTCATCGGTAGGGAAACTAAACCTATTCTTTTAAATATAATAACCATCTCTTTTCTCTAACAATTTTCATGGTAGTCATTTATGAAAAGAGATCGGTTGTAAAATTGAGGCTTTGATATTAAACTTGTCTTCTCTGTTAGGATGGACATGTGAGTGAGTTGTGTTAGAAAGTCTCACATTGGAGAATTGATGTGGTGTTGAGTAATTAATTTATCTTAATTGACCAATGACTCATTGGTTTAAACTTTTGAATGAAGGCAGATCCAACCGATATATCGACAGGATTGAATTTGGGCTCCCTCTTGACGATCTCCCCGAAAGAAGGTATTGGGCTTTTGCTATGCGCTTCCAGCCAATGGTATTTGATCCAATGGCTGCGGTTTTTGGGCAAGTTGGCATTTTGGTGTTGCAACACGGGCCCATAAGTTGATGCAAAAAGACACCTAAATTAAGGGGGAGCGGGCTAACACTAAGCTCACACACATGAGGATGAGATTGTTAGAATGCACGTGTGAGTGCGTTGTGTTAGAAAAGTTTCACATCGGAGAATTGATGTGGTGTGGAGCAATTAATATATTCCAATTGGCTCATAACTCATTGGCTTAAACTTTTAAGTAAATGTGGGTCCAACTTGATATATTGACAAGCTCGGATTTGGGCTTCCTCTTGGCGATCTTCCTAGAAGAACGTACTGGGCTTTTTTTGTACACTCCCAACATTCTCATCTATCAACAATGACTAAATGGGAAAGTTAACATAAGTGAAAAGTTTTGTTCATGAAATCAAATATTATTATTGATGTTTGGTAGATTAAATAATGATTATACAAGATATTCACTTTCATTTTTGAAAAATTGTAACCATCAAATAACTCAACTGCAAGAGGAAATGATTCCTTAGTTTGTTGATTTCTTTCTAAGAGGTGCAAATAGAATAAAAAAACCTAAAACAAGAGGTCTTCTATAACGAGGTCTCGGATATTATATTTATTCCATAAATCCAAAATAGAACTAAATGCCATATTTTCGTATAGTTTAAATGTTATTGCTTCTTTTTAATATACTTTTGGCTACAAAAAAACTATTCAGCCTCTCTTTAATATAATTTTGGTTACAAAAAAACTATTCAACTATCCATCAAGAGAGTTTCCATGCATCAAGAAAACAATGCTTTGTAGACATTCTAAGGAAGCCTTGAGGTAGAATTTATAGGGAGGAGTATGTACAAAGTGTAATAACAGTGAAGGGTATATTTTGAATCATATCATCTCTCTTGCTCTCGATGTAATAATGAAATTTTTTTTTTTGAACTTAAAGATAAAGACAAATTGTTAGGAGGTCGGATGGGTAATTAACAACCTAATCCGACAAGAGTAGAGAGTGATCATCGGAACCAAATAGTTCAAATAAGGAGCGATTCTTGACAAGTTTTTAGGATAATGAAAGGAGCAAGAAAGAACCAATATGTGAAAATGGAATTAACTAACAAGATAAGCCTTTTAGCATAATGGTAACGTTTTGCATTGGAACTACAATGTTAAGCGTGACAAAGTGAGAACAATATTAGGATGTGTGACCTCTTAGGATAGTGCTTACCTATATACTAAATGACAAAATTGTGAGGCTCGATATTGAGCCAAAGTGGATAATACCTTGAATGAGCTAATCCAAGAGTGTCCTTATATTGTATAAGAGAGGGACCCCCTGTCACACCCCGACTCGCTACAGCCATGCGACGTCCCTCGCTCAACATAGTTTCCCTTTCGGTCATTTACTTGTGACATATTATGAGGGGTCACCGACCCAATTTGTAATAATGATAAATTACACGAGCGGAAGCGTAAATAAATCTCCAACCATTCAACATATAGGGATAATAAAAACATATTCATATATATGCATCATAGGTCAATGTTTCATACACTTCATGATCATAAGTTAAACAACTAGTTTCGTCATATCCAATAGGCCATGTCGCACTACGACGACCTTCTACAAAAAGGATCCGAGGTACACCTAACACCTTTAATACTACAAGGGTGGTTCAAAAAGTATCATCAACCCCACTTGTACCTAAGCCTCAATGACCTCCGGGATCCATGGCTTTGGCTCGGCAATCAATTCGGGGTTGAGCTCGAGGTTGGATACTTCCCCATCGGGAATGTCTCCATCCTTGATATCCTAGCTGATGCCTTCCCCTAAGCCTCTAACAGCTGATGGACCGTCGAAGCCAAGGATGGGACCATGGCTCTCATTGCCCAGAGTAGAAGTACTAGGCTATGAATCAATGAGGCACAAGATTTGGTAGACCTTTGTTAACCCAGATGATCATGACGTAATGCGTGTAATGTGCGTTGGCCCCTCCTGATATAGAATACTCTGTCACCTCCTAATTGTGCTCAATAAGGAGGCGAAACCGTATTTGACGAAATGGCTCAGCCATTCCTATGGCCTGTAAACATTCAACAAACAAATATGAGATGAACTCAATGAGTGAACTTCTTAGACCTCGCATAGGGAAGCTGTTCACCTTAGAAGTACCTCAAACATCGAGGTCGGGACACCTGGAGTGCCATAACTTGGCACGCCGGGACACTTAAGTGCCATAACTTTAAAATGGTACACTTAAGTGCCATCATCGGAGTAAAATGGGACACTTAAGTGCCAATCCGGCGAAAAACCGGCCAAAATGCAGACGTGGCATTTTCCGGCGACAAGCTTAACTGATGTGGCAATTTTTTTTATTTTAAAAAAAAGCAGACGTGGAGGAGGAAAACGACGTCGCCCCATCCACTGTGCACTTGGCCAAACAAAACGACGTCGTTCGTTTATTTGGAATTTAACATTTTGTCGGTTCACAGTAGGTCTGACGTCCTCTCCATCCATCCATCGCCGTTCACAGCTCGCCGTTTGCAGGTGATCGCTCGCCGTCGTCGCTCGCCTTTGTCGGTCGCCGTCGTCGGTCGGCGTCGTCGGTCGCCATCGTCGAGCGCCGTCATCGCTCGCCGTCGTCGATTTGCTCAGGTTTTTTCTCTTCTTCCTCTCCCCTGTGGTGAAATTAGGGCTCCGACTCGTTTATTAGGGCTCGGACTTCAAATTTGGGGGTCGGCTGGGAAAGGTCGGGCTTGATGTGAGATTTAATGGCTGAGATGTAGTGCTACAATCCTATTGGGGGGTTCAAATTGAGTTTAGGAGCGGCATTGAAATATAGGCTCGGTGTAGGGCTCGAGGGGGGAAATTAGGGCTCGGTGTAGGGCTCGACGTCGCCTCATCCACTTGTGATGTGTGATTCATTCAGGGTGTTGAATTGTGATGTGCGAAAGTAATTTGTAGTGGTCGGATGTGAAATGTGCGATGATTGGTGATTGTTAGGGTTCAGAGTATTGGACTTTGCACATGTGAGAATCGAAGGTTGTGGGGATGGGGACTTCTGGATATTTGTTTAATAAATTGCATTGTTGAGGACCCATGCTGAGGAATCTCTCCATATTTTAAAGAAATGCGACGGCATAATCAAAGCGGTTGTCGGGTCCCATCTTAATTTTTATTTGTCCTTGTCCGAGGCCTGTTGTTTTCAAGCTCGGTACTGTCGACGACCGCATCTTCCCTCTCTCTTCTTCTTTTCTTTTCTTTTCTTTAATAAAGAGTGTGGGGACCTCCACTTGCAATTGTCTGTTCTTTGTGAATGTGGTCCCAAAATAGTTAATTGTATATTTGTCCTCTTTTGTTGCAGAAATGGCGCATAAAGACTATGTTGCTTGTCATCGTTTACTACGGTGGAGATTTTGTGATTGGGGAGGATGAGTGGGAGTATGAGGGGGGAATGAGGGTACTATCTTTGTAGATATAAAGAAGGCATCTTATATTGGATTTGTTAGGGATATAGTGACATTTTTGCCTTGTAGAGTACAAAAGTTCTTGTCTTTGTGTTCTGGGAAAGGCTTGAGAGATGGTTTGAGAGTTTTGGAAGATGATAATGGTTTTAGGGATGTCTTATATCATTATCTTCATGGCGAAGAGGCGAAAGTGTTTGTTGAAAACAATAGTGAGGACGAACATGATGACACAGATACCACCGAAGTAGGAGAAGGAGGAGATGAAGTAGGTCATGATGGACAGGATGGGGAGGAGAGGGGCGCAGATGCTGTTCACCAGAGCGATTGTGACATGGGTGATGTCACCATCACTGAATTAGATTGGGAAGTAGCTGAATCCAGTGAGGGTGACGATGACGATGAAGGGTTGGCTGCTGAAGCTGAAAATTTGTTAATCTTAAGTGACGCCGACGATGAGGAGCTTACACAGTCAAGGAAAAAACAAAGGGACTTTTTGTCAGATAGATTTGCAACTTTGCATGTAGCTGTTCATCCAAACAGAGACGAAGGCCCTGCAGATGTTGGTGTTGCTTTGGCCGGGTCCCGGGAGACAGATTATGAAGAAAGCATCGACACCGCAACTTCCCAGGACGAAGTTGAAGAAGATCAACGAGCTGTGCGTAGAAGGAAAAGTAAGTTTCCTTCCTATGATCCATCTGTTGCATCTCCTACTTTGTCAGTAGGTATGAAATTCCATGATGCGATACAATTTAGGGAAGCTATACTTTTGAGTTCTTCCATTGCTGCACAAAGAAATATTGATTTCATTAGAAATACCAAGAAATTTGTAAGAGCTAGGTGTTCGCAGCAAAACTGTCCATGGAAGATTTACGGTGCGTTTGTTAAGAAGAGTGGGTCTTTTCAGATTAGAGCCTACCAAGAGGAACACACTTGTTCCATTAATTTTCAAAACAAAAGGGTAACAAGTTCATGGTTGTCGAAGCACTTCTTCGATCTGATCAAGGTGATGCCCAACTTGAAACTTGCTAACTTTAGGATTCTGGTGAAGGAGCGTGTAGGCATCAATGTATCTAGGAATCAGTGCAAAAGAGCAAAGCAAAAGGTGATAAAGGTACTTATTGGTCAGTATGCTAAGGAATATGGGCAGGTGTGGGAGTATGCTTGGGAGTGTAGGCTGCAAAACCCTACAAGTAGAGTGTATGTAGAGGTGATTGAGAGACCACTTCCTGATCATGGGACCAAGTTCGATAAGTTCTATGTGTGCTTTGATGCATGCGGACGAGGTTTTTTAGCTGGTTGTAGACGGATTATAGGATTGGACGGCTGTTTCTTGAAGGGCTTGTGCAAGGGAGAATTGTTGGCAGCGATTGGAAGAGATGCGAATAACCAAATGTTCCCACTAGCTTGGGCTATTGTAAAGATTGAGAACAAGGACAATTGGTCTTGGTTCTTGAAAAATCTGATGGCTGACTTGGAGATAACAAACGGGGAAGGGTGGGCATTCACGAGTGACCAACAGAAGGTAATGCTTGCTTTTTGAAAAGTTTAGTCAATAGTTTGCTTTGCTTTGCTTTGTAATATGAACATGTAATTTGCTATAATATTTCTTACTTTGAATTATTGCAGGGATTGGTTCCGGCAGTAGCCGAGTTGTTGCCCCATGCTGAACATCGAATGTGTGCGCGGCACATATACGGAAATTGGGCAAAGAACTATAAAGGGGATAAGCTGCAATTGCAATTTTGGCAATTAGCAAAGAGTGCAAACATGGCTGACTTTAGAATAGCCAAAGAAGGATCTTCAGTTGACAAAGGAAGGTTATGCTACCCTATTTCAACTAGAACCGAAGCATTGGTGCAGGGCATTCTTCAGTGAGGAGTTCAAGTGCGATAACGTCGACAACAACATTTGTGAAGTATTTAATTCGAAGATAATAGATGCCGGATGTAAACTAGTCATCTCAATGCCTGAAGATATACGAGTTGCGGTTATGACTCGGCTACAGAAACAAAGAGATGAGGCTACAAAGTGGACTAGACAATATAGTCCTAGGATTGCCAAGAAATTAGATGAGAACTTGGCTGCAAGTAGGCATTGTCATCCTATTTGGAATGGAGATGACGGATATGAGATAATGAAGGGTGCAGATAAGTATGTTGTCAATCTAGGAAGTAGGAAGTGTTCATGTAGATCATGGCAAGTAAGTGGAATTCCATGTGCACATGCCATATGTGCCATCCAGTTGAAGGGCGACAATATAGATGATTACATCGATGATTGGTACCATAAATCAAAGTATCTTGCTTCCTATCAGTTCATGATGCAGCCAATTAGAAGTAGCAAGTTTTGGGAGCCCACGGATCGTGAAGCACCTCTACCTTTGCCACTGAAGAAGACAATTGGAAGGACAAAACGAAGACGAAGAATGGTGGAGGGAGAGGTCTCGGGTCAGCAAAGAATGAGCAGGCAGGGTGCAAAGATCACGTGCTCTTATTGTCGCCTAACAGGCCACAATATTAAAGGTTGTCAATTGAGGAAGCAACAACGGTTGAGGCAAGGTGAAGGGCCTAGTGAAGAGCAGGTTGGAGAAATGCACACAAAGCGGGGCCAAGTGAGTCGTTGTTCTTCGTCAACAAGTAGAACCCCGGTAAGTCATGAAATTTATTTTATGTTTATGTTGCTTTCTTGTCGTTTATCATAAAAATGTACATAATGATATTCTATTTGGCCTTGTATGTAATGTGTTTGTTAGGTCACAAGAAGAACCTCAGTAAGTCATGAAACTGAACAGCCTGTTCGAAGAAGGCAAGGTAGAAACACGGCCCGGGTAAAGGATTGGCCCAAGTGGCAGCATCACGGCCAGCTGAAGGATTGACCCAAGCAGCATCACGGCCAGCTGAAGGATTGACCCAAGCAGCATCACGGCCAGTGCAGTCGACTGTTCTTCAGCAGCGAAAGAAATACCCAGTGCTAAATTCAATCAATTTGTATTCAGTTTTTATTATTATATGTCTCGATATTATATTTATGGTATCTTTTCGCCTCTTTCTCAGGTTCGAAGAAAGCAAGTTCGAACTCAACTGCCAACTGAAGGGCCATCACAGGAGCCACCTCAAGGATCATCACAGGAGCCACCTCAAGGATCATCACAGGAGCCACCAGAAGAATCACTGCAAGGGGCACCACAAGTACCACCACCAAGTACCACCGGAAGGCCAAACGAAGGAGGTGTCACCGAAGTTGAAGGGCTACACGAAGGACAACTAGAACAAGGCCGGTGAAGGGGCGGTACACAAAGGCCATCTAGAAGACGCCCAACACAATGGGTCGAACAAGCCTCGGCTGTAGTTAAAGGGCCCAAGAAAGCGGGACAAAGGGGCAACAAATCACAAGTTCTGAAAGTGACGCCCCTATTCAAACAAGAGGGGCACTTGGGAAGAGGTTCGGACAATATGGCTATGGCCTCGTATACGAGATGAGCCTCTTTGGAACAGTCATTCTCAATGTAAGTTTTATTGGCTGCATTTAATTTAATTTATGCTGTAGATTTTTGCTAACAATTTATTGTTTTTTTGTAGCCTGGGAGAAGTTAAGAAGTTCTTATCTCGAGGCCCAACTCAAGAATCGACAGTTTGCACCAACAAAAAAGAAGAAAACATCAACATCAACTGTGCCAAAAAAAAATAAGAGAAAGAACCCAGCTCGAGCTCGAGCTCCAGCTCCAGCTCCATCTCCAGCTCCAGCTCCAGCTCCAGCTCCAGCTCCTTTTGATTCAATTCGGCCTATGACATTTGCAGCTCCATCTGAGTCAGTGGATACTGAGAAGGTTGAAGAAGAAGTTGCACGTCCAGTTAGAAAGAGTGCCAGAATTATGAATCAAGTGAAAGGCCCATCGAAAGAAGGACGAACAGGGGGTGTCGTGCATATTGATTGATGAGATGAGATGTGATAGGATTTGTGGAGCTTAGGAGTAAAAACAGTTATGTAAACGATGATGTTGTCGTGCATATAGAAAGTCTATGCATCGATGGTTATCTTTTTTTTTTTTCTTTAGTTTGTCATTCATTGATGTTGTCGACTCGAGACTCACACTTGATGAAATATCAATGAAATGAATGTTGTCGACTCGAGACTTGATGATATTAATATCAATGAAATGATCTTGCATTTTGCTTGTCAATTTATGTTGTTGTTTATCATGGATTCTGGCTTTTACTTGTTGCTCGCTTTGTTGGTGTTCGTGGTGATAGGCTGGAGTCTTTGGTGTATCTAGTGATGGTGGATGGTGATGTTTGGTGGTAGGTGGTAGTCGGTTTGTTGGTGGGGTGCTAATGTCGTGGGTGGGGTCTTTGGTGTGGTGATGGTGATGCCTGGTGATTATTGGTTTGTGGTGGGGGTTATAAGCTTAAGCGAGCTGCACCTACACTGGTACAAGTGTGCAGTTTGCACATCTTACACCATGTGTACTGGTGCAAACTAGTGCAAGCTGAGCCTTGCACTAGTATCTTGTGCAGCAACACCACCAGCATGGTGGTGGCTGGAGCGCCTAGTGTGTAGTGTGGATAGTGGTGATGGTTGGTGGTGTCGCCGGTGCTGGTGGCTGGCGCAATTTTTACAGAAAACCGACAAAAAAATTGGCACTTAACTGATCCTATTCTAAAAAAACTTGGCACTTAACTGTTCACTTTTAACTACAAGTGACACTTAACCGATCACTTTAACAATAACTTGACACTAAAGTGATCCTTTTTTCATCGCGACTAGCACTTACGTGATTACTAAATACAACTTATGGCACTCGGGTAATGACTCATGTTTGTCTTGTGTATATGTCGGTCTGCATCAAAACAGAGAACATGATTCTGCATTGCAAAACGAGAGAAGATGATTCGCATCAAAACAGAGAAGATGATGGTAAACTTATGGCAAGTCCATACCACAGCACAAACGACAACAAAGCAACAATGATCTTGTTCCACAACACAAACTTCTTCGCATCTTTCAAAAAGAAAAAACCCAACGTTTAATCCAGAACAACACAATTTTTAACTATGGCAGTCGCAGAAACTTTTTCTCATTCTCAAGTACTTTACATTTCATCATAAAGTACAATAGACAACAAAACAACACCATAATACACGCTTGGTAACACTTTCGTTCAATCTTCATCATTGGGACTTCATTCTTGAAAGGTTTAGTTGAAGATGCTTGAGCGTGCATTGACACTTCATTCTTCGAAAGTTTCACTGAAGACACTTGAGCTTGCATTGAGTCAACATCGTCCAAGTCGTCCACGAACACGAGATGAAGATTGCTGTCTTTTATGAAGTAGATCCAATATCACCTCTCGTGGCTCGGTCGAGAACTTCTCATCAATCCATTTGAAGTATTTGCACTTCGACGCTTCTTTATATCGGGCGCATCCATAAAATCTTCTCCCAGGATTGATTTGAGTCCACGATGTTCTTCTTGGACTCGGTAACCCACAAAAACAGAAACGCTGGCCTTCTCCTTCGCTTCGATGAGAGGAAATTGAGGCGGCTAGCTGCGAGTCCCGCTCTCCATTTCCAAGATTCGACGAAGGAATTTTGGGCAAATGAAAATTAGGGTTCGAGACTTCAATTCGAGCACTTCAATAGGGATTTTGGCCGATTTAGGGTTTTAGATTTGGGGCATTTGGGGAGACGACGTCGTTTTTGGAAGATTTGGGGCTTTTATTATGGAGACGACGTCGTTTCTGGTGACTGAGCGCCGACTCAGCTCTCCGGCGAGCCACGTTGGCAAAAATAGTAATAAAATAGTGCCACGTATGATTTCCGGCAAGGGTCGCCGGAGGTGGCACTTAAGTGTCCCACTTGAAAAAAAAAGTGGCACTTAAGTGTACCGTTTGGAAGTTATGGCACTTAAGTGTCCCGGCGTGCCAAGTTATGGCACTTGTGGTGTTCTTCTGCCCTCAAACATGTAATAATCTATCAATGGCAAAACATAGCTGCTCTCACTTTACCCTCACTATTCACATAAAAGCGAATTCATTACTCAAGGCCATCAATACAACACATAGGCGATTTCCATCATATTTTTCATGCTCTTGAGCCAAACATATGAATGAACAATATGGTTAAATCACGCGCATGTGCCATGCAATAATCTGGATCTGAACACATACGAATCTCATGCACTTTTCATATGAATATGTCCAGATTATTATGGCCACCTAGGACCTAAGGCCAACCCGAAGGTTCGCAATCATTCGGCGTAATCAAGTATCGTCTCGCCCATTGAGCATGGCATTTTCCCGCATGAATGCATCAAGATGGTCATTCCTGTAAGGATATTCGTTCTGAAATCCATCCACGAATGGCATCCTATTGACTTGGGGACATCTGAATTGAATTGGGCATCGTCTCACGTAAAACGCATCAGGACGGGTTCACACCTCTCATAAAATGCATCAGGGTCTTAGGTGATCACATGGGCATACCATCACATAATTATTTTCTTATCTTTCTTGTTAATCCATGTAATGCCCATACGATATGCCACCTCACTTGCCAAATGCCATCATATTACACACGTGCATCATACTATATCATATATAAATGTACCATTTAAATTGATAAACCCATGGCATATAGGCCACTTATCAAAATAGATTAAAGTCATCATAATCTTTAAAAATCATTTATCACCATGCTATCACGACCCGTAATATATCCAAACAATTTATCACTTGCCATTATAACCTATCGTGTAGTTCATCCTTCAATTAATATAATGTACATATCATGTATAATACATCAAATATGTACAACACATAACACAAACTCATATAACACATATAACTCATAATACATATAACACATTTACACTTATACCATATGACATTTAGTGCATTGTAGTCTATCATCCTATTATGACATAATAAAACAACATATCTATTTCACTTATCATATCCTGATAGCTTATCGCCCTAAACGTGATAATCTATCACCAAAACCCGATAACTTATCATTTAAAAATACAATAACCTATCATTTAAAATCCAATAACCTATCCCCTTAACATGATAACTTATCATTCTAGGCTCGATAGCTTATCACCCACGATCCGATAAGCTATCGCCAAAAAGTCCGACAATCTATCATCAAAAGTCCGATAACTTATCGCTTTGAAACTCGATATCCTATCAGTAAAAGTTCAATAACCTATCTATGCCTAATACTCACATATCACACAACATCCACTTATCACACTAATAAATCATCATTTAACCACAAACAAGTCCTAAACGACTCCATAAGTGCAACAATAACCCTAATCAAGGGCTAGAAAGCCACTTGATAACTAATCCAAGCTTTGTAAGGCATCGGAGGTGGTGCAACAAAGCTGGACAGCAGCTGGCCACACCTCCATAGTATGCACAGGAGGCTTGATAGCAACTGAATATCGGTTCAGTGATGGCTAGGCGGTGGTCTGGTAGTGACTAGGCGGCGGTCTGGCCTTTGTGCTTCGCAAGGAACCAAACCAAAGAAGAAATTAGCGAAAGGGAGCTGTTGTGAGGGCTCGACAGTAGCCTTCTTAGCTTCAAACCTTGGCTACGGTGACAGAAATGATGTGCGAAGGGGAGTGTGGCGTTAAGGTGCAAGAGACAATTGCTAGTGAGGTAAAAATAAGAGGAAAAATGAAGAACAAGAATGCAAAAGAGAGCAATGGAGGTGTGGGGGTTCGGTGGTGGTGAGGGGAGAGAGATAAGGAGCTTGAAATCAAACAAGTGAGGAAATAAGAGAGACTGAGGGTGAAAGGAAGAGTGGCCGGCGATGAGGGAGGAAGAGTTCCCATCAAATCTCTTAGTTCTTTCCCATCAAAGATGGCTCCTAAAAGAAGCAAAATCCAAGCATTAATGAGAAGATTTAAGCACTTGAGTGGATGGGCTAGCTAGGTAGGCTAGATTAGTCTTCAAAGCAAGTGCCGCCCCTTCCTTGTCGTTCTTCCAACTTTGCCCTTTCGTCCTTAGTCCAATGGAAGGGCATTTCGGTTTATTCACCAAGATCTCGCACTATTCACATCCTTGCTTGCATTGAATGCTAAGATTTGAGAAATGATGGCTTGATGGGCTCATGGGCCTCTCTTGGTCGCCCACCCCTTAGGCGTGTGGCCTTAGGCCTCCCACTTGGGCTTGGGCCCACTCAGGTCCTCGCTCGTGACCCATTTCCTCCTTTCCGAACTTTTAAGTCTCCCCAATGAAAAACTGAGTTTTCGCCCCAAAGTGGCCTTTCCAATGCCTTTGTGGTTTATCGATCCTTAAGGTCATCCCATCCGACGATTGCTTGTGATGACCCTCGACCCGTTAGGTTCACCACGGCATTCCCTGTCATTGTTATTATTTTGATATGAAAGCATGTATCAACAACTCCAATATAACTTAAATTGAAGCACACGAAATATAAAACCAGGCACTTTATTTATTTATATGTTCTAGACGACTTAGGTCAGTACATTAAGGCCAAAAAGTTCCTTTTTCTGGCTAAATCAAAACTCTGTCCCGACCATCCTATAGCCTATTTACACAGCTATCTTTGTATTTCATTATGGTCTTGTCCAAAAATGCAGCCTTCCTCCCTCGGGGCCCTCCGTCTACTCGACCCCGCTAGTACCATTGTTGTCGTCATCTAGGAGTGGAAGCGGTCCCACCGTGCGCCCATTAACCCAAGTGTATAGTACAATGAACCCCATCAGCACGGGGCCCGATGGGAGACTAGCATCCACTGTCAGAATCACAATAATTCGGATAAATGTAATGTTAGGGAAGTCAGGGTCCACATGCTCCACTTGGTCCCATGTGAGATTAGTGGGGATGCCATAGAGCATAGTGGAGGATGCGGGTTGGAGAGGCATGGTTATGTGTCTGAAAATGTAATAATCCCACCAGGGGTGAGTACAACCACTTAGCAAATGAAAGCCTGTTAGACTATATTACATAAGTCTACCACTACTCATCTAACGGAATCCTAAACATGCAATGTGGGCAATCAAAATAGCTTAAGTTACCATAACTCTAAGGGAATTCCACAAAATGACAAACTAAGGAATAAATAGACGTTTGGGAAATTCAATAATCGTATTTACTTTGGTTCTAGCTGCCGCCATCTTCTAAAGAGACTCGTGTTGCACCCCTCCAAGCATCTCACATCCTACCTGGCATCAGGAGGAACTCCAAGTTCTTATTTTAGTCCTCGGGCATTCGAAGAGTGTCGCGTTACACCCTTCTAGGCATCTCACACCCCACCTACCACCGCGAGGACCTCTGGGGCTCAATCACATTCCCCAGGCATCTAGAGGGCACCATTTTCACACCCCTCCAGGCATCCCGACACTTGGGGCATCCTCGCAACGATGGACTAACGGCATCAATATCAATTCAATCCATGGCACAGCACTTAAGGATTCTATTGATGCCATCCAACATATCTAGACCGAACCACTTATTGATGCATAAGACTAAGGCCATTATCCTAACTGAAACTGTGCTATTCTGAAATCAACTCAATCTAACCGATTCACCTAAGGAATTCTAGGGCCTGAACGCTAGATGAACCGCAAAGGATTGTCCGAACACCACATTATACGCCTAGTTATTATGAAATCTTGGGTGGTCTTAGCTTACTAGAACGGCTACAACCTCAACTACTCTCATACCACTTACACGTTACACGCCTCAAGTCTGAACAACACCGACCAGGACCAGACTGACCCGCAACGACTTGACCTATGGAAAACTAGTGCAAACTTTTCGACGATTGATGCGATCAGCAGCCTTACCACCCAAACCAGTGCCGACCGTGCCAACAGTCGTCACCATGCACAACTATACAAGTCAATATTGATTCCAGCTCAACTCGCCAAGAAACAGACTCGTATATAATGGTAGCTCGAAGCATATGAGCCTTAACTTTGTCAAATCTTAGAATGGAAATCTGAGTAATGGCAGTACTACGCAATATAGAGAAACAGAACCTCCACTTGCCTTAAATCTGTGGGGTGCGGGTTGTTGGCGCGGTTTGTGGCGAGGTGGCGAGATGTTAGTGCGAGCTGTGGCAGAGCAGTGAGGCGACGCGAGCTAAGCAACGGCGAAGTGGTGAGATCTCTGGCCGGCAGTGGAAATGAGGCGAGACGGCGGTACAGCAAGGTGATGCAGGTGGCCGGTGTCAAGCAACGAAGAGGAACCAACCGAGCTGGCGAGAGGTTTTTGGGTAGAGATTCGCTGGAGGCATGATGCAAATAAGAGAAAAGGAGTTAAAGGCGTTCTGCCCCCTTGCTTTGGCCTCTCCGCCGATTGACCAAATTGGTCAACAAATCAGATTTTGTGGCAGCACAAACGAAAGGCAGGTGGGGAAGACGTGGCCATATTTAGTGGCCCTTCATGCCACCTTGAAGAGATTGCAGCAACATGGCTGTAACCCTTGAGTCAACCTTTTTTTCCTTTGTTGACTGCTGAGGAGGAGTGGTGGCGTGGACGTGTGAGGGTGGAAGATTTTCAGTCTTCTCTTTAGCATGTGTACGTATGCATGGGGGTGGGTGCAGCTCACTTAAGGAACTAGCTTGGCAATGTGTTGTAAAGAGTGAACATTGGTCTTGTTGGTGGCATTTCATGAAATGCAGTGACAGACTTGGTGATGGCCGAGCTATCCTAGTACGGTGGAGATGAAACAATGAGGTGGTGTCACGGGGACGTGACGGGACATGACGGTTCGGTATGATGATGGTGGTGGCAAAACAGTGGCCATGAATGGTGCCAATAACGTAGTCCGATGACAAGTTTGTATGGACCGTTATGCATTCGAGACTCGGGTGAAGTCCAGATATCACATTGCTTGTCGAAATAGTTTCGTTCTAAAAATCAAGTTGGAACGAGGATGTCATAATTCTTCCCTCCTTAATGAAATTTTGTCCTTGAAATTTGCAGGATCAACCACTTCCTCGAATAAGTGAGGGTACTGGCTCCTCATAATGTCCTCACTTTCCCAAGTCGCTCCCTTAGTGCCATGATGCTGCCAAATGACTTTGACCAAGGGGATGACCATGTTGCGTAACACCCGTTCTTTTCTATCTACGACTCACACTAGTTGTTCAATGTAAATCACTCTATCGTCCACTTCGATCTCCTCATAACTTAGCACGTGCATTGGGTCTAGTTCATACTTTTTCAACATGGATACAAGAAACACAGTATAAACCTGGGCCAGATTAGGTAGCAGTGCCAAATGGTAGGCTAAAGTCCCAATTCTTTCTAGAATTTCAAAGGGTCCAACAAATCTGGGGCTTAGCAACCACCGGCCGTGGTGGCTTTGTTGGGTAGGCTCCAAACCTCCAAACAGGAGATCCAGAGTTCGAAGCCCCTTCAACGCAAGTTGAAGGGAGGCTGGTAGGCCATTTGGTGTCTTAAGTGTGACGTTGGGGTGGTGGGTCCTCCGCAAGAGTCATGCTGGATTTACCTCGCCAGCTACCGGCTGTACGGGGGTTCTCGGGTCATCAAAAAATAAAAAATAAAAACAAATATGGGGCTTAGCTTCCCTTTCTTGTCAAAATGGGATGTTCCTCTCATTGGCGACACTTTAAGGAACATGTGATGGCCAACTTGTAACTCTAGAGTCTTCGTAATTTATCAATATAGCTCTTCTAGTGACTTTGGGCTGTGTTTAACTTTTCTTGAATGATCTGGACTGCATTAGTTGATTATTGCACTAGCCCGAAGCCCGTAATTTTTCTTTCTCCAACCTTATCCCAACAGATGGGCGTTCTACAGGCACGACTGTATAATGCTTCAAACGATACCATTCCGATGCTCTGTTGATAACTGTTGTTGTACGCGAACTCGACGAGGTTTAGTTGGTCTTCCCATCCTCCTTTGAAGTCTACGACACAGGCTTGCAGCATATCCTCGAGAGTTTGGATCATTTTCTTAGATTGTCTATCAATTTGCAGTTGATAGGTCATAATGAATTGTAGTTTTGTTCTCATAGCCGTCTATAAGCTTTTCCAAAATGCGATGGTGAATTTGGGATCTCGATCTAAAGTGATCATCATGGGAACCACACGCCACCAAATTATCTGCCTTATGTATAGCTTGGCATACCTATCCATGGCATAATCTTTTTGTATTGCAATGAAGTGAGCCGACTGGTAGACGGTCAACCACAACCTAAATCAAATCATTACCTCTTTAACTCCTCGATAGTCCCATCACGAAGTCGATAGTGATATGCTCCCATTTCCACTTCGAAATCTCTAATGGTTGCAACAGTCCACCAGGTTTGCAATGTTGAGCTTTCACTTGCTGGCATGTTAAACACTTTGCCATGTGTCTTGCAACGTCAGCTTTCATGCCATTCCATCAATAATGCTACCGAAGGTTCCTGTACATCTTCATATTGCCTGGGTGGATACTGTAGTTGCTTCGATGGGCATCCGCCAAACTCTCTTCTCTGAATTCTACATCATTAGGTACACACAATCGTCCTCAGAACCTCAAGGTCCCATCATCTGTCACTTGAAAATCTGGGTTCCCCTTCTCAGGGCCTCCTTGCATAATCTTTTGGATTTCCTGATTCGTTGATTGCAAGGTCTTAACCTTAGTTTGCACTTCGGGTTCAATTCAAAGGGTAGCCATAAGACAACGAGAGATGGCCTACCTCAAACTTGAAATCTAAATCCCATACACCTTCGAGAAGTATCCACTCTCGAACCTTGTTGGCCTTTCTAGGATGGTATAAGATGTTGTAGTTGCAGTCCTTGAGAAGTTCCATTCAGAGCCTTTGTCTCATATTCAACTCCTTTTGTGAGATCAGGTAGTTCAAATTTTGATGGTTGATGTAGATCGTGAACTTTTCTCCACACAGGTAATGCCTCCAAATCTTCAAAGCAAAGATAATTGCTACCAACTCTAGGTCGTGCGTCATATAATTTTGCTCGTGCAGCCTCAATTGCCTAGACGCATAGGCTACAACCCTTTCATGTTGCATCAAGACCCAACCCAATCCTTTAAACGAAGCATCATTGTAGATCTCGTATCCATGAGGACTAGATGGTATTGTCAACACTGGTGCAATCGTCAACTTGTGCTTAAGTTCTTGAAAACTCTTCTCGCACTTGTCCGTCCATTCAAACTTCACTTCTTTTTTTAGTAGTCGCGTCAGTGGCATAGCTATTCCAGAGAATCTTTCCACGAATTGCCGATAATAGCCAACCAGTCCTAGAAAGCTCGAACCTTGGTCACTGTCATAGGTCTTGGCTAGTTCATGACCACTTCAATCTTGGTTGGATCTATTGAAATTCCATCGCTCGATATCACATGACCCATAAATACTACTCGATTAAGCCAGAACTTGTACTTACTAAACTTGGCGTAAAGTGCATGTTCTCGGAAGGTTAGTAATACCATCTTTAAATGCTACTCATGCTCTTCTAGGCTCCTCGAGTACACTAGTATGTCTCAAAGAAGACTATGACAATTTGATCCAACTATTCCTTAAATTCTTGGTTCATTAGGTCCATGAAAGCTGCTGGGTTATTAGTCAACATGAATGGCATCACTGTAAATTCATAGTGGCCATATCACGTCCGAAACACGATTTTTGGGATATCCTCCTTCTTGATCCTTAGCTGATGATAGCCCGTTCTTAGGTCTATCTTCGAGAATACCAAAGCTCCTTGAAGTTGATCAAACAAGTCATCTATCCTTGGCAATGGATATTTCTTGACTATCACCTGATTGAGCTGTCGATAATCGATGTACAGTTGCAATGATCCATCCTTCTTTTTCATAAATAAGACATGCGCTCCCTATGGCGATGTGCTAGGGTGAATAAATCCCCTATCTAGTAATTCTTGCATTTGCACCTTCAGCTCCTTCAACTCGGATAGCGACATCCGATATGGTGCCTTGGAAATTGGTTTTGTCCTAGGGGCCAACTCGATTACGAACTCAATCTCCCGCTCTAGGGGCAATCCTAGCAACTCTTTCGAGAAAGACATCTACGAATTCTCATACCATAAGGATATCCTCCAACTTTGGCTCCTCCATCATCAAATCCTCAATTGTTGCCAAATAGCCCTAGAAACCTTCTTTAAGCAAATGTTATACCTCAAGCGAGAGAAATCAAGGGTGTAGACGATCCACCCTTGTGTCCTATGAACTCATAACTAGAGCTACCAACTGGATTGAACTATATGACCTTACTAAAGCATTTGACCGTGGCTCGTTGCTTGTCGAGATAATCCATTTTAATTGAAATGTTAAAATCACGCATAGTCATGATAGCTAGATTTATCAACTCCTTCTACCCATTAATAATTATCTCACACCCTTGACGGCCAAAAACAGATAGCACCTTCTTGTTCATAGGGGTAGAGATACTAAGGACTGTTCCCAATGGTTTCAATTCTAACCCAGCTAACTTAACAGATTGATCAGCTACAAATGAATGCGTCGCCCCCGTATCAAACAAAGCGTATGTAACATGCTGGTGTAAGGAGATCATACCTGTAATTACGGCCCTCGAATCTTTGGCTTATTCTCTTGTCACCGCGTACACCTTACTCTAGCCTGGGGGTCAATTCAAATTGTCTTGCGGTGTAGCTCCTGATCGTTGTCTCGAGAATAGTGGTCACAACTACATTCCAGCTGGTTTTCGTAGGCAATTCCTTATGCGATGACCTTGCTGACCACATCCAAAGCATGCTTCCATCTGGGTAAGACATGGTGATGATCCATAAAACTTGCCGCAAAATCAACAACCGTGGTTAAGTTTGTGCACCAGCTCCGATGATGTTCTTCCTGTTGGGAGGGATATGATGCTTTTCTTTTATCACTGGCTTCTTCCTGAACCAGTGATTATCCTTATTGGCAGCAAATTGCGATCCAGATGCAACTTCTCACTCGGTCATATCCCTCTCGATCAACTAAGCCCTTTCATTGAGATCATCACAGTCTTTCAGGTTTATGGGCACTAGTTGATTGCGAATTTCCGGTTTCAATCCATCCTGGAACCTGCTAGCTCGATCCACAGGATCCTCAATCATCCTTAGAGCATACTTTGATAGCTTCGCAAAATTGGCCTCGTATAGGTCCATGGATAGGTAATTTTGGTGAAGTCGTAGGAACTCAGACATCTTCTATTCTCAGGCACACTCGAAAAAAGTATTTTCCATTGAATACTTCCACAAACACGCTCTAAGTTGGGATGGTACCTATAGGAAAAACCCTTCCTCGAGTGGCCTCCCACCAATCATTAGCATTGCCTTATAGCTAGTAAACCGCTAGGGTCACCTTTTCTTCCTCAATATATCTCAACAACGTGAAAGCCTCCTATAACTCCTTAATCTATGAGGTAGTAGCCTTAGGATCACCCTTTCCTGTGAACTGGGGTGGCTTCACTAGATGAACTACTTTACTAACCTTTGGTTCCCGTTTCCCAATAATGGGTCCTTGTGTGAGCAGCGGAAGTGGCAACCTATTGTTGGGCCTAATGCTCCCATCAAATTCCCAATGGCCTCTAGGACCTGCAGAATCCCTTCAAATCAGGGATCTTCACATGCCTTTCCTCGGCCATTAGCTGGCTCGGCAATTGCCCTTCCTCACTGTATCCTCAATTCCAGACTAAACTCCTCTAACGACTAATTCCACAACCTCAACAATACAATGAGGAATTTAGAATCATAAGTTAGTAAAGCAATCAGCAATCACATGCACCTTATAGGCGTTCCTAGCTAATTATTCCAAGGTCTTATCGCGCCTTATCACTCTAGGTGTCATGACCCCAACTCTATCTCCAGGGTCATGAGCGACAAAAGTTATTTTCGCGACGTCCCATGCTCGTTGCCATCCCGATTCTTTTTATCTTATTATCATGCACACGCGGAAACGTGAACAAATAACTCTCCAAACAAATAATAGCTAGAAGACTGAGACATACATTACACAGAACACACTAATTTATATTATAATAATATTTTTACAAGCCCTTTCTCTACCAGCCCTCTTTTCTTTTTACATCATAGTACAAGTTTTCCACATAAGCCATGGGAAATCCTATCTCCTCTAGCGTGACTGCAGCTTCCAAATTTAATGTCAGACTTCCATGCTTTTAAATGTTGAAAGGTAAGGGATGAGTTTTGGGGAAACTCAATAAGTAAAATTCCTAGTTCTCTAATAAGAAAGCATCTCATCATCAAAACCTAATAAGTATAGCACTCACAAATAGTGTCGATGGCAGATCTGTATGTGATCTAATTTCAACTTACCAAATAAGTCATTTCACTAAACAAGCTTATCAACAACACATAGTAACATGTTCAATAAGTTCATTAACCGTATAAACTGTTTTTCCCATATCTTCGGGGGCTTCCAGCCATGGACTAGGCATTCCATACTCTTGAGGGCTTCTCATACTTTCGGGGCTTCCTAGGACAACCAGGGCATCCGGCCATCAAGCTAGGTATCCCATACTTTCAGGGGCTTCCTAGCTCAACCAAGGCATCCGACCATCAAGCCAGGCTTTCCATACTTTAGGGGCTTTCTAACTCAACCAGGGCATCATGCTCAATGAACGAGGCATCGTAGCCAACGCTACGTGATGACAAGCGCTTCTTCCTCTTTAAGTGTACACACACAAGTCGGTTCTTATCTTTTCTCTTAGCTGACACATGCATGGCCCGAAGGCATGCTCATTCATTCATAGGTGTCATGAATTTCTTATATTTCACTAGCAAATATGTCGGGAATGATCTTTAGTCCATAACTTGAATTATTCACTTAGTGCTAATCCTCACACCTAACAAGGCTTGGAAACGGTATGCCTCAATACGATCCTAGACCTCAAGGCTTGGGTACACCTTGCTTTAGTGACGATCTCAAGCTTGACGAACCTCGGCTCTAACCCGATGTGAATACAGATGTATCGAGAATGACCCTTGGCTTGCGGTTTCATTCAACGCTAAGCACAAAGTCCCCATATCCATTTAAACTATGGAAAGCAGCATGCTTAGTACCTCACCAAGACGTTGTGGACTTGGGCGATCCCCATACCGATCAAGGCATAAAATCAACATGCCTCAATGTCGACTTAGGACCTTGCGGCCTTGGGCGATTCCTGCACCAAGCGAGGCTTGGACTCGACATTCTATTTTTGCCAAAACCAAGGCTTTACGGCTTGAGTAACTTTGTCTTGCGATGAAATCAATCCAAATGAACTTTGACCTCATTCCAGGCGTGAACAACTCAAGCACACATTCAAACACAAACATGAGCAAAACCATACAAAGGATCCAATATCCTACCCATGACTTGACAGGTGAACACCTAACTAGACTCGACAATGGAGACTACCGCCCTAGAGGAGACTTAGGGATCTTACTTACCTAGATGAACCTCGAGCACTAGCTTGAATGACTTGATGAGGGGCGATGGTGCAAGGTGAGAGAAAGGAGAAGGGGGAGGAGAAAATGGATGACAATGTGAGGAAAATGAGGAAGGGCTCCTCCTATTTATACTACTCGGTGTCATCATTACCAAGCCAAGCGGCCCATTCCAAATTCTCCAAGTGGCCCACCTAGAATACTTAGGTGGCAAGCCTAAGTTGCAAGGTGTCATGCCTATTTTAAAAGGTGGCACACCTAATGGCCTAATGTTATGATTGGAGGCTTACTTGTTTCATTCCTATTGGACCATTTATACAATGCTATCATGACTTAACCTACTCGTTCTCTAAGGAAAATCTTATCGTAATGATGATCATATCTTTCATGGACACCTAAGTTAACGGCTCACAATTCTCATTAAGTGCTTAGATTTAGTTAATCATGGGGTTTGGATATTTAGCACATGCCTAAATTCAAGAACTCGCTTTCTAAGTTTTGGCCTTCTAGAATATTCCACCAAGTTCTATTCTTATTGGTCCACTTAAGCCCTTGAGTCATTTGCTTCTTCCCCAAGGAAAATCTTGAGCCATCATTACCAAATCTTCAAGGGACACCTAAGCGGGATGACTCATCTTTGCATTTAATGAGGCGTTCTAGAATCTTCTCTATGTCTTCTCTTGTTTGGTCCATATGTCCAAGAGTCCTTACTTAATTCCCAAGGTGAATCTTTGGTAATCATTACCAAATCTAAAAATATCTATCCAAGTGGTGAGTCATCCTTCTTTAAGAAGAACCTAGGATATTCTAGAAGGTTCTATTTTGTCCATTTCTTCATTAAGAAGGATGTCTAGAGAATTTCGTCATCTACGTTGTTCCAGGGCAAGGAAAGGGATCATTAGGTACACCTCGAAAAATTGAATCATGTACACCCAAGGTTCGGCCATCACGCCCCATGCTCACCCAAACCGTTTCTTTGGACAGTCGGTTGTCCTTTAGTCGATTCAAAGCTAATCCTAAGGCTGCCCATGGCCTAGCATTAAGACAAGGCACTCATGGACCTTAGAATTAGTGGCAGAATAGCTGGGTCTATCCTTGAGCTCATTCTAACCGGCACCCAATCAACCCATATGGTTCATAGTCGGTGCATTAACAATCCACGATTAAACATCAACAATTCAAGATTCCTTTTCAATCACTAAGAATTAAATAGAGAATAATGCATTTTTTATCGGAAGACAATCACATTTGATCAAGTTGGATCGTTTGTGTATCGGTGCATAGCCGAGCAAAATCACCCATGACCGAACACTATGACTGATCATGACCATCCGTCGATCCAAAATCATTCCATAACCAATCCTCGTGATCAAAAAGCCATCTTATGAGCTGGTGATCATATCCCATCAGCATAGTCAATAGAAAAGTCGTGGCCAACACCTCAATTAATTCGTGACCTGTCGATTAGTCGGACCATGACTAATTTGTGATTCATTGCCGATCGAGCCGATCAATCCATGGCCAATGGCCCATGATCGATTCATGTAGAACCTTATGGCTGATCCTTACGAGGTTGAAATCGAGGATGTTACACCATGTAATGACTAGGCTCAAATACCAACATAGCGGGGATGTCATGCCTCGACCCGCTACGGCTACAAGACATCCTTCGCTCAACATACTTTCCCTTTCAATCATTTACTTGCGATGTCCCATAAGGTGTCCCCGACCCAATTCGCAATAACGATAAATTACATGAGCGAAAGAGTAAACAAATCTCTAACCATTCAACAAACAGGGATAGTTAAAAACATTCATATATATGCATCATAAGTAAATGTTTCATATGCATCATGATCACAAGTTAAACGACTAGCTTCGTCACATCTAATATGCCAAATCATGCTACCATAACCTTCTACAAAAAAGGTCCAGGGTACACCAACACCTCTAATACTACGAGGGTAGTTCAAAAAGTATTATCAACCCCACTTGTACCTGAGCCTCAATGGCCTCCGGGATTCATGGCTCGGCTCGGTGATCAACTCGGGGTCGAGCTCAAGGTCGGACAATTTCCTATCGGGAATTTCCCCATCCTTGGCATTCTAGCCAATGCTTCCCTCGAGCCTCTGACACCTGGCGGGTTGTCAAAGTCGCAAATGAAACCATGGCTCTCATTGCCCACCTAAAAGTATTAGGACACAAATCAGTGAGGCATGAGATTAGGTAGACCTTCATTGACCCAGATGGTCATGACGTAACATGTGTGATGCGCATCGGCCCCTCTCGGTACATGATACTCTATCACCTCCTGACTATGCTCAATGGAGAGGCCAATCCGTATTTGATAGAACGGCTCAACCAATCCCATGGCCTGTAAACATTCAACAAACAAATATGAGATAAACTCAACGAGTGAATTTCTTAGACCTCGTGTAGGGAAGTCATTCACCTCAAAAGCACCCTAAACATATAATAATCTATAGATGGCAAAACATAGCAAAGTTGCTCTCACTTTACCTTAACTATTCACATAAAAGCGAATTCATTACTCAAGGCCATCAATATGACACATAGGCGATTTCCACCCTATTTTTCATGCTCCTGAGCCAAACATACGAATGTGCAACATGGTTAAATCATACAGATATACCATGCAATAATCCAAACCTAAATACATACAAATCTCATGCATTTTTTATACGAATATGTCCATATTATTATGGCCACTTAGGAATCAAGGCCAACCTAAAGGTTCACAATCATCCGACGCAATCGGGCATTGTCTTCCCCCATCGAGCACGATATCGTCTCACATGAACGTATCGAGGCGGCCATTCCTATAAGGAGCTTCATTCTAAAATCCATCTGAAAACGGCATCCCATTGACTTGGAGGCATCCAAACTAAATCGAGCATCGTCACACGTAAAACACATTTGGAAGGTTTCACAACCCGCATAAAATGCATCAAGGTCTTAGGTGATCACACAAGCATACCATCACACAATTATTTTCTTATCTTTCTTATTAATCCACGTAATACCCATGCGATATGTCACCTCACTTGCCAAATGCCATCATATTACACATGCATCATACGATATCATATATAAATACACCATTTAAATTGATAAACCCATGGCACATGGGGCACTTATCAAAATAGATTAAAGTCATCATAATCGTTAAAAATCATTTATCACGTGCCATCACAACCCGTAATATGTCCAAATAATTTATCACGTGCATTCATACCCCATTTCATAGTTCATCCTTCAATTAATATAACGTACATATCACGTATAATACATCAAATATGTACATCACCTAACACATAACTCATAATACATATAACACATTTACACTTATACCGTATGACACATTTAGTACATAATAGTCTATCATCCTATTATGACATATTAAAACAACATATCAATTTCACTTATCATATCCTGATAGTTTATCACCCTAAACGTGAAAACCTATCACAAAAGCTCGATAACTTATCATTTAAAAATACAATAATCTATCATTTAAAACCCGATAACCTATCACCCTAACATAATAACTTACTGTTCTAGGCTCGATAGCTTATCACCTACGATCTGATAACCTATCACCAAAAGACTGATAACTTATCGGTTTGAAACTTGATAACCTATTCGTAAAAGTTTGATACTTATCTAAGCTTAATAATCACATATCATACAACATCCATTTATCATACTAATAAATTATCATTTAACCACAAATAAGTCCTAATCTACTGCCTAAGTACAATGATAACCCTAATCAAGGGCTAGAAAGCCACTCACTAACTAATCTAAGCTTCGTAAGGCATCGAGGGTGCTGCGACGAAGCTGGATAGTGACTGGTTGTGCCTCCACAGTGCGCGTAGGAGGTTGGAAAGCGGCTGAACGGCAGACAAGCAATGCCTAGGCGGCGGTCCGACGGTGGCTAGGCAGCAATCCAATGGTGACTAGGTGGCGGTTCGACCTCCAAGCTTCGTAGGGGACCAAACTGAAGAAGAAATTAGCGGGAAGGAGCTGTTGTGAGGGCTGGACAGTAGCCTTCTCAACTTCAAAACTTGGCTATGGCAACGAAAACAACGTGCGAAGGGTGGTGCGACGTCAGGGTGCAAAAGGTGGTCACCAATGAGGTAAAAACAAGAGGAAAAATGAAGAACAAGCTTGCAAAAGAGAGCGATGGAAGTGTGGGGGTTCAGTGATGGTGAGAGGAGAGAGATAAAGAGCTTGAAATCAAACAAGTGAGGAAATGAGAGAGAATGAGGGTGAGCGGAAAAGTGGCCCACAGTGAGGGAGGAAGAGAGGAGAGAGAGTGAGGTCAAGTTCCATTAATGCCCATCAAATCTCTTGGTTCTTTCCCATCAAAGATGGCTTCTTCAAGAAGCAAAATCCAAGCATTAATGAGAGAATTTAGGCACTTGAGTGGATGGGCTAGCAAGGTAGGCTAGATTAGTCTTCAAATCCCCCTCCTTTGCTACCCAAAGCAAGTGCTACCCCTTCCATGTTGTTCTTCCAACTTTGCCTTTTCGTCCTTAGTCCAATGGAAAGGCTTTTTGTCTATTCACCAAGATCTTGCACTAGCCATGCACTATTCACGTCTTTGCATTCATTGAATGCCAAGGTTTAAGAAAGAATGGCTTGATGGGCTCATGGACCTTTCTTGGCCGCCCACCCCTTGTGTGTATGGCCTTTGGTCGCCCGCTTGGGCTTAGGCCCACTGAGGTCCTTGCTCATGGCCCGTTTCCTCCTTTATGAACTTTTAAGTCTCACCAATGAAAAATTGAGTTTTCGACACCAAAGTGGCCTTTTCGATGCGTTCGTGGTTTATCAATCCTCAAGGTCATCCCGTCCGACGATTGCTTGCCAAAATAATTCCATTCTAAAAGTCGGGTCCAAACAAGGATATCACACCCCCTCTAGTAGGTGTGTGATTCAAGAATGAACCGAGCCAGAGCTAGTGGGCCCGTAAGAACTTAATTTGATGAGTGCAGGGAGTGATCTTTGAGACCAGAGGGCTTAGACAAATAGTGGCTCCCAAGGCTTCCAATATGACAAATAGGCAGGATAGATCTAAATTATGCATTGAACTAAGAAAGCACGTCCTTGCATCATATATGTGAAACTGGAATTAACTTATAAGAGACACCTTTTGATGCAATAACAATATTGGGTATCGGAACTCTAATGTGAAGCATGCTTAGATGAAAGCACTATTAGGATGGGTGCTCTTCTCGGAAAGTGCATAGCCAAAAGACAAAATCATGAATCTAGATATGAAAAGGGCTAAAGGGATAATGTCTTGAGTGAGTTAATTCAGAACTATCATAGGTGATCTGTTGGAAAGGGTCAATGCTTGGGACTTGGGAAGATGAAGCAGCACATGCAGAGCACTAGCCTTGCTCTGCCTCTCCTTTAGTGAGTGGTGCGAGTGTTGTCATTTTTTTGGACAGATTCACTGTGTTATTAGATTCCTGGATGGATCACAAGTGTGACATCTAGATTTTTAGGTTCTGATTTTGATTAGATAAATTGGGCATTTCATTGATGCGACTACAATGCTTTTCTAAGAGTTGGGCACTCACAAGATAACTAGACTAGCTAGGTGAGCTATTAAGGACTTTAAGGCAGATAGGCTTGAGAATTCGACTAGGAATCGGCTTCTTGACCGTGCTTATCTTTAGTAATCATTACGGCACAGTTAAAAATCGAATTAAGATTGGAGATAGGTCAGTTTGATTGAGATGTGTGCCCTATCGTGGGTGACTCCACTAAAATTGAAAAGTCTCATCGACTGACACTAATTTGATTTTACTATCGTTTTGGTACCCTGTGTCCGTATTTAAATTCTTGATATTTTCATGACAACCGAGAGTCGCCAATTTGTCGAGTGAGTTCATCGTGGCTCGAAGAAAATCACCACGGATCATTTGTCCTAAAAAGTTATGAAAACTACTCGGTCGTCTAGGTCATGCTAAAAACATGTCAGAGTGAAATTAACCATCAATCTGAATCCGATTTCAAAAATTGAAAATTCTGTCTTATCACAATAAATTCGAAGAATGTTGACTTATTCTTAAAAGATTTTTCTGAAAACCGAGACTTTTTTGGAAAAAAAGTTAAAATAGGGCCATTTTTTATCGGAATTTGTAGAGGACCGTTCTTGATTTCGAAATTGAAAAGCATGAGGGATTCTTGGATGAGGAAAATAATCAATTTGATAAGTGAGACATTAATTGGTTTTTGTGAGAGTCAGTTGAGAGAAATTCAAGAGGGAAATTGGATGCAGAAATGCAAGTGGGGACCAAGTGCTCTAATTTGAAATTTCTTTTGGGAATCTATGAGCTTATTCAAAAGAAAATGGGATAAGAATTTTCTATTTGAGGAAATTCTTTTCTTTTAGTTTTCTTCCCATTTCTTTTTCCATTTTTGGCTAAACACATTTTCACCCTTTTTGCCACAAGTTTCTCTCTCCTTCTTTCTTTTTCTTTTTTTTCTCTCTCTCTGTCTTTTCTCCTTGTGCGAAATGCCCCCTCCACTGAATGCCTTTTGCTATCTTCCACTTTGCTTCCTCCACCTTTTTACTTTTTGACTTTTCAAACCCACACTCTCTCTTATCTCTTATTTTCTCTCTCTCTCTCGTACACTCTCTCTCTCTCTCTCTTCTGGTTCGAGCAAACCAGCAAAAACAAAAGCAATAGCCATCGTTGCTTGGACCAGAGCTGCCATCGTTGTCGCCGCCATTTACTCCACCGCACGCCATCATCCCACTGCCTGCGCACTCCACCGCTCACCCCTCTCACATCCTTGCCACCTAGCAGCATCGCCCAGCTCCTATCACCTCCGTCCAGCTCCGTTTGGCAACCTCAAGCCGCCATCCAACTTTGTCCGGCCACCGTGTGGCCTCACCGGAGCCCTGCTCACCCTCCGTCGGCCTTGCCTCGCCATCTCAGCCACCAAACTAGCCTCATTTAGCCAAGAACAGCAGCTGGAAAATGGGTTTCCGACAATGATCCTTGGCCCGTTGTGTGGTGTTTCGGGCCCCGAACTCAAGGTCTGCTTTGGAGTTTATTGTTCCCCGCGCCATTCCCGTTGGTTTGATCTAACTTGCACGTTATTCCCATGAGTTTTGCTCACTAATGCCTTCTTAGTTTGCTAATTATACTCAAAGGTTGATTAGTGTTAGTTAAGTGTAATTAGGTGGTTATATTAGAATGGATTAGTGATTATTAGTTAATTACATTGCATATTAGTTAAATAGTTAGTGTACTTAACTAGAGAATTGCCTATAGTATTTATTGAATGCTTCTCGGGATTTTTCCCGACCCTTATCAGGCTTCAATTAGGCATTTCGGGCCTAAATGGAATTTTTAGTAATTAAATATTAATTTTCGAAATTAATTTAATTATTTATTTATTTTCTGAAAATTCAACCGGGATGGCCGGCGACTAGGATTTTATGTTGATAATCGTGGTGTAGTCCGTTTATTTAATTGAGCTTTATGTTGTGCTAAATTGAAATTATTGTATTTATTTATTTATTTTTCAAAATTAATTATTTATTTTCTAGAAATTCAACCGAGATAGTCGATGACCGGAATTTCATGCTGATTGTCATGGTGCAGTCCGTTTATTTATTTGAGCTCCACATTGTGCTTAATTGAATTGATTTTGCAATTTGAGGAATTGTTCCTTAATTGATTGAAATTGAGTGGAATTGAATGATTGATTGGTAGATGGCCGAGTTTGGTTATTCAACCTTTATAATGCTTTGATGAGTTGTAAAGTGGAAAGAATAGTGAGAGTGAACTAAGAATTCTATTGGCTGAGACCAATTAGGTACGAAGTATAGACAGGCGTGGTTTGGTGATTAAGGATATCACTGTGCGAAAACGGCGCCTTAAAGAACGCACGTAGACTGTCTATGACTTGTGGCAAGCATGGTTCGATGATTAATTATATCACTGTGCGAAAACAGTGCCTTAAAGAACACACATAGACTGCTTACGACTTGTGACAGGTGTGGTTCGGTGATTAAGGACATCACTGTGCGAAAACGACGCCTTAAAGAATGCACGTAGACTGTCTGTGATCTATGAAGGGCGTGGTTCGGTGATGAGGAATATCACCGGCGAAAACGACGCCTTGAAGAATGTACATAGACTGTCTGTTACTTATGTCACCTTGGCGAAAACGACGCCCGAGAGTATTAATGGAGCTCTGTGACTAAGTGTACTATTGAAGGTTATATGGGATGGAATGAATGACCGAGAGATGGTCCAATTGACATGTAATCGACTAAGTCGATTGATCATTGCTTTGATATGATGTTGTGAATTGATTGATTTAATGGAATAATCGGTGAATGGTTGATTGAGATGTAATCGACTAAGTCAATTGATCATTGCTTGGATCTAATGTTGTAAATTGATTGATTGAATTGAAATGATCGATGAACGGTTCAATTTACTTGTAATCACTAGGTCGATGGATCGAGATATCGGTCTTTGATGTGATTATTAGGGTGCCTATTTGATCTGTGCTAATATGCAGGTGGAATTTGAGGCTAAGGTAAGTCCTCTGACTCGTGTTGTGCATAGATAGCCTTAAGGTGTATTAGTTTACTAATTGGGTCTAAGGAGATAGAACTTGCTAAGACGTAGTCTCATCTCAGTTGTGGGACAACATTTCAGGACCCTGATGAGGAACCTGAGGAGAAAGATTCCGAAAAAGAGTATTTGAAGAAGAACATCGAGGATGATCTAGAGTAGGATTTTGAGGAGAATTGAGACTCCACTCTTATTTGATGATTTTTGCTGTAGAACCTATTTGAGTAGAAATCAACCTTTTTAACATGGCTTGTATATGTATATGTATGACTAAGTTGTTATATATGTACATGAGGGTGTTGGCTTTCAGGTTCAAGTTTCTAGTCCTACTTGTAAATCCCATTGCTTTAGTGTCTGTGGATTTTTATAACTGCTTGCGCATATGTTATTAAAAAGGAAAGGGTCGGTGATATATAGTTCTAGGATATCGCATTTCAAAATTGACCAAGGTAAGGGATGTGCGCATGCCTAAGGATCAGGGCATGACATCCTGTTTAAGTGGTATCAGAGCAATGGTTAGGTATTGGAGTGATAAAGTGTGATGACCTATGGGATAGTAGTAGGAAAGACCTTAAAATTTATGCTGGTGCATGTCTTTGATAGCTGATTGATAGAATTGTTTGTTGTGTGTGAATCGATCGCTTTTATTCAATGTGGATTCGGAAGGCAGAGTGTCTACTCTGGCCAACTCAAGCATAAGAGTGCCACCATAGGTTGGTACTAGTGTAGTAGCGTCGAATGATCCTAAGTCCGATAGGATCGTTCTAGCATAAGTGTTCCTTGAGAACTTGTTGAGCCTGTAAGTTCGGGATCAAGTCGAAGTTATTGCCGCACCTGCCGAGGTCTAATAAGGAGATGTGATCTTGGAGCAAGCCGTTGCATCTGAGTCGAGATTCAAGTTCAAGAGAGTTGGAAATTAGGTTGGAAAGAGGCCTATGATTGGAAAGGTGTATTCTATTTCGCCCCTCAAGAAAGGTGGGATAGGCAAGTCAGCATTGAATTAGAACGTTGTGCGCCATGGAAGACAACATGAATCGGCCCCGTGCCATGTTAGGACGGGTCGTTGTTCTGACTGTGACCGACAAGGTCACTTGGCAAGAGACTGTCTTAGAAGGCCGATGGGATAGGTTGGAAGGAGTTAGCCATAGAATGTATAATGGAGTTTTTGGAACAGGCCTCCAGTACAAGCAAGAGGATATGCTATCACCTGACATAAGATAGAGGACTCACTAGGTGAGTGACAAAAGTATGGAAGGAATGCATGGATTAATCTTGTGTCCGAGAATGACTAGAATGTGCTTTGATGGTAGTGAGCACGGCCATCAGATGAGGGACTATCAGTTGGAGTTCAGGAAGAACACCAACATCATTACTAAGGATAGAATGCCAGTAGGATGGCAAAAGGAACAGGAACAGAATCGACCATACTTTATTCAATAAAAGAATGTTTTGAGGTGATTTCATCATAATGGTGCCAGAGAGTCTTGTGATGATAAATTGTTATGGTAGAGTAACCCAATTTATTCTAAGAGCATGTGGAAGTGCCAAGTTTTACTAAGAATTGAGAAGGGCCCTCGACTTCTTTAATCTTGCCACTTGAGGCAACCTATTTGTTAGACAGAAGTTACTGAGATTACTGGGTAGTGATCTTAGATAATAAACCTTGATGGGACATAATAGGGTTTTATTTTTGACGTACTTAAATGTTTCGAAATTCTTGAATTTTTAATAATATATTATATTATTAAATTATTAAAATATTATTATTTAAAAAAAACAGAAAAATTATTTCTGACCTCAATTGCTCGGTATTTCGTGCTGATCGTTGATGTGCATTTAGAATTTGAATTTGATGATTGAATGTGGCAAATGGAGTGTTGATTGTGATAAATAGGAATTGTATTCATAAAAACCCAAGTGTCGGGTTTTAATGCAAAAATTGGATTTTCAATATTATATTAAATAGTGGGGTTTGAAAAAGTGAGATATTGGTTTTCTGGATCGAAATTAACGTGCCCCCACACACGTGGTTAATTTCTGGACTATTTTTAATATGAAGAAAAATGGTCGGGATCACTATTTTAAGTGGAAGCATTGAGTGAAATGCAAAGTGTCCCGGGCCGAATATGAATTGTTGTGTGATAATTAAGAGGAGATCGTCTTGGGCTGTTGAGCCGGACTTGCCCCTATATGGGATGCCCACGTAGTGGTTGCGAGTCGCAATTGATTCTAGGCCCATGCTCCTTCGGGAACGCCGTCGAGGTACTGACGAAGTCGTGCTCCAAGGTGGGGAGACGATGCTTGGCTATATGCCAGTAGATAGCCGAACTGCGAGTAGAATATGCCCTTGCGTGGCAATGAATAACAATTGGAATGCATGTTGAGTGTTGTTGATGTGTCGGATTATGGGACGAAATTGTGTAACATGGAATGGGACGTATCATAACAATTTAGTCTTATAATCAGGACCATATGGTTGTCGGTTATATGAAAGCAAACGCGTTCTGGTTGTTTAAGTTCATATTGCTGTATGTGGTTAGGCAATGTGAACATGTGATTGAGTGATATGAATTGTGCTAACCTGTAGGAAGAAACTGAGGCGAGGTAAGTCCTCTATGTGGTGTGGCTAGGCCATCCTTGGGCGTATTTTCTTTCTAATAGGGGTTTAGGGGGTTGAACTTGCTGAGACAATGTCTCACTCCGTTATGGGCCAACATTTTTAGGTCCCTTGTGGACGGAGCAACCAGATCGCTTCGGTTGGCCTTGAAGAGTTGCAGAGGTAAAGTCAAGAGGATTGGAGAACGTGTCCAACTTGTAGGTCGTAGGGTAGTTCCTTTTAAGAGCCGGTCTTTTGTAGACTTTTGGCTGTAGGCCTTTGTTTGTAACTTCGTTGATTTATGAAAGTGTATTGTTGTGAAATTGCTTCTTGCTTTTCTATCCCATATTTTATTGTCAAGGGTTTTATAATATGCTTCCGCATGTGCATAAAAGAACTGATTGGTTCGGTGACTTAACTTGGGAACGTCGCATTTGAATGACCATGGCGGGATGTTGGCACGCTCGAGGTTCGGGGCGTGACATTCCTCCTCATAATCTTTGGCTTCGTAGTATTTCCGCATACTTGAAAAGTAATAGATCCTTTAGTCACTCACATTGTTAATCAAGTATGCGCCTTTAACTACTTTACATACATGATGCTTGTTGAAACTTTCGTGTCTCCCAACCAATTCAAAGCGAGTAGTCGAGGAACTCTTAGAGCCCCATTAAGACTTCTCCAAATTTGGCCTATTTCTCACATCAAAGAATTTGCCTCTCGCACGAGGATCGTTAATGTCACGAAACACCATTATCTCATTCTTAGGCTTCACCAAAGAAATGAATTCTTTCCATCATGATCCTTTACTATATGGCTCTATTTCCTCAAGATTCTTACCCCAAGCTTAATCCAATGGTCTGTATGATGGTTAAGGAATCCCGAGGTGCACATTGTTAGTAGAGTTAACGTCTCGCTTCCTCTTGTGGGATTGACGGGTCTAATGTTGTATTACCCTTTAAGGGTGTTCCACTGATATCGCACACTTCAAATGATCCCACCAATCCTCAAGCTGGGGTTATACCATATTGATTATCACAATGAGGTCATCGTAGGGAACGAAATTGGCCATGTTGAACTGTGATTCGAGGTGCTATTGGGATATGGTACTACCAATCCTCATGTCATGTGGTCGCTGTTGATGAGTCCAACTTGGAAGGAGAAATGAGGACACACCAGACGTCGATGTGGAATGCTTGGCCCATGATGACAAGTGTCTCCGCACAATCCCACCTAGTTCCAAGGATTTTTACTTGGCATTCTTTCGTGTATTTCTCTTTACTTGTAAAGGGATTTCCTTTATATTTCTCTCATTTCCATTGGAAGCTTTTTGTATTCATTTTCATACTACATGTAAAATCGAACGCCGTAACTTTCGAATATGTAAAGTTCTACTTCCCTTGTAATGGTTCAATGTAATCAATGAGAATTCATGGAATTATTCATTTTCATATAATTTTTAGAAAAATGGATATTTAGATTAAATATTTGTTGTCATCATTTTCAATTATATAATCTAATTTCAGGAAATTTTGATGAGATGATATTATACGATAATGGGATCATATATGCTTCTTATTACTATTTCATCTCAATAAAATATATAATTGATAAGGTTCTGTATTTTCTTGATTTTCTTGAATCACATATTGATTTGAATTATTTTTCTTTTATTTTGAAAAGGCACTGAAAGATGGTGAGAAACACTTAATCATATGTTCTTGCCACCAAGCAATGATAGAGAATGAGGATACCCGCACTTGCATCATTACCATGGAGAATCAAATGGTGCAAGTGATAATGCTCCTGACTGACCTCTCCAATCAAGTCAAGAACTTAACACCTGTAACCCTTCCTACTGCTGCTACGAATCTTCCCATTGAACTCACTGATGTGCCGATGGTTGAACCTATTGGGAAAGGGCCTACTGAAGAAGTTTCTACTACTACCCTAACTATTATAGACTCGGAGGCTCCATCTAAGGAGACCCCGACTCCTCACTTTAATTAGGAAAGTTCCAAATGCAACATGCAGATCAAGGAATGCCTATGCATACTATAAGGCTACCAACTTCAAGGATTTGATAGACTATCGCCTTTTGCCAAAGTGAAGGTTCCTAAATTTTACAAGGAGCCCGAGTTCTCGAGGAAATATGATGGCATTAGGTGTTTGAAGACTCATTTGAAGTATTATTTGGGTAAGATGGCCCACTATTCCTACAATCCTCTACTCCTCATTAAGTCATTTCAACATAGCTTGGTTGGTCTTACGTTAACCTGGTTCATCGAATTGGATTTGGAGAAGATCCATACCTAGGAGGATCTCGCAAATGAATTCCTGCAACAATATAAATTCAACATCAAGATTACACCAACTCAAGAGGAGTTGGTCCGAGTCGAGAAAAGGAGGACAAAAATGTTTAGGGCATATGCTCAAAGGTGGAGAGCCACTACATCTCAAGTAAAACCTCTTTTTGTGACATCCTAAATTTCAAGTTCAACTTTCGATTGAATAAGTTGGGCTTTTTATCGAAGCGCCTATAGTTATTTTCTCTTAGTTGGCCACTCACGAGATAACTAGCCTATCGGGTAAAGCCATTAAGGGATTTTAAAGCAATAGACTTGAGAATTCGACCAGGAATCGATTACTTGACTATGCTAGTACGCAAGGGTCATTCCGGCACTATCGAAATCGATCGGAGATCGAGATAGGTTGATTCAACTGAGATATGTGATCAAAGCATGGGTGATTTCACCTTAATGTAAAATTCTCATTGATTGGTACTAGACCTATTTTTTTGTCGTTTTGGTATCCTATATCCGTATTTGAAACCTCAAGATTTTTATGACAACCGAGAGTCGCCAATGTGTCGAAGATGTACAATGTGGCTCGAAAATAATCGATCACGGGTCAATTGCACTAAAAATTCCTAAAAGCTACCCGGTATATTAGGTCACGCTAAAATCGCGCTAGATTGAAATTAACCGCGAATTTGAATCCGATTTTAGAAATTGAAAGTTCTATCATGTCACGATTTATTTTAGGAACATTGACTCATCCTCCAAAGAATTTTTGGCAAGCTTGAGATTTTTACGGAAAATCAATTCGGATGATTCGGAAAAGAGCAGAAATTTGGATGGGCCAAATTGAAGGGGTTTTTTTACTTCTAAACCAAGCTACTTGGTGAAGGGAAATGGTGGAAATTGTGTAGGCTTCCTCCGCAGCAAAATTGGACATCAAATTAGGGAATTTAGTGAAGAAATTGAAGCTCTATCGAGGAAATTCAGAGGCTTGGTGTGAGGGGCTGCAACATTGGCATCAAAACTGAGTTAACTGTGAAATTTTATGCAAGAAAGTCATTTGGGGGACCAAGGGGATATGCTTGAAGACTAAGGGGACCAAGCTTAATTGATTGAAGATATTTATCTTGACTTTGCCCCATTTTTCCCATCTTCTCAAGCAAGCCAGCTTCGTCAACTCCCCCTCCTTCGCTACTCCTGCTTTCATTTCATTTCCCCCGCAGCTTCATCTTTTTTCGGTTTTCCTTTGAAGCAACACCACATGTCCACGTCTTCACCCTGCTCGGTCAACCACCAACAACGACAACCGTGTGTAGCTCCACCACTCCACCTTTGATTCCGCACCTCAAACGAAACCCCTCAAACACTGACTTCGTTGTTCCCCTCATTCGTCCACTTCCCTCACGTTAGCAACACCCATCTCCACCCACGAATTCGTTCGGCCCAATCCACATCTCCACCAATCAACGTCCCCACCGTTGTTCCCTTCTCAACGCTAGCATCCGCCCTCCTCCGCCACGTCCAAGTCAAGCAACGTAGCCCCAAAGTGGACTCCCCTTCTACCAGCAAATTCCCACGCTAGCTCCATTTCCTTTGAAGCTGCTCCTTCGTCTACCTCCCTTTTAGCTGGCCTATCGCCCACCGAAGCCAGCCCATCTTCAGCCGTTGTAGCCCAGAACCGAGCCTAGCAGTTTGCTATTGGCTTGCAAGACTTCTCAGCCCGATCTAAGCTCCCCTCGACATCACTGTAGGCTCGAGTTTCGGCCGTTGTTGTGATGAACCAGTTTTCGCGCTAAACCAGTGAGTTTACTCACTAAACCTTACTTAGGAGGTTAATTATACTTAAGATGTATTTAGTTTAAGTTAATTAGGGATTAGGTGGTTAGTTAGATTATATTAGTGATTAATTATTCAATTATGCATGGTAGGTGGTTAGATTAGATTAATTAAGGCTTGGATAGGTTGTGCTATTTATCTAGACACGTTCGGGACTTTTCCTAGCCCGTTTAGGCGGTTAATTTAGCAATTACGGCCAAATTTTCTATTTTTGGTAATCAATTGCATTTATTTAATTAATTTTGATAATTATTTAATTATTTAATATTTCCCGAAATTATACTAGGATAGTCGGTGACCAGAATTTCGTGCGATTACAATGGTGTGATTAATTTCTACAATTAAGTGTTAATTTGTGCAACTTGAGCGCTAATTGGAAATTTGGTTATTTATTCCAAAATTTATGAATTTCCATATTTATTTAGAAAATCCCAGGTGTTGAGTTTTGACACTAAAAATAGTTTTATACACTATATAAAACAATGTGATTTTAAAAAGGAAGAATATCAAATTTTCTAGTTCGATCTAACTGTTTACCCACACACAATTATTTTCACAGAGTGTTTTTAATATGAAAAAAACTGGCCAAGGTCGTTATCTTAATTGGGGTATCTGAGTGCAAAGCACAATGTCCTTGGCCGCAATTGAATGATCGTGTCTTTGGTTAAGAGAACTCATCCCCGATGTGTGTCAGTGGACGTTACCCGTCCTCGGTGTCTGTCAATGGGCACTGGTCACAGTAGATTCTGGACCGAAGCTCCTTCGGGAATGCTGTAAGGAATGCCGTCTCTGGTGTGTGTCGAAGGATCTAGTCATGCTTAAAGGTGTGAGACGAAACCTGGCTACGCCAGAGGACTGATGTGTGTCGGTTAAAATTGCTTGTGCAAGCAGTGATAATCAATTAGAACGCTTGTTTAATTGAGTGGAATGTGTCGGGTTATGGCACGAGATTGTGTGACATGGTATGGGACGTGTCATAACGATTTGGCCCTATAATCAGGACCCTTGTGCTTGTTTGAAATTTGAGTGTGATGTTCTTTTTTATGAGCTCATTTGCTACTCATGTCTTGATGACTGTCTATGATATGAATTGTGCTGATCTACAAGGAGGATCTGAGACGAGATAAGTCTTTATGGTTGTGTGATTGTGTGGTTAGGACGTCCTAGGCGTATTACCCTCCTAATCGAGGTTTAGAGCATGAACTCGTTGAGATTTATATCTCACCTCGTCGTGGGATCGATTCTTTTTAGGACCGTAGAGTGGTGGATCTAGAGCCGAGCTGAGGTGATCGAGGTATAGGTCAGTTAAGATAGCTTCTTTTGAGAGTCGATCTTATGAAGTCTTTTGGTTGTAGACTTTTGTACATGACTCGGTGTGTATATAAAAGCATGTTTTGTTTGTGAATCTGTTGTCCTACTTTTCTATCTTGAGATGATTACTGTCAGGGGATTTGTTATTCGCTTCCACATGTGCAATAAAATGAAAAGGGTCAGCAACTCGTCCTTGGAAGTCGCAAATTTTATCGACCACCGAGGGATGGGCACGCGCTCAAGGTTTGGGGCGTGACATCCTCATTTTGTGGTATCAGAGCTAGTCAATAGTTGGAGTGATAAGGTGCGATGTCTTCTTGGGATAGTTAGTAGGAAAGGCATTTATTTTATGCCGATGCATGTCAGTGATAGCTGATTGGTAGATTGTTTGTGAGGATCACTCAGTTTCTAATTCTGAATAGAATTGGGGACATGTTTTGTAGAAAGTCTACATCATGAGTGATCCGTGTTGGAGAAAATTTCCTTATTTGTTTTGAAGTTAACAAAACGTTTCTTTCCATCAAAGTCTAAAGACCGCCAGACTCAAGACTTAAAGTCTACCCTCATTGACAGTTTCTAAACCGACGAAGAAATCTTATTCAGATGCAAGGTTATCTTTAAGGATTTGATCCGTTTGGTTGAAGATTATCTCATGGCTAGAGATAGCATCTAAAGACCTATTATTCATATTGCAAATAATTTAAGTAATTCGGATCCGTTGATTGGCGAAGTATACTTGGAAGGTTCTACTTATAGAAACCTAGATCCTGATATGGGCGAGCAGGATTGGTGGGCTATATTCACATTCCTTAAGTAACTCGAGATCTCTCTAATTGATTATGTCTGACGAGTAGATTGGAAGAACTCCTTTGAAATGTGCTAACGGTTATGAAGGCATGGAAGGGTATATAAGGAGGATGCTCTAGTTATTTGAGTGTGTGCGTGATAGAAAAATTTCAAAGTTTGAAGCTCCTTGTTCTTTGCCGATTCATTTGTTGAGTGAAAATTTGTACTCAAAAGAGAGTTTAGACATTTGTGAGACCTTGAGGAAGTGTAGCAGAGTCTTTACACTATGGAATCAAGGACATGACACTGTAACGACTCTTTTGATTCATAGTGAAATCCAGTCGATGGGCTGTCAGTACGGGAGAGTGGACGTAGGCTTGGATTAAGCCGAACCACTATAAATCATTATGTTTTCAATTCTCTTTCCCTTATCCCTTTACTTAGTTTATAGTCTTATATATATAATTGTAGATATTCTATATCTTAAGTCTTATGTTGTTATATAAATTGAATCAAGTTGCTTAGTTTTATAAAATTTGTTTTTACACCTATTCACCCCCTCTAGGTGTTCATACTAGCCCTATCAATTGGTATCAAAGCTTGTGTACTCATTTAAATTGAAGTGTTTTTACTTCAGAGTTAAAGATCCATGGCTAGTATGTTGGCTCCAGGTTTGGTTGAAGGGAAAATCAACACCATACCACCTTACTTCGATGGAAAGTAATACAGCATATGGAAAAACAAAATGAAAGCTTTCCTAAGATCGAAAGATCCTCTGGAATGGGATGTGGTAGACAAAGGAATTATCCCTAAAACTACAACAATCTCAAAAAGGGGAAAAGAAGTCGTTGAGGCTAGCGAAATGACTCAAGAAGAGATAACCAAGAGACGAGCTCTTGATACAAAAGCAATTTATTCTTTATATTGTACATTATTTCTGACTAAATATAACAGAATATCTTCTTGTGAAATAGCTAAAGAAGTCTAGGATAGGCTACACATTACCTATGAAGGAACTAATCGAGTGAAAGAAACCAGAATCAATATTCTACTTGGTCAATATGAAGCCTTCAAAATGAAGCTAGGAGAATCTATCACTGACATGTTTAGTCGTTTTACAGAAATTGTGAATGGTCTTGAGTATTAAGATTAACTGATCTCAGGACCTATGACGGTTAACAAATTGTTGTGTGGGCTTTCCAAAGATTGGAATCATGTAAAGACATCAATAAGGGAGACACAGAGGATCATGCCACTCTCTGTTGACGAATTGGTTGGCACTCTTCAGTCCTATGAAGTGGAGCAAATCAATGAAGATGAAGATCCCAAAGGTAAAAAATCTATTGCTTTAAAATCTAATGATGATTCTGATGTTACAGATTTTGAAGACGATATGGATGATGAAGAGCTTGCTCTCATGATAAGAAGGTTTAGAAAACTGAACAAAAAGGGAAGAAGATTCAATTGGAAGAAACAAAGCTCTCAAAAGTTTCAAAACAAATCAGCTGAGGACGATGAATCCAATAAAGATGTGATTTGTTTTGAATGTAAGAAAAAGGGACACATTAGACCCAACTGTCCCTTGGTGAAGAAAAAGAAAGGAAAAGCTGAGAAATACATAAAGGCACTCAAAGCAGAGACTTGGAGTGATACCGAATGTGAAGAGAGTGATGATGATTATGCTAATATTTGTTTAATGGCAAAATCAGAATCGGATTCAGACTCTAAGAAAGATACAGACTCAGATAGTAAAATTGAGGTAAGTAATTTTCAAATTCCTATTAAGGTCTCAAAATATATTGATGAACCGTGTCATAGTCTTAAAACCTCTCTTAAGAGAATTTCTGAGCTAAAAATGGAAAATCCTGCACTAAAGCAACAGGAAATTTTATGGAAAGAAAAGTTTGAAAATCTAGATAAAAGTTTTATTACTTTAAAAGAAAATGTAGAATCTCTTTCAAAAGAAAACACACGTTTGAAAAATGATATTTCAAAAATTTCAAAAAGGTTTTCCATGGGATCTGAGAAATTGGAAAATATTCTTTCAGTACAAAGACCTTACTTTAACAAATCAGGCCTGGGAATGACATCTGAAACTATTCCTTTAATTGATTTTCCAAAAGTAAAGGAAAGAATCAAACAAAGACCTACAAAAGCCTTCTATAGAAATCATTTTCAAAAATTCTTTGTAAAACCTGTTGGCCAAAGTGCTCTTAGATGTTCTAAGTGTAACAGCTTAGAACACTTTGAGAAAGAATGTCATATGGTTTGGAGGCCTGTTAAGAAGGATTGGGCAAAGACCGTATATTGCACTAACTCCACTAGACCCAAGAAAGTGTGGGTACCAAAGAAAGCTTGAGTTTCTTTTTTAAATACAGGTTACTATCAAGAAAATGGTCAAATGGTACTTGGATTCAAGGCATATGACAGGAGATTCAAATTGTTTTATTAAACTTAAGCAAGTAATTGGTGGAAAAGTTTCCTTTGGTGGAAACATCAAGGGAAGAATAGTTTGATGTGGAACTGTAAATATAGGAAGTCTCATAATCAACAACGCCTCCTTAGTGGAAGGACTCAACTACAACTTGCTCAGCATCAGCCAATTGTGCGACACTAGATTCAAGATCAATTTTGAAGAAGGAATATGTTCAGCATTAGTAAAGATTTTACACAATCTTTTACTGGATGAAGACATGGAAATATCTATCTCTTGGATATCAATCTAGAAATATATCAATGTCTAATTTCAATTCAAGATGAAGAAAATCTCGACACCAAAAGCTTGGCCATATAAACATGAAGCAAATTGCAAAGATTTCTTCAAAGTTGGTGGACTACCCAACCCTGAAGTACCAAAAATCTGACTTATGTACACTGTGTGTATTGAGAAAATAGGTTAGAAGTTCTTTCAAACCAATAAATCAAGTTTCCACTAATCGTATATTGCAACTCTTACATATAGATCTCTTCGGACCAACTAGGACTTAGAGCATTGGTGGAAAGAAGTATTGCCTAGTAATAGTTGATGATTATTCACGATTTACTTGGGTATATTTTCTGACAATGAAGTCTGAAACATTTTCTTATTTTACTAAATTTGCCAAGAAGGTTCAGAATGAGAAAGGGTATGTTATTTCAAGCATACGGACAAATCATGGAGGTGAGTTTGAAAATCAAGACTTTGCTAAATTCTATGATGAATTTGGTTTTCAGCATGTGTTCTCCTCTCCATACACTCCAAAATAGAATGGAGTTGTGGAAATGAAGAATAGATCATTGCAAGAAATGACTAGAACACTTTTAATTAAAAGCAATATTTCTTCTCGTTTTTGGGCTGAAGCAGTTTCTACAGTATGTTATATTACTAATAGAGTCTTCTTGGTCTATTCTAGAGAAAACTCCCTATGAGTTGTTCAAAGGAAAGAAGCCAATTGTTTCCTATTTTCTTGTGTTTGGTTGCAAATGTTTTATTTTGAAAAATGCAAATGATCAAATTGGTAAGTTTGAAGAAAAATCAAACGAATGAATTTTCCTTAGATATTCAACCACCAGCAAAGCATACAGAGTATACAACAAAAAAAACTCAATCCGTGGAAGAATCGATGAATGTCAAATTTCAAGACTCTTTACAAAATCAATCGACTCATACTCAACTTGAAGAATCAAAACTTGCTCCAGACTCTACAAAGTCTAAATCCCCTGAAGAAGCTCAGACTACAGAAGAGCAACAACGAACAAATATTGAAGAATCAACTGGTGAAGAAGTTCAACAATCTGTCAGACCAACCAGCAACTGGAAGCACAAGTCCAGTCACCCCAAAGAACTCATCATTGGTAACATTGATGAAGGAATTCGCACTAGATCCAAAAGGCATGAAGAGTCTAGCGCTGTAACTCTTATTTCTTAAATAGAACTCAAGAGCATAGAAGAAGCTTTAACTGATGAAAGCTTGATCGAAGCCATGCAAGAAGAGCTTAGGCAGTTTAGTGTTAACGATGTTTGGGAATTAACTCCTAAACCAAAAGGTAAATCTGTTATTGGAGCTAAATGAGTTTTCAGGAACAAAACGGACGAGAAAGGAAAAATTATAAGGAACAAAGCAAAACTCGTAGCCAAAGGATATATGCAAGAAGAAGGGATAAACTATGATGAGACTTACGCAACAGTAGCAAGGCTAGAAGCAATTAGATTACTACTTGCTTTTACTTGTTATAAGAATTTCATGTTATTCCAAATGGACATCAAAAGTGCATTCCTAAATGGATTTATCTAAGAGGAAGTCTATGTGGAACAACCTCCCAGTTTCGAAGACTCAAGGAAACCAGACTCTATATTCAGACTGAAAAAGGTGCTATATGATTTAAGGTAAGCACCTCGAGCTTGGTATGATAGGTTAAGTAAATTTTTAATTCAAAGTGGTTTTGTCAAAGGTAAAGTAGGCACTACTTTGTTTATTAAAAGAGAAAGTAAAGACTTTTTACTTGTTCAAATTTATGTTGATGATATAGTATTTGGATCATCTAACGAAAATCTATGCAAGAACTTCTCTAAGTCTATGTAGGAAGAATTTGAAATGAGAATGATGGGTGAATTATCCTTTTTTCCTGGACTACAAGTAAAGCAATTAGAGGAAGGAATTTTTATTCACCAAGAAAAATATGCTAAAGAATTTGTTAAAAAGTTTAGTTTGGAGAATTGCAAAAAGACTGATATACTAATGTCAAGTTCTTTGAAGAAGGACAAAGATGAAGGAGGAAAGAAAGTTGACCAGAAGCTGTACAAGAGTATCATTGGTTCGCTTCTTTATCTTACTCGCTTCTAGACCGACATTTTATTTAATGTTTGCATGTGTGCTAGATTTCAATCAGATCCAAAAGAGTCTCACTTAAGTGCTGCGAAATGCATCATCAAATACATTGCAACAACCTCGAAGATAGGTCTATGGTATCCCAAAGAGGGAGACTTTACTCTCCTTGGATATTCACACGCAGATCTAGCAAGTTGCCGAGTTTAAAGAAAAAGCACATCCGGTACTTGTCAATTGCTTAGTAACAGAACAGTATCGTGGTTTTCAAGAAAGCAAAGTACAGTAGCTCTTTCAACAGTAGAAGCAAAATATGTTGCTCTTGGAAGTTGCTGTTCTCAAATCTTGTGGATAAAACGACAACTAAGAGACTTTAGAATCAAAGATTCGTGCACTGAGATCAGATGTGACAACACTAGCGCAATTAATCTCACCAAGAATCCAATTCTTCTCTCAAAAGCAAAGCATATAGAGATTCAACATCATTTTATTAGAGATCATGTTCAAAATGGAGAAGTTATGATCCAATTTATTGACTCAAAGAATCAACTGGCGAATATATCTACAAAGCCATTGGAGAAAAGTCTATTTGAGTCTATACGCACCAGACTTAATATTATCTCTCTTACCTAGTAGAGTCTGGATGTGCACAAGACTCAAAAGGTAAAGTCTGAATGTATTCGGACTCAGAGTTACAACGGTAAGTTATTTCTAAATTTGAAAAGGTACGATTGTTTATTAATCGCTAATTGATTTAAATCATCTTTCCAAGTTTTCATTACTTTTTCAAAAAGGCAGTTATTAATTTTGAAAAGTCAGTTAGTTTCAAAAAGGGAAGTTATTCTTTTCAAAAAGGTATATTTATTTTCCTTTTATGACGTTTCATGTACCTCGCTTCACTTGTTTATATACTGCCAAGACTTGTCTTCTTTGTTTTTGCACTGAAACCCTAGAAAACAAAATTTCTATTTGCATTCGCTTTCACTCTCGATTTGTCAAAAAGTTATCTCCTTTTTCGAGCAAGTGGTGAATTCCTCCCTTGAAGCGACAATGTCTTCGAGAAAGTCTTTAAGAATTGCAACTAGGGGACCACGATCTATGCGTGAAGGTCCTACCCATTTTGACTAACTGAGGAAGAAGATTCTTCTCCACCACTGCGTCCGAGTCAGCAACAACCTTCTTGACAGCGTCAACCTTCTTCGCCGACTCATCTTGAAGAAGAAGTCATAGAGGATGCTGAACCTGTAAGAACTCTGACTCCCAAGGTTGCGTATAAGCTCTACTTTAATCTAAAGAAGGGAGGTATGCCGATGTTCTTAATCAATGAATTCTTAAAAGATGGAGGATTCAAGAATGAAACCCTGTTTTTGAGAGATTTGGAAAAATTGGGAGTTGTAGAAAAAGGAACGGCTGATAGAACGTTTGAGAACATACCGAGTGACCCATTCTATGGCTTTGCACATCAACCTCAGGATGATGATGAACAATTGTTTGCTCATTTTTAGCCTAAATCAGGTGTGGCTACAAACGTTACGAATGGCTCTAATTTGTTTAGATCGAAGGGGCACAAGAAGGTTTATTCAGAATTTTTGAAGAGAGGGGTTATGAACCCTAGAACTGTTGATTTTGACTTTCTTGATTCGATAAAGGTCAATCTCCGTGAGAAGTTTGCTTTACTGCAACTAGAACGGTTTTGTTCTGAATCCACTCCTGCTTTTCCAGAACTCACCGCGTACTTTTATTCGAACTTGTCCTTCTTGAATGCAAACATTTTTCTTTTCACTTGTGAAGGACAAAGAGTTTTTGGTGGATACAGACACACTGGCTAACATAATTGGGGTGGAAAGATCAAGTTTTCAACCAATTAATGTGTCTATTGCACATGCTATTCTGTCATTGGTAAGAGATAGGAATGTTGATGGCAAAATTTCTTATTCAAGGATGAGTGCCTCTAACATTTTGCTACACAAGATTGTGATAAATTGCATTCGTCCTAAATCAACATCCAAGACAGATGTTTCTCGATCGGAGACTAAGTTGTTGTGTGCTAGCAACTCTGGATATAAATTCTCTTTACCTCACACTATATTGTTTCATATTACCGCACTGTTGAAAAAGATAAGGGACAACTTCGTTATTATGCTCTTATCTCAAAGCTCTTTTGGCACTTTAAAATTCATATTTCTGCACCATTATGCTTGACAACCATTCCTCCTATGGTGATTGGGTTCAAAATGGTGACAAAGATGAGATTGAAAGAGTTGAACAAAGTGTTGGAACATGTGAAGGAAAAGTCTCCCATAAAAGCAAAACAAGACTCAGCTGCTGCGAAGAGAAAAGGCAAGAAGCCTATGGTTGCTCCTGTGAAGAAGAAGAAAAGAACTCTCATCTTGCAAGATGAAGAAGATGAGGATGAATTGACCATAGCAGCCTTGAGAAACTTAAAGAGTTTTGTAAGCTTTCGTGAGACAAGGGAAGAGCCAGAAGAAGAAGAAAGAGAGAGAGGAGTCACAGAGGAAGGAAGGACAGAAGAGGAAGAAGAAGAAGAAGAGAGAAGAGAAGAAGAAGAAGAAGAAAGAGACAGAGAACAAGATCAGGGTCAAGAAGACTCTTTCGAGCCAACCTTGGCTATCTCTCTGTCTAACGCATCTGCAGATGGGGAAACTTCACCTACTCCACTTGAGGCCATCAAAACAGGGGGAGCTATTGATCCAAACGGTATTTCTTCATCTTTGTCTGCTAGTGATGTGAGTCGTTCGCAGCAGATCCTGAGGATGTGTATGCCTCACACAATCCCGAAGATAGTCATGATGGACAATCTGCTGAAGATCCATCGATTCTCAAAATCCCCATCCTTGACTCAGCTGGTCCTAATGATGCATCTCCTCAAACAGCGCGGACTTTGCCAAATTGATGGAAGTTCTTTTGGACGTCAGAAAGCAGCAATATGCCATGGGATTTGAGATATAAGATCTCAAGAATGCATTTAAGGCCACTTTAGCATCTTTGCATGAACAGTTGAACGCCTTGAAGCTTCAAGTCCGGTCTTTGCAAGGTCAAGATTTTCCGTTCTTTGAAGCAAAGTTTTGACAGCTTGAGAAGACATTGCTTTCTATGGGACAATTCATGCTTGTTCGCTTGCCCAAATAGCCTTGATCTTAACTCCATTTTCTATCCATCTCTTTAGTCTATTCTCCACTTTTTGCTGTTGACAAAAAGGGGGAGAGGTTTTATGTAGATTTGATTGATCTATCTTTTTAACTTTCTATTTTGGACTTTAACTTTTATTTGGTCTGGTTTTGAATAAGACTGGTTTGAACGATAATGCTTACAACTTAAGCTATTATTGATTACATTAAAGATAGTTGTGTTTACAAGACTAACAAGTTTTATGTGGTTGCAAAATTGCTACTATCTATATCGTAATCTCTAATTTTCATCGATAAGAAATCTTGATTTGCTTAAGTGTTCTTTTGCAGGTCAAAGTGTTCAAATCTATGGGAACATTTTGTCACCGTCAAAAAGGAGGAGATTGTTGGAGAAAATTTCCTTATTTGTCTTGAAGTTGATAAACGTTTCCTTCCATCAAAATCAAGACCGCCAAACTCAAGATTTAAAGTCCGCCCTCATTGAGTTTCTAAACCGACAAAGAAATCTTATTCGATGCAAGGTTATCTTTAAGGATTTGATCCGTTTGGTTGAGGATTATCTCACGACTAGAGATAGAATCTAAAGATCTATTATTTTTATTGCAAATAATTCAAGTAATTCGGATCCGTTAATTGGCGAAGTATACTTGGAAGGTTCTACTTATGAAAACCTAGATCCTGATTGTATGGGCGAGCAGGATTGGTGGGCTATCTTCACATTCCTTAAGTAACTTGAGATCTCTCTAATTGATTATGTCTAACGGGTAGATTGGAATAACTCCTTTGGAAGGTGCTAACGGTTATGATGGCATGGAGGGGTATATAAGGAGGATGCTCTAGTTATTTGAGTGTGTGCGTGATATAAAAATTCCAAAGTCTGAAGCTCCTTGTTCTTTGCTGATTCATTTGTTGAGTGAAAATTTGTACTCAAAAAAGAGTTTAGACATTTATGAGACCTTGAGGAAGTGTAGCAGAGTCTCTACACTGTGGAATCAAGGACGTGACACTGTAACGACTCTTTTGATTCATAGTGAAATCTAGCAGGTGGGCTGTTAGTACGGAAGAGTTGACGTAGGCTTGGATTAAGCCAAACCACTATAAATCATTGTGTTTTCAATTCTCTTTCCCTTATCCCTTTACTTAGTTCATAGTCTTAAGTCTTCCGTTGTTATATAAATTGAATTAAGTTGCTGAGTTTTATAAAATTCATTTTTATACCTATTCACCCCCTCTAGGTGTTTATACTAGCTCTATCAATACGGAGCAGAGGACTCCTAGAAAGCGAACCATTGGACATTTTACTTGGGGTAGGATGCCGATGAGGATAAAAATTTTATAAGAGGGGAAAAGTTGTGACATCTTGAATTTCAGGTTCTGCTTTCGATTGAATAAGTTGGGCTTTTCATCGACGCGCCTATAGTTATTTTCTTTGAGTTGACCACTCACAAGATAACTAGCCTATTAGGTGAAGCATTAAGGGATTTCAAAGTAATAGACTTGAGAATTCAAACAGAAATCGATTACTCAACCGTGCTAGTCTGCAAGGGTCATTACGGTACTGTCAAAATCGATTAGAGATCATAGATAGGTTGATTTGACTGAAATATGTGATCAAAGCATGGGTGATTCTACCTAATTGCAAAATTCTCGTCAATCGACATTAGACCGATTTTTCTATCGTTTTGGTACCCTGTGTCCGTATTTCAAATCTTGAGATTTCCACGATAACCAAGAGTCACCAATGTGTCGAAGATGTACAATTTGGCTAAAAAATAATCAACCAAAGATCAATTGCACTAAAAGTTCCTAAACCCTACCCAATTATGTCACGCTAAAATAGCGCCAAATTGAAATTACCCGCAAATTTGAACCCGATTTCAGAAATTAAAAGTTTTTTCATGTCACGATTTATTTTAGGAACTTTGACTCATCCTTTGAAGAATTTTCGGCGAGCTTGGGATTTTTACAGAAAATCAATTCGGATGATTCGGAAAAGAGCGGAAATTCGGATGGGCCAAATTGAAGGAATTTTTTACTTTCAAATTAAGCTACTTGGTAAAGGGAAATGGTGGAAATTGTGTAGGCTTCCTCCGCAGCAAAATTGGACATCAAATTGGGGAATTTAATGAAGAAATTGAAGCTCTATTGAGGAAATTCGTAGGCTTAGTGTGGGAGGCTCCAACATTGGCATCAAAATTGAGTTAATTGTGAAATTTTATGCAAGAAAGTAATTTGGGGGACCAAGGTGATATGCTTGAAGACTAAGGGGACCAAGCTTTAATTGATTGAAGATATTTATCTTGACTTTGCCCCCTTTTCCCCATCTTCTCGAGCAAGCCAGCTTCGTCGACTCCCCTTCCTACGCTGCTCTCACTTTCATTTCATTTCCCCCGCAACTTCATCTTCTTTCGGTTTTCCTTCAAAGCAACGCCATTTGTCTGCATCTTCACCCTGCTTGGTCAACCACCAACAACAACGACCGCGTGTAGCTCCACCACTCCACCTTGATTCTACTCCTCCATCAAGTTTTGTCTCCGCTAAGTCAAACCTCCTCAAATGAAACTCCGTAGACGTTGACTTTGCTACTCCCCTCATTCATCCGCTTCCCTCGCACTAGCAATGCCCATCTCCACCCACGAATTTGCTCAGCCCAGTCCACGTCTCCACCGCCAACGTCCCATCGTCGTTCCCCTCTCAACACCAGCGGTCACCCTCCCCTACTACATCCAAGTCAACCAGCAAAGCCCCAAAGTGGACTCCCCTTCGGCAAATGAATTCCCACACTAGCTCCATTTCTTTCGAAGTTGCTCCTTCGTCCATCTCCCTTTTAGTTGGCCCATCGCCCACCGAAGCCAGTCCATCTTTAGCCGCTGTAGCCCAGAATTGAGCCTAGCAGTTCTCTGTGGGCTTGCAAGACTTCTCAGCCCGATCCAAGCTCCCCTCCGCGTCGCCGTAGGCTTGAGTTTTGCCCGCCGTCGCGGTTAACCGGATTTTTCGCTAAACTAGTGATCTTACTCACTAAACCTTGTTTATGAGGTCAATTATGCTTAAGGGAGATTTACTTTAAGTTAATTGGGGATTAGGTGATTAGTTAGATTAGATTAGTGATTTAATTATTCAATTATGCATGTTAGGTGGTTAGACTAGATTAATTAAAGCTTAGATAGGTTGTGCTATTTATCTAGACAGGTTCGAAAATTTTCCCGACCTGTTTAGGCGGTTAATTTAGCAATTACGGCCTAAGTTTCTATTTTTGGTAATTAATTACATTTATTTAATTAATTTTGGTAATTATTTAATTATTTAATATTTTTTGAAAATTAGACCGGGATAGCCGATGACTAGAATTTCGTGCTGATTGCAATGGTGTGGTTGATTTCTGTAATTGGATGTTAGTTCATGCAAATTGAGTGCCGATTGGAATTTTGGTCATTTATTCCAAAATTTATAAATTTCGATATTTATTAAGAAAATCTCGGGTCTCGGGTTTTAACATTGAAAATGGTTTAATATATATATATATATATATATATATATATATATATATATATATAAATCAGCGAAATTTTAAAAAGGAATGATATCAATTTTTCTAGTTCGATCTAACCGTGTACCCACACACGATTATTTTCACATAGTGTTTTTAATATGAAGAAAACAGGCCAAGGTCGTTATCTTAATTGAGGCATGTGAGTGCAAAGCACAATGTCCTTGGCCGAAATTGAATGATCGTGTGCTGGTTAAGAGAACCCATCCCCGATTTGTGTTAGTGGACATTACCCATCCTTGATGTGTGTTAGTGGACGTTACTTGTCCTCGGTGTGTGTCGGTGGGCGCCGGTCGCAATAGATTCTAGACCGAAGCTCTTTTGAAAATGCCGTAAGGAATGCCGTCCCCAATGTGTGTCGAAGGATGTAGTTGTGCTCAAAGGGGTGAGACGAAACCTGGCTACGCTAGAGGACCGATGTGTGTCAAGTAAAACTGTCGTGTGGGCAATGATAATCAATTGGAATGCATGTTTAATTGAGTGGAATGTGTAGGGTTATGAGACAAAATTGCGTGACACGTTATGGAACATGTCATAAGGATTTGACCTTATAATCGGGACCTCGTGCTTGTTTGAAGTTTGAGTGTGGCGTTCTAGTTGATGAGCTCATTTGTTGCTCATGTCTCAATGGCTGTCTATGATATGAATTATGCTAACCTGCAGGGAGGATCTGAGACGAGGTAAGTCTCTATGGTTGTGTGATTGTGTAGTTAGAACGCCCTAGGCGTATTATCCTCCTAATCGGGGTTTAAAACGTGAACTCGCTGAGATTTATATCTCACCCCGTCATGAGATCAATTTGTTTTAGGACCGAAGAGTGGTGGATTTGGAGCTGAGCTGAGGTGATATGAGGTGTAGGTTAGTGAGGACGGCCTCTTTTGAGAGTCGATCTTTTGAAATCTTTTGGTTGTAGACTTTTGTACACGACTCAGCGTATATATAAAAACATGTTTTATTTGTGAATTTGTTGTCTTGCTTTTCTATCCCGAGATGATTATTGTTAGGGGATTTGTTATTCGCTTCCACATGTGCAATAAAATGAAAAGGGTCGACGACTCCTCTTGGGAAGTCGCAAATTTTATCGACCACCAAGGGATGGGCACGCGCTCGAGGTTCGGGGCATGGCATCCCAATTTTGTGGTATCAGAGCTGGTCGATAGTTAGAGTGATAAGGTGCGATGGCTTCTTGGGATAGTTAGTAGGAAATGCCTTTATTTTATGCTGATGCATGTCATTGATAGCTTATTGGTAGATTGTTTGTGAGGATCACTCAGTTTCTAATTTTGTATGGAATTGGGGACAGGTTTTGTGGAAAGTCTACATCATGAGTGATCAGGAGTAGGGGACTCCTAAAAAGTGAAGCATTGGACCTGTTACTCGGGGTAGGATGCCGACGAGAGTCGGTACCCGAGGGGGTCATGGTCGAGCACTGGCTCAGGCCAGCGCTAGTGGAGTAACACCACCTCCTGTTGGTGCTGGGGTAGTAGCCCCTGATGATCCAAGGTTCGCTGGGATCATGCAAAAGCCGGAGACACTTGGGAATGTAATCAGCAACTGGCCTAAAATCAAGCTGCCGCCGCCACTACTTCAACCACCGCTACAGTCGCCGCTACCACAACCGCTACTACTGCGCTAATGCCGCGTTAATGCTTGCGCTCTTGCTGCCGGCCATCGCTATCGCGTAACTATTGCCGCACCCGCTACCGCACCTATTGAAGTTCCACCTGGGAACGTGGTCACCGATAGAGAGAGGTCCATGCATAAGTTAGTGAAGTAGTTTCTGAAATTAAACCCACCGAGGTTCACTGGCGCAGGAGATCCCAAGGTTGCAGCTCTCTGGATCCAAAAATTGGAAAAGGCCTTTACATTGCCGACGTGCACCGAGGCAAAGAAGGTCGTACTTGCAGTCTATCAACTACAGGGAATTGCAAGCACTTGGTGGAGAGCCACCAGAGGAATAGTGTTCTCGGAAGGTGTGGTCCGGAGTGGAACGCCTTTGTCGAAGTTTTCAACAACAAGTACTTTTCGGACAATGCTAGAGAACTAAAGATGGCTGAATTCCTGCGCCTTCGCTAAGGTACAATGACACTAGATCAATACGAAGCCGGATGTGCAAATCAGAATCAAGACGTTTCAGTTGACAGACCTGGATGTTCAGAAAATCTTGCAAGAGGATACCGAGAAGAGAAAAGCCAATTTTCAGATTTCTGAAGACGGAACACTAAGGTTCCAAGGATGATTGTGTGTACCTGACAATGTATCACTTAAAGAAGAGATCTTGTCAGAAGCTCATCGTAATAGTTACAGCATTTATTCTGGTAGTACGAAAATGTATCGAATCTGCGTCAACACTACTGGTGGTCCGATATGAAGGCGGATATCACCAAGCATGTCACCAAATGTTTGACATGTCAGCAAGTAAAGGCACAATATTGTAAGTCGGAAGGACTTCTACAACCTCTCGAGATTCCTGAGTGGAAATTGGAATGTATCACAATGAATTTTGTGACAGGCTTACCAATGAATCAGAGGGGTAATGATTTCATTTGGGCAGTGGCCAACAAACTGACGAAGTCAACTTAGTTTATCGTCGTATGAAAGGACCTTGATTTGGAGTGCCAGTAACGATTTATACGTGCGTCAGATTATTCATCTACATGGAGTGCCAGTAACGATTACATCAGACCGAGACCCAAGGTTTACAGCTACCAATAGAGCATTCAAATGGCTCCTTTTGAAGTGTGGTATGACAGAGCGTACAGAACACCAGTATGGTGGGATGAGGTCGGAGAAAGAAATATCATAGGCCCGGAGTTGGTTCAGCAATCAGTGGATGCAATTACAGTCATTAGAGACAGATTAAAGACTGCTTAGAGCCGCTAGAAGAGCTACACAGATAAGCACTGGAGACCATTGGAATTTCAAGTTTGTGATCACGTCTTTTTGAAGTTGTCACCAATGAGGGGTATTTTGCGCTTCAACAAGAAGGAAAAGCTAAGTCCAAGGTACGTAGGTCCCTTAAAGATTCTGGAAAGAATCGAGACTCTAGCGTATCGTCTTGCATTGCCACCGAGGTTGGCGCAAGTGCATGACGTCTTTCATGTGTCAATGTTGAGGACGTATGAGCTTGAGCCGACCCATGTGCTAAATTTTGAGAAATTAGTCATGGAAGACAGAATGTCGTACGTGGAAAGCTCGATTCAAATTGTGGATAAGAACAGATTTTGCATACCAAGATAATCCCGCTGGTTAAAGTGTTTTGGTAACACCACGGCACGGAAATAGTGTTGACACCTAAATTTTGGCGACCCATTATGGGTTAATTTTATCCCTAAAAAAATAAAATCACATGGCATATAGCTTAGGAACATTTTTGAACAGACGGCAAGTGCAAAATTTTTCACATATTCCGTTGGGATTTTCATATATTTAGGCAATATACACCGAGTGATGTATTTTTGATGGAAAGGAAATTCTCGAATGAAATATTGGAAAAGAACACAAAAAATATTGCGCGTGGTGGGATGATATATTCAATAATATTTTGCACGAGCAAAATTGGCAATGAAATATACCACGGAGATACAATTTTTCGGTGTATAAAAGGAGTCGTGTACGGACAAAAAAAAAAAAAAAAAAGCCACTCATCGAATACACGGCCGCACAAGAGGGGGTTTTACTTTTGTTTTTTTTTTGGGATTTTCTTTTGGTCAAAGAAAACACAAAAGTTTTGCTTCTGCAGAGGGTACAGAGCAGCAGAGAGGAAGAGACAGGAGAGAGGGAGATGTGAGGGAGACGTGCGGCCAGCAGAGGAGAGAAGAAAGGAAAAAACAGAAGGAAGAAAACACTGTTCTTCTTCCTCGCTGGTCCCTCCGCCGGTGCAGGTCGCGCTCGCACCACGACGCCAGAAGCCGCCGCTCCCGCGCCTACCCCTCCGCACCGCCACCGTGTTGCTCCGTCGCCACCCGAAGCCGAAGCCCCGCGCCCACGCCGCCGCGCCTCCCAAGCTCCCCTGCTGACGCTCCACCGCCTCCACGAGCAGCACCGCCGCTCCGCCCGAGCCCGAGACGACGCCGAGCCGCCCCTGCCGAGCCGTTCCATCCTCTGCTGTAGCGCCTCCGGCTCCCTCGCTGCGACCCAGCGCCGACGACCGCCGTGCACGACTTCCTCCCGCGACGCCAGCGACCCCCGAAACCTGCCGGCCACCACCGCGCCTCCACGAGTTCCCCGACGCCGCTCGGAGCCGAACCCTCTGCACAGCACTTGCTGTTCGCAATTGGCAGTGACCCGCGAGTCCCCCACGCCGGTCTCCGCCGTTCCTCTTGTTGCCGGAGCTCTTCCGCCACCGGTTTGCCCTCGCCGGAACCCTTCGCCGGAGTCCCAAACCGGTGGTCAAGATTTTCTTTTATTAAAAAGGGAAAAAAATCGAATTAGGTAGATTTGCTTTATTTTATTAGGCTGAATTATTTTATCTTATCTTATTTTATATCTTGGTTTCTTTGTTTGAAATATTTCTCTATGCATAATTGGAAATCTCAATATGTCACTTGATTCGCAACCACGCCGTGATTTTTTATTTCATCTATAAGGCTTTAGATGAAATAATTAATCGAGTGGGATTAAAATTGATATTTTGATCTTTAAGGCTTAAGATCAATTTATCGATAAAAATTATCCCTTGATCCGAACGATGTGTGATATTTTGATGATTTTGAATAAGTTGTCTTGTCTTAATTGCTTTCTTTATCTTGAGATATGTTTGAGTTAGAATATTGCATGTTTTAGGATTTACATGTTTAGAATAGGAATTTTATTTCAAATTTAAAAAAAAAATCAATTTAGGTTGCTAGATTTTAAATTGAGTTGCATGTTTAATTATTTGGCAATTATTAATTTCGAAAAAAAAAAAAAGAGAAAAGGGAAAACAACAAAAAGTCATTATGCATATGTCATGTAGAGTTAGGGCATTATTTGCACGTCATTGCATATTAGATAGATTGCATTTTAGGATTATCTGGGTTAAGATAATATTTTAGTTTAAATTAGGATTTGGTTCAACCTAATTCCTGATACAAATTGAATAGAATCTTAATCTAGCTAGGTAATTTTCACATTTCACCTAATTTCGAATTTCTTGAAAAATACAAAAAAAGTCATAGGTTAAATTAGTTTTATTATTTAAGATAAAATGCATTCTCTAGGAAAAAGAAAATAAAAATGTCATGTGCATGTCATTAGGATTAGATTCATGAAATGCATGCCATTTAGTGGTTGTTGCTAAGTCTAGTCAATTAGAAATTGCATGTCATTAGAATTAGGTCATTTAGTTAATATTGCATTGCATATTACATGATTTTCATTAATTAAGTGAAAACAAAAAGAGAAATTGCGTGTTAATTAGAAACCATATCTAGGGTCGTTGATGTGGATTTTGAATTAACATTGCAGATGCTTTCGTTGCTACGAGGTAAGTCATGCATTTTCTATTTGCTTTATTGGGTGTTAAATTAATGGATTGCGCACCCGCATGATCGCCTTGCATGTTAGAGAATTAAATTTAAAATCAATTCAAGCTGCCTACCAAACATTTTTTCAAAATAAAAGAGAAATGTACCGAAAGGGCGTTAGAGAAATCTAGCGTAACCAAGTCCCCGAACTCATAAATCTCTGGTTCGTAGGAGTAAAGTGAATCTCCCGTTACTTTACTTGGGTTTCCAGTCGACCCACCAAAAATAGATTAGTGGCGATTCCTAATTAAAAAAAAAAAATTGCATGTTAAAAACTTGAACCGAAAGTTGCGAATTGGTATGGGCTTGGGAGAGCCTGAGTTAAGTTTAGGCTTAACAATCCATTAGCCAAACCTTAAGTGATTCATCCCCGAAAAAATTGGTCGCGACAAATAGCAACATAGGAAAGTGGAGACTCTATGAGACGACGATACCCCCACCTTTTTGGTTTAAGATTTGTAAGGGTTTAAATTTCGAGGATGAAATTTTTATAAAAGGGGAAGAGTTGTGACATCCTGAATTTCAAGTTCTGCTTTCGATTGAATAAGTTGGGCTTTTCATCGACACACATATAGTTATTTTCTCTGAGTTGGCCACTCACGAGATAACTAGCCTATCAAGTAAAGTTATTAAGAGATTTTAAAGCAATAGACTTGAGAATTTGACTAGGAATCGACTACTCGACCGTGCTAGTCTATAAGGATCATTACGGCACTATCGAAATTGATAAGAGATTAGAGATAGGTCGATTCGACCGAGATATGTGATCAAAGTGTGGGTGATTCTACCTAATTGCAAAATTCTCGTTGATCAGCACTAAACCGATTTTTCTATCATTTTATGTACCTTGTGTCCGTATTTGAAAGCTCGAGATTTTCACAACAACCGAGAGTTGCCAATGTGTCGAAGATGTACAATGTGGCTTGAAAATAATCGACCATGGGTCAATTGTACTAAAAATTCCTAAAAGCTACCCGGTATGTTAGGTCACACTAAAATCGCGACAGATTAAAATTAACCGCAAATTTGAACCCGATTTCATAAACTGAAAGTTCTGTCATGTCACGATTCATTTTAGGAACGTCGACTTATCCTCCGAAGAATTTTCGGCGAGCTCAGGATTTTACGGAAAATCAATTCGTACGATTTGGAAAAGAGCGGAAATTCGGATGGGCCAAATTGAATTGATTTTTCTACTTCCAAACCGAGCTACTTGGTGAAGGAAAATGGTGGAAATTGTGTAGACTTCCTCCGCAACAAAATTGGACATCAAATTTGGGAATTTAGTGAAGAAATTGAAGCTCTATTGAGGAAATTCGGAGGCTTGGTGTGGAGGGCTGCAACATTGGCATCAAAATTGAGTTAATTGTGAAATTTTATGCAAGAAAGTAATTTAGGGGACCAAGGGAATATGCTTGAAGACTAAGGGGACCAAGCATTAATTGATTGAAGATATTTATCTTGACTTTGCCCCCTTTTCCCATCTTCTTGAGCAAGCCAGCTTTGCCAACCCTCCTTTGCTTTGCTCCCGCTTTCATTTCACTTCCCCCGCAGCTTCATCTTCTTTCGGTTTTCCTTCGAAGCAGCGCCACATGTCTGCATCTTCACCCTGCTCGGTCAACAACCAACAGCGACGACCACATGCAGCTCCATCGCTCCACCTTGATTCTGCTCCTCCACCGAGTTTTGTCTCTGCCAGGTCAATCCTCCTCAAACGAAACCCCCTAAACGCTGACTTCGCTGCTCCCCTCATTCTTCCGCTTCCCTCACGCCAGCAACGCCCGTCTCCACCCACAAATTTGCTTAGCCCAGTCCACATCTCCACCAGTCAACGTCCCCATCGTCGTTCCCCTCTCAATGCCATCGTCCACCCTCCTTTGCCACGTCCGAGTCAACCAATGAAGCCCTGAAGTGGACTCCCCTTCTACTAGCGAATTCCCACGCCACCTCCATTTCCTTCGAAGTTGCTCCTTCATCTATCTCCCTTTTAGTTGGCCCATTGCGCACCAAAGCCAACCCATCTTCAGCCGATATAGCCTAGAACTGAGCCCAGCAGTTCGTTATTGGCTTGCAAGACTTCTCGGCCCGGTCCAAGCTCCCCTCGACATTGCCGTAGGCTCAAGTTTCGGCTGCCATCGTGGTGAACCAATTTTCATGCTAAACTAGTGACTTTACTCACTAAACCTTGCTTAGGAGGTTAATTATGCTTAAAATGTGTTTAGTTTAAGTTAATTAGGGATTAGGTGGTTAGTTAGATTAGATTAGTGATTTAATTATTCAATTATGTATGTTAGGTGGTTAGATTGGATTAATTAAGGCTTAGACAGGTTGTGCTATTTATCTAGATAGGTTCGGGACTTTTCCCGGCCCATTTAGGCGGTTAATTTAGCAATTACGACTTCTATTTTTGGTAATTAATTGCATTTATTTAATTAATTTTGATAATTATTTAATTATTTAATATTTTCCAAAAATTAAATTGGGATAGCCGGTGACCGGAATTTCATGCCGATTGCAATGGTGTGATTAATTTCTATTAATGAGTGTTAATTTGTGCAAATTGAGTCTTGATTGGAATTTTGGTCATTTATTCCAAAATTAGTAAATTTCGATATTTAAAAAATCCCGGGTGTCAGGTTTTAGCACCAAAAATGGTTTTATATATAATATAAAATAATGGGATTTTAAAAAAGAATGATATCAATTTTTCTGGTTCGATTTGACCGTATACCCATGCACGATTATTTTCACATAATGTTTTTAATACGAAAAAAACAGGCCAAGGTCGTTATCTTAATTGGGGCATGTGAGTGCAAAGCACAATGTCCTTGGCTGCAATTGAATGATCGTGTGTTGGTTAAGAGAACCCGTCCCCAGTGTGTGTTGGTGGGTGTTACTCATCCCCGGTGTGTGTCAGTGGGCTCCAGTCGTAGTAGATTATGGACCAAAGCTCCTTCAAGAATGCCGTAAGGAATGTTGTCCCCAGTGTGTGTCGGAGGATGTAATCGTACTCAAAGGAGTGAGTATGCCAGATGATTGATGTGTGTCGAGTAAAACTGCTTGTGCGGGCAGTGATAATCAATTGAAACACATGTTTAATTGAGTGGAATGTGTCGGGTTATGGGACAAATTTGTGTGACATAGTATGAGATTTGTCATAAAGATTTGGCCCTATAATCAAGACCCCTGTGCTAGTTTGAAATTTGAGTGTGGCATTCTAGTTGATGAATTCATTTACTACTCATGTCTTGATGGTTGTCTATGATATGAATTGTGCTGATTTGTAGGGAGAATCTGAGACGAGGTAAGTCTCTATGGTTGTGTGATTGTGTGGTTAGGATGCCCTAAGCGTATTGCCTTCCTAATCGGGATTTAGAGCGTGAACTCGCTGAGATTTATATCTCACCCCGTCGGGGCGTGACACCTCCCTTGTCCGAGAAGGAAGCTATGAAATTATTACTTCAAGCTATGCCTCGAGACTTCTTTAAGAAGATGTATAACCATACTTGCATTAACTTTGCCTCATTAGTTGAGTTAGGAGAACGCATTGAGAGAATCATGTGAGAAAGAAGATTGGTTGATACCACAACTCGCAGATTTGCCCCAAAGAAAGACAAGGAGTCTGCTATGGAGATTGCCTACATTCAAAATGCACTTGCTGAAAAGACGTATACTCCACCTGTTCATAAGCCGGCTATGGAAGCTAGGAGTTTTTCCTGAAACTTTGACCGTAAAGGGAATAGAGGCAATTCACCCCATTATCAAGACCAATGTCTTAGCTACTTCCAATACTAATTGTAAACCATCTTGTGGCAAAAGAAGTCCTAAGGGATAACTCATTGAAGTTCCCTAGGTTTGACCCTAACAAGACTAGTGAATATCACGTGGGAGAGAAAGGACACCACGTGGACAATTGCTTTGTCCTTAAATCGAAGATCTAGAATTTACCGGATGAGAAGCTGCTAACCTTCAAGGACTCAGTGCCGAATGTCCAACAAAATCCTCTCTCAAAGCACGCCAAAGACATCAACGTAATCTTTAGAGATGATGACAAGCATCCATTTCTCATTGATATACACAAGCTAGGCCAAGTCATGTCCCTTGCTGATCGTTGAATAAAGGGTGACAACTTCTCACATGATGAGAAAATAGCTTGCCTAGTTAAGTTGGCTGACCTAGGAGTCCTTTAATATGAAGATGATTGAGCCATTCAAGAGTCAATAACTTTAGTTGAAGTTTATTTGTCTGGTAAAGACATGATCTCTATGTTCATAAGGGAAGCTGAGAACCCAAGCAAGGATTATCCTCAAAATGATGATCATTGAGCCTTAAAAGAGAAAGCCCTCATGTATCAAGAAGAGGACTTAGACACCGAAAGTGAAGATGAGCATGGAGTTTCTTGCATGGATCGTGAGTTCATTAAGAAAGCTCAATAGAGTGGTGAAGTTGTGATATCCTTGACCAACCAAGTGGCAAATAAGACTCCAAAGAGAATTTCGCTCCTCCACCAAGTTTCTTTCTTAATACATTATCTCAAGTGAATGGGATGATGAAGAAAATACCATTAAACCTGTGCTAGAGCGTGAAGGAATTTTTTTCGATAATGAATCTAGATACAAGACCTCTTATTGGGATTGAGAATTCATAAGGAAGGCTCATGAGAAGGGTGAAGTGGTGGATCCCCCTGGGCAACTTAGTAGGGAGTATGACTTTATGGTTAAATATAATACTCCTAGTTTCTTTTAGAATCCCAAGGATATCATTCCTAGTAAATAGGGGGATGAGTTTGATGATGATTTTGTAGTTATGATTGAGCCCATTATGATCGACCTAACTAAGGAGAATGCTACTCGTGAAGCTCGTTCAACCGACATGAATGCCACTAAATTGAACCCGTTGGTTGAAAATCTCAAAGCCTTGAAGATTTCAAGTGTGGGTTTTGAACCCGTGGTCATCGAACTACCACCATAAGTTGGTGAAAGCTCAAAGGCCAAAACGCCTTCCACTTATAGCATTAAGGCGGTCCCGTGGAACTATGATGCCAATGAGATCGATGTTGTTACACAATCAGGTCAAGTCTATCCTCCCCATGAAGGTGTTGAAAAGAAAGTCGTAATCGATGTGGAGGCTGAACAGCTCTTGAAGACAAGTGAAGCTAAGGTAATCAAGCAATTATGAAAGATGTCGGATTAGATTTCATTCTTGGAACTCTTCAAGTTGTCTGAGAAGCATAAGAATGCTCTCCTCAAGATCCCAAATGAGGTCCATGTACTTAAAACCATTAGAACAATCTAGTTAAAGGAGTTTGTGGGAGCCATACTCCTTAGAGACCAAATATCCTTCTTTGAGAAGGATCTCTCTCTTGAGGGACAAGTGCATACTAGGGCATTATACGTATCCGCTCAATACTTCAATACTAGGATCTCGAGGGTATTAGTTGACAATGGCTCTACTCTGAATATTTGTCCTCTATCCACTCTCCAATCAATTGGGGATAAGCATGGACAGCATTCCCCCTGCAAAGACTCCCGTTAAAGCTTTTGATGGGATAAGAAATAAGCATTAGGAGAGATCAACCTACCATTGATGGTTGGGCCCATCATGATCACTTTGCTTTTCCAATTGCTTGATTTCCCATGCAATTTTAGCTTACTGTTGGGGTGTCCTTGGATTCATGTCGCTAGGATCATTCCCTTAAGCCTTCAACAAATGATGCACCTCACAGTCGATGGTAAGATCATAACCATTTGATACAAAAGGGACAAGGAGACTTTCCACAATACCGCTATACATTACATCAAGCCTAAAATCAAAAGAGAGTCAAGCTACCATTCATTTGAGCTCGTGTTTGTTAGTCGCATGCCCGTTGGAACGATCATGAGCAAGCCCCAATACTCAAAGGCATCCCTAATATTAAGCAAAATAATGCTCAAGAATGGGTTCACTACTAGTAAAGGACTGGGCAAACTCGCCTGAGGTGTTCTAAGCCCTATTGAGGCAATCAAGAGTAGCAAGCATGAAGGCTTAGGTTACTAAGGCGATCGAGAGAGCCCAAGCATTAAAGGCAAAATCTACGGACACCTTCTACCCCTACCATTAAAGGATTTCTTCCCTAGACCACCAAAGCTCTGCAAGAAAAGGAAGCCATTGTCAATCATTTTTGCCTACCTGTTTGAAGATGGCCTCATTGGTGCCATTGGGCAAGAAGAAGAACCCGCTAATCCCACTCTGTAAGAGATGTTTCTATTTCTACTTCTTCTTTTTCAACTATATTCCATTCATTTCTCTCCTAGAGGGAATTCCATTTGTTCATTTCATTCATGTCTTGTAATAGTCTAGATCATGAACTTTAATGATCCAAGATAATATATGTTGTAGTGGTGTTTTCGCATATCAATAAAATTCACATTATATGTTAATAGACGTGTGAGGTATCCCAAACTAGTCCTATGATGATGCTTTTAGGCCTGGGCCTCCACACGATCTATGGTTTCAAAATGATTTAGTGGAACAAGGATGTCCGATGACATGAGGATGAGTTCTCAATCAATTTTCCAAAAACTTGGAATTTGAAAACAAGTTTTTCATGGCATTGCATGCATTTCATTTGTTATCCTTACATACTAACCATTCTTGGTTGCATCTCAGACATGACATTTTACATCATTAGGGGTAAGTACACTAGAAGTGCAAAAAGTTGTGTACGACGCTCACTTTGGTGCCAAAAGTTTCCATCGGATCACTTAAGTGCCAAATCGGAGAAAAAATGATCACTTTGGTGCCACCGAAGAGAGATTCCGGCCAAAATGATTACGTGACTTTTATATTTAAAAAAAAAAAAAAAATCAACATGGCAAAAATTGAAGAAGATTGTCCACGTGGAATGGCATAAAACGACACCATTTTCCTTTCTCCATAAGAAACGACGTCATTTATGCCATTCCATGTGGACTCACTTACCAAAACAACGTCGCATTGCTCTATGGCCAAAACGACATCGTTGAAGAGGGAGAAATGGGGTTCATACAGGCGGTATATGAACTCGATTCTCGCTCAACATCGAGATAGCTCACTCACCCACCGTTGTTCGCTCACCCGCCATCACTCACCCACTGTCGTTCGCTCACCTGCCGTAGTTGCACCATTGTTGACTGTTGTTCGCTGGCTATGTTCCAAACTCTCACTCACTCAGGTTTGTCATATTCTCTATGTGAATCAATTGAGTGAAAAATTTAGGGTTCCGACAGGCAAGTTAGGGCACGGAGGGCAAATTGAGGACTTGGCTCAGAGGGAAAGTGGTGGGGATCTCACTTTTGTGGAGGCCAAATAGAAAAATTTAGGATTCCGTCATTTGCTTTCTTTTGTGGGGACCAAATAAAAAAATAGGGCACGGAGGGGAAAATGAGGGCTCGACTCGGAGGGAAACAGTGGTAGGACCTTACTTTGTTTAATTAGTTGAATTGCTTATGTGGGGGACCAAATGTGATTGAATTGAAAAATGGGTGGTGGGGACCTCACTTTGTTTATTCAATTCAGCTTCCTTTGTTTCTATAAATGGATCGAATTGAATAAATTAGTCGCATTTGTTTCTTTCGACAAAATGACAAGGACTTGCATGTGAAGTTACTGATTCTTTCATGTGGTCCCAAAAAATTCATGACTTTTTTTCTTCCTTGGGTGCAGCATTGACATGGATGAGAATCAGGTAGGTGTCATTGTTTGCTATGGGAATATACTGGTGGAAATAAATGTACTATCTATGTCAGTGTTTGAAAGCCATCATATACTAATTTTGTGAGGGATTTGGTGTATTTTTTACGATGCAAAGTGCAAAAACTATATTATTGTGTTCTTGAGAAGGAGTTGAAGAATGGCTTGCGACTTTTTAATGACGATAATGGTATTAAGAATATCATTTACCATTATCTTCACAGTGACAAAGCTAGGGTATATGTTGAGTATTATAGTGATGATAAGGATGAGGATGGGGATGACCAAACCACCATCGAAAGAGGAGAAGTGAGGAATCCTACTCAAGTGAGTAATCAAGTTGGGGATGAGTTTAGGTTAGATGGAGGGCAAAATGAGAGGGAGAGAAGTCATATTGATAGAGATGAACAAATAGAAAGATGTCTTGAAATCTCGGGTGAAGATGTGGGCGATGAAGACTTCATTGGATTATAATGGGAAGTTGCTCTATCCAATGAATCGGAAGATGAATATTTAGCTTTAGTAAGTTTCCCAAGTGACGAAGATGATGATGAACTTGCATAGTCAAGACAAAAGCAAAGGGAATTTCTCAGAAAAAATGTTGCAGCTTCGGGAAAGAAGCCTCGAGCCAATAAATAGGGATGGAGCTCCAATTGAAGGTAATATAAGTGAAGATGAAGGAAGCCGCGGCAATGAAATTGCTGGTTCAGAGAATGAGCTTAACAATGATGATGAAGAACTTACTCGTGGAAGAAAAGGTAAGTATCCTTGTTATGATCCGATTGTTGATAAACCTATTTTGTCGTGGGCATGAGATTTGATAATGTTAAACAATTCAAGGAAGTTGCTATCAATAACTCTATTGCTGAATAGAGGAGCGTTGAATTTATTAGAAATACGAATGAATTTGTGAGAGCTAAGTGCTCACAACCCAATTGTTCATGGATTGTGTGCTAATTAGGAAGGGGTCATTCTAGATTAGGTCCTTTCAGGAGGAGCATAATTGTCCAATTATATTTAACAATAAAATGGTAATAAGTGTGTGGTTATCAAAGAATTTTTTTCAATACTATAAAGCAATACCCAAGATTAAGAGTCCTTAGTTTCAGCTATTAGTGAATGAGCAATTATGGATTAATGTGTCGAGGAATCAATGTAAGAGAGCTAAGTTTAGGGTGATGAAAATATTGATGGGTCGGTACAAGGAAGAATATGTGTAGGTATGGGATTATGCTAGTGAATACATGCTTCAAAACCCATCTAATAGGGTATATGTAGAGGTTGTGGAGAGGCCACTCCCTGATCTTGAGCCTAAATTTGATAGATTTTGTGTCTATTTTGATACATGCAAACGAGGCTTCTTGGCCAATTGTATAAGAGTTATAAGATTGGATTGATGCTTTTTAAAGGGTTTATACAAAGGAGAGTTGTTGGCTACTATGGGGAGAGATACCAACAATCAAATGTTTCCGATAGTTTGGGTGGTAGTGAAGATAAAGAATAAAGATACTTGGTCCTGGTTCCTAAAAAATTTAATGGATGACTTTGAGATAATCGATGGGATAGGATGGACATTCATGAGCGACCAACAAAAGATAATACCATTGTCAATGAATTCCCTTTTAATATTAATTACTTGCATATTTTTCCTGACTTATATTTATTGGTTTAAATTTTTGTATGGATTTATTCCTGCATTGGCTGAGTTGATGCCACATGCTAAGCATAAAATGTGCGTGAGGCACATATACACAAACGATCAAAGAACTTCAAAGGAGATAGGTTGCGATGCGGTTCCGGCAAATGGCGAAGAGTACCAACATGGCTAATTTCATATTAGCCAAACAGAGATTGTTGCAGCTGACAAAGGAAGATTTTAATGCACTTTTCTAGACAGAAGTTAAGCACTGGTGTCAGGCCTTCTTCAGCGAAGAGTTTAAATGCGACATCATTGACAACAACCTTAGTGAAACTTTCGATGGTAGAATTTTAGAGGTCAGGTACAAACCAATGATCAGCATACTTGATGATATTCGAGTTATGGTCATGACTAAACTGCATAGGCAAAGAGATGAGGCTACAAAGTGGACTAGAAACTGTGGTCCTAAGATTGTGAAGAGATTGGATGCAAACATTGCTACTAGTAGATTCTGCCATCCAGTTTGGAATAGAGATAATGGATACAAGATCATTCAAAATCATAATAAATATGTTGTCAACATAGATAGAAGAAAGTGTTTATACCGAGCCTGGCAACTAAATGGAATTCCTTATGCTCATGCCATTTGTGCTATTTAGATGAAGCGACAAAGCCTAGAGGATTACCTAGATGATTTGTACAAAAAAAAATTATACCTTATTTCGTACCAATTCATGATGCAACCTATCAGAAATAGCAAATTTTAGGAGCCAACAAATGATTAATGTCATTTACCTTTGCCACTAAATAAGCAAATAGGAAAGCCAAAAAGGAGGTGGAGAATGTAGTAAGAAGAGGCATCAAGTCAAATGATGAGTAGGATTTGAGCGAAGATGAAATGCTCCTATTGCCACAAGAAATGGCACAATAAGAAATGTTGTGAGCTGAAAAAACAACATCAGCGAGTAAGATGTAATAGCTAATTTAGTGTCGGGAACATGACCTATTGAAGAGTTTCTTGTTGAGCCTACTAAAGGGATGATAGAAGAGCCTACTGTAATGCCTACTAAAGGGCAGACAGAAAGCCCCGCTGTAAGGTAGATATCATCTTTACCTCAGTAACTTTTCAGTTCATATTCGATATAATTTGATGGTTGACCATATGTACTGGCTTCTCTTGTCATTTTCCTCTATCATGCACTTGTAATTATTTGAGAAGTTCTCTCAATTTGTTTCAACCATGAAAATAAAAAGATGTCTAATTATTTATTCTAGTTAGTCATAATCCTAATATAGTACATTATTGTAAGGCCTACTAAAGGGCTTAAAAAAAGTCCCCGTTATAGGCCCAAGTGCGAGGACAAGGATTGGAACAAACGGGATAGCAACAACAACAACTGAGTCCACTGTTGAGTAAACGAGAAAAAAAATATCTTGTAAGTTGTACATCGATGTGTTTGTCTTTTATGGGCTAAAATTTAAATTTGTTATGTGTTTCTCAGGTGAGAAGACAAGCAAATGCATAAGTTGCATAGGAAGCTCCCCAGTTGTTGTTGTTGAAAATGATGCGCCACAGCAAACAAAATGGGCTCTTGAAAAGGATTAAGGCAATATGGTTATGGGATTTACACAGATAAACGTACTAGAATGATTATTTTGAATGTAAGATTTGTAGGCATCATGCATTTAATTTGTTGTATTTCAATTCATTAAGTTGACAATATGGCTATGTCCTTGTAATCTAGGAAAACTTCAGAGATACTTATCTCTCAAAGTGAGCCAACTCAAGAATCAATGGCGTAGCCAAATAAGAGTGCTCCAAAGAAAAAGATAGTGGGTATAGCTCCAAAACAGCCATCCAAAAAAAAAAAAAAAAAAACCCAACACCAATTCCATCTCAACTAACTGATCATGGAAGTAACAGTGATCATATGGACCAACACATGACATGTGCTAGAACAAAAATAGCCACGGTCAAAAACAAGGAAAAAGAGGTGACAAAAAGGCTAATTAAAGAACCTGCACATCTAGTTCGAAAGAGTACTCGGATTATGAATCAATAAAAAAGCTCTAAAAGAAAAATGAGGTGAGGGTGTTGTGCATACTGAGTGATGAGAAGGTGCTGGACATGGTCTCTTTTTATGTGGTGCTAGACATGGTCTCTTTTTATGTTTTCTTTTTTTAGGAGGGTGTTGAATATTGTATCTTTATTGATGGTAGTTGTTGCCATTGTTTTCTAAGGAGGGTGCATATTGCCATTGTTTTTTTTTTTTTTTTTAAAGTGTGTTGAATCTCTAGTGATTGGGGAGTGAAGTCAAACATGTTTTTCTTTTGTAAAGAATCAATTAATGTCAATGGCAATAGCTGTTTTTGTTATTTTCTCTTATGTTGGTTTCGGCTAGTAATGCTGGCAAGACAATTACGTTGTATAATTTTTTGTTGTTGGTACAATGTTCTTATGATAATGATATTGTTTTTAAAAGTGATGTGTGCATATACTGTTGCTGCTTGAATTTGTGGGTTCTAGTTATATGTGCTAGTGCAAGAACAAAATACACTAGCTCTAGCTCGCCTTGGTGTAGTTGTGGGTGCTACATCTTCTTGCATGAGAAATTTTTGGTGCTAAAGCATCTTGTTACATCAACACTTGTATGAGCTGGTGCAAGAACAAGAAGCACCAGCAACCCAACCGGTGCAACAAGATGCACCATGACTGGTGCAAGTTAAGTGACATTTAAAACTAACGTGTTCTTTAAAAAAAAAAAAAAATTGTGCAACACAAGTGATCACTTTGTAATCGCAACTAACACTTAAATGATCACTTTTATAAAAACTTGGCACTCAAGGAATTACTAATTACAACTTATGGCACTCAAATAGTCAATTATGAATTTGTGACCATGTGGCATCCTAGAATTCCTTGCCAATCTTTAGGGGTGCTCAAATTCATGTCTTGCATTAAAACTTTGGCCAAGCTTTTAGGGGGTAATTATTTTATAGAAAAATTCTGTTTTTGGCCATGTGGGATTATGGATTGGAATTTATTAAGATAGGTCACAAAGTTTTGGTGAATTATAAATTCCAATTAGGTGCTTATATAATTAAGGATTAGGTAAATTAATAGGATGAGGATGGGCTGGACAATTGAAAGCCCAAACCAGCCCATTGCCTCACCCCATTCTCGACCAGCCCACAAGAAGCCCCACCCATCGGCCATTTGGGCCTAGCCGCGAAGCCCAAAGGAGGAGGTGGAGTTGTCGGCCAAGCTGGCCTCAAGCCCGACTGAATGGAGCCCCATTGGGCCATCGACCAAGGAGGAACCGGCCCATGAGAGGCCCACTCTTTTGCATGAAGATTTTGCCAAGTGTTTTCCCCCTTAGTCCAAGTGTCCTTCATGCAAAATCAATGATTGTTCATCATTGAGGAGAGGAAAATTTGAGGGAACCGGTTGATGATGAAAGGGAAGCGTCACCGGAAAGAGAGAGAGAGAGAGTGAGAGAGAGAGCTACCGAGGGGAAGAGAGAAATCGAGAGAGAAAGGGAGAGTGAGCGTGTGGAAGAAGAAGGAAGCCGATCGTCCATCGACCGTCCACCGTGCGTCCGTCGCTCGCCACCGTGTCCAAACGCCTTGTGCTTGCTGTTTGCTCGGTCTAGAGGAAAGTTGGGATCCTTAATCTTCTCTTGCATGTTGTGTCTAGCTTGTGTGCTTCAATGGTGATAGATTTCGGATGTTTAGGGTGTTAAAAGTTGAAGTTTTAAGAGGGATGTTTGACACTAGTAAACTGGTCTTGAGAAAACAGTTTGACCTTGAATGTTGTAGTGGCTTGCATGTGATGTTCGAGTTGAATTTTGGCTTTGACTTATAAATGAAAGTTGTTAAGGACTTCTTGAAATATAACATACTCAAATTTGGGACAAAACGAACAATTATAAATGGGTGAAATCTTTATTTTTCAGAGAGACTGAATCTGGAGATTTCGGTAACTACCTTTGATGAATGCATGGTCTGTAAGCCTATCTTTTTGTTGAAATTTCACTTCGATTTCTTAACAAAATATGTAAAGGACATCCTGAGGTTTAACATATCAAAAATTTAGAGAAAAATAACAAGAATATATAGGTGAAATCATGGTTTTTTGGAAGTAGTCAGATCTGGAAATTTCGGTATTGAAACAGAAGCTTTAACCGCCTATATTAAATCACCTAGAACGAATTTTACTTTGATTTCTTCATGAAAACCCTACCTTAGGATCTTGGCTACAACATAGTCGAATTTCATGAATTTTGAAGATCAATTGGGTATTCAATCGGAAATATTTCTAAAATCGTGTAATCTGACGCGTTCGGACTTAATCAGTTTCAATGCGTGGGCCATATCTTTTTTTATGAAGCTCTTTCGGCAAAGTGTTCTGAATGAAGTATCTTTCTTTATGTCTTCCCTGAAACATATTTAAATTTCATAATTTTTTAAGTTCATGTTCCTATTTAACTGAAAAAGTTTCGAAAACTGTGTAAGTTAAGTGGTTATGATAATGGTGCTGTGATGTTCGGTCTATACCGCATGATATGAGGGTCTTTTGGTGCAGTGTCCTTCATGAAATATCTGCCATTATGTCTTGAATATCACATGTTCAAATTTCATAATTTTTAAAGGTCATTTGGGTATTTAATGAAAATATTTTCTAAAACTGTGCAAGCTGGAATGTGCGAATTTCAAATGCTGTAAATTATGATTATTCTGTTTTGGATGAGCCCCATGAATTATATTGATTGAGGTGATAGAATCTTGCTGAGCATGTGATGATATATGGCATTTCATATAGAATCAAATGTTGAATTTGACTTTGTTGCCATTACATCATTTGCCATGTTGATTGTGAGACATAAATTGGAGAATATGAATTATGATGAATGAGGAAACTGTTGGGGGTGAGCTGATAATGCCTTGGGAGTGTCAGGATGCCCGGGATGGGGGTGCCGGATGCCCGGTTGTATTGTGATACATGCCCGGATGTCCTCGGGAGTTTCGAGATGCCCGGAATGGTTGGGTGCCGGAAGCCTCGGAGGTTTGTGCCCGGGGGATGCCTCGTGATGCCAGTTGGGATACGGGATGCCCGGAATGTGGGGGTGCCGGATGCCCGGTGGTGTGTCCCAGAGGTTTTCTCGCGATGCCAGGTTGGGGTGCGAGTGATAAAATGTGGGATGCAATTACTGGTCCCGAGAAAAAAAGATGTGGAGATCAAATTGAAAGATAAAAAGTGGAAATTGAATCATGCATGGTATGGTGACATATGCATGACTGTATGATATGATGATGATGAGTGCATGGTTGTATGTGCACCTATGGCATGATGGTATGCGTATATGAGGCATGGTATATGTGTGGATGATTGAGGATGAGTGCATGGTTGTATGTGCACCTATGGCATGATGGTATATGTATGAATGTTTGGTGATGAGTGCATGAGGATGTATACACATATGGTATGATGACATATGCATGGCTGCAAGGTAAGTTATGCTTAGATGCATGGATGATATGTATTATGCTATGATGTTGTGATTGTATTGTATGATGCATTGAGTAGTTTATTGAATCTTTTACCTGCTGAGTGGCTGTACTCACCCCTTCGGGGACCAACATTTCTGATTAGGAAGATGCTGCTCTCTCCGGTCACACGGGTACCTTTTATGGCCTCCCGTCTAACGTGGAGGTAGAGTGTTCGGAAATTGATTATGTTACCATCCCTAGTCTAACGTTTGTGAGAGTTTGCGTGCTGGTCATGTACGATGTGGGCCTGGCTGGGGGCCCGGTTATTTAGGAGTTTTTGTCGGTCCACGTCCGCCGAGATGGAGTGATTCGGGGGATGTTGCCACCACCACCGCCCAACACGCTAGGATGGGTGTGATGGCCGCGTGAGGAGTAGAGAGTTGACGTTTCTTTTTTAGAGTAGCCGACACTGATAGATGGAGGATGACACGTGATCGTTATAAGGGTCGAGATATCTTTTGGGTTGTGGCCAAGTGTAGTTAAAAGTCTTGGCTTTTCTTTTTCATTGTACCGACCTAAGAAATCCATCATGAAAATATATAAATAAAAGTGGCTCGACTTCATCTTTTCTTATGGTGCATAGTTGGTGTGCATTGCATTATGGTTATTGGAGGGAGAGATGGTAAGACTTGTTTATGCTTCCACTAATAAGTTGCATCGGGACCGTTTAAAAATAAAAAATAAATAATGCCTATGAACTACGATGCTTCTACTAAGAGATGTAACTAGTGTCCATTTGGTGGAGCGGTAGGTACCTGTGGCGACCTTAGGTGTTTCGGGGTGCCACACACCATCCCTTAATTTCGCCATGGTTTGCAGTAATAGTTGCAGCAAACCAGCAAACCATTACCAAATACAAAATGTAGCAAACCATTATATCTGAAGCAAAAACTAACCAAAACAAACATTGACAATACACAACTAAGTAGAAAAACTTTTAAGTGCTCACAACCAATGTATTCCAACTTCAACCTTCCATTTCTACCATAGATTGCAACAAAACTTTCTACTTCGTACAAAAATTGCAGCAAACCAAAAACATACTTTATTTATAAATAATCCAATACAAGTGTATATTCCACATCGTCAACTATTGTAGACATACAAATTTCTTCTCACTACTCACTTCACATTTGAATAGACTACATAAGAGAATAACAATACAATCAACGCTCAATAAAAGTTTCTTTCAATTTTCAGCCTTGAAACTCTCTCTTCAAATGGTCAACCAAAGATGTTAAACCCTTCATTTGAGCTTGCATTGAGTCGACATCGTCCAACTCTTCCATTAATGTAGGTAGAGGTTGATATCGGCCTTCAAGCAACTCTAAGATCACCTATGTCGCTCAATCAAAGAATTTTCTATCAATCCATTTGAAATATTTGCACTTCAAGCCTTTTTTATATCTGCCACACCCATGGAATCTTCTCCTAGGATTCAACCGAGTCCAAGATGTTCTTCTCGAACTTGGTAACCCACAATAACAGTAACATTCACTATCTAATACGCTTTTTTGGCATGAATGTGAGCCAATGTTGAAGCTTTTACCCTCCATTTGCAAGAGTGAGCTAATAATTTTGGAAGAAAATCGAAGTATGCACTCAAATTGGGGATTTAGAGTTTTGAACTTCCGGTTCTCTTTCAATTTGGGGATTTAGGATTATTACTTGGGGGAAAAGACGCTAAACGGCGTCGTTTTGTTGTTTGTATGCTGATTGTACTTTCGGGTGATCCACGTTAGCTTCAAAAATTAATAAAAAATTGCCACGTTGGATTTCCGGCCAACCAGATCGGTGTTGGCACTAAAATGATCGTTTTTAAAAAATTTTGGCACTTAAGTGATACAAAATAAACTTTTGGCACCAAAGTGAGCGCTGTACACAACTTTTTGCACTTCTAATGTACTTACTCCTACATCATCATGATAGTCATTTGCATGGCTTTGATTCGCATGCAAAAGATTTTGGCAATCCGATTATTCCTATTTAAAGAATGAAGATGATCCTAGGGTTATTGAAAGGGAATGACTCAAACATGAGAATTCCAAACCTCTCACAACTGAACAACCAATCATCGTGAATTTAAGAGATTCAGAAAACCCTAAAGAAACCAAGATTAGGGTAGGCCTTTCTTAGATGGATGCTGATAGATTGGTTGAACTCTTGTAAGAGTACCAAGATGTATTTGCTTGGTCTTATGCCGATATGTCAAGCTTAGATCCTGAAATTGTGGAGCGCCCACTAGCTCTCAACCTTGACATTCCGCCCAAGAAGCAAAAGCTCAGAAGAACAAAACTAGAGTTGTCTAAGAAAATTGAGGAGGAAGTCATGAAATTGCTGAAAGTGGGTTTCATCAAAGTCAATCATTATATTGATTGGATTGCCAACATAGGCCTAGTTATGAAGAAGGATGGACGGGTCCGAGTATGTGTCAACTATCACGATCTAAACAAAGCTAGTCCAAAGGACAATTTCCCTTTGTTGCACATTGATGTTCTGATTGATAGTACGGCTAGATTCAAGTTGTTCTCTTTCATGGATGGACTCTTCAGTTATAACCAAATCCGGATGAAAGAAGAAGACAAGACCAAAACGTCTTTTATTACCCATGAGGAACATTTTGCTACAAAGTCATGCCTTTTGGCTTGAAGAATGCTGAGGCAACCTATCAAAGAGCTATGGTGGCGTTGTTCCACGACATGATGCATAAAGAAATTGAAGTCTATGTCAATGATATGATTACTAAATCAAGAAGAGGTGAAGACTACATTGAAGAATTGAGAAAGTTATTTGACTGACTAAGGAAATTTAAGCTGAGACTTAACCCTGCAAAATGCATATTTGTGGCAAAGCCTAGGAAGCTTTTTGAATTCATGGTTAGTAGCAAAGACATTGAGATTGATCCCCCTAAGGTGAAAGTCATATGTGACCTTCACTTATTCCATATTTTAGAGCTGGTTTGTGATTCTTACCGATAATCCTGCATCTCATGTAATCGATGCGTGAATTGCTTGTTGAAGACTCATAATGCCCTAGCCCTTCATAGTTTAGGCGTGCCTGAAGATCATTATTTTAGAAGGGTCAAGTTCATGTTTCCCTTCTAAAGCTCCCTCCAAACCTAGGTAGTTTCCCACCTGCAAGGGCCGCTTGCAGTAATCCCCTAATAGGGTGTCCTAACAAGCTGCATTCATTATTTTGACGTGCCAGAGCCAGCATATATCGCACCTCTCACTGGTAGATAAATATTTTTCTTCCCCACTACCATGGAATACAGGAGATGACATTGCACGGTCTCTCGCCCCTAGGCAAATCTCCTACATGTTTTTTCTCCCTTGAGCCTTTTAAGGACATGTTCAAGTTCACATGTCATAAAATGTATCTGGCATTTGTGAATTGCAAATTTCCTTTTATGTTGTCCAATTTATGAAGAAGGCGAGTTGCATTTAAGCATCAACCTTGGATATCATCTATATATGTCTGTATAATTGATTTTATTGCAAAAGTTCATGGGGATGATAGATATCATGTCTGCCAGAATATACAAAGTCTTATTTTGTGCTCACAACCAGGAAAAGTTAGATTATATTATTTAACCAAAATTGAGTGAAATTATAGCCCCTAAAATGTTAGTGTCCTCGCATGAAAATTGCACCTTCGGTTTGTTTAAGATAGCTGTTCCATTTCAAATCAATTTCATACAAAGCAATTATTTGTAGTCTGGTAAAAAAATATACGAGAAACAGCTAATTAATCGGCTTCTTTACGAGAATACCAGTGGGTTTTTAGTTGGTCTAAATTGCTCAACGAGGATAGGACGCTTTTTAAATGTGAAGGCAAAATCCTTATATTCCTAATTTTACAGCCCGTCTAAGGGAAAATTATTATCTATTATGTAAATTAAAAATCTGCATTTTTCATTAAGAAGCACAAATCATTGGATTCTTTTAATAGAATTAATAGGAGGTAAGAGTAGCAATATTGCCATAACTTTTGTACAATACTCACTTAAGTGCTATAACTTCTTTTTTTGTTTACTTGAATGTCACAAATTTGAAAAATCAATCACACTTGAAAACCAATTCCAATTTGCCTCGTCGGAAAATCTAATGTGGACGTTGATTGTTCGGTGTGGCTTAGTTGGCGCTGACGTGGACAATTTTAAATATTTTATTTAACTATTATTATTTTTAATTTTTAATTTAATTTTTTGTTTTTATTTTACTTTTAGTTTTTCTCTCTTTTTTAGGGCTAGCGAGGGTCACCAACGACCCTCGCTAGCGGTCAATGAGGTTGCGAAGGCCCTTGCCTAAGGCTGAGGGCGAGGGCCGCCTCACCTAGATTTGGCCATCAAGGCCTTGGGCGAGGGCCCTCATGGCCTCTCTAGTGACGACGAGGCCACTAGGGCCTTTGTATCCGAGGGCAAGGGTTTTGTGGCCAATGAGGGATGCCGGCGACCCTTGCTGGCTCTAAAAAAAAAAGGATAAAAAAAGCAAATAAAAAGTTCAAAAAAATTCAAAAATTCTGAAAAGAACTAAGAAAATTTCACGTAGGATGATTTGCCAGAATTGGCATTCAACTTATTGACTTTACTTTGATATGGCACTCAAGTGAGCCAAAAAACAAAAAAATTATGGTACTCAAGGGAGCATCAAACAAAAATTACGGCACTCCTGTTGTTCTTATCCCGAATTATTAGTATGAACTAATTTTTTACTATCAATACAAGTAGCCCTATACATGGGTTGCTAGGAGAAATGAAATCCATCAACTCTGGGCATTAATCACGAAGATACACAAACTCGTAAATTCTATTCAAACGAACATATGTAGAAATGCCGTAAAGATGGTAAACAAGACAATTGATGTGGATGAAATATCTAAGTAGAGTATTCGTTACTGACAATACTCGCATCGCTATCATCTCTGTCAACCCTCTCATTAATGACATACCTCTCATCCCAAAATTCGCAATACATGCCCCATTCAAGTGTGTAGAAGCAACCGAAATGAGCCATCAACAACCAAACAAAGGCTAGAAGCTCTCCCCCTTTTCTCAGCACCTGCGCATGTGCCTCTCCTTTAATATGAATTGCTGCATATGACAACATCTCAACCCACACTCCGCTCATCACCTCCCACTTCATATCATTGAGCCTTTGCATCTTTTGGGCCAATTCGACCCCCTCCTTGACCACGGACTGAGGATGGAATTGAATGGAACGAATATCGTACAATATCTGGCATATCTCATTTATATCCTTGGTCCCTCTACCAATGTAGCTAAATAGCTCGTGCATCATCTTTGCTGACTTCATTCGGGCAACGCCTGCCACAGCCGACACCACATCATGCTTATTAAGTAAAAGATATAACATGTAGTCGGAGAGGATCTTGCTGAATTCTCTTTCCTCCTTTTTGATTGTCCATTTCTCTATGTTGTACCATATTTCAGTAGCAATATGCCAACTTATTATGCTGTTGTCGTAATTAGTATTGGTGACATGAGCTAAAAAATCCTCCTGACCTGGTATACTCTGGAGAAACAGATTGCCTCTAGCCTCACATATATTCTTCACATCTTGTGGAGTTATCGCATTCTTGGATTTTTGTTTAACCTTTCCGAAGATAAAGATCCATAACTTCTTAATAAAGGGATTGGACACATACTCCGCATTCGCAATTATTAATCTATTCCTTGGATCATAGGGTATGCCAATTTTCTCACTGGCTTTATGGAAATGAAAGATGATCTTCTTGGCCATACCAAACGGAAAATAACAAATATCAGATAAAAAAATGATGCCCCAGCTTCGATTGTGTTTATACATCTTTCTCGGACTCTCGTTCAAGAACTCAGAAAAAAGGTTGGAAGCAGGGATGGATTCTGACCACCTTCAAAATATGAATGCTGTATCTAAGAATACGTTCGTAGCATCGGCCTTAGGTTCCACTTCACATGTGGCAAATCGAGGCTTCTTTAGGTCAATCGTGGCGGATACCAACTTGTGAAAAAATGAATCTAGTTTAGATGATCCTGTATTGTAGTACTCGATTCTGCCAACGGTCCAATCAGAGAAAACAAGCATGACCAAAGCTATAACATCAAGAGCAATCCCTCCAAAAAGAAGGGCATAAGTAATTTTCACATCAAGTTCTGGGAGCCGATTCTTCTTCAAGCGATTGAACAAGACATAAGCCACCACAATATTAGTGAAGGCTATGAACCGGAAAATATAGCTCCCTTTGGAATGTATTGCCAAAAATTTTGTGTGGAGCACCTCATACATAAACTGGAGTTCAACTGATAGGATCCTCATTGCATCCAATGCAGAAACTTTGCAGAAATATCTGCGGCTTATTTCACGTTGTTGACGTATGAAGACAAGATCTATGAGGAAGATCTTAAAGATTTGAAAGAAATAGTAAGCATGCTTCACTATAATGCTCTCGGCAAGCTTTGCTTCTTCTTCATTAGAATATCCATCCCATGGATTGAGTTCTTCAACCAACTTGTTAACTAGCACATCAGATAAAGTGTGCTTCGAGAACACCCATTCCCTGAGCCTTGGGAGGTTTGTGAGATAAAGTGCCCATAACCTCTCCACATTTTTTGTTAATGCAGCAAATAACACCAATATCGTTGGGATCACCAAAGACTTGCCGCTTGGACATATCTTCACAAAGACATAGATGGCGGCACCAAGTTGGAATATGAAAGTCGCTAGGTACCGTCCCCAAAGTTTACTGTCATCCATAGAGAAGGCACCCATGGTGTCCGGACAGCCAAAATGTAACAAAACAAATGAGACCCAAAATGCATGAAGTGCCCCCTCTACTTCAGTTGCACCAGCACTCGAATTGCCTTGATCGTGAGAGATGAGCCCAATCGCAAATGGAGCTACCCAGTTAGCCATTAAATAAGCAGACCACAACAAGAAACTAACGTTGTTTCTTGACCGCTTTCTAATGGGTGCATATAGAATGAGAAAGATTTGAAGCAAGAGGCTTACTATGACGAAACCTCGGATGTTCCATAGATCCGAAATGTACATAAATGACATGTTTTTGCTAAATTTGAACTTATGCAGCGCTGGTCTAATATAGATTCAAGAAAACGGTGCTTTTGCAGACTTTGTAAGGATGCCTTGAAGTAGAAATTTACTAGTGCAAAGACAACGGTTAGGAGGTGGGGGTGGGTTATGTTGGGACGGATCAATGCTTGGGACCATAGGACTTGGGCGGATGAAGCAGCACACTTTACTGCTCACAATATTATTTTGCATTGCCTCTGCTCGTCGTTTTATGGGACAGGTTGGGTGTGCTGTTAAATTTCTGGAGTGATCACTAGAATCTATACATCTGGCCTTGACTGTATAGTTTTCCTTTTTCCTCCGTTAGATTAGAATAGTATTAGCATTTTACCATCGTCATATAAGCATATATATTTGAATGTCACTTTTTTATTGATTGAAGCTTGAATTTTAAATAATATGCAGATAGGCATTTAGAGTCGTCTAAAAGTCCATCGTATCTCTTTTAAAAAATTAGAAGCAGTATATTAGTTGGGACAATTTAAATATTACTTTTTGAAGCCAGCCTGGATGAAATATAGTTAGTGTTCAATACTAAACATCGCTAATCTTCCTTAAAATAGTTCATCTAAACATTCAACTTGTCACTAGAAAGCCTACTTTAGATACGTAAATATCAAGTCCATGTATACCTTAATAATATTATGGTTCCAATTAAGATATTGCCAAATCATAAATATGTTGGGAGCCAAAGCTTTAGAAAGACCTGCAGCGAAAGACTCCGCAAGACAAAATTCCATATGTTCAATTTCTTCCACAAATCTGGAATGGACCTCAGCGTTAAACCGTTCCATTATGATGTACTTCATAAGATAACGGTAATGTCTTTCCAGTCAAATCTTGATTCAACCAATGATAATATTCTTCTTCTTTTTTTTTCGGTCCTACTCTATTGTTATTCTAACTTTCACTTTCAAACTTTTATCCTACCTCCTTGTAGGGCGTGGGAATCGAAAACCCACTCGAAATTAAATCGCCCACATCTCAATCACTCGTGAGAAGATGGGGATTCAAACCTTCCATCTTTCCTATTTCATGTTGGAAGGGTGGGGCTCAATGACAATATTCCACCAAAGCCAAATAGGAGTTAATATAAGTGGGACCCTCCAAAATGGAATCTCTTTCTCCCACTAAAGCAAATGGCGACACGTTTTCCACAAAACCAGGGAATCTGGGTCCAACAAAGCGAAAAAGGAAAAGTTCATCCGTACAATTAAAGAACTCTGTCACGAGGAGGTCTATCTCTAAAATGGAAAATCCGACGCCTCGTATACCCCGAGCTCCATAAAGGCAGTCTCTCTATTCAAAATTGCCTGATTAAATGTCTGTTGGTGAGTTCCTTCGCATTTGTCAATTATTCCACGGACAGTAGAGAAATAAATTTATAGAATACTTAAATTAATCGCTTATTTGATTGTACTCAAAAGGATTTACCATTTTCTTTGTAAAATTTGGAATCAAGTAGGTGTTCTATGCTTCAAAAAATGATGGAAACTTGTATAGGACATTCTAGTTTCGTAGATCTCGAATGTTTAATGTTAAATATTCTTAAATTGCAAGGGCCATGAGAAAATAAACATGAAAAAAAAAAAATGTCAAGTACCGTCATTTTCTTCCTCAAATCTTCACTTGAGATCATTTGTGGCAACAGATTTTCCACAAATCTCAAGAATCTCTCTATCTTTATCTTTTTTTTTTTTTTTTTTTGGATTACTGATTGCTTTGAACTAAAGCAATTCCCTTACCTTCTCTACTTTTTTATTAGAAAAAATTAACTGTCATAAAATTAAAATTTATAGAAATATAAAATTTGTCCATTAAGATTGCATGACCTCAAAAAGCTTTGTCCATATAATGGGCAAACTATTCTTTTCTTCTCTTTCATCACCCTTTTAGCTTTTGTCCATGTAGGGCACAGTATTCTTTTTCTTCTTCTTTTTCTCACCTTCTCCCTCTTTATATGCAAATCTATCATTTAAAAGGATTGAAAATTTCGAGTAAAGATTATTGCCTATTTACAAGTATCCAATGCATTAGATGGTAGAAGAAAAGTATGCGTGGATGATGCTTCTTGCTTTGTGCCAAGTTCATATTATATCATCAAATCGTTCCTAGAGTCAACAAGTTTTCCACAAATCTCAAGGATCTCTCTTTATCTTTCTTTCTATTTCTAGATTATTGATTGCTTTGACCTAAAGTGGTTCTCTTACTTTCTCTTAGTTTTTATTAGACAATATTAACTATCATATAATTAAAATGTACAGAAATACAAAATTTGTCCATTAAGATTGCATGAGCTCAATAAACTTTGTCAATAACGAGCAAACTATTCTTTTCGTCTCTTTCATCACCCTTTTGCCTTTTGTCCATGTAGGGAAAAATATTCTTCTCCTTTTTTTCTCACCTTTTTCCCTCTTTATATGCCGATCTATCATTGAAAAGGATTGAAAATTTTGGGTAAAGATTATTGCTTGTTTACAGGTATCCAGTGCATTAAATGACAAAAGAAGAGTATTAGATGCGTGAATTATGCTTCTTGCTCTGTACCAAGTTCATATTTATCTCCAAATCATTCCTAGAGGCACAAATTTTCCACAAATCTCAGGGATCTCTCGTTATCTTTCTTTCTATTTTTGGACTATTGATTGCTTTGACCTTAAGTGGTTCCCTTACTTTCTCTTCTTTTTTATTAGACAAGATTAAATGTCATAAAATTAAAATTTATAGAAATATAAAATTTGTATGTTAAGATTGCATGAGCTCAATAAGCTTTGTCCATATAACAAGCAAACTATTCTTTTCTTCTCTTCCATCACTCTTTTGCCTTTTGTCCTTGTAGGGCAAAATATTCTTCTTCTCCTCTTTTCCTCACCTTTTCCTTTTTCCTCTCTTTATATGCAGATCTATCATTTGAAATGATTGAAAATTTCGGGTGAAGATTATTACTTATTTACAAGTATCTCGTGCATTAAATGGCAAAAGAAAAGCATCATATATGTGGACGATGCTTCTTGCTTTGTGTCAAGTTCATGTTTTATCGCCAAATTATTCTTATCTCCTTTTTATGTGCACATCCATCTATAATTTCCTGGGTTTCAAACTATCAAACTTCAATAGGTAACATAGTGAAATGTTTGGTGATATCACGTCTAACAAGACAGTTGATATTATTGATAAGCAAGATACAATCTAATTAAGTCAAATGAGTGTGTTTGTGAAGGATAAGTAGGCTTTCTTCATTTTCATTTTTTTTTTTCCTAAAAAATGTAAACCTAAGTTTTCATGCGAGGAGAACTCATATGACAAAAATTAAACAAAGTGATATATCAAACAAATTACGACAATATAATCACAAGCAATATAGTAAGTAGAACCCGAGTCATAAATATAAAAACACCTTGCTTTTAAGCCACAGATAGGACTCCCGTAAACTAATTTATATACGCAATCAACCTAGTTTAAGACAAGTAAATTTTCTAAGCGAGGGGATAACGTTGCTGGATTAAACAAAATGAAATTCAATTAAGAATAAATCAAACTTAGCACTAAAAACACCATTTTTTAACGAATGCCTCTCCAATTTTTTTATCCTTTTTTATTTATTTCTTTTTCCTTTTCCTGTTCTTCAATGATAAACATGATTTAAACTCTAGCTATACCATATGCATGTTAAGATATAATAAACTAGATACAAGGCTAGAAATGGAACTACGATATCATGCAAATTTGTGATTATGACACGGAGACGATGTAGTCATATAAAAGGAATGCCCCGAGATATGTCGAGACCCTTAGTGAGGCCGAATGGAAGTTCTAGGCTCGTTGCCAGCCCCTTAGGCAGTATAGGCAGCAGGTTTGGACCTCTATTCACCCACTAGGTGACCCCAAACCAACCCGAAACACATCGAATGAACACTCCAGAGCCATGAACATGCCATACAAGCCACAATTCCATGAACATGCCATACAAGCCACAATTCATCAAGCCCAAGTCTCAACCGAGAACTTCCTATAGCGAACCGAGCCCAAAAAATTTCTGAGACACATGCTAACTTGACAACAACTTGATTGCAATTGGTTCTAACATGCAACTCCACTTAAATGCAAGGATAGATAACATTTGTAACACATTAGATGAAGCCAAGCATACCGTCAAATCATTCCTAAGAACCAGTTTGCATGTGAGATACGTGGGATATACAACCTAAACAAATGGTTTAATCTAAACATATATAACATCCAACACAAGAGACATCACAACACCCTAATCTAATATTACAAAAATAACGACATCAGCATAGACAAGGATGATTCTAGATAATCCATGGAGACACTAGGCCAAGCTTCAATACCGGCCTAAACCAAGGCACACAAGCAATATATCAAAGCAAGCATGAACAAATGGTAAGGATCTATTGAAGCATGACCCTTAAATCATGAGAAAATTGTCCAGAAAGTTATAAACCTATTGCAGTTTTGTCAATTCAGTTTTAAACCTTTTTACTTTTTGCCTATTGAGTCCATTCAATTTTGGCCAAAAATTGCCGATATGGACGCTAACTGTGCTACGTGGCACGACCAACACTGACATTAACAAATTTTAATAATATTTTAAATTTTTTTTCCAAATTTTTATTAATCTTTTTCTTTTTCTTTTTCTTTTTTTTTTTTTCTTTTCTTCTCTTTTCATCTTTTTTTCTTTTTTTTCTTTTCTTTTTCCCTTTTTCCCAGCAACGGTTAACTGGCCGAGGCCAGCAACTTCAAGGAGCGTTGAAGCAGGACAATGGTACTTTCGATTCAAGCTCTTCACCTTCAATGGCTGCAAAACAAAGTAGAACAAAGGGGTCCCAGGTATAGCTATGGTTGGTGGCTTACTGCAAGGAACAACAATAAACGACACGGAGAAATCTCTTGGCCACGACTGGGTTGCTTTGATGGTGCTCTCCGAGAAAAACCCCAAAACGAAGATTCCCTCCTTCGCCTCAAAACCAATCGTGCTCTCTCGTACCTCCCCGTTGGTGTATGGATGCCAGGTCCCAATCTCCTTGAGCGAGCCATGACGGAGAGAGAGATTTTCTCCACAATTGCGGTCCTGCTAGCCTAGATCTTGACATTCGATGATCCTTGAAGCTGCTGGCCTTGACCCAGTCGCCCGTCGCTGGGTGAGGGCAATCGAGCGAGGGTTGCCCTTGCCTGCCTGGGCAAAGGTGGCCCTCACCAGCCCAGGCCCGGGTGTTCCTCGCTCAAGGCTGGTGACCTCCTCTGGCCATAGATGAGGTCTAGTGGAGGGAAAAGGGGGCAAGACAAAAAAGAGAGAAAGGGAAGAAAGAAAAAAAAAATTAAAAATAAAAAATTGAGAAAAATATTATAATATTATAATAAATTGTTCACATTAGCACTGGCCATCCTACATAGCACAACTAGCGTCCAAGTCAATAATTTTTGGCCAAAATTAGCTGGATAAACTCCATTGATAAAAAGTGAGAAGATTTAATACTCAATTGATAAAATTGAAAAATTCAGTACTGAATTAACAAAAATACAATAGGATTTGGATTCTTTAGATAATTTTCTCCTAAAATGACTCAATTGGTAAAATTAAAAAATTTAATAAGTTTAGGACTTTTTAGAAAATTTTCTCCTAAAATCACAGCCAAGTAAGAATATCCAAGAAAAATTGATTACAACATTGGTCTATGGTGATGGAATGGAACACACTAAACCATAAACCAAGATGAAACCTAGACTCCACAAGCATATATTACGGGTTAGAAATAAACATAAAGGCATGAAGAACAACTAAACAAAATGCTATAGAAAGGTATCACTGCTAAGAGGAGAGCTAAAGAACCAGTAGACCGAGGTAATGAGCTTGCAGTGCCCATGAGAGCAAGGCAAGCTTACCTCGGCCTCAATCTACGATCACGAGAGTGAGGCAAATTCGATCCCTAATTTTTATAAAATGCGTGAGTGGTCCATAAGAGGGGAATCTTAGGTATCTATAAACTACAATACCTCTAATTTCTAACTGGAGAAAAAAAAATACAACAAGAAAAATGAAGCAAAACCATATATTGAAAACACCATTTGCCACTCCTTGCAAATTCATTTAAGCATTTTGCTTAGGTGCTGGGTGGTTGTATTATTTTTTATTGGTTTTTAGTATCTTGCGCAGTCAACATTACATTTGTGCATTGTCCCGGATAACTAATAAGGAGTCCCCAATATATATATTGATAAGTTTCTATTAATTACAAGCATGTATGGAATAACTTTTACTTTTGCTTTTTTGCTTAATTTAAACCTTATAGTTCTTGCAATTTTAACTTTTTATAAATCCAAAACTTTCGAAACTTCCATAGTACCCGAATGTTAACTCAAAGACTCATATTTAATGTTTTTCATAATTTTCCGAAATTGTAGTAATCTTTTAAGTTTTGATGGGAGAGTTAAAAGGTACTTTTGAGTTTTATTTAAATCCAAAAAAACGTGCACACCTTTAAAATTGAGTTGGTAAATGTTCAAGCAAAGTTAGTATATAAGTTATCATCAATTTGTATATGACTTCAAGAGTATAAAAAGACAGTAGATATTTATGTCACATTGATAATTTCACATATGTATTAGTAGATATCATTCAAGTAACTTTATTAACTATCCAAAAGTTTGGTAAATTCCATTAATATGAGGATAATCTTTCAAATGCATATATTTAGATTGCAGGTAAGTTTGTCATCAATACTGACTATCATTAATACCTGATGATAGTTTATGCCTTCAAACTTTTAGGTTGTGTTTTCCACCATTAAAGTTGATTTAAAAGGTAATTCATTAAAATCCAATGGATATTATGCACAAATGGAAGAAAAATTCTTGTTTGGCCTGGGACAATACTTTTGATTAGGGTTTACGGAGCGGGTCTAGGCGAGAATTCTGCTAATACAAGTTGCACTCATGATACAATTGCAAAAGATAAAGCCTTGTGGCTAATGGAATAAAGCAATCTGATCCCACAACAAAAAAAGGAAGCTAAAATCAAATGTAAGTAATATATATACATAATCCAGCTAACTCATGTGCAGGTCACTCTAAAGACTTATAGTATAAAAAAAGAACTATAAGTTCCCAGCAATTTATTTATTCATTTTGAATTGGGATGAATCAAACTTGTGGGCAAGCATGTTTTTTAAAGATACAAAGTTATCACAATTAACCTGAGCACCCAGCTGAGAATGGTCCAATGCATTTTTAGCTGCAATTACTTTGTTGACCAACATTTTCCACTTGGAATCATCTTTCTTGGTTTGATGCCGAATCTTCACTCTAAATTGCCTAGCAAAACCAAATTCACAATACATATCAGTTCAACGAAGGTGTTGCTCTTCAACTCTACGCACAATAAGGTGACTCACTCCCCGATATGCATCTCGCATAATCACTTAATTATTAATAATTGAAGAATCATTTGGGAAGAAAAACACTCTTGCCTTTAAAAGTTTCGACTCATCAACCACAGTTTCTTCAAATCAGTGTTGGGCTTTTTTTTTTTCCCGTTCAAGATACTTGAAATGCGAACTTACGAGTCAGCAATGCAATTCTCACTTGACCATCTGGAGCGGGTTTTGCTCAATATCCAATGCTTTTTAGGACCTAACTAATTAGGTGAAAGAACCCATTGGACCCTCAGCCCAATGACAAGGGTAGGGTGGGGACGTTTAGTTTTAAGTGTGGGGTTCCACTCTCACTTCTACTAAGAGGCAAAGTAAAAGTTTGAGAGAAAAGAGTTAAAATTGGACTGATCATAAGAAAAAAAACGTGGACATAAAACAACCCATTTAGACACGTTCCTGCATCCATCTAAACTTCTCCAGATTAAAATTGAGGAGACAAACATAGAAGTTCTTTTGACTTACCTGCAGAGGGGAACCTTGCAATCATCAGGCTCGGTGCACATCCGAGAGTGCAGTTCAAGAAGCTGCCACATGCGCTTGCAGTGAACACATCCTCCAGGAACGCGAACCTTACAACTAGCAAAATGACGTAATAAGGTCTTAAGTCCTTTACAAGCAGGAATCCACAGGCAGGCGGCGATGCTCTAAGGAGTTTGTCGCATGGTCTAATCATCCTACAACCATCGCTGCATATGTGAAGGAGGGCTTCCTTGGCCTCGTAAAGTTGCAAGTATACCTGTCTCTCTTCCATCTCCCTCAATCTTCTTGTTTCCTCTGCAACAACGGTAGTCGTAAGACCGCAATGCAAACAATTTTGGACAGTTAATTTAATCATGAAACTAACATATCCACCAGTATGAGAGTGATGCGTAGTTATTTTCGCAAGGGAGGAGTAATGACCGATCTTCCAGGAATCAATCTGGTTGTCATGTTGACAAAAGTGAAATCACCACCTTGCTCAATAGCAACCAGAGGAACTTGATGCGAAGAGTAACGTAACCAAAAAGATAAGAATGTAGACATCCAGTGATTCTTTGCTATGAAGGACTTAGAAGAGGCAAAGAGCACAACGTTAATGCTACTGTAAAAAGCAGAAGATCAGATAGAGCAGAAGCATCTCTTAATTCTAGGGCATCTAAAGAAGGAAACACAAGCACAAAATTGAGAACAATCTTGAGAAATTTTTTCAAGGAAATTTATGGAAGAGGCTAAATCAAGGGGGAAAAGAATAACCAAGAACACATCAGTAGTAAAACCCTCACATGGATCTAGAACCGATGAGACCTGCCCTATCTATGTGGGAAGTCTTACTACTAACAGTAGTAGAAGCAGCAGCAGCAGGAGCTAGAGATTTGTGATGGACCATGGTCCATGACTATCAATCTCCCAAACATGACTATCAACCACCTCCGTCATGCGGCTACCATGGTCAACCACCATCCATTACCAGACTCTTCCTTTCTCAGCATAACGAAAATGACCAGAACATGAGCAAATGGGATGCAAGGGAGATGGCTCTCAAAAAAACTCATCTCGGATCATTGTCGAATGCTATATTGACTCCATTTCATTTCTTTTATCACTGAGTCACCATCGCAGCAAGCACAGCAACAACGGAGCAACATAAAAACAAAAGGTGCAGATTCGATCATAAGTAACATGGAAATCAAACTGCAATTGTGCTCAGTGATGGATGAAGAATTCCTTTCATGCAGAACATGTCCACATACATTCAAAGTGATTCAGAGTCAGTGACAAATTATATGCTAATTTGGTTCGGCATCCGAGACGTTCCTATATGCAATACTAAAGCAACGTTTCAATTTGACAATACCAAAGCATCAATGATTTAAACCAATTCGTCAAAAAAAAAAAAAAAAAAAATCTGTTTTCGCATAACACTGCCATGACATTAATCTCTGCTCTTAATCCTAAATTAAGTCAACCGAGACAAAAGGTTTTGAATTTCACGTTACCGAAGAGGAATCTCGATCATGACCGAAGCTTGCAGTAACAAGAAGAAGTCCTGGAAGGTGATCGACTTCGATGGTGATGCCCGAACCGAGATTGAAGCTTTTCGAGCTTCGCGACCTGGAAAACAGGGAGAAGCAGAGCAGGAAAGGCGCAGCTCAGGAATGCTGAGAAACGACGGCGACGAAGGCAATAGCGATGCGGACGATCAGAATCGGGATCTGAAAGCAAACTTCTGTCAGTACTCAAGCCGTCGGAAGCTCTCGGTTTCGGCAAGGAGACAAGGCCGCATGACAAATTTCGACCGGGGTTTCTTTCTTTGTTTTTCTTTTCTTTTGTTATGGGTTGCATTAAGATATGGAACTAAGGCAACTTGGGTCGAGAGTAACTCGCATGAACGGACCCATCCGAATTGGCTCCCATTTTTATTTGTTATTTATTATTTATTTATCTTGCTATTTATTTATTTATATTTCGATTTTGCACTTTTACTACGGTGAAAATTTGAATTGCTAACTAAAATTCAAGTGCCAATAATGGGCAATACTGATTTTGGCAAAAACTCTTGGCAACTCTTAAAACAGCTATTGGATCTCACGAGAGTCTCAAACGACATTGTTGAAGACATCTATATAATAAGGATCAAAGAAGCATAGAAAAGATTGGATGGAAAAATTGGAAGTATTGCTATTTTGTTTCATCTATCTCCTCTTTAATTAGAAAGTTATATTATTCTTGTAATTGTTTTAAGAACAAGTGTATATGTAAGAGTGATTGTGTCTCAATATTGTGTTCTATACACTTATTGATTGTAGTTGTCCTAAAGATTACTGATGGAATCTAGTCCATGTTAAATGTATCACCTGGAGAGTAAACATAAACTTGGGGATAAAACTAAATCACTATAGTTATAGGCTTTACATATTCTATCCATCATTATCATCATTACTTGCTCACCAACACCACCTTCGCATGGTCTAAGCAGATAACCTCTCATGCACGTAATTGCCCATAGTTATTTTTCCTGTTGTTTACTTATGTTCCACAAAAGTTCTTCATAGTCATCATTGAACTAATTAACCCCTCTAGGTTGTATTATTAGTCCCGACATAATAGATATCGATATATAGTTGTTGATAGAAATAAGATACTTAGATCGGAAAGGAGAGTGAGGCTAGGCTTTTGGCAACAACAGAAAGAAATTGGTAATGATTGAAATTGATTGGGTTATAATCAACTAGAAGACTTGCGTTTCCACTATTCTTTCATCTTACTCTTGATTTTCGTCATCATAGCTATTATGATCATTTCTTTCATCTTTTACGGCCCGGACACCACTTCTTTACTTCGCTTTTATATCCTGACGCCATTTTCATCCATTCAGTAGTGTAGTTTCCACTACTACATTCTCATACGGTATATATTGTTTTAGTAGCAAAGGGATTACATGTGAACAAAAATCACAGACATAAAATTGCACGTGGAACTAAATCTTTTATTAATTATTCTTAAGTTATCGAAACATAGTGTTCATCGGAAAATACTACAACTTACGATCGAGAATTAGCAAAATCATCTAATACCCAATTAATTGACTAAATAGGCATACATTTGGTGAAGATACAATGGAATCATATTTGGATCTTATGGTGTGTTTGTTTTGCGAAAAACATTTTCCAGGAAAATATTTTCCTCATTTTCCAACGTTTGGTTCATTTAAGAAAATGAGTCAATGGAAAATGTTTTCCTAGTTAACAGAAAAAATTTTCCTTTCAAAGCTTAAATTTAGGAAAACGATTTCCCTTTTGAAAAAACCAAAAACGTTTTCCAAAATATTTTAAAGTCCTTGCTTGATGAAAAATTTATTATTAAAAAGAATTTCTAATTAAAAATTTTGAATTCGTTATTATTATATCTTTTTTTCTTTCTTCTTTCTTTTTTTTTTCTTATTTTCTCTTTTCTTTTTTTGCCTATGAACATAAACCCTAACTCCTCCTTCCCTCTCTCCTTCTCCTTCGCCCCTCCTTTTCGTCACTACCGCCTCCTCCAACCCTAGCCCCTCCTGCGCTCCCGTTGGCTTCGCTCCCTACTCTTCCTCTTCGTCGGAATCTTCTACACCTCCAATCATTTTTCAAATGCAATCCAAACATTAGAAAATATTTTTAGTCATGTATCACCAAACAAGGGAAAACTAACCGTTTTCCTAGAAAATGGTTTCCCGGAAAACATTTTCAAAAAAACGTTACGTTTTCCGTGAAACAATGTTTCTCATTTGGAATAATCTTAGAACTGTGCTCGCCATTTTAGAGGTGGCCTTTTACAATGTTATATAATTTATATAGATGCATACGGCAGTTTGCACGCTCTAAAATCAATCAACCTATCTATTTTTTTATAGCTTGTCCTTCTCAAAGGACAAAAGACGATATTATCGAGTCTGCTACCGGTACTATTTTATTACGGTAATCCAAAACTAAGTCTTAACCTCATTGGGTAATAGCCCAACCGATTTGTATATAATTGCATATCAGAAGCATATCATATTTGTATGACGCTGAGAGGTTGATGTCATACAGCTGACAAAAAAAAAAAAGGACTAGAACTGCCATTCCTTCTCTTTCTCAAAGGACAAAGACCATATTATCGAGTCAATTACATGCTTGCACATGCTTGGACTGCTTAATCTTCTATCTTCCTAAACAAATGTGGATATTTAGCCCTTTATTCTAAACATATAGAGATTCTCAAGGTTGTCTAGGTGTTTACACATCTGATCGGCTCATGTGTGTGCGTTATTTTTTGTAGTCTAACTTTCAATAAGAGATAAAAGAGACCAAACAAGCATAAACCAAGTGAGGAGTTGTTGATTGCTTTACTGATGAGGGGAATATGAAAGCTATGCCAATGGAAGATGTTGTCGGCTTCAACTCTTTTCACTCTCTTTAAGAAGTGAATTCTATTTTTCAAGAAGCTCAATATCATGAGATAAACAATGGAAATTGAAAAGGCAATTACATCGTCAAATTTCAACATTGGGATTTTCAAAGCGATAATAAACAACCAAATTAATTAGATGGTGCTTTCAATTCAATAACTTCTGCTCCCAATGAAATCTAAGGCAGCTTAATAGGCTTAAACTCTTTCCACCACACCCCAACAAGAATTAACAACAACAAAGAGGTACACATCCGTTGACGTTTCATCCATCACAAGAGCTTGGGCAAAATATTTAAAAAGGGGTTCCTACTTTTCTGTGTTCTTAACAATGGAAATTAAGTTATTAATTGATGAACAACGTGTATATATATACGGACCATGTTGGTAAAGAAATTGAAGCACATTCTACAGTTCATCTTCTTACAGTTTGGACGATTTTCCCTATTAGGGATAATTGTCCAAAAAGTCTTTTTTAAGTCTTTTTGTGAGCATGTCTCATCAACCACCATCAAAGAGAACGATTATGAGATCCGAATAAACAGAAGAAATAAATGGAAGATCATCTTCTTACAAATATAGAAAAAAATGGAAGAGTTGCTTATGCAAAAGTGTAAATCCGACCGGTTCATATTCACCCATATTGTTGGTTGAAGCTAACTCCCTAAGGCATGTCTCTCCCATTTGACTTGCAGCAAGAGCTTGAGATATGGTTTTAACTCTAGCTAAATAGTTGTTTCCTTCAAGACAGAACCTGATGTATGGTAACCAGTTAGAACATGGCAAGAACAAGATTCTATGCTGTATATATCCGACATCCGTAATCTGGTTTTAGCCAAGAAATGTTTTCAAGCTTTTTTTTAAATTTTCTTTTCTCCACTTAAAGCTCAATAATTTGACTCGTAACCTAAAGGATAGCTAATAGGGTTTTTTCCCAGAAACACAACGAGTTGGTGAGTTTTTGCTATTCACTAAGTTTCGATTAGCAAGACAAAATGCATTTGTAACATACGAATTCCCTGAACCACTTTATTCTTGTGGGTTCAGACATAGTCACAACGGTATCAACGACACCAGCTATACAAGTTTGTTCTAAACTCACCCATGGCCCCGGGCGACAATTTAATTTCGTAATTCTATTTAACTTGCAACACACAACTTTCAATAGGGGATTCACATAAAACTACAGGGGCCTGCAGTGAAAAGTTTTATGAAGTCTGTTAAGCATCTCCTTATTACAGATGTATATGTTCTCATGAATGCCAATTGCATGTGCTTTGCTAGTTGTTTATGGAACTACATAATATTAACTGTCCCAACAGAATCAGCAAGGTGACCAACTGCACGAAGCATCGACAATCTTGAGGCTTTGCTCACCAGAACTCTTTTTAGGTCTTTTCATGGCCTTGCGTAAGGTCTCATTGGTATAGAACCAACATCATAGTTTGAGTTGGTTCTGATTATTAAAGTTAACTGAATGTTCAGATTGGACATAGTGGATTATTGGAAAGTTATTAGGGAGAAATGAAAATGAAGGCTCGGTGAGCCGGGTTTCAACAAAAAATTCTTGCAAATGCTCGCAAGAATGCTCTGTTCTAACCTTTTCCATTTTCAATCATTCAAGTATAGAAATTTGGTAAGAATAAGCAGTTCAACAGAGAATTGTCTCAAATAAATTGCTAATAAACGCAACTAGATCCAGTACCAATAAACTCCCAAGTTTCGACCCCAGCATTATCGACCAGTCTAAATCTGAAATGTTGATGGATTATCTTATGAAGGATGCCGACTTACCAATTGTTTCCAAGCATGTTCTGCAAGCAAATTTCCAAAGAATTCCACTGTAAAGAAGCCTTATCATAAGAGCTCTGTTAATTCTCGATGCAATGGCAAGCATGTAGTCCCTTGACCTAGCAATAGGACAAAGCAAACAACTCTGTCACAAAACAAAAAACACTCATATATCAATGCTGAACATAGTACCAGTTTATTACCAGATGTCAAAGTTCACAACTTTCCTATCACCATCCATCAATTTGAACCAGTGACATGTTTAGTTCCATGTCCTTTTGAGACTTTACTTGGTAGGAGCTCTTATTTCTCAACACCGTTTTACTTGGCATCTTCTAATATTTGGTTTATTTCATCGCGTAGTGAGACTTTCTCAGAAATGGTAAATAATTGGACTTCGCAATGCTGATACATGTTTGGTGGGTTAGACATCCCTCAAGTAGACTGACGTCCCCAAGTTCCTCTTTTGCTTGGCAATGTTGTCCTGCTTTTCGAAAATCAACTTCAGTCACCCACTAATTATCATTCAACCTGCGAGTAAGCACTACCGCTCACTTCAATCACTAGAGAAGTGTATCCAGGATGAAGTCTGACAACTCTCAGCATCCACACGTTCAAGGACATGCCTAGCCTCTTCTTCCATGGATGGGACTTCCGAATCCTCAGTCCATCATTCAAGGCCTCAGGACGTATGGTCAATGTAAAGTAGAATTCATTTGACCCCCGTTAGGATGATAGATGAAATAACAACAAATTTATTAGGAGTATCTAAGACATGGTGATATGAAACCAAGTCTGACCAAAGATATGGTAACTTCACAAAGGTTCAGTTCACCATTTAGATAGGATTAAAGACAGACTTCAGTATCCCCCAACTAGGTAACCAGTTCATTCTTGTTTTCTATTCAAATTTTCTTATGCATGATCATTATGTTAAGGGACGGTAGATAGCTTGGGCCCAAAAGAAATGGGGAGTAAAAGAGAATAATCCCCAAATCACAGCATCCTTTGACTTCTGATCAGAGTAGCAGGATGGTATCAAAATTTGCTAAAGGAAAATGTAACATGCTTGGGCTAATGGTACCTCGCTTGACCTGAGCTCAGGTAAGCATCACATGGGCCACAACTTCGACGTCAATTAGGAGTTCATCTGGATTGTCAAGCTTCGTTTACAGGACAAAGCATTTGAGGCAGAGAAAATTGCCAGCATCCGCCTACATCCCAAAATTAATATTCTTCAGATTATGATCTTCCACTTAACAGATCCATAATTTCACACATATACATCAAACTGCAAGAGTGAGGCTCAAGTACAACAATCCGTGCTTATAGAAGACTGTAACAGCAGACATCATGTAATCATTGCCACAGATCCACACCTAGCAGCTAAGTAATGCAACAGCAGCACCTAGACATAGAAATACATCATGTGTCGGATGAGTATTTACAGGTCTCAAGAAATCAACATGGTCAATTTCAAAGAACCAGGATGCCACACCAGCAAAGGCATATCTGGTTGAAAAGGCCATTTCAAAAGCCCTTGGTATTAAAATCCTCCAAATATCCTCCAGGGAATGTTCCTTTCCTGTGGCTAGCATACTAATGAGTTCTCAAAACAAGTGTCCCTTATCAGAATGCTATCTGTGTCTGCTAGAGCAGGCATATTACAGAAGACATGACCTTCGGCAAGTAAAGCTAGGAGCCTGGACAAGTCCTCCACCTTAGTATCTCTGTTACGTTCTTCTCTCTTCTTTTACATCATTTTACTCCTCTTTTCTGCCTCTTGCCAAAGTAACTTTTCTCTCTTTATCTCTGGCAAGATGGGTTTAATTGGAGCTGATTTCCCAGTTTTAGAATCACGAGCCACAAATGTGAAATTGGCAGTAAGTGCAACTGAATCTGAGGAATGCCGGATATCTGCAGAAAAATTACCAGTTTAAGGTAAACAGCATAATGGATCAGTAATGAGACTCTATCACGGAAAGGATAACTTCTTGAAGATTTTACATCTGAGTATTGTGCTTGAACAACATGTCGAAAACCTTGACAAACTACCAATATTTCTTGGAGAGGATGTTGATTAGCAGGCTTTTCTGTTGTTAGGATGGGTTTGATTTTTTTATTATTTTTTGGTAATAAGAGAATGGTGAATGGCTAGCAAATTTGCAAACTTCTCCATAGTTTTTATGAGTAGAGTAAAGAAAACATGCAAGAGTAAATAAGGTTTGCAAAGAATAAACACACATTTAAGGCACAGCCATCAAAATGACACCATCCTTCAGGATCAGGAGTAATGTGGCTCCTTGCTCCGGCAACTGCTTAGTGGCAGCAGATGGAAATGTATATTCTCGTCCCATAAGCCAATAAAGCAATCATCAACTTGAGGGGAGGAAGTAGCATACTATCATCGATTGGAAGTACTGTTTCATATGATACCTTCCGTGGACTGAGTTACATCCAGTTGGATCGCCATTGATGAGCGCCCAACCCATGTAACAGCACCACGTTCAGAACCAGAAACAAAACCATCACCATCCGATAGTTGTTCAAAGCTCGGTTTAATTTACCTTATATAGTCCCAGCGAGAGCATCGACATCGTCCACCAGCTTCCCCATCCTGATCTCATCCCAAGGATTCCCATACTGATCTCCGAGCAACATAATCACTCGAAAACTTGAAGAAAACGCTCGTCCTGCTCCTGGACGGACTCCTCGGAACTAATTCGTTCTCCGGCGAAGCAGCGCTCTCCATCGCCCCGGCATCGCCGACCTCCTCGAATATCTCGGATCTCGCTTCCCACGAGGCGTTGGTGACGGGCGAGAGAAGTACGTACCGGGCCACCAGCTGATCGGCTTCCGAATCGACGATCCGGCGTCGATGGGCGGAGCGGCGGCGGAGGCCACGGGAAGCACTCGCCCGTCGAAGCGGATGCTCCGTCGTCCGTCGTGGCGGAGGATCGGAGCGATGCGAGTCCCGTGGCGCGAAAGGAGGAGAGCTTTGAGAGGAGACGGTGGTGGGACTACCGGTACGATGTACGGAGAGCACGATTTGACAAACGAGTAAAAATTATTAATTTACGAAATATTTTTGATAAATCATATATCTTATAGTAAAAAAATCAATAAATTTTTATTTCTCATTCTCTTAAACAAACCGGCTTGTACGACATATAACAACACCCTATTAAGAAAGTTATTTGTTCAGAGGAAAAAAAAAAGGTTGAAAAGGGAAATTAACAAAATGAGAAAGGAAAATAGCAACTAAGGTGAACTCTTTTTAACATTCTAAAAAAATTAAATCAAGCTGTTGAAAATTTATATAATTGGACAATAATCTCTGATTCCTCTCGTCATTATCGCTGTCCATTATTTGATTTTCTTCACATAAAAGATCACCACCATCCATTATTTCAGAAATGCAATATAATAGATTGACCACCTAATTTGTCATAAGCCTTTTCTCTGTGTAAATTAGTCGGCAATTTTTGGTTTCTTTTCTGCTTGATTGAATTACGTTTTATCGATCTTCCTTGTTTTGACTTAACAAAATAAGCTATACTTCAAATTAGAGATAATACTAAGATAAATATTTTATGTTCTTTAATAATTGTTTTTTTTCGTAAAATATAAACTTAAGTGAAATTTCTTCATCCAGTGGAGTAAGCTCTATGCAAATATATAAATGATCTGTAAATGACATTATTTTTTTACTTGTCGCCTTACTTTAATTATAAATCAATTTGAGTTTATTATCATAAGTTACGTAAGTGATCAAAAAATATAAATTGTATAATTGAGGAGTGTTTTTGAAAATAAAATGTTTTACACATTTAAACACAGTGAGAAGTAATAGTTTGGGGATGACAAATAAACTACAGCTTATTGTTGTATGTTTACCACGCAACAATAACACAATTGAAGTCAAGTGTGATGTGGAAAGGACAAAATATTCTCTCAATTTCAAGTTTAATTCCATAACTTCCAGCACAAAATACAACAAACATTTACATAATTTTATACGTAAACATATAAGAAATATGAATTGATAAAATCGATAGTGTCGCCTTGAATTATAAATTCGTCAATGAAGGCTTCTGATTTAGGAGAATTGCCATGCGGACGATTTATCTTGGGGTTCATAGTACGAGCCCCAATCAGGATCAAAGAAACAACCCAAATGAGCCATCAATAGCCAAACAAAAGTAATAAGCTCTCCACCTTTGCTTAGCACCTGCACACGTGCCGTTCCCTTAATGTGACTTGCTGCAAAGAACAACATCTCACCCCACACTCCACTCATTATCTTCCACTTCATTTCCCCAAGCCTCTCCATCTGATTGGCCAAATCTATGCCATCGCAGAGGACGGATCTTGGTCTCGGTTTAAAGGGAGGAAACTCAAACAATACCTGGGATAGCCTCTCCACATCCATGTTTGCCTTAGGGATTGAGTGTAGATCGGCCAATGTATCCTCTAATCTCTTTAGGGCAATGCCCGCCACAGAGGACACCACATTTGTATGAAGTAAAAGATACATCATGTAGTCGGAGAGGATCTTACTAAATTCCCTTTCATCTCTAGCTATGTCGCTCATTAATTGTTTCTCTTTGTAGTACCACATTTCAATAGCAATATGCCACATTATAATACTAGTGTCATAATTAACATCAATGACATAATCTAAAAGATTGTCACAATCATCCCTCCCTAGGCTACTCTTGAGAAACATATCACCTCTAGCCTCATATATCTTCCTCACCTCTATTGGATCATCTGTGTTTTCGGATCTACGTTTCACCTCCTTAAAGATAAAGATCCATAACTTCTTAATAAAGGGATTCTTGGACACAAACATCAATTCCCTATTCTTCAAACCACAGCCTCTAACGATTGTCTCGGCAGCTTGATGAAAAAAAGAGATGATCTTCTTAGACATACGAGATGTAAAACAGCAAATTTTAGAAAAAGCAATGATGCCCCAATGTTGATGGCTCTTATACATCTTTCTCAGACTATCCTTCAATATCTCAAAAAAAAGGTTGCAAGCAGAGATGGATTCCGACCACCTTCGAGATATAAATGGTGTGTCTATGACCTCATAACTAACATTGGCATTAGGCTCTACTTTGTATGTCGCAAATCGGGGCTTCCTTAGGCAATCCATGGTGGATAGAAATGAACCTTGTTTAGATGATCTTCTTTTGTAACCCATAATTTTGGCAACAGTCCAATCAGAGAAAAAGAGCCTAAATAGAGCTATCACATCAAGAGCAATCCCTCTGAAAAGAAGGATATAAGTAATTTCACATCGAGTTTGAAGAGCCGATGCTTCTTGAAGTGATTGAACAAGATGAAAGCCACCACAATGCTAGTGAATGCTATAAAGCGGAACATGTAGCTCAACTCACAGCGTGTTGCCAAAGCTTTTGTGCGGAGCACCTCATAAATGAAATGGAGTTCAACTAATATCACCCTTAACACATCAATTGCAGAAATTTTGCGGAAATATTTACGACTTATTTCACGTTTTTGACGTGTGAAGATGAGATCTCCAAGAAAGACCTTAAAGATTTGAAAAAAGTAGTAAGCAAGCTTCACCACGATGCTCTCGGCAAGCCTTGCTTCTTCATCAGTATATCCATCCCCTAGAACAATGAGTGCTTCATCCGACTCATCACTTAAGATCTTTGAAAGCCCATCATCCATATGTGAGATCATTGATTTCCTGAGCCTCTGAAAGCTTGAGAGATAAAGTGCCAGTATCCTCTCCACATTTTTTATGACCGCGGCAAGAAACACTAGCATCGTTGGGGTTGCCATCGATTTGTCACTAGTAAATATCTGCACAAAGACATAAATGGAGGCGCCTACTTGGAAGATGAGATTGAGCAGGTGTCGTCCCCAAAGTGAACTGTCCTCTGGAGCATAGGCAATGATGGTGTCCGAGCCGCCAAGATGTAACAATAGAATTGAAGTCCAAAATGCTTGAAGTGCTCCATCTACTTCAGCTATATGAGCGGACGAATTACCTTGGTTGTGAGAGACAAGCCCAATAGTGAATGCAGCTACCCAATCAGCCATCAAATAGGCCAACCATACAAGGAAAAAGATGCCATACTTCGTTGTTTTTTTTGTAAGGGGTGCAAATAAAATGAGAAAAACCTGAAGCACGAAACTCAGGATTACTAATCCTCTAATGCTCCATTTGTTCCACAAATCCAAAATGAAGCCAGATATCATTGTTTTGCTTGATTTGGATTTTCACTCCTCTCAATATTATTTTGGTGACAACAAAACTGTCCTCTCAACTATTTATCAAGAGAGTTTAAGAGCATCAAGAAAACAGTGCTTTGCAGACAATGTAAGGATACGAAGCCTCGAAGTAGAAACTTTCTAGTGCGGTGAAGAGCGTAATGATTAAAAAGGGCATCTTTGGATGTGGAGGTGGGTGTTGTCGAGAAGGGTCAATGCTTGGGACTTGGGGACTTGGGAAGATGGAGGTGCACTGTCCTTGCGCTTAAATAAAACAAGCGCAGAACTGAAGTTAGATTCTTGGAGGGATCACAATAATCTACCTGGCCTAACACTGTAGTTTCTTTTCTTGTCCATTAGATTAGATAATATTAGCATTCTACCATCGTCATGTAAATAGGATATTTAGAAAAATTAGGCTAATTGATGTGAAAGTATAAAGTGGCATCCATAGATGCATTGGATCATTGGGTGAATGATAAAGTATATATTTGTTATTTTTCCTTTTTTTTTTTTTTTTTAACTTGGAACCCTAATGTTCCTCTTTTTTGTTTTTTATTTCACAAAGACCCCACCAAATGTTCTTAACTTGCCCATGACTTCGAAGCCGCTTTATTTTTCTTTCTTTTGATTTCTATTTTCGGAGTTCGTGAGTCACGTAGAAGTAATACTTGCATAAATCGGACACAGATGACCATACCCAATCTCAGCCGTTGAATGACGTGGATCCCACATTGGGTGTACACTACTCGACGAATGAGATGCATTGGTCTCATCATCAATTTTTAATTTCATGATTGTTTTCCCAAAAGATAGATTTGAAGCTTTGATTGTGGATTTTGTCCGTGGCGCGGTTGGAATTGGCGGTCAAAACTTCCCACCACCAAGAGGACATCCTATAGAACAGTCGGCAGCCACGTTTTCTCATTGAGCCAGCAAACCTTTATCTCGGGAAAGTGACTCTGGTTGCATTGGGCATGCTCATCGTCTCCTCTATAACCTCTCGATTCTCAACTTTGTCTCATCTGCATGTGAATTTCTTTTGCATGAATATTTACTTCGGACTCTTCTGGGCTTACATTTCGATATGTGCTTAACTACACCATTTGTGCATATCCAACTCATTTATCAATAATCTCGTATCTTTGAATGCCAAACAAGACACTTTTGTTAAATTTTACAACATGATACGCTTAAGATATGAACCCTCGTAAAAATATGCTTAAACCATTAATATGCCTAAATGTATTTAACCAAATGACATTGACACAGGCTAAATATTAACTCATCTAATTAGTCATATCTACATGTGTCATAAGCAAATTGAAAAGGTTATTTAGCAAATCACACATTTATTGTTTGTGTATAAAAAGATTAATCCGTTCAAACTCAAGTTGAATGTCTACAATCACTTGTCCTTCTAACGTCATTTAATGATTTGTGTCAAAAATTGGCCATCAACAAAGCAATGCTACAATCCTTACTTAACCCGACTCTTTATTTTTGAGGAAAAAAAAAAAAAACTCTTCTACATATTCTTCATGCAATTGAATCGAATTTCTAGCTCTTGCAGCAGTGAAAGAGAATTCAGAAATAGAGAGAGATGATCTCTTTTTATGTTTATTTTTATTTATAAATCTCATCAGCTCATGGGTAATTGTTATTTTTAGTCAATTTTCGCTACGGAATAGAAGAGACCAAACGAACCCAGCGAGGGGGTTGTCGATTGTATTATCGATGAGAGGGAATTTGGAAGTTATGTCAATGGAAGATATTGTTCTCTTCAAGTCTTTTAATGCTCTTTGAGCAGCCAATTCTATTTTTCAAGATGCTCAGTCTCAATTGAAAAACATAAAAAATAAAAAGGCAATCGCAAAGTCAAATTTCAATATCGAATTTTCATAGTGAAAATGAACAATCATATTAATTAGTTAGCTTCCATTTTAATAGCTTATGCCCTTAGTGAAATCTGATCCAGCTTAATAGGCTTAAACTCCTTCCATTATGCCCTAACAAGAAGTAACAAAGGCGAAGACATTCACATCCGTTGATGTTTCGTCCCTCGCAAGAGCTTGGGCAAAACATGAATAAAATAGGGCCCCGCTTTTCTGTATTCTTAATGAACGAAACTAAGTTTTTAATTGGCGAATTACATTACCTTCTTATAAAAATAAAATGAAAAAAGAATTTAGAGCCGAGGAGAATATAATGACACGTAAAGAAATTGAAGCATATTCTACTAGTCATCTTCTTACGTTTGGACAAATTTTCTTGTTGGGGATAATTGTCCAATAAGTATTTAGTCCTTTGTGAACGTGTATTGAAGACATCGATTATGAGATGAAGAAACGGAAGAAATAAATAAATTGAAAGTTCATCACTTTACAAATATAGAAAAGAAGGAAGAGTTGCTTATACAAACACATGAATCTGATCAGTTCATATCACCCGTATTGTTTGTCGACGCAAACACCCTAAGTCATGTCACTTCCATCTGACTTGTGGCGAAACCTTGAGATATGGTTTTAACTCTAGCTTGATAGTTATTTCCGCCAAGACAGAACCTAATATATAGTAACTGGTAAGAACATGACAAGAACAAGATTCTATGATGTATTAATCTAGATATCCGTAACTGATTTTAGCTAAGAAATGTACTTGAGCTTTATTTTTTTTTTAACCTCTATTATTTGAATCGAAGCCTAAAGAGTAGCTAAAAGGGTTTTCCCTAGAAACATACTACGAATTGGTGAGTTTTCACTAGTCACTTAGTTTAGGTTAGCAAGACAAAATGCATGTGTAACAGACTAGAAAATATCATTCCCCGAGCCATCTTATTCTCATGGGTTCAGATGCAATCACAATGGTATCAACAACACTATCTACACAAGTTTATTCCAAAATTGCCTATGGCCTAGGGCAACAATTAAATTTTGTACTTCTATGTAACTTGTAGCACACGACTTTCAGTAGAGGGCTTCACATAAAACTATGGGGGCCTGCAATGAATTTATCCTAATGATTCCTTGCCGATGACTATATAGTTGGAACCATGGTGTGTTGAGTGTCACATAGTGCTAATTAAAGCATAAAAATTTCATGAAGTTTGGGTTAAGCATCTCTTATTACAAACGCAGATGTTCTCATGAATGCCAATTGTATGTGCTTTGCTGGTTGTTTATGGAATTACTCAACATTAACTGTTCCGAGAGAATCAGCAACGTGACCAACTGCACCAAGTACTGACACTCTTGAGGCTTTGCTCCCTAGAACTCTTTTAGGTCTTTTCATGGCCTTGCGCAAGGTCTCATTGGTAGAACCAACATCACAGTTTGAGTTGGATCTGATTATTAGAGTTAACTGAATGGGCAGATTGGACATAGTAGATTATTGGAAACTTATTAAGGAGAAATAAAAATGAAGGCAGGGGTTTCAACAAGGAATTCTTGCAAGAATACTTTGTTCTAACCTTTTCCATTTTCAATCATTCAAGGATAGAAATATGGTGAGCATACGTAGGTCAACAGAGAATTGTCTCATATATATTGCTAATAAACGCCACTAGATCCGGTAGCAATAAACTCCCAAGTTCCAACCCCAGATTATTGACCAGTCCAAATCCGAAACATTGATGGATTATCTTATGAAGGATGCCGACATGCCAATTGCTTCCAAGCATTTTTTTTTTCAATCAAATTTCTCAAAAGAATTCCACCGTATAGAAGCCTTATAGTAAAAACTCTGTCAATTCTCGATGCAATGGCAAGCGGGTAGTCCCTTGACCTAGCATTGGGACAAAGCATACAACTCTGTCACAAAGCAAAAAACACTCACATATCAATTCTGAACAGAGTACCAATTTATTAGTAAGCGGTGCAAATAGAATGAGAAAAACCTGAAGAGTGAAACTTAGAACGACTAACCCTCTAATGTTCCATTTGTCCCACAGTACCGAAATGAAGCCAAATATCATAGTTTTGCTTGATTTGGATTTTCACTCCTCTCAATATTATTTCGGTTAAAAAAAAACCTGTCCTCTCAACTATTTATCAAGAGAGTTTACGAGCATCAAGAAAACAGTGCTTTGCAGACAATGTAAGGATATGAAGCCTGGAAGTAGAAACTTGTGAGTGCGGCGAAAAGTGTGATGATTAAAAAGGGCGTATTTTGAGGTGGAGATGGGTGTTGTCGAGGAGGGTTAGTGCTTGGGACTTGGGGACATGGGAGGATGGAGACGCGTGTGCTGATTACCGTCCTTGCGATTAAATAAAACTAAAGTTAGATTCTTGGAGGGATCACAATAATCTATCTGGCCTAGTACTGTAGTTTCTTTTCTCATCCATTAGATTAGATAATATTAGCATTCCACCATCGTCATGAAAACAGGATATTCGCATTATCAAGGAAAGATGACATTTTCATGAATAGAGAAATTAGGTTAACTGATGTGAAAGTATACATTTGGTCATTGGGTGAATGATAAAGTATACATTTGTTATCTTTCCTTACTTTTTTTAACTTGGACCTCAAGTAATGTTCCTCTTCTTTGTTTTTTATTTCACAAAGACCCCATGAAATGTTCTTAACTTACCCATGACTCGGAAGCCGCTTTATTTTTCTTTCTTTTGATTTCTTTTTATAGAGTTCATGAGTTACGTTGAAGCAATACTTACATAAATCGGATATAGATGAGCATACCCAATCTCAATCGTTGTATGACGTGGATCCCATATTGGGTGCACATTACTCAACGATTAAGATGCATTGGTCTCATGATCAATTATTAATTTCATGATTGTTTTCCCGAAAGATAGATTTAAAGCTTTGATTGTGGATTTTGTCTGTGGCGCCGTTGGAATTGGCGGTCAAAACTTCCCACCACCAAAAGGACATCCTACAGGATAGTCAGCAGCCAAGTTTTCTCATTGGGCCAGCAAACCTTTATCTCGGGAAAGTGACTCTTGCTGCATTGGGCCTGCTCATTGTCTCCTCTATCACCTCTCGATTCTCAAATTTATCTCATTTGCATGTGAAGTTCTTTTGCATGAATATTTCCATGAATATTTACTTTGGAGATTATTTCCTTACATAACTCTTATGGGCTTACATTTCGATATGTGCTTACCTGCATCATTCGTACATATTCGACTCGTTTATCAATAATCTCGTATCTTTGAATGCCAAACAGGACACTTTTGTAGAATTGTATGACATGATATACTTAAGATATAAACCCTCATAAAAATATGCTTAAACCATTAACATGCCTAAATGTATTTAACGGGCTAAATGTTAACTCATCTAATTAGTCATATCTATGCGTGTCATAAGCAAATTGAAAAGGTTATTTAGCAAAGAACACATTTATCATTTGTGTATAAAAAGATTAATCCATTCAAACTCAATTTGAATATGTCTATAATCACTTGTCCTTTTCACGTCATGTTAATGATTCGTGTCAAAAATTGGCCATTAACAAAGCAATGCTACAATCCTTACTTAACCTGACTCTTTATTTTAACTCTTCTACATATTCTTCATGCAATTGAATCGAACTTCTAGCTCCTGCAGCAGTGAAAGAGAATTCAAAAAACAGAGAGAGATGGTCTCATTTTATGATTTTGTTTATAAATTTTATGTTTATTTTTATTTTTTATAAATCTGATTGTTGATTGTCTTCGATGGGAATTTGGAAGTTTGTTATTTTAAGTCATTTTTCACTATTTTAAGATGGATAGAAAAGAAAACCAAACAAGAACATGGGATTTTCAGTGAAAATGAACAACCAAATTAATGAGTTGGCTTCCATTTTAATAAATTATGCTCTTAGTGAAATCTGATCCAGCTTAATAGGCTTAAACTCTGTCAATTATGCCCCAACAAGAAGTAACAAAGGCGAAGATATACACATCCGTTGATGTTTCGTCCCTCGCAAGAGCTTGGGCAAAACATTAAGAAAAAAGGGCCCTACTTTTCTGTATTCTCAATGAACGAAACTAAGTTTTTAATTGGCGAATTACATTACCTGTTTATAAAAATAAAATGAAAAAAGAATTTAGAGCCGAGGAGAATATAATGACAAAAGGAATTGTTTACGGGCTGTGTCAGTAAATATATTGAAGCATATTCTACTGTTCATCTTCTTACATTTGGACAAATTTCCTTGTTCGGGGATAATTGTCCAATAAGTCTTTAGTACTTTGTGAGCATGTATCAAAGACATCGATTATGAGATCTGAAGAAACAGAAGAAATAAATAAATGGAAAGATCAATCTTCTTACAAATATAGAAAAGAAGGAAGAGTTGCTTATGCAAAAACATGAATCTGACCAGTTCATATCACCCATATTGTTTGTTGACGTTAATGCCCTAAGGTCATGTCTCTCCCATTTGACTTGTGGCGAGAGCTTGAGATATGGTTTTAACTCTAGCTTGATAGTTGTTTCCTTCAAGACAGAACCTGATATATGGTAACCTGGTAAGAACATGACAAGAACAAGATTCTATGCTGTATTAATCCAGACATCTGTAACTGATTTTAGCCAAGAAATGTTCTCGAGCTTTTTTTTTTCACCTCAATAATTTGAATCGTAACCTAAACAATAGCTAATAGGGTTTTTCCCAGAAACACACAACGAATTGGTGAGTTTTCGTTATTTACTAATGTTTAGATTAGCAAGACAAAACGCATTTGTAACAAACTAGAAACTATCATTCCCTAAACCACTTTATTCTCATGGGTTCGGACATAGTCACAATGGTATCAACAACACCAGCTATATGAGTTCGTTCTAAAATTGTCTATGGCCCCAGCATGACCATTAAATTTCGTACTTCTATTTAACTTGTAACACACGACTTTCAGCAGAGGGCTTCACATAAAACTATTTGGGCCTGCAGTGAATTTATCCTAATGATTCCTTGTTGATGACTGTATAGTTGGAACCATGGTGTGATGAGTGTCACATAGTGCTAATTAAAGCATGAAAAGTTCATGAAGTTTGGGTTAAGCATCTCCTTATTACAGACGTAGATGTTCTCATGAATGCCAATTGTATGTGCTTTGCTAGTTGTTTATGGAACTACATAACATTAACTGTCCGAGAGAACCAAGTACCGACACTCTTGAGGCTTTGCTCCCTAGAACTCCTTTTAGGTCTTTTCATGGCCTTGCGCAAGGTCTCATTGGTATAGAACCAACATCATAGTTTGAGTTGGATTTGATTATTAGAGGTAACTGAATAAATTTTAAGAGGAAATTTGGACATAGTAGATTATTGGAACTTATTAGGGAGAAATAAAAATGAAGGCTGTGGGAGCCGGGTTTCAAAAAAAAAAATTCTTGCAAATGTTTGCAAGAATACTCTGTTCTAACCTTTTCCATTTTCAATCATTCAAGGATAGAAATATGGTAAGCATAAGCAGTTCAGCAGAGAAATGTCTCAAATAAATTGCTAATAAATGCGACTGGATCTAGTAGCAATGAACTCCCAAGTTCCAACCCCAGATTATCAACCAGTCTAAATCTGAAACGTTGATGGATTATCTTATGAAGGATGCCAACTTACCAATTGCTTCCAAGCATGTTTTGCAAGCAAATTTCTCAAAAGAATTCCACCGTAAAGAAGCCTTATCATAAGAACTCTGTTAATTCTCGATGCAATGGCAAGCATGTAGTCCCTTGACCTAGCATTAGGACAAAGCAAACAACTCTGTCACAAAGCAAAAAACACTCACATATCAACGCTGAACAGAGTACCAGTTTATTACCAGCAGATGTGGAAGTTCACAACTTTCCTGTCACCATCCATCAATTTGAATCAGTGACATGTTTAGTCCATGTCCTTGTGAGACTTTACTTGGCAGGAGCTCTTATTTCTCAACATCATTTACTTGGCATCTTCTAATCTTTGGTTCATCTCATCGTGCAGTGAGACTTTCTCAGAAGTAGTAAATAATTGGACTTTGCAATGCTGATACATGTTTGGTGGGTTAGACATCCCTTAAGTTCCTAACTAGACTGATGTCCCTGAGTTCCTCTTTTGCTTGGCAATGTTGTCCTGCTTTTTGAGTATGAATTTCAGTCCCCCACTAATAATCATTCAACCTGCAAGTAAGCATTGCTGTTTGCTTCAGTCACTGGAGAAGTGTATTCAGGATGAAGTCTGACAACTCTCAGCATCCATACGTTCAAGGACATGCCACGCCTCTTCTTCCATGGATGGGACTTCCGAATCTTCAATCCAGCATTCCAGGCCTCAAGACGTATAATTAATGTTAAGTAGAAATTGTTTGACAACTGTTAGGATGATAGATGAAATAATAACAAATTTATTAGGAGTATCTAAGACATGGTGATCTGAAAACAAGTCTGACAAAAGATATGATAACTTCACAAAGGTTCAGTTCACCATTTAGATAGGATTAAAGACAGACTTCAGTATCCCCCCATTAGGTGACCAGTTCATTCTTGTTTCTCTATTTGAATTTTCTTATGCATGATCATAATGTTAAGGGATGGTAGATAGCTTGGGCCCAAAAGAAGGGGGAGTAAAGAGATATATCCCCTAACCACAGCATCCTTTGACTTCTGATCAGAGTAATGGTATCAAAATTTGCTAAAAGAAAATGTAACACACATGGGCCACTTGTACCTCGCTTGACCTGAGCTCAGGTTGCATCACGTGGGCCACAACTTCAACATTTATCAGGGGTTCAGCTGGATTGTCAAGCTCCGTATACAGGACACAGCATTTGAGGCAGAGAAAATTGCCAACATCCGCCTTCATCCCAAAAATAATATCCTTCATATTACGATGTTCCACTTAACAGATCCATAATTTCACACGTATACATAAAACTGCAAGAGTGAAGGCTCAAGTATGACAATTCGTGCTTACTGAAGACTGACACCAGACATATCATGTAATCATTGCCACAGATCCACACTCAGCAGCTAAGTCATGCAACAGCAGCAGCTAGACATAGAAATACATCATGCGCTGGATGAGTACTTACAGGTCTCAAGAATTCAACATGGTCAACTTCAAAGAACCAGGTGCTGCACCAGCAAAGGCATATGTAGTTGAAAAGGCCAATTCAAAAGCCCTTAGCATTAAAATCCTCCAAATATCCTCCCATGAATATTCCTTTGCTGTGAATGGCATATTAATGAGTTCTCAAAACAAGCATCCCTTATCAGAATGCCATCTCTGTCTGCCAGAGCTGGCATATCACAGAAGACACGACCTATGGCAAATAAAGCTTGGAGCCTGGACAAGTCCTCCACCTTAGTATCTCTGTTATGTTCTTCTCTCTTCTTTTCCTCATTTTATTCCTTCTTTTCTGCCTCTTGCCAAAGTAATTTTTCTCTCTTTATCTCTGGGGAGATGGCCTTAATTGGAGATGATTTCCCAGTTCTAGAATCACAAGCCACAAATGTGAAATTGGCGGTAAGTGCAACTGAATCTGAGGAATCCTGGATTTCTGCAGGAAATTACCAGTATAAGTTAAACAGCAGAATGGATCAGTAATGAGACTATATCATGGAAAGGATAACTTTATGAAGATCTGACATCTGAGTATTGTGCTTGAACATGTTGAAAACCTTGATAAACTGCCAATATTTCTTGGCAAGAGGATGTTGATTAGCAAGCTTCTCCATAGTTTGGATGGGTTTGATTTATTTATTTTTATTTTTGGTAATAAGAGAATGGTGAATGGCTAGCAAATTAGCAAACTTCTTCATAGTTTTTATGAGCAGAGTAAAGCAATCGTGCAAGAGCAAATATGGTTTGCAAAGAATAAACACACATTTAAGGCACGGCCATCAAAGTGACACCATCCTTCAGGATCAGGAGTAACATGGCTCCTGCAACTGCTTAGTGGCAGCAGATGGAAATGTATATTCTCGTCCTATAAGCCAATAAAGCAATGTCATCAACTTGAGGGGAGGAAGTAGCATACTATCTTTGATTGGAAGTACTGTTTCATAAGGTACCTTCTATGGACTGAGTTACTTCCAGTTGGATCGCCATTGATGAGTGCCCAATCCATGTAACAGCTCACGCTATTTGCAAGTCAGTGTCAATACGGATTGGCCTCTTGAGAACCATTCTGTCTACAGAAGCAGTGACTAATAATAGGGGCCATGTGTTGCCATTGTCGATGGAGCAATGCTGGTCCAAAAGCAAAAGGCTGAATACAATGGGATGTTCTGTTATGCACAATTCTAATGATGAATTCCCACACTATATGGACTATGGCTAATGACTAGAGAACTTAGGCATTCCGATTGCAGAACTTGATATGGACAAAGATTGATGACCAATTTAGATACGCACATATACGAATGATAGAGACAAAGTACTTCTTACAGCAAAGCAGCAGCATGTTGTTCAATATATTCTCTAATTACCAGATGACCAATTCTAGATTATTCAAACGAGGACTTGACATTCAAACTACGAATAGCAGAGTACTAGAACTGATTACCCACCAACTAAGCACCAGCATCTGTCAGTTTTATATCAGTGGAATTCATCGAAGCACCACTTAACTGTATTACCTAACTCTAGTAGTGTCAATGACATCATATGCAACTCATCGTCTGCAGAGAAACCCCAAGGAACTCTCTTACAATGACGCAGTATGCATTGCATTGATACAAGCAATAGGCAGGGGCAAAACGCTCGAAATTCGGTTAAAACCACATTTCAACCATCGAACCATCATTCAAACCGAGAAATTTAAGCTGGAGAAACATCGCAGACAACAAATGGCACCACGTTCAGAACCAGAAACAAAAGTATCACCATCCGATAGCGTGTTCAAAGCTCAGTTCATTTACCTTATAGCAGCATATAGTCCCGGCGAGAGCATCGACATCTTCCACCAGCTTCGCCATCCTAATCTCCTTCCAGGGATTCCTATACTGATCTCCGATCACAAAATCACTCGAAAACTCGTAGAAAACGCTCGTCCTGCTCCTAGACGGACTCCCCGGAACCAATTCGCTCTCCGGCGACGCAGCACTCTCGGTCCCACCGGCATCGCCGACGGAGATACCTCCTCGAATATCTCGGATCTCGCTTCCCACGAGGCGTCGGTGACGGGTGAGGGAAGTACGTACCGGGCCACGAGCTTGATCGGCTTCCGAATCGACGATCCGGCGTCGATGGGCGGAGCGGCGGCGGAGGCCACCGGAATCGCGCTCGCCCGTCGAAGGGGATGCTCCGTCGTCCGTCGCGGCGGAGAATCGGGGCGATGCGAGTCCCGTGGCGCGAAAGGAGGAACCTTTGAGAGGAGGAGACGATGGACTACCGATACAATGTACGGAGGCCACGATTTGACAAGCGAGTAAAAATTATTAATTTAAGAAATATTTTTGATAAATCATATAACTTATAGTGAAAAAATAAATCATTAAATTTCATGAGTTCTGATGCTTTAGTCATATCTTTTCTGTACATCAGCACTTCAAATCGGGACTCCGGGCAGATGGGGCTTAGCAATGTACAGTAGCATGGTGGGAGTTACGTAGCCGTAACCTTCGATAGATACATTCCAGGTAGAGGGTTCATGCGGCTCCACAATTGTGGAAAAGTGAACATATTCCAAATTTTGGAGCTGATTTGTGATTCTTACATCTCGTGGGATTGATATGCAAAATTGCTTGACAAAGACTCAATGTCCTAGTTCTTCCTATTTGGCATGTCAACGTATGGATCTATCTGGTTCTCTGTTTGTGTATTGCCAATTTTCTTTGTGCTGTCCTATTTATGAAGAGGAGAATTGCATTCAAGCACCAACCTCGGTTGCCATCTATGTATGTGTAATTGATCCCATTGCTAAAGCTAATGGGGATAATTGATATCATCTTCATTAGAATATACAAAGTCATTTCATGTCTTTAAATATGAATAAAGAATCGTGATATTCTTGAATTTATATCCCGTTAGTGATAAAATTACTATTACTTGTGTAATTTTACAATCTATCATTTTACCTTAAGAAACGATATATTTACTATAAGTAAACATAAATGTAATTATAAATACAAACTTATATATTTACTTGTCTACTATTAGATTCTCTTTTTTTTTTAATATAATTATAAGTACGAACCGATATATTTACTATAAATAAGAGTAGACACAAGCAAGGCTTACTATGAAGAATGAAAATCCATCCATTCTGGCCTTAGTCATAAAGATACACAAACTAGTAAATTTTATTCAAATGAACATATGTAGAAATGCCATGAGCAGGGGTAAATAAGACAGTTGATGAGGATGAAATATCTAAGCCAAGCATTCGTTCTCGACCTCACTCGCAATGCTATGATCGATGTCGTCTCTGTCATCCCTCTTCGCAATGCTATAATTGATGTCGTCTCTGTCATCCCTTTTATTGATGCGGCTCTTCCCAATATTCACGGTACAAGCCCCATTCGGGTTTGAAGAAGTAACCAAAATGAGCCATCAACAGCCAAACAAAGGTAATGAGCTCTCCCCCTTTGCTCAGCACCTGCACATGTGTCTCTCCCTTAATATTAACTGCTGCATATTGCAACAGCCCAAGCCACGCGTCGCTTATTCTCACCCACTTGCTTTCCCTACTGATCTTCCAGTAGGCGGGCCCAACGGAGCCCATCTTTGAGCGCGGATTTCAAACGGTTGGTGGGCTCTCGAAGGGGCATTCCATCTTGCACTTCATTGTACAATTTTTCACATATCGCGTTCAGATCCGTGGTCGCATCACCGATAAGGTGCCGTAGCTCGTGCAACATCTCCGCCAATACCATTTGGGCAGTGTCCACCATCGCCACGGTGGACATCAAATTAGATTGATTAAGTAAAAGATACAACATGTAATCGCAGAGTATCTTGCTAAAATCCCTTCGGTGAACTAGAGCTATGTCAGGTGTTGTTTTAGAGCTCTTAGATTGTTTATCTTTGTTGTACCATATTTCAGTAGCAATATGCAATGCAAAAATTTTTTGTGGAGAGTAGACTTGTCGACACGGCCTACAATATTGTTGAGATCATTTGGCGCTCTATGTGAGAAAGGCTGATTGTCAACCAAATTTTTAGATCTCTTTTTCACATCATCAAAGATAAAGATCCATAGTTCCTTCATAAAGAGATTTTTGGACACGTACTTTGCATTTGCAATCATTGATCTTTTACCACAGCATTTGGCTATTGTCTCACTAGCTTGAAGGAAACAAGAGATGATCTTGTCGACCATTTGGAATGGAAAACTGCAGATATTTTTGAAAACGACAAAGCCCCATAACTGATTGCACTTACATATCTTTCTTGGACTCTCCTTCAATGCCTCGGAAAATAGGTTGCAAGCAGAGATGGATTCTGACCACCTTCGAAATATTAATGGTGTATCTAAAACCTTGTAAGTAACATTGGTGTTAGGTTCTACTTCACATGTGGCGTATTGGGGCTTCCTCAAGTAATCCGTGGTAGATACCAACTTGTAGAGAAATGCATCTAGTTTAGATGACCCTATGGTGGGGTGCTTGATTCCGGCAACAGTCCAATCAGAGAAAACGAGTTTGAACAGAGTTATCCCATCAATAATTATCCCTCCAAAAAGAAGGATATGAGTAATTTTCACATTGAGTTCATGGAGTCCATACCTTTTCAAGTGATTGAACAGGCCCAAAGCCACCACAATGCTAGTGAAGGCTATGATGCGGAAAATGTAGCTCCATTTATGACGTATTGTCAACGCTTTTGTGTGGAGCTCCTCGTAAATGAAATTGAGTTCCACTGATATCACCCTCAACGCATTCATCGCAGAAACTTTGTCAAAATATTTAATGCTCATTTTGCGTTGTTCTTTTGTGTAGATGAGATCTGCAATGAAGATCTTGAAGATTTGAAAGAATGAGTAAGCATTCTTCACCATGATGCTCTCGGTAAACTTTGCTTTGTCTTCATCAATAGTGAGATTTTCAAGCAATCGCGATGAGTCTGCATCCATTCTTAGCTTGCTGTCTAAGAACATCGATTCCCTGAGCTTTGGGAAGCTCGAGAGATATAGTGCTAGTGTCCTCTCCATAACTTTTATAAACCCTGCAAGAAACACCAGGATTGTTGGGATCACTAGCGACTTGTCACTAGGAAATATCCGCACAAAGACATAGACGGTGGCACCTACTTAGCACCAACTTGGAAGATGAGACTAAGTAGGTGCCGTCGCCAAAGTGAACTATCCTCAAGAGAGAAGGCAGTGATGGTGTCCGGACCGCCAAGATGTAGCAAGAGAAATGAGGCTCAAAATGCCTGAATTGCTTCATCTACTTTTGCTACATGGGCACTTGAATTGCCTTGGTTGTGAGAGATGAGCCCCACTGCAAATGTAGCTATCGAGTCAGCCATCAAATAGGCCAACCATAAGAGGAAGATGATGGGGTGCCTCGCTGTTCTCTTTCTAAGAGGTGCAAATAGAATGAGAGTGACTTGAAGCGAGAGACTCAGTATGACAAAGCCTCGAATATTCCATTTGTTCCACAAATCCAAGATGAAGGTAAATGCCATGTTTTTGCGTAGTTTGAATCTTGTCTCTTCTCTCTAATATAATTTCGATTACGACAAAACTATCCTCAGAGTTTACATGCATCAATAAAATAGTGCATTGCAAACTTTATAAGGAAGCCTTGAAGTAGAAATTGATGAGCAAGGCAAATGGTTGGGAGGTGGTTTGGGTGATGTTGGGGAGGGTCAATGCTTCGGACTTTGAGACTTGGGAGGATGAAGAAGCACGTGCAGAGGTGTGGCCTTGCTCTGTTTCCAATTCTTGGAAGGATCATAAGAATTTATATATCTAGCCTTGTACTGTGGTTTTCCTTTTTCCTCCCTCAACTTAGATAATATCACCATCCTACCATCGTCATAAAACAAAGATATTTGCATATCATTTTTTGTTGACTAAAGCTTGAGTTTTAAAACATGTATGCAGGTGGACATTTAAAGTAGTGTTAAACTCCATCGTGTATTTAAAAAAAAAAATAAATCAAAAGGTATATTATTGGGACAACTTAATCTTATTTTTAGCCTCGACAAATCAAATACTAAGCATTCCAATCCTTCCTTAAAAAATGTTCATCTTAACATTTGAAACTCATCTCGAGAAGGTCTACCTTGAATAGGTTAATTTTGAGCCCACATATACCCTCCCTCCTAATACCACAATTCTAATGAAGACATGAGCCAAAGCATAAATGTTTGAAAGCCAAAGTTTTAGAAAGACCTAAGTGAGAGGCTTAATATGATGAAGTCTCAAATGTTCTATATATTCCACATGTCCAAATTGAGTGCCATGTTTTTGCTTAGTTTGAATATTGTCGCTCCTCTTTAATATAAAATCGGTTAGAATAATATATATTGGAAGAATAGTAGGGAATTCTACACACACATACATTGAGATAGTTCCTTATTTGTTTGTCAGCAAATACCTTGCGTCAGGTTGATGTTTTATCTTTGTAATGATGCTATCTCGATTCTACTTACACATCTATCTATAACTATCCAAGTGTTGAACTATGAAATTTCAGTATTCACAATGAGTTAAAATATTTAGTGATTCTACATTTAACAAAACACTTGATATTATTGATAAATAAGATATATGAATGTGCTTTTATAGGATATGGAGATCAACCCAGTCGAGGAACACCATAGTTCCGCAAAATATGAAATGAGCATTCAAATTGAGGATTAACACAATTATGTAATATCTAAATACATAGGAGAAATTATTGAGTGGCTGCTGAGGTGGTACGTGTATTCTACTCAAATCCAATCACAAATTGACACATGTCCGCTGAGGTGGAATAAAACTAATAAAAAAGATCTGCCTCTGCCCACCCATGGAAGCGTCCCCTCTGTTGTGCTTTGCGTCTTCCTCCATCCTCGCTCGCGGCCGACTCTGTCGTACCTTGCAGTTGGCTCGTGGTCGGCTCTGTCGATGGCCGAGCCACCCCTCCATCGTCACGATGGCTCGCAGTGGTTTTCCATCCAGATCTGGACTGGATCGTGCCTGTAGATCTGGGCTCCTCCATGGCGAAGGGAGAGGTCGAGATCTCGAAGGCCATGGACAGGGCCCAAAAATCAAGGGAAAAAAAACAGAGGAAGCCATCTTCTTGCAGTCGTCCCTTGCAGTTGGCTTGTGATCGGCCATGGCGACGGGCGAGGTTGAGATCTCGAAGGCGTGTACGGAGCTCAAATATCGAGATCTATCAACCCTTGCAGTCGGCTTGTGGTCGGCCATTGATGAACGATAAAGACAACGCCTGACCGCGTTCGACCATGGATAAACGATGACGATGACGGCCATGGACAAGCGACGATTTCGGCCATGGACGGCCAGATCTCGAGAACGACGAGACGGAGAAAACAGAGGGAGCCGGCCATGGTCGCTCTGACGCAGCGATGGTCTGCTTGGTCACAGCGCCGGCGACTCCGCTGGTGGTGACGGCCGGCGAAGCCGCTGGCGTCCGGAAGAGGAAGAAGAGAGAGAGAGAGAGCGCTGAGACTGAGAGGTGAAAGTTTTTAAAATTTTTTATTTAAATTCCATGTTAGCTGACATGGTTTAATGGACACGTGTCAATATATTAGTGGTATGAATGAAAAATGTGTGCCACATGAGACGCTGATAGGGTGGTAATAAACCTCTAAATATTTTCTCAAGAGATAGACATCTGGTTAAGATACTATGTAGTCATATTCATACAATGTCATTATATACGCTGAAGAATGAATATTGTTTAATCACACTACTCTATTTTAAAGTATTAATTCCTTGGTTTATAGAACCATATCAAAAAAAGCACAAAATACAATACTAGTTGATAAAATTGAGTAGTAAACGATGTGATATATTTTTATTGAATATTTAAACGCGATTCACTTGTTTAAGTAGTTAATGAAAGTTTGTTGCATCATCTCTTCTGTAAATCAGTTTTATCATTTTTTCCACTTTTGTAAGGGAATGCTCATATTGATTTTAGAACTGGGTCCTTTTATTATGGGGAAAATATCTAAAATGCATCTTATTGTTGACCCAATGACTAATTACACCCTCTATTTATGCAAATACAATTCACATACCTCTAAACAAAACCCTAAATTATAAAGATCAAATTGCGCCTTCTGGGAAACTCATTTTAACATCTTAGTTAGGGTTTGGGTGGTTTGGTTTTTATTTTGTTTCTAGTATTTTGGGTGAATGTGAGAATTTAGGATTTGTGAAAAGTATTTTGAAGAAAATAACATTTTTATATAGGGACATTAAGACATCAAGATAATTAATGTAAACATATAAAGTGACCTCCCAAGATAAAACCCGAGTATGTATTTAATATTTTCAAAGGTAGAAGTTTATAAGTGATCATTAGGTAAGACTCGAGGCATAGTTTTGGTATCTTACCTTTTTCTTTACTTGGACCCCAAGTAATGTTCCTCTCTTTCGTCTTTTTTTTTTTTTTTTTTTTTTTTTTTTTTGGGTCACGAAGACCCCATAAAATGTTTTTAACTTGCACATGATTTGTGAGTCATGTTTTCTCTTCTTCTTTTGAATTTGTTTTGCCAGAATTTGTTAGTCAAGTTGGGTCGACACTTGCATTAACTAAGTGCAAATAAGCTTACTCAATACCAACCATCGAATTACGTGGGTCCCATATTGGGTCCACATAATTCAACAAATGGGATGCATTGTTCTCATCATCAATTGTTTGATTTCATCATTGTTTCTCCTAGAGAAAGATACTAAGCTTCAAATGTTGAATTTTGTCTTCGGCACAGATGGACTCGGCAGTCAAAACTTCCCACCACCAAAAGGAAAACTAGTAGAACAATCAGTGGTCACTTTTCTCATTGAGTGAGCAAGCCTCTATCTCGAGGAAGTTACCGTGGTTGCATTTGGCCCGCTCATTGTCTTCTCTATCACTGCCTTTATTTTCAAATTTATTTCATCCACGTGTGAATATCTTTTGCATAAGCATTTACTGTGAACCCTTCTCCATATTCGACATCATTTCCCCACAAAACTCAAAAGAATTACCAAAAAGATCATAAATCTATTATATGGATTCCATTTTAATTTTAAACTTTTCAATTTGATCAATTTAGTTCTAAATTTGTTGATAATTTGCTAATGCAATCCTTTTGACCAAATTTGGCCAAAAATCGCTGATATGGACGCTAATAATCTTACGTGGCATGATGGCACTAACATGAATAATTTTTGTGAATTTTTTATATTTCTTTTCATTTCATTTCTTTCATTTTTTTTCCATTGTGGCTGTCGAGTGTCATCAGGGTCTTGCAATGGATAGTGACCTTCACTAATCATTGGGCGAGGGCTGCCTAGATCACGGCCACAATGGCCTCGTCAAGTGACCGGCGAGGGTTGTAGGCCATCGTCGAGCCCCAATGACCCTCACTAACCATGGTGGAAACAAAAAAAAAAAGAAAGAAAAAAAGTTTATAAAAAATTGAGAACTTTTTTTTTTTAAATTGCATAAATTGTCAACATTAATATCGCCCATGCCACGTAAAATAGCCGACGTCCACATTAGTGTTTTCCAATTAAAATTGGCCAAAAAGACTGGCAAATGGTTAAAAGGTTTATGATTAAATTGACCATATTCAAAAAATTTAGGATGGAATTAAAATACGTACAATAGGTTTATGATTTTTTTTGTACTTATCCCTTCCGTGTTTGCTTTTCTATATGCGCTTGTCTACATCACTCATCCATATTTGACTCATTTATTAATCAGGTCAAACCTTCATAAACCCAACATGACACTTTTATAAATAAGTCGCATGACATGATACGTTTAAGAAATAAGCCCTTATAAAAATATGTTCAAATGAGTAATAGAGTGCCTAAGTGTATCTAACTAGATCGCATTGACCCAGGTAACATGTTAACTCAATTAACTAATCGTGTCTTAGCCTGTCATAGAAAGATTGAAAAGGTCAATTAGCAAAGGACACAATTTTTTTTATTTGTGTATAAAAAGTCATTACATTTAAACTCAATTTGAATAAGCTTACAATCACGTGTCCTTTTCAGGTCATGTTAATTAGGGTCTAATTCTCTAAAAGCCCCCAACTTTAGGTACAATTCCAAAATTTCCACGAACTTTTTTTTGTCTAAAAAAATTCACCAAATTTTACTCTAGTCCTAAATTTGTCCACCTGTTCAAAACTTGCCACTAGTTTCTTCAAAATTATGAATATCTAGGCCAGTTAGAGATTTGTTATTAGAACTTGCATCTTCATCAATATTTTCTCCCTCATATGAAACAACAGCAACCTCCTAATATCAATACATTGAAGAAAACAATAACAATTTTTCGACAACGAGTTAATAGGGGCAGATTTGGACTAAAGTGAAAGTCAATAATTTTTTTAAGACAAAAGAAAATTTAGGTTAGAATTGAGAATAACCTAATAATGGGCTTTTTTTTTTTATAATGAAATTAGGCTCGTTAATCAGTGGTTTAAAATATTGGCCATCCGACAAAGCGATGCTACAATTCCTAGTTTGATTCTCTTTCTTTAACTTAGACCCCCTTCATATTCTTTTTACTTTATTCCTTTTTTCTTTAACTTAGATTTTTTTTTCCTTTTTTCTTTAACTTAGACCCATTTATATTCTTTCTTTTCCCCATTTCACCCAATGCTCTTAGCTTTTATGAGATTACATGATTCAGGAGTCACACTTTTTCCTTTAGAAATTTTTTTGACAGGAATTTGTGAGTCACGTTGGTGTCTTATAGTTGATGCACAACTCTTGGGCCTTTATTCCAAAATAAACTTATTGAATAATTAAATTAATAGATTATACGATTGACCTTAAAATCATTAACCATTTTCCCTGCAAAATTTGGAAACAAGTAGGTGTTTTGAGCTTTGGAAAAGGATAGAAAATTGTATCGGACATTCTAGTATGTTTTTCCAGATTTCATTTGTTTAACATTAATAATTCTTAAAATGAGAGAGAGCCATAAGAAAATAAACATGTAAAAATATTAAGAAATGTCATTTTCTTCCTTAAATCTACATTTGGGATCATGTTAAATGAAGAAAGAAAGGATGAAGTAAATTCTTTGTATCTGTTGTGTGACATCCCGATTTTCCAATTCTGGTTTCAATTAAATAAGTCGGGCATTTCATCTTCGCGCCTATAGCTCTCTTCTCTGAGTTGGCCACTCACGAGATAACTAGTCTATCAGGTGAAGCTGTTAAGGAATCTAAACGCAATAGACTTGAGAATTCGACCAGAAACGACTGCTCGACCGTACTAATCTGCAAGGGTCATTACGGCACAGACCGATTAGAGACCGGAGATAGGTCGATTCAACAGAACCATGTAATTCAGTGTGGGTGATTCCACCTAATTGCACAATTCTTGTTGATCGGCACTAGACTGGTTTCTCTATCGTTTTGGTACCCTGTGTCCGTATTTGAAACCTCGAGATTTCTACGACAATCGAGAATCGCCAATGTGTCGAAGATGCACTTTGTGGCTTGAAAATAATCAACCACAGGTCAATTGCACAGAATATTCCTAAAAGCTACCCGGTAGATTAGGACGCGCTAAAGTCGCGCCAGATTGAATTTAACCGTGAAATTGAACCCGATTACAGAAATTGGAAGTTCTGTCAAGTCACAATTCATTTTAGGAACGTCGACTCATCCTCAGAAGATTTTTCTACAAACCGAGATTTTTGGCGGAAAAGCAAAGTAATGCCGTTTTTGTTCGGGATTATCAGAGGGTCGTTTTTTATTGAATCTTCGGGATGCAAGTTGGATCATTTGACGGGGAAATGTCATGAGAAGGCTGAAGACACATGGGTTGATTTAATTGAGCTTCAATTGGATGGAATTGAGTGAGAATTGATTGAATTTGATGTACAAATGTATGAAATTCGTATACCATGGGGGGAGAGCTATTTTGCACCTATTGGCAAGGTTGTGGAGGAAGATTGAGGAGAGAGAGTGGATGATGTCATGTGATGTCATGGTGGAGGCAAAGCAAATGAGGTTTAGACAAGTGTTGAGCTCTAGTGAGCCACCAAGGAGGCCCCCTCTTCAGCTGATCATCTTCTTCCTCTTTTCTTGGCTTTCTCCATTGTTGAGGAAGAGAGGAAGCTTGGAAAACCAGAGGAAACCGAGCTCACCAGCCCCTCCATCGTCGCACGCCCGGAAGGCCATCGTCGGACCCGTTTTCCTCCCCTGTTTTCCCTCGTTTCGCCGCTCCAGCCGACCTTTCGCCAAAGATCCAAGTAAAAAGTTAACTTTCCGGTTGAATCAGCGATCGAGCCACCCATCACCGCGAAGACAACATCTAGACCGTTCCGGAGCACCTAGTCGCTCACCGGAACGATTCTCCGGCCGTCCCGTACGGCCGCCCAAAGCCGCCGCTCGCCGGACCGTCTGGACTCGCTTGGTTCAGCCTGTTTCGCGTTTTCTTGCTGTTTCGCCCCTTTCCGACCCTTCCTTTACCCATCCCAACCTCCTATAAGATCCCCAAGACCCCGGAGCCGCCGGTTGCCAACCACCTCGCTTGCCGGAGCTCCGATCGGCTCGTTTTGCCGTTGAAGTTGCTGGTTTCTTTCTCGCAGTTCAGCCCCGGATCGAAGCGCGAAGACAGCAAGGTTTTGGAGACTTTGTGGCCCGTTTTCAGTGTCTTCCCGGCCTCCGTTGGTGTCGCCGCTTTGGGGTTTATCGACCGCCTTGGTGTCGTGGTCGCCGTGAACTCATCGGCGCGCAAAACAGGTAAGTTTATCCTCTAATTCTTGCTTAGTGAGTTAATGACGCTTAAGGGGTGTTTAGATTAGTCTAATTAGGTTTAGGTGGTTAGATTAGATTATTTTAATGTAAATTAGATTAGTTGCATGATTAGTTTAATGGATGTTTAATTATGGCTAATTGTAATTATTTTTAATTAATTAATTATTTCGAATTTATAAATATTATTATATTATATTATATTATTATAATATAATATTTAATTATTTAATTTTCGGAATTAAATTTAATTATTTAATAATTTCGAAAATTATGCCGGGATGGCCGGTCGTTAGAATTTCGCTACGACATAAAATTGGCGGCCGGTCGGTTTGTGTTAATTGTATGTTTAAATTGAGAAATTGAGTGATTGATGATTATGGTTAATAATTCCAAAAGTGTGGAATTGTGTGAAATTGATGAAGTTGTGGTATTTAACTTGAAAATACCCGGTGTTGGCTTTTAGCACCGTAATTGATTTGTATGACCTGTTTGAATCGGTTGGATTGATTGATTGATTGAATTGAGGTATGAGTTGGGTTATTATTGAATTTTCAGCTTTGGCGAGCAATTGGTTTATATATGTATTAGCTTGTGTGAGCATCATTGTCAGCTTGTGTGAGCACTGTATGTCATCTTGTGAGAGCAATGATCGTTTATCAGCTTGTGAGAGCAACGATCCATATATCAGCTTGTGCGAGCTACCATCTATATCAGCTTGTGAGAGCATTGCATCCAATTCAGTTTGTGCGAGCCATAATTGTATTGATGGATGAATAGATGGTATGGTTTAATAGATGATATGAATTGATAGATTTGTGGATCGTATGATATCAATTGGATTGACTGAATTGATAGACCGATGGGTATGTCGGTAGTTTCAGCTTGTGCGAGCATTGTTGAATATGAATTGTACTGACGTGTAGGAAGGAATTGAGGCGAGGTAAGTCCTCTATCCTATTTGTGTGGCTAGAGCGCCCTGAGGCGTATTTTCTTCCTAATTGAGTTTTAGAGGGTAGGACTCGCTGAGACGTAGTCTCATCCCGGTTGTGGGATAATATTTCAGGTCCCTAGATGACGGTCGTGGAGGACCGGAAGTCCTGGAGTTCGGAAGGTGGAGGCTGAAGAATCGGCGAACGTGTCTGACAAGTTGGTCATAGGACAGTTTCTAGTTGTTGAGCCTGTCTATTTTGTAGATAATCCAGTGTTGTATATAAACCTATGTGTTTATAAGAAAGCTTGTTTGGTTGTGATTGATTGCCTGCTTTTCTATCCCAAGTTAAATGTTGTCAGGGGATTTGTTTTGCTTCCGCATGTGCAATAAAATGAATGGGTCGGCGACGTGTCCTGGGAAGTCGCATTTGTATTGACCGAGTGGGATGTTCGCGTGCTCGAGGTTCGGGGCGTGACATGTTGAAAGCAAAGATTTCAGTTTTTGCCTTTACAATATATATATCAATTTTTGCCTTTTCCTTTGTTCTTCTTGTCGTGTTTTTTTTTTTTTTATGGAATTATTTCTAAAACCACTTTTAGTAGTTAGGGTTACGTGGATGAAAAATCTGTTTAAAGTAATTGAAAGGGGAAAAAAATTATATCCAAAGTGAGTAGTACGTGCAGAAATGGTTTGTGTGCAATTTGTTTTTGCAGTTCAAGTGAGTAACTACACGTACGAAACTTGAAAATTTTTTCTCCTTCGGACATTTATTTTATGAGATTAGTGTTCATATCAGCAGATTTCATTAATGTTAATTAATGAAATGACGACGTTGAATGTTTAGTTCAAGTGACTAGTCGAACCGATTGTTTTGCAAACCTTGAGTGATTTGACGGGATTGCAACAAAATGCAACATATACATGTTGAAATGACTCTTTATTTGTTTGTCAAAAAGACTTTATCTATTCAAAATATAGGACGGTAAAAGAATTATTAACCATCCATTCCTCAAATATAATGGAGCTCAAGAGAGATATAACTCGAGTTGGTTGAATCACTAGTGGGTCAAATTAAATGTTTACAAATGTGTCACGTGTCCCCGAAAGTGAAAGACGCCATTAAGTTATTAACTGTGAAACTCGACCATTATTATGTACTTGGTAATATAATGACAATATCCGTTCACTCAGTTATGACCTTAATTCAAGCAATGACAAAATTCCAAAAGAAAATTTAATTTAGCAAAAGAAACGTAAAAAGGAAAACTTGCCCTTTAATGAGGATGATTATTATAAGCCAAAGCCATATTGGAGTTACTATACGTAAGACGCTCCAAGAAGGCATCTGCCACCAAAAGCAAGTGGTGACAGGCTTTTCACAAATCTCAAGAAGCTCTCTTTATCTTTTCTTTCTATTTGTGGATTATTGATTACTTTAATCTGAAATGGTTCCCATACTTTCTCTTCTTCTTTATCAAACAGCGTGCGGTCATAAAATTAAAATTTATAGTAATACAAAATTTGTCTTTTAAGATTGCATGAGCTTAATAAGCTTTGTCCATATAACGAGCAAACTATTCTTTTCTTCTCTTTCATCACCCTTTTGCCTTCTTCCAAGTAGGGCAAAATATTCTTCTTCTTCTTCTTCTTCTTCTTCTTTTATCACCTTTTTCTCTTTTTATATGCAGATCAATTATTTAGAAGGATTAAAAATTTTGGGTAAAGATTATTGCTTATTTATGCATTAAATGACAGAAGAAAAGTATTAGATGCATGAGTGATGCTTCTTGCTTTGTGCTAGGCTCATATTTTATTGTCAAATCGTTCCTAGAGGCAATAAGGTTTCTACAAATCTCAGGGATCTCCCTTTATCTTTCATTCTCTTTCTCAAATATTGATTGCTTTGACCTAAAGTGGTTCTCTTACTTTCTCTTCTTTTTTATTAGACAAGATTAAATGTCATAAACTAAAAATTTATGGAAATATAAAATTTGTATGTTAAGATTCAATGAGCTCAATAAGCTTTGTCCATATAATGGGCAAACTATTCTTTTCTTCTCTTTCGTCACTCTTTTGCCTTCTGTCTGTGTAGGGCAAACCATTCTTCTTCCTCTTATTTTTTCTCACATTTTTCCCTCTTTATATGCATATCAATCATTTAGAGGAATTAAAAATTTTGAGTAAAGATTACTGCTTATTTACAAGTATCCAATGCATTAAATGATAGAAGAAAAGTATTGGATGCGTGAATGATGCTTCTTGCTTTGTGCCAAGTTCATATTTTATCATCAAATATTCCTAGAGAAAACAAGTTTTCCACAAATCTCAGAGATCTCTCTTTATCCTTCTTTCTATTTCTCGATTGTTGATTGCTTTGACCTGAAGTGGTTCTCTTACTTTCTCTTCTTTTTTATTAGACAAGATTAAATGTCATAAACTAAAAATTTATAGAAATATAAAATTTGTCCTTTAAGATTGCATGAGCTCAATAAGCTTTGTCCATATAACGGGCGAACTATTCTTTTCTTCTCTTTCATCACCCTTTTGCCTTTCGTCCATTTTGGGAAAAATATTCTTCTTCTTTTTTTCTTTTTTTTTCCTTACCTTTTTCCCTCTTTATATGCAGATCCATCAATTAAAAGGATTGAAAGTTTCAGGTAAATATAATTTCTTATTTATAGGTATCCCATACATTAAATGACAAAAGAAAAGTATCATATGCGTTGATGAATCACTAGTGGGTAAAATTAAATGTTTACAAATGTGTCACGTGTCCCTGAAAGTGGAAGACGCCATTAAGTTATTAACTGTGAAACTCGACCATTATTATGTACTTGGTAAGATAATGGCAATATCCTTTCACTCAGTTATGACCTTAATTCAAGCAATGACAAAATTTCAAAAGAAAGTTTAATTTAGCAAAACAAACGAAAAAAAAAAAAACTTGCCCTTTAATGAGGATGATTATTATAAGCCAAAGCCATATTGGAGTTACTATACATAAGACGCACCAAGAAGGCATCTCCCACCAAAGGCAAGTGGCGACAGGTTTTTCACAAATCTCAAGAAGCTCTCTTTATCTTTTCTTTCTATTTGTGGATTATTGATTACTTTAATCTGAAATGGTTCCCATACTTTCTCTTCTTCTTTATCAAACAACGTGCTGTCATAAAAGTAAAATTTATAGTAATATAAATTTTTCTTTTAAGATTGCATGAGCTTAATATGCTTTGTCCATATAATGGGCAAACTATTCTTTTCTTCTCTTTCGTCACCCTTTTGCCTTCTGTCCAAGTAGGGCAAAATATTCTTCTTCTTCTTTTCTCACCTTTTTCTCTCTTTATATGCAGATCAATTATTTAGAAGGATTAAAAATTTCGAGTAAAGATTATTGCTTATTTATGCATTAAATGATAGAAGAAAGGTATTAGATGCATGAGTGATGCTTCTTGCTTTGTGCTAGGCTCATATTTTATTGTCAAATCGTTCCTAGAGGCAATAAGGTTTCCACAAATCTCAGGGATCTCTCTTTATCTTTCGTTCTCTTTCTAGATTATTGATTGCTTTGACCTAAAGTGGTTCTCTTACTTTCTCTTCTTTTTTATTAGACAAGATTAAATGTCATAAACTAAAAATTTTATGGAAATATAAAATTTGTATGTTAAGATTGCATGAGCTCAATAAGCTTTGTCCATATAAGGGGCAAACTATTCTTTTCTTCTCTTTCATCACTCTTTTGCCTTCTGTCCGTGCAGGGCAAAACATTCTTCTTCCTCTTCTTTTTTTCTCACCTTTTCCCCTCTATGCAGATCAATCATTTAAAAGGATTAAAAATTTTGAGTAAAGATTACTACTTATTTACAAGTATCCAATGCATTAAATGACAGAAGAAAAGTATTGGATGCGTGAATGATGCTTCTTGCTTTGTGCCAAGTTCATATTTTATCATCAAATCATTCCTAGAGGAAACAAGTTTTCCACAAATCTCAGAGATATCTCTTTATCCTTCTTTCCATTTCTCGATTATCGATTGCTTTGACCTGAAGTGTTTCTCTTACTTTCTCTTCTTTTTTATTAGACAATATTAACTATCATATAATTAAAATTTATAGAAATATAAAATTTGTCCTTTAAGATTGCATGAGCTCAATAAGCTTTGTCCATATAACAGGCGAACTATTCTTTTCTTCTCTTTCATCACCCTTTTGCCTTTCGTCCATTTCGGGAAAAATATTCTTCTTCTTTTTTTCTTTTTTTTTTCCCTTATATTTTTCCCTCTTTATATGCAAATCCATCATTTAAAAGGATTGAAAGTTTCAGGTAAATATAATTTCTTATTTATAGGTATCCCATACATTAAATGACAAAAGAAAAGTATCATATGCGTTGATGAATCACTAGTGGGTAAAATTAAATGTTTACAAATGTGTCACGTGTCCCTGGAAGTGGAAGACGCCATTAAGTTATATACTATGAAACTCGACCATTATTATGTACTTTGTAAGATAATGGCAATATCCTTTCACTTAGTTATGACCTTAATTCAAGCAATGACAAAATTTCAAAAGAAAATTTAATTTAGCAAAAGAAACGAAAAAAAAAAAAAAAAAAAAAAAAAAAAACTTGTCCTTTAATGAGGATGATTATTATAAGCCAAAGCCATATTGGAGTTACTATACATAAGACGCTCCAAGAAGGCATCTCCCACCAAAGGCAAGTGGCGATAGGTTTTTCACAAATCTCAAGAAGCTCTCTTTATCTTTTATTTCTATTTGTGGATTATTGATTACTTTAATCTGAAATGGTTCCCATACTTTCTCTTCTTCTTTATCAAACAACGTGCTGTCATAAAATTAAAATTTATAGTAATGTAAAATTTTTCTTTTAAGATTGCATGAGCTTAATAAGCTTTGTCCATATAACGGGCAAACTATTCTTTTCTTCTCTTTCGTCACCCTTTTGCCTTTTGTCCAAGTAGGGCAAAATATTCTTCTTCTTCTTCTTCTTCTTTTCTCACCTTTTTCTCTCTTTATATGTAGATAAATTATTTAGAAGGATTAAAAATTTCGGGTAAAGATTATTGCTTATTTATGCATTAAATGATAGAAGAAAGGTATTAGATGCATGAATGATGCTTCTTGCTTTGTGCTAGGTTCATATTTTATTGTCAAATCTTTCCTAGAGGCAATAAGGTTTCCACAAATCTCAAAGATCGCTCTTTATCTTTCATTCTCTTTCTAGATTATTGATTGCTTTGACCTAAAGTGGTTCTCTTACTTTCTCTTCTTTTTTATTAGACAAGATTAAATGTCATAAACTAAAAATTTATGGAAATATAAAATTTGTCTGTTAAGATTGCATGAGCTCAATAAGCTTTGTCCATATAATGGGCAAACTGTTATTTTCTTCTCTGTCATCACCCTTTTGCCTTATGTCCATGTAGGACAAAACATTCTTCTTCCTCTTCTTTTTTTCTCACCTTTTTCCCTCTTTATATGTAGATCAATCATTTAAAAGGATTGAAAATTTTGAATAAAGATTACTACTTATTTACAAGTATCCAATGCATTAAATGGTAGAAGAAAAATATTATACGCATGGATGATGCTTCTTGCTTTGAGCCGAGTTCATATTTTATCGTCAAATCGTTCCTAGAGGCAACAAGTTTTCCACAAATCTCGGGGATCTCTTTTTATCTTTCTTTCTATTTCTAGATTATTGATTGCTTTAGCCTGAAGTGGTTCTCCTACTTTCTCTTCTTTTTCATTAGACAATATTAACTATCATATAATTAAAATTTATTGAAATATAAAATCTGTCCATTAAGATTGCATAAGCTCAATAAGCTTTGTCCATAAAACAGGCAAACCATTCTTTTCTTCTCTTTCATCACCCTTTTGCCTTTTGTCCATGCAAGGCAAAACATTCTTCTTCTTCTTTTTTCTCACATTTTTCCCTCTTTATATGCAGTTGAATTATTTAAAAGGATTAAAAATTTCGGGTAAAGATTATTGTTTATTTACAAGTATCCAATGCATTGAATGACAAAAAAATTATAATAAAAAGTGTTAGATGCGTGAGTGACACTTCTTGCTTTGTGATAGGTTCATATTTTATTGTCAAATTGTTCCTAGAGGTGACAAGTTTTCCACAAATCTGAGGGATCTCTCTTTATCTTTCTTTCTATATTATTGATTGCTTTGACCTGAAGTGGTTCTCTTACTTTCTCTTCTTTTTTATTAGACAAGATTAAATGTCATAAAGTTAAAATTTATAGAAATATAAATTTTTTCTATTAAGATTGCATGAGCTCAATAAGCTTTGTCCATATAACGGGCAAACTATTCTTTTCTTCTCTTTCATCACCATTTTGCCTTTTGTCCATGTAGGGCAAAATATTATTCTTCTTTTTTCTGACCTTTTTCCCTCTTTATATGCAGATCTATCATTTAAAAAGATTGACAATTTCGGTAAAGATTAATACTTATTTACAAGTATCTCATGCGCTATATTGCAAAAGAAAAATATCATGTATGTGGATGATGCTCCTTGCTCGCAGGTCGTGGTCACGTTTTATCGTTAGATCATTCCTATCTCTATTCTATTTGCACATCCATTTATAATTACTTGGGTTTCAAACTATCAAACTTCAATAGGTAGCATACTGGAATGTTTGATGATGCCACGTCTAACAAAACACTTGATATTATTGATAAACAAGATACAAGCTAATAAGTTAAATGAGTGTGTTTGTGAAGGATAAGTAGGTTTTCTTCACTTTTTGTTTTCCCTAAAAAAATGTAAACCTAATTGTTCATGCGATGAGAACTCATGACAAAAATTAGACAAAGTAATATATCAAAGAAATTATGACAATATAATCACAAGCAGTACAGTAAGTAGAACCCGAGTCATATCAAGCAAAAATATAAGAACACCCTGCTCCTAAGCCATAGATAGGACTCCCGTAAACTGACGTCTATATGCAATCAACCTAGTTTAAGACAAGTAAATTTTCTAAGCTAGGTGATAACGTTGCCAGATTAAACAAAATGAAATTCAACTAAGAATAAATCAAAGTTAGCATTAAAAACGCCATTTCTTATCAAATGCCTCTCCGATTTTGTTATCCTTTATTTATTTATTTATTTATTTTTCTTTTTTATTTTTATCCATGATAAACACGATTTAAACTCTACCTATACTATATGCAAGTTAAGATATAAAAAACTAGACACAAGGCTAGAAATTGAACTACGATATGACGCAAATATGTGATTATGACATGTAGATGATGTAATCATGTAAAAGGAATGTCCCAACATAGGTGGAGACCCTTAGCGAGCCCAAATAGAAGCTCTAAGCTCCTTGCCAGCCCATTAGGCAGTATAGACAGCAAGTTTAGACCTCTATTAACCCGAATTAACCCGAAACACATTGAATGAACACTCAAGAACCATAAACGTGCCATACAAGCCACGGTTTAGCAAGCCCAAATCTGAGCCGATAACCCCCTAGAGCGAATTGAACCCAAAAGATTTCTGAGAAACATCCTAACTGGATAATAGCTCGATGGCAATTGGTTCCAACATGCAACTCCGCAGGGACAGACAACATTTGTGACACATCAGATGAAGCCAAGCATACCTTCAAATCATTTCTAAGGACCAGTTTGCATATGACATACATGGGATATACAAACTAAACAAATGGTTTAATCTAAACACATATAAAATCCAACACAAGAGACATCACAACACCCTAATATAATATTTCAGGATAACAAAATCAGCATAGACAAGTACTGAGAGGATGAGCCTAGATAATCCATGGAGATACTTGGCCAAGCTTCAAGATGGGCCTAAACCAAGGCAAACAAGCAATATATCAAAGCAAGCATGAACAAATGAGTCCTAAACCCTTTTAATTTTTGCCAATTAAGTCCATTCAGCCAATTTTGGCCAAAAATTGCTAATATGGGCATCGGCCCTACCACGCTGACAATGACAAATTTTAATAATATTTTAATTTTTGTTCAAATTTTTATTAATTTCTTGTTTTTTTCCTTCTCTTTTTATTTATTTATTTATTTATTTCCTTTCTTTTTCCCTTTTTCCCAACAACGGTTAACCGGCCAAGGCCAGCAGCTCCAAGGAGTGTTGAAGCAGGATAGTGGTACTTTCGATTCGAGCTCTTCACCTTCTATGGCTGCAAAACAAAGCATAACAGAGGGGTCCCAAGTATGGCTATGGTCAGTGGCTTACTGCGAGAACAACAATAAATGGCCTAGAGAAATCTCTTGGCCATGACTGGGTTGCTTTGATGGTGCTCTCTCAAAAACCCCCAAAATGAAGATTCCCTCCTTCACCTCAAAACCAATCATGCTCTCTCGTACCTCCCTCGCTGGTGTATAGTTGCCGAGTCCCAATCTCCTTGAGCGACCAATTAAAGAGAGAGATTTTCTCCACAATTGTGGTCCTAATAGCCTAGATCTGGACATTCAATGATCCTTGAAGTTGCTGGCCTTGACCTAGTCGCCTGTCTTGCCTACCGGGCGAAGGCGACCCTCATAAGCTCCCTCAAGGTCAGCGACCTCCTTTGGCCATAGATGAGGTCTGGTGGAGGGAAAAAGGGGCAAGACAAAAAAAAAAAAGAGAGAGAGAAAGGGAAGAAAGAAAAAAAAATAAAATTTTGAGAAAAATATTAAAATATTATAATAAATTATTCACGTTAACACCAGTCATCCTACATAGCATAGCCGGCGTCTATGTCAGTAATTTTTTGCTAAAATTGGCCCGATAAACTTCATTGGCAAAAAGTAAGAAGATTTAAAACTCAATTAACAAAATTGAAAAATTCATGACTGTATTAGGAAAAGTACAATATATTTTGGACTTTTTGGACAATTTTCTCCTAAAATGACTCAATTGGCAAAATTAAAAAAATTTAATAAGTTTATGACTTTTTAGACAAGTTTTTCCTAAAATCACAACCAAGTAAGAATATCCAAGAAAAATTGATTACAACATTGGTCTATGGTGATGGGATGGAACACATTAAACCATAAACCAAGATGAAACTTAGACTCCACAGCCACAAGCATATATTACGGGTTAGAAATAAACATAAAGGCATGAAGAACAACTAAACAAAATGCTATATAAAAGTATCATTGCTAAGAGGAGAGTTAAAGAACCAACAGACCGAGGCAATGAGCTTGTAGTGCACGTGAGAGAAAGGCAAGCTTACCTCGGCCTCAATCTACGATCACGAGAGTGAGGCAAATTCCATCCCTAACTTTTATAAAATGCGTGAGTGGTCCATAAGAGGGGAATCTTAGGTATCTATAAACTACAATACCTCTAATTTCTAACTGCAGAAGAAAATACAAAAAGAAAAATGAATTCAAAATTATGTAGAGTTGCTTCTTTTTTTCTTTTTTCTTTTTCTTTAGGAAGGTGAGTTCGGTCCCTCAATTTTATAAATTGCATAAATAGCGTATGGGAATGGAAACTTAGGTATTAACAAACTACAAAATCTCTAGTTTCTAAATGCAACAAGATAAATAGTGCAAAATTATGTAAAATCACTGTTTTTTAGGGGTTGAATTGTGTCGTTTCTGCAAATTTGATCCCTAATTTTTGGCAAATGCAATAAGGATGTATGAGCAAATATTTAGATTTCAACAGGAGGTTATCCTCCATATCAAGAAAATAAAATCCTCTTAAATCAACTTAAAATTGAGAATATAACTTGGCTAAATTTATGTTTTTCTATGGGTTAGATTCAAAGGAGGTAATACCTCGCGCTAGTTGCCTGTCCTCATCTCTTAAGCACAAAAAACTTAACGAGTAAAATGGTTCGAATTTATAATTGTACATAGATTACTCTATTTGATATGTCTAATGATTTTACATTAATCCAATATAGATCAACACATTTGAAGATTTTGATAGTTCTATAAAATGTCAAATAAACATTCAAAGTGAGAATTAACAAAATCATGTAATATCTAATGAATGAGCTAAATAGGTATGCGTTTGGTGGAGATATGATGGAATCATATTTGGATCTTAGTGTTTCTCACTTGAAATAATCTTAGGATTATGCTCACCATTTTAAAGGTGAAGTCTTAAACAATGCTATATAATAAATAAAGATGCATACAGCGGTTTCCCATCATAGTATATTGAGCCGAGAAATCGGAAATCCATGCTATTTGTCAAAGCCATATTATTTGCTTAAGAATGGACTAGTATAGTTTAGTCAGATTACTCACAAAATATTATTAAGGATTATTCCCTTGTTTACATAACCATATAAAAAACAAAATCGATTCGACTCACAAAGCACAAATATCAATTTGACCAAAGTCAATATATAAGTAAAATTGAACATTGATTATGAGTTCAAGGACTAAATTTGGCGGCGTCTCTTCTTTTATTAATGCTAGAAATATATGAAATCGAGTTGTAAAAGAGGTTGTACATCTTTATTCAAGTTTGTTGCATTATTTCTGCTATAGATTTGTATATCATGTGTTCAATTTTGTGAAGCGATGCTTATATTGATCTTAGAACGGTCCTTTTCTTCAGGGGAAAATGTCAGAAACATATTTCATTGTGAACCCAACGACTACTTACTACCTCTACCATTCACACACCCTCTAAGCAAAACCATACATTGAAAAAACCAATTGCCACTCCTTGCAAATTCATTTAAGCATTTTGCTTAGGTGCTGGGTGGTTGTATTATTCTTTTATTGGTTTTTAGTATTTTGCGCAGTCAACATTATATTTGTGCATTGTCCCGGATAACTAATAAGAAGTCCTCAATATATATTGATAAGTTTCTATTAATTACAAGCATGTATGGAATAACTTTTGCTTTTACTTTTTTGCTTAATTTAAACCTTATAGTTCATGCAATTTTTATTTATTAGTATTTTATTTTTTTTGGTGACTGAGGATCTGCCGGAGTATGCCCTTATTGGCTTACGCTGATTTGGGGTCTCACGAGCCTCCATGGTAGAGCACCTACAAGTGATTATAAACCGGCCCAACAACCCACCGCCAGGCTCCTTTGCTTTAATCGCTAGCAACGCAGGGTTTCAAATCCTCGACCTCCATGCGCTAGAAGAAGAGATCTCAACCAATTGTGCTGCCTACGCGTGAGCTAATTCATGCAATTTTAATTTTTTTTTAATCCAAAACTTTCGAAACTTCCATATTACTCAAATGTTAACTCAAAGACTCACATTTAATGTTTTTCATAATTTTCTGAAATTGTAGTAATCTTTTAAGTTTTGATAACGTGTCCATTGATTATGTTCCAAATTATTATTTTTATTTTTAAATAATTTTTTCTACTTTTTTTTTCTTTTTCTTTTTTTTACCTTTTTTCCTTTTTTCCTTTTCTTTTTTCATTTATTCTTTTCATTTTTTCCTTTTTCTCCTATTTTTCTTTTCTTCTTGTGGCCGGTCGCCGGACCGACGACCGGCCGGACGAGGGCCGGCCGACCTCACCAAAGCGTCGCCGGCCCTCGCGAGCGAGGCCCTCCTCGGCCGAGCATCGCGCCGGCCTCGCCCGGCCGCCGGCGACGCGCCCAGCCCCGCCGAGCGTCGCCAATGGACAGCGAGCCTACCCGGGCCGGGCGAGGCCCGCCCGGCCACCGGTCGCTAGGGCGAGCCCGGTTGGTGGCTAGGGCGGGCCTCGCCTAGCCCCGGCGAGCCTCGGCCTCGCCTAGCCCCGGCGAGCCTCGGCCTCGCCCGATCTGGCGAGGCCTCGCCTCGCCGGTGGACAGGCGGGCCTCGCCGGGCCGGGCGAGGCCCGCCCGGCCACCGGTCGGGCTAAGGGCGAGCTCGGCCGGTGGCCAGGCGGGCCTTGCCCAGCCCGGCGAGGCTCGCCGTTGGCCGGGCGAGCCCTGGGCGAGCTTGCCGGACCGGCGGCCGGTGGTGGGCGGTGGTGGGCGGCGAACGGCGGCGGGCGGCGGCGACGGCGACGGCCGCCGGATGGTGGAAGGAAAGAAGCAGAGTTTTATTGTGTTGATTCTTTTTTTGATTCTCGGACGTAGAATCAACTTTTTTTTATTCTCAAATCTACTTCAAAACTAATTCTGGGAACAAATTTGTTCCCAGAAACAAAATTTTTACCAAACGCGATTCTCGTCCCAAACCGATTCTCGGGAACAAAAAATCGATTAGTCACTGTTTGGAGTGTTGCCAAACAGGGCCTTAAAAAGTACGTTTGAGTTCTATTTAAATCCAAAAAAACGTGCATACCTTTAAAATTGAGTTGGTAAATGTTCAAGCAAAGTTAGTATACAAGTTATCATCAACTTGTATATGACTTCAAGAGTATAAAAAGACAGTAGATATTTATGTCACACTCATAATTTCACATATGTATTAGTAGATATTATTCAAATAACTTTATTAACTATCCAAAAGTTTGGTAAATTCCATTAATATGACAATAATCTTTCAAACGCATATACTTAGATTGCAGGTAAGTTTGTCATCAATACCGACTATCATTAATACTTGATGATAGTTTATGCCTTTGAATTTTTAGGTTGTGTTTTCCACCATTAAAGTTGATTTAAAGGGTGATTCATTAAAATCCAATGGAGATTATGCACAAATGGAAGAAAATTTCTTGTCTGGCCTGGGACAGTACTTTTGATTATGCAGGTCCGATCCAAATCCAATCCCTCTGGTTGCATTGGGTTTGCCGAGCGGGTCTAGGCGAGAATTCTGCTAATACTAGTTGCACTCATGATACAATTGCAAAAGATAAAGCCTTGTGGCTAATGGAGTAAAGCAATCTGATCCAACCAAAAAAAAAAAAAAGAAGCTAAAAATCAAATGTAAGTAATGTATATACATTATCCAGCTAACTCATGTACAGGTCACTGTAAAGACTTATAGTATAAAAAAAGAACTATAAGTTCCCAGCAATTTATTTATTCATTTTGAATTGGGATGAATCAAACTTGTGGGAAAGCATATTTTTTAAAAGATACAAAGTTATCACAATAAACCTGAGCACCGAGCTGAGAGTGGTCCAATGCATTCTTAGCTGCAATTACTTTGTTGACCAACATTTTAAACTTGGAATCATCTTTCTTGGTTTGATGCCGAATCTTCACTATAAATTGCCTGGCAAAAGCAAAACAGACATTATGTAGAGCCACCAAATTCACAATACATATCAGTTCAACGAAGATGCTGCTCTTCAACTCTACGCACAATAAGGTGACTCACTCCCCCATATGCATCTCGCATAATCACTTAATTATTAATCATTGAAGAATCATTTGGGAAGAAAAACACTCTTGCCTTTAAAAGTTTTGACTCATCAACCATAGTTTCTTCAGATCAGTGTTGGGCTTTTTTCCGTGCAAGACACTTGAAATGCGAACTTACGAGTCAGCAATGCAATTCTCACTTCACCATCTGAAGCGAGTTTTGCTCAATATCCAATGCTCTTTAGGACCTAATCAATTAGGTGAATGAAGCCATTGGGCCCACGGCCCACTGATAAGGGTAGGGTGAGGACGTTTAGTTTTAAGTGTGGGGTTCGACTCTCACTTCTACTAAGAGGCAAAGTAAAAGTTTGAGAGAAAAAAGTTAGAATTGGACTGATCAAAAGAAAAAAAAAAAACATGGACGTAGAACAACCCATTTAGACACGTTCCTGAATCCATCTAAACTTCTCCAGATTAAAATTGAGGAGACAAACATAGAAGTTCTTTTGACTTACCTACAGAGAGGAACCTTGCAATCATCAGGCTCGGTACACATCCGAGAGTGCAGTTCAAGAAGCTGCTACATAAGCTTGCAGTGAACACATCCTCCAGGAACGCGAACCTTGCAACTGGCAAAATGACGTACTAAGGTCTTAAGTCCTTTACAAGCAGGAATCCACAGGCAGGCCACGGTGCTGTAAGGAGTTTGTTGTCGCATGGTCCAATCATCCTGCAACCATTGCTGCATACGTGAAGGAGGGCTTCCTTGGCCTCGTAAAGTTGCAAGTATACCTGTCTCTCTTCCATCTTCCTCAGCCACTCTTGTTTCCTCTGTAACAACAGTAGTCGTAAGACAGCAATGCATGCAATTTTGGACAGTTAATTTAATCATGAAACTAACATATCCACCAGTATGAGAATGATGCGTAGTTTTTTATATAAGGGAGGAGTAATGACCAATCTTCCAGGAATGAATCTGGTTGTCATGTTGACAAAAGTGAAATCACCACCTTGCTCAATAGCAACCAGAGGAACTTGATGTGGAGAGTAATGTAACCAAAAAGATAAGAATGTTGACATCTAGTGATTCTTTGCTATGAAGGACTTAGAATAGGCTAAGAGCACAATGTTGATGCTACTGTAAAAAGCAGAAGATCAGATAGAGCAGAAGCATCTCTTAATTCTAGGGCATCTAAAGAAGCAAACACAAACACAAAATTGAGAACAATCTCGAGAAATTTTTTCAAGGAAGTTTATGGGAGAGGCTAAATCAAGGGGGAAAAGAATAACCAAGAACACATCAGTAGTAAAACCCTCATATGGATCTAGAACCGATGAGACCTGCCCTATCTATGTGGGAAGTCTTACTACTAACAGTAGTAGAAGCAGCAGCAGCAGGAGCTAGAGATTTGTGATGGACCATGGTCCATGACTATCAATCTCCCAAACATGACTATCAATCACCTCCATCATGCGGCTACCACGGTCAACCACCATCCATTACCAGACTCTTCCTTTCTCAACATAACGAAAATGACCAGAACACGAGCAAATGGGATGCAAGGGAGATGGCTCTCAGAAAAACTCATCTTGGATCATTGTCGAATGCTATATTGACTCCATTTCATTTCTTTTATCACCGAGTCACCATCGCAGCGAGCACAGCAACAACGGAGCAACATAAAAACAAAAGGTGCAGATTCGATCATAAGTAACATGGAAATCAAACTGCAATCGTGCTCAGTGATTGATGAAGAATTCCTTTCATGCAGAACATGTCCACATACATTCAAAGTGATCCAGAGTCAGTGACAAATTATATGCTAATTTGGTTCGGCATCCGAGACGTTCCTATATGCAATACTAAAGCAACGTTTCAATTTGACAATACTAAAGCATCAATGATTTAAACTAATTCGTCAAAAAAAAAAAAAAACCTGTTTTCGCATAACACCGCCATGACATTAATCTCTGCTCTTAATCCTAAATTAAGTCAACCGAGACAAAAGGTTTTATATTTCACGTTACCGAAGAGGAATCTTGATCATGACCGAAGCTTACAGTAACAAGAAGAAGTCCTGGAAGGTGATCAACTTCGGTGGTGATGCCCGAACCGAGATTGAAGCTTTTCAAGCTTTTCAAGCTTCGCGGCCTGGAAAACAGGGAGAAGCAGAGCAGGAAAGGCGCAGCTCAGGAATGCTGAGAAACGACGGCGACAAAGGCAATGGCGATGAGGACGATCAGAATCGGGATCTGAAAGCAAACTTCAGTCAGTACTCAAGCCGTCGGAAGCTCTCGGTTTCGGCAAGGAGTCGAGGCCGCTTGACAAATTTCGACCGGGATTTCTTTCTTTGTTTTTTTTTCTTTTCTTTTCTTTTCCCTTTTCTTTTTTTTTTTGGGGGGGGGGGGGGGGGGAGGGCCTTCTTTTGTTATGGGTTGCATTAAGATATGGAACGAAGGCAACTTGGGTCGAGAGTGAACTCGCATGAACGGACCCATCCGAATTGGCTCCCATTTTTATTTGTTATTTATTATTTATTTATCTTGCTATTTATTTATTTATGTTTCGACTACGGTGAAAATTTGAATTGTTAACTAAAATTCAAGTGCTAGCAATGGGCAATGCTGATTTTGGCAAAAACTCTTGGCAACTCTTAAAATAGCTATTGGATCCCGCGAGAGAGTCTCTAACGACATTGTTGAAGACATCTATATGATAAGGATCAAAAAAGCATAGAAAAGGTTGGATGGAAAAATTGGAAGTATTGCTATTGTACTTCATCTATCTCCTCTTTAATTAGAAAGTTTCATTATTCTTGTAATCGTTTTGAGAATAAGTGTATATGTAAGAGTGATTGTGTCTCGATATTGTGTTCTATACACTTATTGATTGTAGTTGTCCTAAAGATTACTAATGGAATCTAGTCCATGTTAAATGTATCACCTGGAGAGTAAACGTAAACTTGGGGATAAAACTGAATCACTATAGTTGTAGGCTTTACATATTCTATCCATCATTATCATCATTACGTGCTCACCAACACCACCTTCGCATAGTCTCAGCGGATAATTGCCCTAAGTTATTTTTCGTGTTGTTTACTTGTGTTCCACAAAAGTTCTTCATAGTCATCATTGAACTAGTTAACCCCTTCTAGGTTGTATTATTAGTTCCCACATAATAGATATTAATAAATATAGTTGTTGATAGAAATAAGATACTTAGGTTGGAAAGGAGAGTGAAGCTAGGCTTTTGTTGAAATTGATTGGGTTATAATCAACTAGAAGACTTGTGTTTCCACTATTCTTTCATCTTACTCTTGATTTTCGTCATCATAGCTATTATGATCATTTCTTTTATCTTTTACGGCCCGGACACCACTTCTTTACTTCGCTTTTATATCCTGACGCCATCTTCATCCATTCAGTAGTGCAGTTTCCACTACTACATTCACATACGATATCTATTGTTTTAGTAGCAAAGGGATTACATGTGAACAAAAATCACAGACATAAAATTGCACGTGGAACTAAATCTTTTATTAATTATTCTAAAGTTATAGAAACATAGCGTTCATCAGAAAATACTACAACTTACGATCGAGAATTAGCAAAATCATGTAATACCCAACTAATTGACTAAATAGGCATACGTTTGGTGAAGATACGATGGAATCATATTTGGATCTTAATGTTTCTCATTTAAAATAATCTTAGAACTGTGCTCACCATTTTAGAGGTGGCCTTATACAATGTTATATAATTTATATAGATGCATACGGCGGTTTGCACGCTCTAAAATCAATCAACCTGTCTATTTTTTTACAGCTTGTCTTTCTCAAAGGACAAAAGATGATATTATCGAGTCTGCTACCGGTACTATTTTATTACAGTAATCCAGAACTAAGTCTTAACCTCATTGGGTAATAGCCCAACCAATTTGTATATAATTGCATATCAGTAAGCATATCATATTTGTATGATGCCGAGAGGTTGATGTCATACAGCTGACAAAAAAAAGGACTAGAACTGCCATTCCTTCTCTTTCTCAAAGGACAAAGACCATATTATCAAGTCAATTACATGCTTTCACATGCTTGGACTGCATAATCTTCTATCTTCCTAAACAAATGTGGATACTTAGCCCTTTACTCTAAACATATAGAGATTCTCAAGGTTGTCTAGGTGTTTATACATCTGATCGGCTCATGTGTGTTCGTTATTTTTTGTAGTCTAACTTTCAATAAGAGATAAAAGAGACCAGACAAGCATAAACCAAGTGCGGGGTTGTTGATTGCTTTACTGATGAGGGGAATATGAAAGCTATGCCAATGGAAGATGTTGTCGTCTTCAACTCTTTTCACTCTCTTTAAGAAGTGAATTCTATTTTTCAAGAAGGTCAATCTCATGAGAAAAACAATGAAAATTGAAAAGGCAATTACATCATCAAATTTCAACATTGGGATTTTCAAAGTGATAATAAACAACCAAATTAATTAGATGGCGCTTTCAATTCAATAACTTCTGCTCCCAGTGAAATCTAAGGCAGCTTAATAGGCTTAAACTCTGTCCACCACACCCCAACAAGAAGTAACAATAACAAAGAGGTACACATCTGTTGACGTTTCATCCATCACAAGAGCTTGGGCAAAACATTTAAAAAAGGGGTTCTACTTTTCTGTGTTCTTAATGATGGAAATTAAGTTATTAATTGGTGAAGCACGTGTGTGTGTGTGTGTGTGTGTGTGTATATATATGTCTGTAAAGAAATTGAAGCACATTCTACTGTCCATCTTCTTACATTTTGGACGATTTTCCCTATTAGGGATAATTGTCCAAAAAGTCTTTTATAAGTCTTTTTGTGAGCATGTCTCATCAACTACCATCAAAGAGAACGATTATGAGATCCAAATAAACAGAAGAAATAAATGGAAGATCATATTCTTACAAATATAGAAAAAAAAAAATGGAAGAGTTGCTTATGCAAAAGTGTAAATCCGACCAGTTCATATTCACCCATATTGTTGGTTGAAGCTAACTCCCTAAGGCATGTCTCTCCCGTTTGACTTGCAGCAAGAGCTTGAGATATGGTTTTAACTCTAGCTAAATAGTTGTTTCCTTCAAAACAGAACCTGATATATGGTAACCAGTTAGAACATGGCAAGAACAAGATTCTATGCTGTATTAATCCAGACATCTGTAACTGGTTTTAGCCAAGAAATGTTTTCAAGCTTTTTTTTTCCCTTAAAGCTCAATAATTTGACTCGTAACCTAAAGAATAGCTAATAGGGTTTTTCCCAGAAACACGAGTTGGTGAGTTTTTGCTATTCACTAAGTTTTGATTCGCAAGACAAAATGCATTTGTAACATACTAATTCCCCAAACCACTTTATTCTTGTGGGTTCAAACATAGTCACAATGGTATCAACAACACCAGCTATACAAGTTTGTTCTAAACTCACCTATGGCCCCAGGGCGACAATTTAATTTCGTACTTCTATTTAACTTGTAACACACGACTTTCAATAGGGGCTTCACATAAAACTACGGGGGCCTGCAGTGAAAAGTTCATGAAGTCTGTGTTAAGCATCTCCTTATTACAGATGTATATGTTCTCATGAATGCCAATTGCATGTGCTTTGCTAGTTGTTTATGGAACTACATAATATTAACTGTCCCAACAGAATCAGCAAGGTGACCAACTGCACGAAGTACTGACAATCTTGAGGCTTTGCTCACCAGAACTCTTTTTAGGTCTTTTCATGGCCTTGCGTAAGGTCTCATTGGTATAGAACCAACATCATAGTTTGAGTTGGATCTGATTATCAAAGTTAACTGAATGTTCAGATTGGACATAGTAGATTATTGGAAACTTATTAGGGAGAAATGAAAATGAAGGCTTGGTGAGCCGGGTTTCAACAAAAAATTCTTGCAACTGCTCGCAAGAATGCTCTGTTCTAACCTTTTCCTTCAATCATTCAAGTATAGAAATTTGGTAAGAATAAGCAGCTCAACAGAGAATTGTCTCAAATAAATTGCTAATAAATGCAACTAGATCCGGTACCAATAAACTCCCAAGTTCTGACCCCAGATTATCGACCAGTCTAAATCTGAAATGTTGATGGATTATCTTATGAAGGATGCCGACTTACCAATTGCTTCCAAGCATGTTCTGCAAGCAAATTTCCAAAGACTTCCACTGTAAAGAAACCTTATCATAAGAGCTCTGTGAATTCTCGATGCAATGGCAAGCATGTAGTCCCTTGACCTAGCAATAGGACAAAGCAAACAACTCTGTCACAAAGCAAAAAACACTCGTACATCAACGCTGAACATAGTACCAGTTTATTACCAGATGTCAAAGTTCACAACTTTCCTATCACCATCCATCAATTTGAACAGTGACATGTTTAGTCCCATGTCCTTTTGAGACTTTACTTGGCAGGAGCTCTTATTTCTCAACATCGTTTTACTTGGCATCTTCTAATCTTTGGTTTATCTCATCGCACAGTGAGACTTTCTCAGAAGTGGTAAATAATTGGACTTCGCAATGCTGATACATGTTTGGTGGGTTAGACATCCCTCAAGTTCCAAACTAGACTGACGTCCCTAAGTTCCTCTTTTGCTTGGCAATGTTGTCCTGCTTTTCGAAAATCAACTTCAGTCGCCCACTAATTATCATTCAACCTGCGAGTAAGCACTACCGTTCACTTCAGTCACTGGAGAAGTGTATCCAGGATGAAGTCTCACAACTCTCAGCATCTGTACGTTCAAAGACATGACATGCCTCTTCTTCCATGGATGGGACTTCCAAATTCTCAGTCCATCATTCAAGGCCTCAGGATGTATGGTTAATGTAAAGTAGAATTCATTTGACACCTGTTAGGATGATAGATGAAATAACAACAAATTTATTAGGAGTATCTACGACATGGTGATCTGAAACCAAGTCTGACCAAAGATATGGTAACTTCACAAAGGTTCAGTTCACCATTTAGATAGGATTAAAGACAGACTTCAGTGTCCCCCAACTAGGTAACCAGTTTATTCTTGTTTTCTATTCAAATTTTCTTATGCATGATCATTATGTTAAGGGACGGTAGATAGCTTGGGCCCAAAAGAAAGGGGGAGTAAAAGAGAATAATCACCTAACCACAGCATCCTTTGACTTCTGATCAGAGTAGCAGGATGTTATCAAAATTTGCTAAAGGAAAATGTAACATGCTTGGGCCAATGGTACCTTGCTTAACCTGAGCTCAGGTAAGCATCACATGGGCCACAACTTCGACGTCAATTAGGAGTTCAGCTGGATTGTCAAGCTTCGTTTACAGGACACAGCATTTGAGGCAGAGAAAATTGCCAGCATCCGCCTACATCCCAAAAATAATATCCTTCAGATTATGATCTTCCACTTAACAGATCCATAATTTCACACATATAAATCAAACTGCAAGAGTGAGGCTCAAGTACAACAATCCGTGCTTATAGAAGACTGTAACAGCAGACACATCATGTAATCATTGCCACAGACCCACACCCAGCAGCTAAGTAATGCAACAGCAGCACCTAGACATAGAAATACATCATGTGCCGGATGAGTATTTACAGGTCTCAAGAAATCAACATGGTCAATTTCAAAGAACCAGGATGCCACACCAGCAAAGGCATATCTGGTTGAAAAGGCCATTTCAAAAGCCCTTCTTATTAAAATCCTCCAAATATCCTCCAGTGAATATTCCTTTCCTGGGGCTGGCATACTAATGAGTTCTCAAAACAAGTGTCCCTTATCAGAATGCTATCTGTGTCTGCTAGAGCAGGCATATTACAGAAGTAATGACCTTCGGCAAGTAAAGCTAGGAGCCTGGACAAGTCCTCCACCGTAGTATCTCTGTTACGTTCTTCTCTCTTCTTTTACATCATTTTACTCCTCTTTTCTGCCTCTTGCCAAAGTAACTTTTCTCTCTTTATCTCTGGCAAGATGGGTTTAATTGGAGCTGATTTCCTAGTTTTAGAATCACGAGCCACAAATGTGAAATTGGCAGTAAGTGCAACTGAATCTGAGGAATGCCAGATATCTGCAGAAAAATTACCAGTTTAAGGTAAACAGCATAATGGATTAGTAATGAGACTCTATCACGGAAAGGATAACTTCTTGAAGATTTTACATCTGAGTATTGTGCTTGAACAACATGTCGAAAGCCTTGGCAAACTACCAATATTTCTTGGAGAGGATGTTGATTAGCAGGCTTTTCTGTTGTTAGGATGGGTTTGATTTTTTTATTATTTTTTGGTAATAAGAGAATGGTGAATGGCTAGCAAATTTGCAAACTTCTCCATAGTTTTTATGAGTAGAGTAAAGAAAACATGCAAGAGTAAATAAGGTTTGCAAAGAATAAACACACATTTAAGGCACAGCCATCAAAATGACACCATCCTTCAGGATCAGGAGTAATGTGGCTCCTTGCTCCTGCAACTGCTAAGTGGCAGCAGATGGAAATGTATATTCTCGTCCCATAAGCCAATAAAGCAATCATCAACTTGAGGGGAGGAAGTAGCATACTATCATCGATTGGAAGTACTGTTTCATAAGGTACCTTCTGAGGACTAAGTTGCTTCCGGTTGGATCGCTATTGATGAGTGCCCAATCCATGTAACGCTTGCACTATTTGCAAGTGAGTGTCAATACGGATTGGCTTCTTGAGAAGCTTTCTGTCTACAGAAGCAGTGACTGATGATAGAGGCCTTGTGTTGCCATTGTCGATGGAGCAAAGTTGGTCCAAAAGCGAAAGGCTGAATACAATGGGGATGTTCCGTCACACACAGTTCTAACGATGAATTCCCACACCATATGGACTATGGCTAATGACTAGAGAACTTAGGCATTCTGATTGCAGAAGTTGATATGGACAAAGATTGATGACCAATTTAGATAGGTACATATACAAATGATAGAGACAAGGTACAGCATGTTGTTCAATATATTCTCTAATTACCAGATGACCGATTCTAGATTATTCAAACGAGGACTTGACATTCAAACTACGAATAGCAGAGTATTAGAACTGATTACCCACCAACTAAGCACCAGCATCTGTCAGTTTTATATCGGTAAAATTCATCAAAGCACCACTTAACCGTATTACCCGACTCTAGTTGTGTCAATGACATCATATGCAACTCATCGTCTGCAGAGAAACCCCAAGGAACTCTCTTACAATGACGCAGTATGCATTGCATTGATACAAGCAATAGGCAGGGGCAAAACGCTCGAAATTCGGTTAAAACCACATTTCAACCATCGAACCATCATTCAAACCGAGAAATTTAAGCTGGAGAAACATCGCAGAAAACAAATGGCGCCACGTTCAGAACCAGAAACAAAAGTATCACCATCCGATAGCTGTTCAAAGCTCAGTTCATTTAACTTATAGCAGCATATAGTCCCAGCAAGAGCATCGACATCTTCCACCAGCTTCGCCATCCTAATCTCCGTCCAAGGATTCCTATACTGATCTCCGAACAACATAATCAATCGTAAACTCATAGAAAACGCTCGTCCTGCTCCTGAACGGACTCCTCAGAACCACTTTGCTCTGTGGCGACGCAGCACTCTTGGTCGCACCAGCATCGCCGACCTCCTCAAACATCTCGGATCTCGCTTCCCACGAGGCGTCGGTGACGGGCGAGGGAAGTACGTACGGGGCCACGAGCTTGATCGGCTTCCGAATCGACGATCCGGCGTCGATGGGCGGAGCGGCGGCGGAGGCCACCGGAATCGCGCTCGCCCGTCGAGTCGAAGGGGATGCTCCGTCGTCCGTCGCGGCGGAGAATCGGGGCGATGCGAGTCCCGTGGCGCGAAAGGAGGAAGCTTCGAGAGGAGGAGACGGTGGACTACCGACACGATGTACGGAGGCCACGATTTGACAAGCGAGTAAAAATTATTAATTTAAGAAATTATTTTTGATAAATCATAATAACTTATAGTAAAAAAATAAATCATCAAATTTCATGAGTTCTGATGATTTAGTCATGACTTTTCTGTACATCAACATTTCAAATCGGGACTCCGAGCAGATGGGGCTTAGCAATGTACAGTAGCATGGTGGGAGTTACGTAGCCATAACCTTCGATAGATACATTCCGGGTAGAGGGTTCATGTGGCTCCACAATTATGGAAAAGTGAACATATTCCGAATTTTAGAGCTGATTTGTGATTCTTACATCTCATGGGATCGATATGCGAAATTGCTTGACAAGGAGTCGGTGATGCTCTAGCTCTTCATAATTTGGCATGTCATCGTACGGTTCTATCTGGCTTTCTGTTCGTGTATTGCCAATTTTCTCTATGCTGTCCTATTTATGAAGAGGAGAATTGCATTCAAGCACCAACCTTGGATGCCATCTGTCTATTTAGGTGTAATTGATCCCATTGCTAAAGCTAATGGGGATAATTGATATCATCTTCATTAGAATATACAAAGTCATTTCATGTCTTTAAATATGGATAAAGAATCGTGATATTCCTGAATTTATATCTCGTTAGTGATAAAATTACTATTACTTGTATGATTTTACAATCTATCATTTTACCTTAAGAAACGATATATTTACTATAAGTAGACATAAATGTAATTATAAATATAAATAGATATATTTACTTGTCTACTATTAGATTTTCTCTCTTTTTTTTAAAAAAATATAATTATAAGTACGAACCGATATATTTACTATAAATAAGAGTAGATACAAGCAAATGCTTACTATGAGGAATGAAAATCCATCCATTCTCGGCATTAGTCACAAAGATACACAAACTAGTAAATTTTATTCAAATGAACATTTGTAGAAATGCTGTGAGGGGGGTAAATAAAATAATTGATGTGGACGAAATATCTAAGCAAAGTATTCGTTCTCGACCTCATTCGCAATGCTATGATCGCTGTCGTCTCTGTCATCCCTCTTAGTGATGCGGCTCTTCCCAATATTCACGGTAGAAGCCCCATGCGGGTGTGTAGAAGTAACCGAGATGAGCCCTCAACAGCCAAACCAAGGTAATGAGCTCTCCCCCTTTGCTCAGCACCTGCACATGTGTCTCTCCCATAATATTAACTGCTGCATATTGCAACAGCCCAAGCCATGCGTCGCTTATTCTCACCCACTTGCTTTCCCTACTACCTTCCAGTAGGCGGGCCCAATGGAGTCCATCTTTGTGCGCGGATTCCAAAGGGTTGGTGGGCTCTCTAAGGTAGGGGTGTGCAACCGAACCGGGTCAACCCGGTTCCCGGTTCGGCCCACCCGGAAAACAGGGTCGGGAACCGGTTCCGGTTGAAACCGGTCCGGGAACCGGTTCCAACAACTCAGACCCTGTTTGAACCGGTCCGGGAACCGGTTCCGAGGGATTACCCACCCGGGAACCGGTTCGACCGGACCGGTTTTGGAACCGGTTGGAGAACCGGTTAAGCCACCAAAAAAAAAAAAAACCGCGTAACCCTAATTTCTATCTTTACCTCTCTCTCACGAGTCTCACCCCCTTCGCGAAGCTGCTGCTCCTTCTCCGCTGCTGCTCTCCTTCTCCGCCTAAGCCCCATCCTTCGCGAAGCTGGGCGCCACCACCGCTGCTTCTCCGCCTGAGCCCCAACCCTTCACGAAGCTGCTGCTGCTTCTCCGCTTGAGCCTCGTCCTTCGCGAAACTGGGCGCCACCGCCAAAAGTCGAGCCCCTGCTTCTGCCCGTCCTCAGTCCGTCCGTCCGAGCCCCCTACTCACCCACGAGATCTGCAGCCGAGCCCTTGCTTCGCCCTACAGCAACTCCAGCGTCGCCGCGCCACCGCGTAAGCCGAGCCCCGTTTTCGCCCGTAGCAACTCCAGCCCCTTTAGGTAAAGAGAATGCCCTAACTTGCTACCATTCCTATAAATATGTAAGAATTGTGCTTCTTTCATTCATAAAGACTAATGTCCTCCATTTTGTCCGAGCTATTCCACCCCAACGATTACGCCCTTTTCAAATTGGATCGACTTGGAGCCCAGTCCGTCATCAAGTGCATGTCTAACAAACAAAGTCCTCCTTCGGTACCATATATAAACAATGCATCTTGCTCCATTAAGCCGAATCTTCCAAAAAAAAAAGGTATTCAAGATTGTACCCGTTTAAAAATGAGTCACGCGTATGTTATTCCACAATGTCTCTTTCAGTGACTTGGGGTGTCACATATCCTCTATCTTTTTCCTCTTTTCTCCTCCGTGGGGAAACTGTGTAAGTTAAACTCTCCTAGAGAAGTGTGATAAGGGCCTACCTTACGTCCAAAGACTCTGAATATATATCCCCCAATGCCTCTTGTCGATTTGTTCCTTTCAATTTTGGGCGTTTGTACTTTCAAATAATTAGTGCTCAACTCTGCAAGTGTCTTTTTCTGTATCTAAAGCCACGAGCTGGTTTTGCTTCTTTGAATGCGTGCAAAAAAAGACCTTCAGTTGCAAAAGCCTCAATACTTTCAAAGGTGGCATTACTTTCTAAGACAAGGGACTAGTCAAAGAATATTGCCTCCTCCTTTTCAATCACTTTATAAGATCAGATCAGATGTGAGTGAGCACTAACACATTACATGCTGTCCCATTCATTTCTTTACCCCTTTTTTTATATCGCTCCTGAGGTTTGTCTTCAACCAAGGTGCAAAATTTGGCTGATGAAGATAGGCACAATTTGATTCAGCTTTTACAAAAACCGGCTGGCGTGACCAGTCTTTCTCAATCCGAGTTGTGGTGTGCTCTACGTTCCTCGTGTGTGCAGAGATTATTCTGTGTGAATTTAATGTTGGGTTTGGATGTTTGTTAGGCGTTTTGTTTTCTATGTTTGGGGTCTTTGACAGTTTCTCATGGTGGTATTTGCTGCAATTAATGCTGGTTCAGTTAAAGTTTCGACTGTTGGACTCGAGTCTGAACCCAACTTTTCTTCTTTTGTCTTTTTAGCTCAAGTGTCATGCATGAGTTGAAGAAGTGGCGGGGTTGAGTTTGGAAAAAATATAAGGTTCAAGGACATCACAGTTTGAAGAGGAAAAGCATAGCAAAAAGGTACTCTTGTTCCTTCAATTCTAGTTTCTGCTGTTTGATGCGTTCATGTTTTTTTTTTTTTTTTTGGGTGAACTTCTCTTTTCTGATTTTCATAGTCTGCTCTCTCAAGTGGTACCAACAGATAAGGCTCAGTCGAGAGGCTTTCTTTTATTTGCCTCAAAGATAAGCCGATTCTGTGAAATTTGGGGCCAAAATTTCTACTGCTGGTTATGTTAATGTGACAGCTCTAAAATGGTGATTTTCTTTGTATCTATGGCTTCAAATTGGTTAGTCCCAAGGGGGGAGTTAGAAGAAAAAACCAAAGCCTTCCCAGTTGTGCTTGTACTAAGCATTACCACAATCGCTAATTGCCTATGCTGATATCGGCACAGAACACATCTTTTTGGCTGTCCAGCAACAAATGCCAAGCACCATCTACTCAGCTCTTTTCATCTTCCTTCATCTATTCCATAACTCTGTTGGAGAGCTCTCGATGTCGAAAACTTGACATTGAAATTTACGTTTCAGCATTTGTTAGTTGGCCAGTTACCGGATTTGGTAAGGCAGAACAAAATGGGACAGCTCAGGGGCTCTGTTGAAACCGTGGGAAAAAAGAACTCACAACATGATCAATATGAGTGTTAAACGCTTTATTTTAAATATGAGTGCTATACATTAATTTTTGCAAAACAGGTTCCACTATAAACGGGGTTGACCTGTTCCGGACCGGAAAAACGGGGTGGGTCGGGAACGGGGTCCAATGTAAATGTGGTCGGGAACGGGGTCCAAAAAAAGAGAACCGGTTATAACGGGGTCGGGAACGGGGTCCAGGTCTAGACCCTACCCACCCTGGACCCGATCACCCCTACTCGAAGGGGCATTACATCTGGCACTCCATACAATATTTCACATATCCCCCAACATTTAAAATATGACACGTACTTTGCATTTGCAATCATTGATCTTTTACCACAACATTTGGCTATTGTCTCACTAGCTTGAAGGAAACAAGAGATGATCTTGTCCCCCATTTGGAATAGAAAATTGTGGATATTTTTTAAAACAGCAATGCCCCAAAACTTATCGCACTTACATATCTTTCTCGGACTCTCCTTCAATGCCTCGGAAATTAGGTTGCAAGCAGAGATGGATTCTGACCACCTTTGAAATATTAATCGTGTATATAAAACCTCGTAAGGAACATTGGGTTCTACTTCACATGTGGCGTATTGGGGCTTCCTCCAGTAATCCGTGGTAGATACCAAATTGTAGAGAAATGTTTCTAGTTTAGATGACCCTATGGTGGGGTGCTTGATTTCGGCAACAGTCCAATAAGAGAAAACGAGTTTGAAAAGAGTTATCCCATCAATAATTATCCCTCCAAAAAGAAGGATATGAGTAATTTTCACATCGAGTTCAAGGAGTCCCTACCTTTTCAAGTGATTGAACAGGCCCAAAGCCACCACAATGCTAGTGAAGGCTATGATGCGGAAAATGTAGCTCCATTTATGACATATTGTCAATGCTTTCGTGTGGAGCTCCTCGTAAATGAAATTGAGTTCCACTGATATCACCCTCAACGCATTCATCGCAGAAACTTTGCCAAAATATTTAATGCTTATCTCGCGTTGTTTTTTTGTGTAGATGAAATCTGCAATGAAGATCTTGAAGATTTGAAAGAATGAGTAAGCATGTTTCACCATGATGCTCTCAAGAAGCTTTGCTTCGTCTGCATCCCTTATAGTAGCGAGTTCATCGAGAAATCGCGATGACTCTTCAACCATTCTTAGCTTGTGGTCTAAGAGCATCGATTCCCTGAGCTTTGGGAATCTCGAGAGATAAAGTGCCAGTGTCCTCTCTGCAATTTTTATAAACCCTGCAAGAAAGACTAGGCTCGTTGGGATCACCAGCAACTTGTCGCTAGAAAATATTTGCACAAAGATGTAGACAGTGGCACCAACTTGGAAGATGAGACTAAGCAGGTGCCGTTGCCAAAGTGAACTGTCCTCGAGAGAGAAGGCAGTGATGGTGTCCGGACCGCCAAGATGTAGCAAGAGAAATGAGGCCCAAAATGCCTGAATTGCTCCATCTACTTCTGCTACATGGGCACTTGAATTGCCTTGGTTGTGAGAGATGAGCCCCACTGCAAATGTAGCTACCGAGTCAACCATCAGATAGGCCAACCATAAGAGGAAGATGATGAGGTGGCTCGCTGTTTTCTTTCTAAGAGGTGCAAATAGAATGAGAGTCACTTGAAGCGAGAGGCTCAGAACAACGAAACCTCGGATGTTCCATTTGTTCCATAAATCTGAGATGAAGCTAAATGCCATGTGTTTGCGTATTTGAATTTTGTCTCTTCCCTCTAATATAATTTCGACTACGACAAAACTATCCTCTTAACCTCCATTATGAGAGATTACATGCATCAAGAAAATAGTACTTTGCAGACTTTATAAGGGAGCCTGAAGTAGAAATTTACAAGCAAGGCGAATGGTTGGGAGGTGGGTTGGATGATGTTGGGGAGGGAGGGTCAATGCTTGGGACTTTGAGACTTGGGAAGATGAAGGAGCACGGGCAGAGGTGTGGCCTTGCGCTGTTTCCAATTCTCGGAAGGATCACAAGAATTTATATATCTGGCCTTGTACTGTGGTTTTCCTTTTTCCTCCCTCAACTTAGATAATATCACCATGCTACCATCGTCATAAAACAACGATATTTGCATATCATTTTTTGTTGACCAAAGCTTGAGTTTTAAAACATGTATGCAGATGGACATTTAAAGTAGTGTTAAACTCCGTCGTATATTTAAAAATAAAATAAAATCTAAAGGTATATTATTGGGACAACTTAATCTTATTTTTAGCCCTGACAAATCAAATACTAAGCATTCCAATCCTTCCTTAAAAAAAGTTCATCTTAACATTTGAAACTCGTCTTGAGAAGGTCTACCTTGAATAGGTTAATTTTGAGCCCACATATACCCTCCCTCCTAATACCACAATTATGATGAAGACACAAGCCAAAGCATAAATGTTTGAAAGCCAAAGTTTTAGAAAGACCTAAGTGGGAGGCTTAATATGATGAAGTCTCAAATGTTCTATTTATTCCACATGTCCAAATTGAGTGCCATGTTTTTGCTTAGTTTGAATATTGTCGCTCCTCTTTAATATAAAATCGGTTAGAATAATATATATTGGAAGAATAGTAGGGAATTCTACACACACATACATTGAGATAGTTCCTTATTTGTTTGTCAGCAAATACCTTGTGTCGGGTTGATGTTTTATCTTTGTATTGATGCTATCTCGATCCTACTTACACATCTATCTATAACTATCCAAATGTTGAACTATGAAATTTCAGTATCCACGATGAGTTAAAATATTTGGTGATTCTACATTTAACAAAACACTTGATATTATTGATAAGTAAGATACCATGGAAAAAGTTATATGAACGTGCTTTTATAGGATATGGAGATCAACCCAGTCGAAGAACACCATAATTCCGCAAAATATCAAATGAGCATTCAAATCGAGGATTAACACAATTATGTAATATCTAAATACATAGGAGAAAATATTGAGTGGCTGCTGAGGTGGTACGTGTATTCTACTCAAATCCAATGACAAATTGACACATGTCCGCTGAGGTGGAATAAAACTAAAAAAAAAAACTCTGCCTCTGCCCACCCATGGAAGCGTCCCCTCCGATGTGCTCTCCGTCTTCCTCCATCCTCGCTCGCGGCCGGCTCTGTCGTCCCTTGCAGTTGGCTCGTGGTCGGCTCCGTCGATGGCCGAGCCACCCCTCCATCGTCACGATGGCTCGCAGTGGTTTTCCATCCAGATCTGGACTGGATCGTGCCTGTAGATCTGGTCTCCTCCATGGCGAAGGGAGAGGTCGAGATCTCGAAGGCCATGGACAGGGCCCAAAAATCAAGGAAAAAAAACAGAGGAAGCCATCTTCTTGCAGTCGTCCCTTGCAGTTGGCTTGTGATCGGCCATGGCGACGGGCGAGGTTGAGATCTCGAAGGCGTGTACGGAGCTCAAATATCGAGATCTATCGTCCCTTGCAGTCGGCTTGTGGTCGGCCATTGATGAACGATAAAGACAACGCCTGACCGCGTTCGACCATGGATAAACGATGACGACGACGGCCATGGACAAGCGACGATTTCGGTCATGGATGGCCAGATCTCGAGAACAACGAGACGGAGAAAACAGAGGGAGCCGGCCATGGTCGCTCTGATGCAGCGGTGGTCTGCTTGGTCACAGCGCCGGCAACTCCGCTGGTGGTGACGGCCGGCGACTCCGCTGGCGTTCGGAAGAGGAAGAAGAGAGAGAGAGCTGAGAGGTGAAAGTTTTTAAAATTTTTTATTTAAATTCCATGTTAGCTGACATGGATTAATGGACACGTGTCAATATATTAGTGGTATGAATGAAAAATGTGTGCCACATGAGACACTGATTGGGTGGTAATAAGTCTCTAAATATTTTCTCAAGAGATAGACATCTTGTTAAGATACTGTGTAGTCATATTCATACAATGTCATTATATATGCTGAATAATGAGTATTGTTTAATCACACTACTATATTTTAAAGTATTAATTCCTTGGTTTATAGAACCATATAAAAAAAAGCACAAAATTCAATTTGACCAAAATTGATTGCACAAGCATCAATTTGACCAAAATTAAAATTTATGGATGAAATTGAACACCTACTAAGAATTCAAAGACTAAATTTTGGCATTGCCTCTTCTTTTTATTAATGCTAAAAACACAATACTAGTTGATGAAATTGAGTAGTAAACAATGTGATATATTTTTATTGAATCTTTAAACATGACTCACTTGTTCAAGTAGTTAATGAAAGTTTGTTGCATCATCTCTTCCGTAAACCAGTTTTATCATTTTCTCTTCACTTTTGTAAGGGAATGATCATATTGATTTTAGACTAGGTCCTTTTATTATGGGGAAAATACCTAAAATGCATCTTATTGTTGACCCAATGACTAATTACACCCTCTATTTATGCAAATACAATTCACATACCTCTAAGCAAAACCATAAATTATAAAGATCAAATTGCCCCTTCTGGGAAACTCATTTTAACATCTTAGTTAGGGTTTGGGTGGTTTGGTTTTTATTTTGTTTCCGGTATTTTGGGTGAATGTGAGAATTTATGATTTGTGAAAAGTATTTTGAAGAAAATAACATTTTTATATAGGGACATCAAGATAATTGATGTAAACATATGAAGTGACCTCCCAAGATAAAACCCGAGTATGAATTTAATATTTTCAAAAGTAGAAGTTTATAAGTGATCATTAGGTAAGACTCGAGGCATAGTTTTGGTATCTTACCCTTTTTTTTACTTGGACCCCAAATAAAATTCCTCTCTTTTGTCTTTTTTTTTTTTTTTTTTGGGTCATGAAGACCCTACGAAATGTTTTTAACTTGCACATGATTAGTGAGTCATGTTTTCTTTTCTTCTTTTGAATTTGTTTTGCCAAAATTTGTGAGTCAAGTTGGATCGACACTTGCATTAACTAAGTGCAAATAAGCTTACTCAATACCAACCGTCGAATTACGTGGATCCCATATCGGTCCACATAATTCAACAAATGGGATGCATTGATCTCATCATCAATTATTTGATTTCATCATTGTTTCTCCTAGAGAAAGATACCAAGCTTCGAATGAATTTTGTCTTCGGCACAGACGGACTTGGCAGTCAAAACTTCCCACCACCAAAAGGAAAACTAGTAGAACAATCAGTGGCCACTTTTCTCATTGAGTGAGCAAGCCTCTATCTCGAGGAAGTTACTATGGTTGCATTCGGCCCGCTCATTGTCTTCTCTATCACTGCCTCTATTTTCAAATTTATTTCATCCACGTGTAAATATCTTTTGCATGAGTGTTTACTTTGAACCCTTCTCCATATTCAACATCATTTCTCTACAAAACTCAAAAGAATTACCAAAAAGATCATAAATCTATTATATGGATTCCATTTTAATTTTAAACTTTTCAATTTAATCAATTTAGTCCTAAATTTTTTGATAATTTGCTAATGCAATCCTTTTGACCAAATTTGGCTAAAAATTGCTGATATGGACGCCAGTCATCTTACGTGGCACGACGGCGCTAACATGAATAATTTTTGTGAATTTTTTATATTTCTTTTCATTTCTTTTCTTTCGTTTTTTTTTTCCATTGTGGCCGTCGAGTGTCATCAGGGCCTTGCAATGGACAGTGACCTTCACTAATCATTGGGCGAGGGTTGCCTAGCTCACGACCACAATGGCCTCGTCAAGTGACCGACGAGGGTTGTAGGCCATCGTCGAGCCCTGATGACCCTCACTAACCATGGTGGAAACAAAAAAAAAAAAATGAAAAAAGTTTATAAAAAATTGATTTTTTTTTTAAAAAATTGCATAAATTGTCAACATTAATGTCGGCCATGCCACGTAAAATGGCCAATGTCCACGTCAATGTTTTCCAGTTAAAATTGGCCAAAAAGACTAGCAAATGGAAAGTAAAAAGGCGATCTCATCGTCAAATTTCAACATGGGATTTTCAAAGTGAAAATGAACAACCAATTAATTAGTTGGTTCCATTTTAATAACTTATGCTCTTAGTGAAATTTGATCCAATTAGGTGTTGAGAAAACCTCCTAATAGATTCTGAAGTTGACAAAACCTTCCTTGATCTATCTTGAATCTGATATTTGCATAGAAGTGTCTTCTTAAAGGAACTGCTCATAAAGAGAAATGTATCCAATTCCTTTAACAATGCTCTATTCGTTCATAGAACATCTCACGGGTATATGTTTACTGTTATTAAATGTAGACGACATGATTATATTAGCGACCATCATATATGTATTACAAAGTTCTAGCATTGTCTCAGTCAGTAGTTTGAAATGAAAAATCTTGAGTGACTTAATTATTTTCCGGGCTTAGAGGTTGCCTCAAACTCCTTGAGCTATTATTTTATCTCAAGCAAAATATGCCACCGATCTTCTTTCTTGCACGAGACTCACTTATACCAACTCAAATTGAGGCAAATGCCAAATTTGATGCCAACAATGGAACTACCCTTTCAAATCCCACACTTGATTGACAATTGATTGGCAGTTTTTTATATCTCAATGTTACTTGTCCTAACATTGCCTATACCATTGACACAGTCAGTTAGTTCATGACTGCATCGCATACGACTCACTTTGCTGCTATCCTTCGTATTCTTCGCTATGTCAAGGGTATTTTCATTTTTCTACTAACTCTGCTTGGAGTTGAAGGCTTATTCTAATGCTGATTAGGCTAGTGACCCTCTTGATTGTCATTCCACTATAGGCTACTGCTTCTTTCTTGGTACCTCACTATCATGGCGTAGCAAGAAATTGTTGCGAAAAGTAAGTGATCGAACAATAAAAATAGACAAAACGAAGAAATAAATCAAACATCAAATTTATGTAATTCGATCGCAACTACATCTATGGAGAGAACAGCAACGAATTCCACTGAATTCTATCATAGATCAAACGATACAATAGAGATTACAATTACAGTCGAGTCACTTAATCATTTTCAGTGTTTCTCAAGCCACAATTACACCCAATAACTCACGCAGTATTTAAATCATAATTTCTCGCTAAATAATCTTTCAATCTCACGAAGAAATTATACACGAATTCTTACCATAAGAATTTGTTGGTTTCAACACATAAACGATTGAGGTAATTCCACAAAGAAAGACCCAATGACAAGCACCCAACACCAATGGACATCGCTCGTTAATATTGCAATCCCATGGTACTCACTGAAAACGGCACTTCTCAAAAAACCGCAATTTTGCTTACAAGAGATATTTATAAGTGAGAACCCATGATGACCAAGTCACGGTCAAATTCAAAGTCCATAGTGGACTTTCCAATTTTAGCCACACACTCCAACGCGCAGTAGGAAAGTTGATATTGCCTCTGCTTCCTGATCGCGATTCCAATCACATAAATCATTTTCTTAATTTGCATTACTTGATTTTGAACCAAAATCTCCAATTCGAAATATTCAAACCTCCATCAATTAATCTTGGGTTGAGTTTCATCTAGAGGCTCAAACTTGAGACATATTTTAATAGAAACAGAATGTTGTTGCTCGATTTAGCATTGAAGTGGAATATTGTGCTCTTATTGACACGACATCAAAATTACTTTAGTTACAGCAGTTATTAAAAGACATAGGGGTACGTCATAATGGTGAAATAGTCATTTACTGCAACAAATGAGGTGCTATTCAAATAGCTCATAAATGATGTTTTCCATGAGCGCTCCAAACATACTAAAATTGACCGCCATTTCATACGATATCACAAGCTTCATGATACCGAACAATTTGTTTCCACTTAATCTACTAATAAGATTGATGATATTTCCACAAAGGTACATCCACCGAACATTTTCAGGATCTTTTCTTCAAACTCCAGTTGACTTCCTCAATATTAGCTTGACTTTGAGGGAGGATATTAGAGATATTTAGACTATTTACGATATTCTTGATATACATAATATTCTATAATATTTTGGATATCCTTATGATTGACTGTAATTGATCGTGTAATATTTTGTTACTATAAATAGTCAACTTGTAAAGCCTATAAATAGGCTTATGTTCTCATTATTACACATTGAAATATATAAAAGAATTCTCTATTTCTCCATTCCACATTATTATTAACTGACTCCTTCGTGAATATTGCCGAGAAGAAAGCCTAGGTGTCTCTTTTAAGGGCCTAGTCACTGTTTTTGTATAAGACCAAGTTTTACGTTTAAAAAATATACTCTACCTTGTCCTTCCTCCGGCAGAATTTCCTTTGCTTTTCTTTCCTAATCTTCAATTTCACTTGTGCAAGAAGTTTATTCTCGTTCCTCCTCACCCTCTAACCGAGAATCACATTCTTGTGGCTTGATTTTATATACGCACACTTCCCCAATCTTCAATTTCACACGTTCAAAAAGTTGATTCTCTAGCCAAGAATCACATTCTCAATTAGATCAGATTTGTGGCTTGATTTTATAAACGCACTCTTCCCTAATCTTCGATTTGACGCATTTGAAAAGTTGATTCTCTTTCTTGCCCCCGTTGGCCCAAGAATCACATTCTCAATTTGATCAAATTTGTGGCTTGATTTTATAAACGCACTCTTCCCTAATCTTTGATTGAAAAGTTGATTCTCTTTCCTTCTCCCCCTTTGGCTGAGAATTACATTCTCAATTTGATCAGATTTGTGGCTTGATTTTATAAATGCACTCTTCCCTAAGCTTCATTTTATAAATGCACTCTTCCCTAATCTTTGAGTTTGCAATTTGAAAAAGTTGATTCTCTTTCCTTCTCCCCTCTGACCGAGAATCACATTCTCAATTTGATAGATTTGTGGCTTGATTTTATAAACGCACTATTCCCTAATCTTTGATTTCACACGTTCGAAAAGTTGATTCTCTTTCCCTCTCCCCCAAAATTACATTCTCAATTTGATCAGATTTGTGGCTTGATTTTATAAATGCACTCTTCCCTATGCTTGATTTCATAAATGCACTATTCCCTAATATTTGAGATTGTAATTTAAAAATGTTGATTCTCTTTCCTTCTCCCCATTTGGTTGAGAATCACATTTCTTAATTTGGTCAGATTTGTGGCTTGATTTTATAAACGCACTATTGCCTAATCTTTGATTTCACATGTTCGAAAAGTTTGTTCTCTTTTCTTCTCCCCCTCTGGTTGAGAATCACATTCTCAATTTGATAAGATTTGTGGCTTGATTTTATAAATGCACCCTTCCCTAAGCTTGATTTTATAAACACACTCTTCCCTAATTTTTGAGTTCCCAATTTGAAAAAGTTGATTCTCTTTCCTTCTCCCCTCTAGTCGAGAATCACATTCTCAATTTGATTAGATTTGTGGCTTGATTTTATAAATGCACTCTTCCCTAATCTTTGATTTTGCAAGTCCAAAAGTTGATTCTCTTTCCTTCTCCCCTTTGGTTGAGAATCACACTCTCAATTTGATTAGATTTGTGGCTGGATTTTATAAAGGCGCTCTTCCCTAATCTTCCATTTCACACGTCCAAAAGTTGATTCTCTTCCCTTCTCCCCTCTAGCCAAACTAGTCTACACATTCACCAAAGATCAATTACAGAACCTAAAACAAATCAGGAAAGAAAAGAAAAGACAATCGAAGCAAAGAAAAGGAAAATCAAAGACTAAGGAGACTCTCAGCTTTAGAAACTGAAGTTGAGAGCCTACGGGAGCTTCAAAGGAGGGAAGAGCTTTCGGGAATTTCTAATTCAACACTACAATTTTCAGCTGTTTTTTCTCTAATGGGCTGGGCCAAAATTCATGCTCTAGAGGCTTAGTCCAGATTAGTATGTAACTCATGTGGGCTTAATGCTATTAAATGAAAATGATCTTAATATGCAAATACAATTTACTAATTTTTTTATTTGGGGTGAGGATCGATTCTTAATTTTTCTATCTAATGAATAACTAAATGGATCACCAAAATTTAGGTTTCACCACGCACTTTTAACATTTTTTGTTTTAAATAAAGAACTCCTGAAATTTCATATTACTCAAATGTTAACACGGGACTCACATGTAGTCTTTTCATAATTTTCTATAATTTGAACAAAATATTTTAACTTTTGATGGGATAATAAAGAAAAATACTTTTTACTTTAATTTAAATCCAAACAAACATGCCCGCCTTTGAAAATGGTCCCAATGCATTATTAGCTGCAATGACTTTGTCTACCAACATTTTCCCCTTGGAGTCATCGTTCTTGCTTCGATGAAGCATTTTCACTTCAAATTGCCTAGCGAAAGGCAAAGAGACATAATGTAGAACAATCAATCTCATAATATAAGCGAGTTCAATTTGTGCTTGTTCTGTTGACTTACTCAGCTGAATAAATTTAAAAGGCATATAAGGATTAACTTGTGACATGGCAAAATGCCGTGCTCGAGAGATTCTAGAGGTTGGGTGGCTCATTTCCATCTCCATCTCCTTGGGCTTTGATATTCCGATGACAATGCGTTGTCGTCGCTATGATTGTTTGGCTTGTTAAGGACATTCACAACGTATTTGCAGGATAAGGTTTGTTGGTCAATCAAAGACATGAAAATTGCGCAATTGGCGGTTTCCTTCACTTCGGCTAAAGATCAGACATCACAGAAATAACAAGAGACCAACAATTCTTTACCGTGGAGACAGACCCATGTACATGAATATGAAACTCTGAAGACCTTGATTTTGAAATTTGGCCGGTTTAAATTCTAATTGACGCACCATTTAGTTAACCGTGAAATTTATGACGGAGGGGCTGCCGGCCACTCCGCAATGATGATGTTGCAGAAGTTCGGCTTCGCAGATTAATGACATTGTATACCTTTTTGTTGTAAAAGAATAATTATTCCTGTTACCAATAATAGCGAAAACTCAAATCAGCTTGTTAGAATGTCGGGTTTGAGTCATGTTGATGTGTCATGTGTACTTCATCTTTCTTTTGTAATCAGAAAGTGCCATTGTTCTGATTTGATAATTTCTGTGAAGGGTTCTCGTTGCGTTGTAATCATTTTAAGAACAAGCGTACAAGTGTGAGAGTAGTGAATGTGTCTTGAAAGTGTAATCTATCGGCTTTCAGCTGCAAGAGAAATGAGGGTCAAAAAGTCAAAAGTGCTCAGTCTATTTCAGCTGCATGGGCGACAAATTGCCTTGGTTGTGAGAGATGAGCCCGATTGCGAATGCAATTACCCAGTCAGCCATCAAATAGGCCAATGACAAGAGAGAAAATATTTGGTGATTCCTTTTTTTTTTTTTTTAATTTTTCTAAAAGGTGCTAATAAAATGAGAAAAATCTGAAGTGAGAGGCTTAGAGTAATGAAATTTCGGATGTTCCATTTGTTCTACGGATCCAAAGTAAAGGAAAATGTCATGTTTTTGCTTAGTTTGAACTGTAAGACTCCTCTAAACTATCCATCAAGAGGGCTTACATGCATAAAAAGACAGCTCTGCAGACTTTATAAGGAGGGAGGGGGAACTTGGGAGGATGAAGCATCACGTGCATAGCACTTGCCTCGCTCCGCCTCTCCTGTCGTGAGTGGTGTGAGCGTAGTTAGATTGCCAGACAAGAATCTATATCACATCATTGGCCTTGTTCTGTTGTTTTCCTTTTTCCTCCGCTGGATTACATAATATAATCATTCTACCGTCGTCATGAAAACAAGATACTTGCATATCATTTTTGTTGATTGAAGCGCGACCGATCGTATACAGATGGACATTTAAAGTCGTGTAAAATTCCATCGCAATTTTTTTTTTTTTTTTTTTTTAAGATTAAAAGTAGTTTTTTAATATTTGAGTTATGACATTAATCCTCTCATACCTACTAATTGGTATGCCTTGGATGGGGAAATAATTATTGTTTAATACTAAACATCTCCAAACCCTTTGTGAAAAATGTCTATTTAACATTTAAAAAACTCATGATGATCAGGTCTACTTTAAATAATTCTGAGCCCATATGTACCCTACTAATATCGTTTTTCCTATTAAGACGCGAGCTAAAGCATAAATATTTGGAGCCAAAGCTTCCGAAAGACCTAAAGCGAGAAGTTCAGTATGACGAAGTGTTAGATGCTCCATTTGTTTCCTGAATTTGAAACACAGCTATATCCCAAAGCTTAGAGAGAGTAACGGAGAGGGCAGACAACAAATTGGAGAGGTGACGACAGACGCCTGGACCTTCGCTCGGGTGTCTTTTCTCCAAACGAAAAAGAAGAAAAGAGAAGTTAGAGACGAAGAGAGAGAGCATGTTACGTTGAGAAACGGAAGGGAGGAGAGAGTAGACGGGGTAATTTGACAAGTGGGGCCCACCTTGACACGCGTCGACCAATTTATAAAGCGTTTTATCGCAGACATGGAAAATCTGATGTACCCAATATTTTCTCGCATGATATAGGCCGAAGCCGGGGGGAAAAATCCCCTTTAAGTGCATGATATAAGCCGAAGCCAAATTGGAGTTATTACAAGTGGGAGGCTTTACCAAAGCAGCTAGGTTTTCCACAGCAGAAACTTAAATCCTCGCCTAGTCAGGAAGTTTGACCATCCATGTCGGGGAAGGAGAATACGTAACGAAATATATATTTATTAACTTTACCATGAGCAATCTTTCTCGAGTAGGAATTTAGTTTTACACAATTGTAAAACAATCGAATGTTAAAACGTAAACTTACATATAATTTTTTTGCATAATTCTTAAATCTGAATAATCTTATAAATATAGGCGGGGAAAGTAAAGAAAAATTACTTTTTATTTTTACCTAAATTCAAATCAACATTGCACACCTTTCAAACTGAGTTGATAAATGTTCAAACAAAGTTAGTGGGTTATGATTTGCCTTTTCACGATGTGCTCATAAGTTCACATCAAGGCAGTAAATATCACATTTGTAAATATTTTGTAGGACCAATAGCCCTTGATTTTGATTTACACCGAAAAATTATTCATCAACATCATACATAATGACCTTAAGGTCATAAAAGATCGGTAGATATTTATATCACATTGGTAACTGCACATATGGATTACTAATTGCCATTCTAGAAACTTTACTAACTACCCAAAAGTTCAATACATTTCATTAATATGATGATAATCTTTGAAACATGAATATTAAGATTAGGCAGCTTAATAGGCTTAAACTTTGTCCACCATACCCCAACAAGAAGTAACAAAAACGAAGAGACACACATGCATTAACGTTTCGTCCATCACGAGAGCTTGGGCAAAACATTAAGAAAAAAGGATCCTACTTTTCTGTGCTCTTAATGAACGAAATTAGGTTTTTAATTGGTGAACTACATTCCCTATTTTGATAATTAATAAAAAAGGACTTTAGATCCTAGTAGAATATAATGACCAAAAGGAATTGTCTACGGACTATGTCGGCAAAGAAATTGAAGCATATTCAACTGTTCATCTTCTAACATTTTGGACAATTTTCCCTATCGGGGATAATTGTCCAAAAGTCTTTAGTCTTCTTGTGAGATGTATCATCAGCTACCTCCAAAGAGATCAATTATGAGATCCGAAGAAACGGAAGAAATAAATGACGGATCATCTTTTTACAAATATAGAAAAGATGGAAGAGTTGCTTTTGCAAAATCGTAAATCCGACCAGCTCATATTCACCCATATTGTTGGTTGAAGCTAATGTGGTAAGGCATGTCGCTGGGGCGAGAGCTTGAGATATGGTTTTAACTTTAGCTTGATAGTTGTTTCCTTCAGGAGAGAACCTGATATATGGTAACCAGTAAGAACATGACAAGAACAAGATTCTATACCATATTAATCCAGACATCCGTCACTAGTTTAAGCCAAGAAATGTTCTCAAGCTTTATTTTTTAACCTCAATAATTTGACTTGTAACCTAGAGAATAGCTAATAGGTTTTTTCCCAGAAGCAGAACGAATTGGTGAGTTCTTGCAAGACACAGAGTTTCCATTAGCAAGACAAAACGCATTTGTACCAGACTAGAAACAGATCTTGAACCACTTTATTCTCATGGGTTCGGACACAATGACAATGGTATCAAAAACACCAACTACACAAGTTTGTTCTAAAATCACCTATGGCCACAGGGCAACAATTTAATTCCGTGCCTCTATTTAACTTGTAACACGTGACTTTCAGTAGAGGGCTTCACATAAAAACTATGCGGCCCTGCAGTGAATTTATCTTAACGATTCCTTGTTGATGATAGCATAGTTCAACCCATGGTGTGATGAGTGACGCATAGTGCTAATTAAAGAATGAAAGGTTCATGGAGTCTGGGTTAACCATCTCCTTATTACGACGTAAATGTTCTCACACATGCCAATTGTATGTGCTTTGCTAGTTGTTTATGGAACTACATAACATTAACTGTGCCAAGAGAATCAGCAAGGCAAACAGCTAAGCGAAGCACTGACAATCTTGAGGCTTTGCTCACCAGAACTCTTTTTAGGGCTTTTCATGGCCTTGTGCAAGTTCTCATTGGTATAGAACCAACATCATAGTTTGAGTTGGATCTGATTACTAGAGTTAACTGAATGGGCAGATTGGACATAGTAGATTATTGGAAACTTATTAGGGAGAAATAAAAATGAAAGCCGGGTGAGCGTGGTTTCAACAAAAAATTTCTTGGAAATGCTTGCAAGAATACTCTGTTCTAACCTTTTCCAATTTTAATCATTAAAGGATAGAAATATGGAAAGCATAAGCAGTTCAACAGAGAATTGTCTCAAATAGATTGTTAATAAATGTGACTAGATCTGGTTTCAATTAACTCCCAAGTTCCAACCCCAGATTATTGACCAGTCTAGATCTGAAACGTTGATGGATTATCTTATGAAGGATGCTGACTTACCAATTGCTTCCAAGCATGTTTCGCAAGCAAACTTCTCCAAAGAATTCCACCGTAAAGAAGCCTTATCATGAGAACTCTGTCAATTCTCGATGCAACGGCAAGCGTGTAGTCCCTTGACCTAGCATTAGGACAAAGCAAACAACTCTGTCACAAAGCAAAAAACACTCACATATCAACGCTGAACATGGTATCAGTTTATTACCAGCAGATGTGGAAGTTCACAAATTTCTGTCACCATCCATCAATATGAATCAGTGACATGTTTAGTCCCATGTCCTTGTGAGACTTCACTTGGCAGGAGCTCTTATTTCTCAACATCATTTTACTTGGCATCTTCTAATCTTTGGTTCATCTCCTCGTGCAGTGAGACTTTCTCAGAAATAGTAAATAATTGGACTTCGCTATGCTGATACATGTTTGGTGAGTTAGACATCCGTTTAACTCCACGAGCTTGATCGGCTTCCGAATCGACGATCCAGCGTCGATGGGCGGAGTGGCGGCGGAGGCCGCCGGAATTGCGCTCGCCCGTCGAAAGTGGATGCTCCGTCGTCCGTCGCGGTGGAGGATCGGGGCGGTGGGAGTCCCGTGGCGCGAAAGGACGAAGCTTTAAGAAGGGAGGAGACGGTGGACTACCGACACAATGTACGGAGGCGACGATTTGACAAACGAGTAAAAATTAGTAATTTAAGAAATATTTTTGATAAACCATATAACTTATGGTAAAAAAATCATTAAATGTCATAAATTCTGATGTTTTAGTCATATCTTGTCTGTGCATCAGCACTTCAAATCGGGACAACGGGCAGATGGGGCTTAGCTATGCACAGTAGCATGGTGGGAGTTACGTAGTAACCTTCGATAGATACATTCCGGGCAGAGGATTCACACGGCTTCACAATTGTGGAAAAGTGAACATATTCCAAATTTAAGAGCTGATTTGTGATTCTTTCATATAATCCCACATCTCATGGGATCGATCTGCGGATTGCTTGCCGAGGACTCGGCGATGCCTTAGCTCTTCCTATTTGGCATGTCATCATACGGATTTATCTGGCTCTTGATTTGTGTATTGCCAATTGGCTTTATGCTGTCCTGTTTATGAAGAAGGGAATTGCGTTCAAGCATCAACCTTGGATGCCATCTGTCTATCTCTGCGTAATTGATCCCCTTGCTAAAGCTCATGGGAATAATTGATGTCAGCAGCCAAAAAGAGTCAAATTAGATTATTTAACAAATCGAGCGAGATTACACCACCTGAAATTTTATTTTATTTTTTTACATGAAAATTGCACTTTCTCATTTCAAATCTATTTCCTACAAAACAATCAGTCAGTTGTCGAGAAAAAAAGTCATAGGAAAAGTAGCCATCTGGTCAGCTTCCTTATGAGAATGACAATGAGGGGACGATTATACACATTCGTGTTTTTAAATATGAATGTGAAATCGTGATATTACATCTCATCTTTTAGAAAATTACTATCCCTTGTGTAAATTTAAAGTCTAGCATCTTACCTTAAGAAGCAAAACTTATTAGACTTTCTTATTTTTTTAAAAATTATAAGTATGAACTGATTATTTACTATCAATAAGAGTAGACATATGCAATGCTTATATGAGAAACGACAATCCATCCATTCTCCACATTAGTCACGAAGATACACAAACTAGTATATTTTATTCAAACAAAACTTTGTAGAAATGTCATGAGGGTGGTAAATAAGATGATATGGATGAAATATCTGAGTAGATTATTCATTAGATTGCGAACGTTGATACTCACCCCACTCATCCCAGAATTCGTAATACATGCCCCATTCGGGTTTGTAGAAGCAACCAAAATGAGACATTGACAGCCAAATAAAGGTAAGAAGCTCTCCACCTTTGCTCAGCACCTGCACATGTGCCTCTCCCTTAATATTAACTCCTGCATATATCAACCTCCCAACCCAGATATTCCTCATGAAATTCCACTTCATTTTCCCAAGTTCTTCCATTTCGTGGGCCAACTGGACCCCTTTGGTTGAGCAAGGATTCTGAATGGTAATTACCACCCAACACGGCCCTTGCCCGAGGGCCCACTGTATTGTACAATTTTTTGCACGTCCCTTCCGGATCCTTGGTCACATCACTGATAATGCGGTCCCGAAGCTCGCCCAGCGTCTCTGATGATATCATTTGGGCAATACCCACTGCCGACACAGTGGACGTCACATTAAGCCAATTAAGTAAAAGATATAACATATAATCAGACAAGATCTTGCTAAACTCCCTTTCATCCAATAGATATCTCTATGTTATACCAAATTTCAGTAGCAATGTGCAACCTTATAATATCAATATGGAACTTAGCCTTGGTGATATGCCCAGAAACTTCGTTGAGATTTCGTCTCCACAGTTTACGCGGGAGAAACAGATTACCACTAGTCTTAACTATCTGCCTCATCATTTCTGGATTATCCAATTTCCTAGATCCTTCTTTCACCTCTTTAAAGATAATAATCCATAGCTTCTTAATAAAGGGATTCTTCAACACATACTTCGCATCCGCAATCATTGATCTTTTACCACAGAATCTTTCAATTGTCTGACCAGCTTGATGGACACAAGAGATGATCTTATCAACCATTTGAAATGGCAAACTGCAAATATTTTTAATAAGGATGATGCCCCAGATCTGATTGCATTTACATATCTTTCTCGGACTCTCCTTCAATGCCTCAGAAAAAAGGTTGCAAGCAGAGATAGATTCTGACCACCTTCGAAATATTAATGGTGTATCTAAGATCACGTAAGTAACATTGGTGTTAGGTTCTACTTCACATGTGGCGTATCAAGGCTTCCTCAGGTAATCCATGGTGGATACCAACTTGTGGAGAAATGAATCTAGTTTAGATGACACCGTGGTGTTATACTTGATTTCAGCAATAGTCCAATCGGAGAAAACAAGCATCAACAAAGCTATCCCATCAAGAATAATCCCTCCAAAAAGAAGGAAATGAGTAATTTCCACATCAAGTTCAAGGAGCCCATACTTCTTCAAGCGATTGAACTGGCCCAAAGCCACCGAAACGCAAGTGCAAGTTATGATGTGGAAAATGTAGCTCCACTTGTGATGTATTGTCAACACTTTTGTGTGGAGTTTTTCATAAATGAAATCAAGTTCGACTGATATCACTCTCAATGCATCCATCGCAGAAACTTTGACAAAATATTCACAGCTCATTTCGCGTTGTTTTTTTGTGAAGATGAGATCTATGATGAAAACCTTAGAATGAGTAAGCATGCTTTATCATGATGCTTTCATCAAGCTTTGCTCTCCCTTCATCAAAACATCCATGTCCATCCCCTAAAACATTGAGTTCTTCAAGCAATTGCAAGTTTGCAGCCATTCTTAGTTCCTTTTCTAAAAGCGTTGATTCCCTAACCCTTGAAAGGCTTGAGAGATAAAGTGCCAGTGTCCTCTCTACAATTTTTATAACCCTTGCAAGAAATACCAAAATCGTTGGGATCACCAGTAACTTGTCGCTAGAAAATATCCGCACAAAGACGTAGATGGCAGTATAGACTTGGAAGATGAGACTAAGCAAATGCCGTGGCCAAAGTGCACTGTCCTCGAGAGAAAAGGCAGTGATGGTGTCTGGACCGCCAAGATGTAGTAAGAGAAATGAGGCCCAAAATGCCTGAAGTCCTTCATCTACTTCTACTACATGAGCACTTGAATTGCCTCGGTTGTGAGAAATGAGCCCAACCGCAAATGCAGCTACCCAATCAGCCATCAAATAGGCCAACCACAAGAAGAAAATAATGTGGTGATCTGTTGTTTTCTTTCTAAGGGGTGCAAATAAAATGAGAAAAACTTGAAGCAAGAGGCTTAGTACGATGAAACCTCGGATGTTCCATTTTATCCACAAATCCAATATAAAGTAAAATGCCATATTTTTGCGTAGTCTAAATTCTGTCTCTTCTCTCTAATATAATGTTGGTTATGACAAAACTATTCTCTCAACATCCTCACGAGAGTTTACATGCATCAAGAAAATAGTGCATTGCAAACTTTGTAAGGAAGCTTTGAAGTAGAAATTGACAAGCAAAGCAAATGGTTGGGAGATGGTTTGGGTGATGTTGGGGAGGGTCAATGCTTGGGACTTTGAGACTTGAGAGGACGAAGAAGCACGTGCAAGGCACTAGCCTTGCTCTGCCTCCCTTTCCCGCAAGGATCACAAGAATTTATATATCTGGCCTTATACTGTGGTTGTCCTTTTTCCTCTGTCAGAATAGATGATATTATCACTTCACCATCCTAATGAAAACAAGATATTTGCCTATCATGTTTTTAATCGAAGCTTGAGTTTTAAAACATTGATACAGACAGACATTTAAAGTCGTGTACAACTCCATCGTATATTTAAAAAAAAAAAAAAAAAAAAAAACAGAAGGTATATTATGAGGACAACTTAATCTTACTGTGAAATTAAATATTAAACACCTCAAATCCTTCCTTAAAAAGGTTTATCTTAACATTTAAAATTCAACATGAAAAGGTCCGCCTTAAATAGGTTAATTATGAGTCCATGTATATCCTCCTAATACAACAATTCTAATTAAGACTTGAGTCAAAGCACAAATGTTTTAAAGCCAAAGCTTCAAAAATACCTAAAGCAAGAGGCTTAGTCTGATGAAGCCTTGAATGTTCTATTTATTTCACATATCCAAATTGAGTACCGTGTTTTTGGTAAGTTTGAATATCGTCACTCCTCTCTAATATGATATTGGTTACAACAATATATAGTGGAAAAATAGTAGGAAAAATAGTAGGGAATATATATAGACACACACGTTGAGATTATTCCTTATTTATTTGTCAGCAAATACTTTGTGTTGGGTGGATGTGTTATCTTTATATTGATTCTTTCTCGATTCTACTTACACATCTATATGTAACTATCCAAGTTTTGAATTATGAAATTTCAGTATGAGTTAGGTGAAATATTTGGTGATCAAACATAGAAACACTTGATATTATTGATGAGTAAGATACCATTGAAAAAGTCATATGAGTGTGCTTTTTTATGTGTGCTTTTTTAGGATAAGTAAATCGACCTAGTCGAAGAACGACATAGTTCTGCAAAATATCAAATGAGCATTCAAATTGAGAATTAACAAAATTATGTAATACATAAATACATAGGAGAAAATATTTAGTGGCTGCTAAGGTTGTGTGTTTTTATTACTAAAATCCAATGACAAATTGACACGTGTCCGCTGATTTGGTAAAAAAAAAAATCTGCATCTGTCCACCCTTGGAAGCTTCCCCCCCATCGTGCTCTCCGTCTTCCTCTGTCCTTGCTCGCGGCTCTGTCATCCCTTGCAGTAGGCTCGTGGTCGGCCCCGTCGACGGCCGAGCCACTCCTCCATCATCTTGATGGCTCGCAGTGGATTTCCGTCCAGATCTAGACCGGATCGTGCCTCTAGATCTGGTCTCATCCATGGCGACGGGAGAGGTCGAGATCTCGAAGGCCATGGACAGAGCCTAGATATCAAGGGGAAAAAAACAAGAAAAAGAGGAAGCCATCTTCTTGCAGTCGTCCCTTGCAGTTGGCTCGTGATCGGCCATGGCAACGGGCGAGGTTGAGATCTCGAAGGCATGGACAGAGCTCAAATATCGAGATCTATCATCCCTTACAGTCGGCTTGTAATCGGCCATTGATGAACACTAGAGACGACGCCTGAACGCGTTCGACCATGGATGAACAATGACGATGACAGCCATGGACGAAAGACGATTTCGGCCATGGACGGCCAGATCTCGAGAACGACGAGACGGAGAAAACAGAGGGAGCCGGCCATGCTCGAACATCTACTAAGAATTCAAAGACTAAATTTTTGTTTTGTCTCTTCTTTTTATTAATCTAAAAATACAATAATAGTTGATGAAATCGAGTAGTAAATGATGTGATATATTTTTATCGAATCTTTAAATATGACTCACTTGTTCAAGTAGTTAATGAAAGTTTGTTGCATCATCTCTTCTATAAATCAATTTATCATTTTCTCTTCACTTTTGTAAGGGGTGCTCATATTGATTTTAGATTGAGTCCTTTTATTATGGGGAAAATACCTAAAATGTTGGGTGACAAATTGCCTTGGTTGTGAGAGATGAGTCCGATTGCGAATGCAATTACCCAATCAGCCATCAAATAGGCCAATGATAAGAGAGAAAATATTTGGCGATTCCTTTTTTTCTTTTTTAGTTTTTCTAAAATGTGCAAATAAAATGAGAAAAATCTGAAGTGAGAGGCTTAGAATAACGAAATTTCGGATGTTCCAATTGTTCAACGGATCCGAAGTAAAGGAAAATGTCATGTTTTTGGTTAGGTTGAATTTTAAGACTCCTCTAAACTATCCATCAAGAGGGCTTGCATGCATAAAAAGATAGTGCTCTGCAGACTTTATAAGGAGGGAGGGGGAACTTGGCAGGATGAAGCATCACGTGCATAGCACTTGCCTCGCTCCGCCTCTCTTGCTGTGAGTGGTGTGAGCGTAGTTAGATTGCCGGACAATAATCTATATCACATTACTGGCCTTGTTCTGTTGTTTTCCTTTTTCCTCCGCGCTACATTACATAATATAATCATTCTACCGTCGTCATGAAAACAAGATACTTGCATATCATTTTTTATTGATTAGAGCGCAACCGATTGTATACAGGAGGACATTTCAAGTCGTGTAAAATTCCATCGCAATTTTTTTTTTTTTTTTTTTAAGATTAGAGGTAGTTTTTTAATATTTGGGTTATGACATTAATCCTCTCATACCTACTAATTGGTATGCCTTGGATGGGGAAATAATTATTATTTAATACTAAACATCTCCAAACCCTTTGTCAAAAATGTATATTTAACAATTACAATACTCATGATGATCAGGTCTATCTTAAATAATTCTGAGCCCATATGTATCCTATTAATATCGTTTTTCCTATTGAGACATGAGCTAAAGCATAAATATTTGGAGTCAAAGCTTCCAAAAGACCTAAAGCGAGAAGTTCAATATGACAGTGTTAGATGCTCCATTTGTTTCCTGAATTTGAGACACAGCTATATCCCAAGCTTAGAGAGAGTAACGGAGACGGCAGACAACAAATTGGAGAGGTGACGACAGACGCCTCGACCTTCGCTCGGGTGTCTTTTCTCCAAACGAAAAATAAGAAAAGAGAAGTTAGAGACGAAGAAAGAGAGAGCATGTTACGTTGAGAAACGGAAGGGAGGAGAGAGTAGAGAGGGTAATTTGACAAGTGGGGCCCACCTTGACACGCGTCGACCAATTTATAAAGCGTTTTATCGCAGACATGGAAAATCTAATGTACCCAATATTTTGTCGCATGATCTAGGCCGAAGCCAGGGGGAAAAAATTCCCCTTTAGGTACATGATATAAGCCGAAGCCAAATTGGAATTATCACAAGTGGGAGGCTTTACCAAAGCAGCTACGTTTTCCACAGCAGAAACTTAAATCCTCGCCCAGTCAGGAAGTTTGACCATTCATGTCGGGGGAGGAGAATACGTAACGAAATATACATTTATTAACTTTACCATGAGCGATCTTTCTCAAGTAGGAATTGAGTTTTACACAATTGTAAAACAATCGAATGTTAAAACGTAAACTTACATATAATTTTTTGCATAATTTTTAAATTTGAATAATCTTATAAATATTGGCGGGGAAAGTAAAGAAAAATTACTTTTTATTTTTACCTAAATTCAAATCAACATGCTCACCTTTCAAACTGAGTTGATAAATGTTCAAACAAAGTTAGTACGTTATAATTCGCCTTTTCACGATGTGCTCATGAGTTCACATCAAGGCAGTAAATATCACATTTGTAAATATTTTGCAGGACCAATAGCCCTTGATTTTGATTTACACGGAAAAATTATTCATGAACATCATACATAATGACCTTAAGGTCATAAAAGATCGGTAGATATTTATATCACATTGGTAATTGCACATATGCATTACTAATTGCCACTCTAGAAACTTTACTAACTACCCAAAAGTTCAATACATTTCATTAATATGATGATAATCTTTGAAACATGAATATTAAGATTAGGCAGCTTAATAGGCTCAAGCTTTGTCCACCATACCCCAACAAGAAGTAACAAAAACGAAGAGACACACATGCATTAACGTTTCGTCCATCACGAGAGCTTGGGCAAAACATTTAGAAAAAAGGATCCTACTTTTCCGTGCTCTTAATGAACGAAATTAAATTTTTAATTGGTGAACTACATTACCTATTTTGATAATTAAAAAAAAAAAGGACTTTAGATCCTAGTAGAATATAATGACAAAAAAGGATTGTCTACGGACTATGTCGGCAAAGAAATTGAAGCATATTCAACTCTTCATCTTCTAACGTTTTGGACAATTCTCCCTATCGGGGATAATTGTCCAAAAGTCTTTAGTCTTTTTGTGAGCATGTATCATCAGCTACCTCCAAAGAGATCAATTATGAGATCTGAAGAAACAGAAGAAATAAATGACAGATCATCTTCTTACAAATATAGAAAAGATGGAAGAGTTACTTTTTCAAAAGCGTAAATCCGACCAGCTCATATTCACTCATATCGTTGGTTGAAGCTAATGCGCTAAGGCATGTCGCTGTGGTGAGAGCTTGAGATATGGTTTTAACTTTAGCTTGATAGTTGTTTCCTTCAGGAGAGAACCTGATATATGGTAACCAGTAAGAACATGACAAGAACAAGATCCTATACTATATTAATCCAGACATCCGTCACTAGTTTAAGCCAAGAAATGTTCTCAAGCTTTATTTTTTAACCTCAATAATCTGACTTGTAACCTAAAGAACAGCTAATAGGTTTTTTCCCAGAAGCAGAACGAATTGGTGAGTTCTTGCAAGTCACAGAGTTTCCATTAGCAAGACAAAATGCATTTGTACCAGACTAGAAACAGATCTTGAACCACTTTATTCTCATGGGTTTGAAAACAGTCAAAATGGTATCAACAACACCAACTATACGAGTTTGTTCTAAAATCGCCTATGGCCCCAGGGTGACAATTTAATTCCATACTTCTATTTAACTTTTAACACACAACTTTCAGTAAAAGGCTTCACATAAAAACTATGCAGCCCTGCAGTGAATTTATCCTAACGATTCCTTGTCGATGATAGCATAGTTCGAGCCATGGTGTGATGAGTGACGCATAGTGCTAATTAAAGCATGAAAGGTTCATGGAGTCTGGGTTAAGCATCTCCTTATTACAGACGTAAATGTTCTCACGCATGCCAATTGTATGTGCTTTGCTAGTTGTTTATGGAACTACATAACATGAACTGTCCCAAGAGAATCAGCAAGGTGAACAAGTAAGCGAAGCACTGACAATCTTGAGGCTTTGCTCACCAGAACTCTTTTTAGGGCTTTTCATGGCCTTGTGCAAGTTCTCATTGGTATAGAACCAACATCATAGTTTGAGTTGGATCTGATTACTAGAGTTAACTGAATGGGCAGATTGGACATAGTAGATTATTGGAAACTTATTAGGGAGAAATGAAAATGAAGGCCGGGTGAGCCTGGTTTCAACAAAAAAATTCTTGGAAATGCTTGCAAGAATACTCTGTTCTAACCTTTTCCATTTTCAATCATTAAAGGATAGAAATACGGTAAGCATAAGCAGTTCAACAGAGAATTGTCTCAAATAGATTGTTAATAAATGCAACTAGATCTGGTTTCAATTAACTCCCAAGTTCTGACCCCAGATTATTGACCAGTCTAGATCTGAAACGTTGATGGATTATCTTATGAAGGATGCCAACTTACCAATTACTTCCAAGCATGTTTCACAAGCAAACTTCTCCAAAGAATTCCACCATAAAGAAGCCTTATCATGAGAACTCTGTCAATTCTCGATGCAATGGCAAGCGTGTAGGCCCTTGACCTAGCATTAGGACAAAGTAAACAACTCTTCACAAAGCAAAAAACACTCACATATCAACGCTGAATATGGTATCAGTTTATTACCAGCAGATGTGGAAGTTCACAAATTTCTGTCACCATCCATCAATATGAATCAGAGACATGTTTAGTCCCATGACCTTGTGAGACTTCACTTGGCAGGAGCTCTTATTTCTCAACATCATTTTACATGGCATCTTCTAATCTTTGGTTCATCTCATCGTGCAGTGAGACTTTCTCAGAAATAGTAAATAATTGGACTTCGCTATGCCGATACATGTTTGGTGAGTTAGACATCCGTTTAAGTTCCTGACTAGACTAATGTCCCCAAGTTCCTCTTTTGCTTGGCACTGTTGTCCTGCTTTTTGAGTATCAATTATAGTCCCCCACTAATTATCATTCAACCTGCAAGTAAGCATTGCCATTCACTTCAGTCACTGGAAAAGTGTATTCAGATGAAAGGACATGCCATGCCTCTTCTTCCATGGATGGGACTTCCAAATCCTCAAATCCATCATTCAAGGACTCAGGATGTATAATTAATGTAAAGTAGAATTCATTTGACACCTGTTAGGATGATAGATGAAATAACAACAAATTTATTATGAGTATCTAAGACGTGGTGATCTGAAACCAAGTCTGACAAAAGATAGGGTAACTTCACAAAGGTTCAGTTCACCATTTAGATAGGACTGAAGAAAGACTTCAGTATCCCCCAACTAGGTAACCAATTCATTCTTATTTCTCTATTTGACTTTTCTTATGCATGATCATTATGTTGAAGGATGGTAGATAGCTTGGGCCCAAAAGAAGGGGGGGAGTAAAAAGACATATCCCCTAACCATAGCATCCTTTGACTTCTGATCAGAGTAACAGCATCAAAGTTTGGTATTTAAAAAAAAAAAAATGTAACGCACGTGGGCCACTTGTACCTCGCGTGACCTGAGCTCAGGTTGCATCACGTCAGCCACAACTTCAACATTTACCAGGAGTTCAGCTGGATTGTCAAGCTCCGCATACAGGACACAGCATTTGAGGCAGAGAAAATTGCCAACATCCGCCTTCATCCCAAAAATAATATCCTTCATATTATGATCTTCCACCTAACAGATCCATACTTTCACACATATACATAAAACTGCAAGAGTGAAGGCTCAAGTCCGACAATCCGTGCTTATAAAAGACTGACACCAGACATATCATGTAATCATTGCTACAGATCCACACTCAGCAGCTAAGTCATGCAACAGCAGCAGCTAGACGTAGAAATACATCATGCACTGGATGAGTCCTTACAGGTCTCAAGAATTCAACATGGTCAACTTCAAAGAACCGGATTGACAAACCAGCAAAGGCATTCGCATTAAAATCCTCCAAATACCCTCCCATGAATATTCCTTTGCTGTGAATGGCATATTAATGAGTTCTCAAAACAAGTGTCGCTTCTCGGAATGATATCATTGTCTGCCAGTGCAGGCATATCACAGAAGACACGAACTTCAGCAAGCAAAGCTTGGAGCCTGGACAAGTTATCCCCCTTAGTATCTATGCTACGTTCTTCTCTCCTTTTTCCTCATTTGATTCCTTCTTTTCTGCCTCTTGCCAAAGTAATTTTTCTCTCTTTATCTCAGGGGAGATGGGCTTAATTGGAGCTGATTTCCCAATTCTAGAATCACGAGCCACGAATGTGAAATTGGCGGTAAGTGCAACTGAATATGAGGAATCCTGGATTTCTGCCAGAAAATACCAGTATAAGGTAAACAGCAGAATGGATCAGTAATGAGACTATATCATGGAAAGGACAACTTTATGAAGATCTGCCACCTGAGTATTGTGCTTGAACATGTCAAAAACCTTGACAAACTGCCAATATTTCTTGGCAAGAGGATGTTGATTAGCAAGCTTCTCCATAGTTTGGATGGGTTTGATTTATTTATTTTTATTTTTGGTAATAAGAGAATGGTGAGAATGGCTAGCAAATTAGCAAACTTCTCCATAGTTTTTATGAGTAGAGTAAAGTAAACATGCAAGAGTAAATATGGTTTGAAAAGAATAAACACACATTTAAGGCATGGAGATCAAAGTGACACCATCCTTCAGGATCAAGAGTAACGTGACTCCTGCAAGTGTTTAGTGGCAGCAGGTGGAAATGTATGTCCTCATCCTATAAGCCAATTAAGCAGTCATCAACTTGAGGGGAAAAAGTAGCATACTATCATCAATTGGAAGTACTGTTTCATATGATACCCTCTGTGGACTGAGTTACTTCCAGGTGGATCTCCATTGACGAGCACCCAACCCATGTAACAGCTCGCACTATTTGCAGGTCAGTGTCAATACGGATTGGCATCGTGAGAAACATTCTGCCTAGGGAAGCAGCAACTAATAATAGAGGCCTTGTGTTTCTATTGTTGATGGAGCAATGCTGGTCCAAAAGCAAACGGCTGAATAGAATGGGGATGTTCCGTTACACACGATTCAAATAATGAATTCCCACACTATATGAACTACGGCTAATGACTAGAGAACTTAGGCATTAACCTTCTGGTTGCAGAACTTGACATGGACAAAGATTGATGAGAATTTAGATATGCACATATGCGAATGATAGAGACAAAGTACTTCTTACAGAAAAGCAGCATCATGTTGTTACAATATATTCTCTAATTACCAGATGACCAATTCTAGATTATTCAAACAAGGACTTGACATTCAAACTACGAATATCAGAATACTAGAACTGATCACCCACCGACTAAGCACCAGCAACTGTCAGTTTTATGTCAGGAATTTATTGAAGCACCATTTGACTGTAGTACCTAACTCTAGCATTGTCAATGACATCATATGCAATTCATCTTCTGCAGGAAAAGCCCATAGGAACTCTCTTTCTTACAATGACACAGTATGCAGGGACAAAAACGATCAAAATTCGGTTAAAACCACATTTGAACCATTGAACCATCATTCAAACCGAGACATTTAAGCTGGAGAACTATCGCAGAAAACCAATGTTCACCACATTCAGAACCAGAAACAAAAGTATCACCATCCAATACTTGTTCAAAGGTCGGTTTAATTTACCTAATAGCAGCATGTAGCCCCAGCGAGAGCATCGACATCTTCCACCATCTACCACATCCAAGGATTCCTATACTGATCTCCGAGCACGTAATCACTAGAAAACTCGTAGAAAACGCTGGCCCTGCTCCTGGACGGACTCCTTGGAGCCAATTCGCTCTCCGGCGATGCAGCACTCACGATCGCACCGACATCGCCGACCTCCTCGAATGTCTGGAAACTCGTTTCCCAACTAGCGTTGGTGACGGCGAGAGAAGTACGAACCGGGCCACAAGCTGATCGGCTTCCGAACCAAGGAACCGGCGTCGATGGGCGGAGCGGCGGGGGAGGCCACCGGAATCGAGCTCACCGTCGTAGCGGATCCTCCGTCGTCCGTCGTGGTGGAGGATCGGGGCGATGCGAGTCCCCTGGCTCGAAATGAGGAGGCTTTGAGAGGAGACGGTGGACTCCCCAACCAATGTATGGAGGCTGGCTTAAAGCCAATGCGCAAGTCGAAGAGGTTCCTCCAGTACGCGCCGTCGAACTTCCTGAAGACGTCCATGTCATGCCGGACGTCAAGCAGGCCGCCCGAGCGGCTGCGGTAGACGATCTCGTCGAGCGAGTAGGACTTGGAGGTGGTGAAGTCGCAGCCGAAGGGGACGCACTTGGCGGAAAAGGCGGGGGCCTGGCGGTGGCGGTGGCGGCGGGCGTCGTCCCTGATGTTGTGGATCGTAGCCGTCGCCGGGGAGGGGAGTGGCTGGTCGGGGCAGGGTCGTAGGTGGAGGCGCAGGACACGGCGAGGGTTTGGGGTCAGAGAGGAGGGAGAGTAGTACATCAGCATGGAGGCACCGACGCCATTGCTTCTGCCCTTGAGAAGAGGAAGAGCGGGAGCGGCGGCGGCGGCGGCGATGCAGGATTGGAGGAATTTTCTGTATTTTGTTTTTTTCCTATACTTTTATTATTTTTTGGATTTATCATTTTTGGAAAATTGGATGATGAAACTCGCGGGGATAATCTGGAAATTACGCAGTTCTTTCGCATTTTTGAGGCGTCGCTTCTTTCGTATCAAGCAGCAACGAGACACGCGTTTTATGAGCGTACAAAATGAAAAATGGGCGAGAAAAAATGGCGATATTCCTGAGTTTGCCTCCCGTGTATGAGAAACTTACTATTTCTTGTGTGTAAATTTACAATCTATACTATCATTTTACCTTAAGAAGCACAACATATTAAATTTTCTTCCTTTTTTAAAAATATAATTATAAGTACGAACCGATATATTTACTATAAATAAGAGTAGATATAGGCAAAGACTTACAATGAAAAATGAAAATCCACCGATTCTCCGCATTAATTATAAAGATACATAAATTAGTAAATTTTATTCAAATAAATATTTATAGAAATGCCGTCGGGGGGTAAATAAGACAATTGATTTTAATGAAATATCTAAGCAGAGAATTCGGTATTGACCACACTCACATCGCTATCTTGTCTATCATCCCTCTAATCGCCAGCAGTCTTCTCTTCCCAGTATTCGCGGTATTTTCCCCATTCTGGTTTGTAGAAGGAACCGCGATGAGCCGTCAACAGCCAAACAAAGGTAAGAAGCTCTCCCCCTTTGCTCAGCACCTGCACATGTGTCTCTCCCTTAATATTAACTGCTGCATATTCCAACAGCCCAAGCCACGCCTCGCTTATAACCGCCCACTTCCTTTCACCAAAACCTTCCAAATGTTGGACCATTAGAAGCCCAAAGTGGAGCGGGGATTTCAAAGGGTCGCCAAACGGTTCGGTCATTGCTTGAGGGGACATTCCATTTTGCACTCGATTGTACAATTTTTCACATATCCCGTTCAGATCCTTGGTCGCATCATCGATGAGGTTCCGCAGCTCACGCAACACCTTCGCCGATGTCATTTGGACCATGCCCACCATCGCCACGGCGGACATCAAATTAGGCTGATTAAGTAAAAGATACAACATATAATCAGAAAGGATCTTGCTAAATTCCTTTCGATCAACTAGGTCTGGGTCAAGTGTGGTTGTGGAGCTCATAGATTGTTTATCTTTGTTGTACCATATTTCAGTAGCAACATGCCACCCTATGATAAGGTTGTGCATATTAGCCTTGGTGATGAAATCTCCGGTATCAATTGCCCGTCTTATCGATCCCGGTAAAACTGACTTAGAAGAATCCTGTTTTACATTATTAAAGATAAAGACCCATAGCTTCTTCATAAAGAGATTTTTGGACACATACTTCGCATTTGCAATCATTGATCTTTTACCACGGCATTTGGCTATTGTCTCACTAGCTTGAAGTAAACAAGAAATGATCTTGTCGACCATTCGGAGTGGAAAATTGCATATACTTTTGAAAACGAAGATGCCCCAGAACTGATTGCATTTAAGTATCTTTCTCGGACTCTCCTTTAATGCCTCGGAAAACAAGTTGCAAGCAGAGATGGATTCTGACCACCTTCGAAATATTAATGGTGTATCTAAGACCTCGTACTTGATATTGGTGTTAGTTTCGACTTCACATGTGGCACATCGAGGCTTCCTCAAGTAATCCGTGGCAGATACTAACTTGTAGAGAAATGAATCTCGTTTAGATGACCCTGTGGTGCTGTACTTGATTTTGGCAATAGTCCAATCGGAGAAAATGAGCATGAATAGAGCAATCCCATCAATAATTATCCCTCCAAAAAGAAGGATATAAGTAATTTTCACATCGAGTTCGGGGAGTCGATGCTTCTTCAAGCAATTGAACAGGCCCAAAGCCACCACAATGCTAGTAAAGGCTATGATGCGGAAAATGTAGCTCCATCCATGACGTATTGTCAATGCTTTTGTGTGGAGCTCCTCGTAAATGAAATTGAGCTCGACCGATATGACCCTCAATGCATCCACCGCAGAAACTTTGTCAAAATAATCAATGCTCATTTGGCGTTGTTGTTTTGTGTAGATGAGATCCGCAATGAAGATCTTGAAGATTTGAAATAATGAGTAAGCATGATTCACCATGATGCTGTCAGCAAGCTCTCCTCCTTCTTCATTAGAACTTCCATATCCATCCCAATGAACAAAGACTTCCTCGGGCAATTGCGATGAGTTTGCAGCCATTCTTGGCTCGTCATCTAAGAGCATCGATTCCCTGAGCTGTGGGAAGCTCGAGAGATAAAGTGCTTGTGTCCTCTCCGCAATTTTTATAAACCCTACAAGAAACACTAGGATCGTTGGGATCACTAGCAACTTGTCACTAGGAAATATCCGCACAAAGACGTAGATGGCGGCACCGACTTGGAAGATGAGATTGAGCAAGTGCCGTTGCCAAAGTGAACTGTCCTCGAGAGAGAAGGCAGTGATGGTGTCTGGACCACCAAGATGTAGTAAGAGAAATGAGGCCCAAAATGCCTGAATTGCTCCATCTACTTCTTCTACATGGGCACTCGAATTGCCTTGGTTGTGAGAGATGAGCCCGACCGCAAATGCAGCCACAGAGTCAGCCATCAAATAGGCCAACCATAAAAGGAAGATGATGGGACGGCTCGCAGTTTTCTTTCTAATGGGTGCAAATAGAATGAGAGTAACTTGAAGCAAGAGGCTCAGTACGACAAAGCCTCGGATATTCCATTTGTTCCACAAATCCAAGATGAAACTAAATGCCATGTTTTTGCCTAGTTTGAATTTTGTCTCTTCTCTCTTATAAAATTTCAATTACTACAAAACTATCCTTAGAGTTTACATGCATCAAGAAAATAGTGCATTGCAAACTTTATAAGGAAGCCTTGAAGTAGAAATTGACAAGCAAGGTAAATGGTTGGGAAGTGGTTTGGGTGATGTTGGGGAGGGTCAATGCTGGGGACTCGAGACTTGGGAGGATGAAGGAGCACGTGCAGCGTGCTGGCCTTGCTCTGCCTCCAACTCCCGAAAGGATCGCAAGAATTTATTTATTAGGCCTTATATTGTGGTTTTCCTTTTTCCTCCGTCAACTTAGATAATATTACCATGCTACCATTGTCATAAAAACAAAGATATCTGCATATCATTTTTTGTTGACTGAAGCTTGAGTTTTGAAACATGTATGCAGGTGGACATTTAAAGTAGTGCTAAACTCCGTCGTGTATTTTAAAAAAAAAAAATCAAAAGGTATATTATTGGGACAACTTAATTGTATTTTTATCCCCGACAAATCAAATACTAAGCATCTCAATCCTTCCTTAAAAAAATTTCATCTTAACATTTAAAACTCATCTTGAGAAGGTCTACCTTAAGTAGGTTAATTTTGAGCCCACATATACCCTTCCTCCTAATACCACTATTCTAATTAAGACACGAGCCAAAGCATAAATGTTTGAAAGCCAAAGCTTTAGAAAGAGCTAAGTGAGAGGCTTAATATGATGAAGTCTTAAATGTTCCATTTATTCCACATATCCAAATTAAGTACCATATTTTTGCTTAGTTTGAATATTGTCACTCCTCTTTAATATAATATTGGTTAGAACAATATATATTGGAAGAATAGTAGGGAATTCTACACACACACATTGAGATACCATCAAAAAAGTTATGTGACACACATACCTTGTGTTAGGTTGATGTTTTATCTTTATATTGATTCTGTCTCGATTCTACTTACACATCTATCTATAACTATCCAAATTCACGATGGGTTAAAATATTTGGTGATCTCACATTTAACGAAACACTTGATATTATTGATGACTAAGATACCATCAAAAGAGTTATATGAGTGTGCTTTTATAGGATATGGAGATCAACCCAGTCAAAGAACACCATAGTTTCACAAAATATGAAAATGAGCGTTTAACACAATTATTTAATACCTAAATACATGGGAGAAAATATTTAGTGGCTGCTGAGGAGGTACGTGTTTTTTGCTCAAATCCAATGACAAATTGACACATGTCCGCTGATGCGGAATAAAAGTAATAAAAAAATAAAAAAAATCTGCCTCTGTCCACCCATGGAAGCTTCCCCTCCATCGTGCTCTCCGTATTCCTCCGTCCTCGCTCACGGCCGACTCTGTCGTCCCTTGCAGTTAGCTCGTGGTGGGCTCCGTCGACGGCGGAGCCGACCATGAGCCACCCCTCCATCGTCACAATGGCTCGCAGTGGTTCTTTGTACTTGTCTCTTACGTGTTTGCTTTTTTATATGTGCTTGTCTACATCATTCATACATAATTGACTCATTTATTAATCACGTCGTACCTTTAAAAACCCAACATGACAGAGTCACACAACATGATACGTTTAAGGAATAAACTAACTAATCGTGTATGGGCCTGTCCTAGACAGATTGCAAAGGTCAATTAGCAAAGAACACAATTTTTTATTTGTGTAGAAAAAGTTATTCCGTTTAAACTCAATTTGAATAAACTTACAATCATGTGTCATTTTCAGGTCATGTTAATGAGGGTCTAATTCTCTAAAAACCCCCAACTTTAGGTGCAATCCCAAATTTTCCATTAACTTTTTTTTTGTCTAAAAAAATTCACCAAATTTTACTCTAGTCCTGCATCTATCCACATGTCCAAAAATTGCAAATAGTTTCTTCAAAATTATGAATATTGAGGCCAATGAGAGATTCATTAGCAAAACTTGCATCTTCATAAATATTCTCTCCCTCGTATGAAACAACAGCAACCTCCTAATATTGATAATATTAAAGAATTAATGACAATTTTTGGACAAAGGGTTGACAAGGGTAGATTTGGACTAAAGTGAAAGTCGATAATTTTTTAAAGACGAAAGAATATTTGGTTTGAATTGAGATTATAATGGTTTTTTTTTATAATGAAATTAGGCTTGTTAATCAGTGGTGCAAAAAATTGGCCATCCGACAAAGCGATGCTACAATTCTTAGCTTGATTCTTTTTCTTCAACTTGGACCCACTTCATATTCTTTTTTCTTTATTCCTTTTTCCTTTAACTTAGATTTTTTTTTTTTGCTTTTTTCCTTTAACTTAGACCCATTTATATTCTTTCTTTTCCCCTTTTCACGCAATGCTCTTAACTTTTACGAGATTACGTGATTCGGGAGTCACGCTTTTTCCTTTAGAAAAATTTTTGACAGGAATTTGTGAGTCACGTTGGTGTCTTATAGTTGATGCACAACTATTGGCTCTTTATTCCAAAATAAACTTGTTGAATAATTAAATTAATAAATTATATGATTGTACCTTAAAATCATTAACCATTTTCCTTGCAAAATTTGGAAAAAAGTTGGTGTTTTGAGGTTTGGAAAAGGATAGAAAATTGTATCGGACATTCTAGTATGTTTTCCCAGATTTCATGTGTTTAACATTAATAATTCTTAAAATGCGAGAGCCATAAGAAAATAAACATGCGAAAATATTAGGCAATGTCATTTTCTTCCTTAAATCTACATTTGAGATCATATTAAATGAAGAAAGAAAGGATGAAGTAAATTCCTGTATCTGTTAAAAGCAGAGATTTCAATATTGTCTTTTCCTTTGTTTTTCTTGTCGTTTTTGTGTTTTTATGGAATTATTTCTAAAAACCACTATTAGTAGTTAGGGTTACGTGGATGAAAATTCTATTTAAAGTAATTGAACGGAAAAAAAAAAAAAAGAAGGTCTATCCAAAGTGAGCAGTACGTGCAGAAATGGTTTGTGTGCAATTTGTTTTTGCAATTCAAGTGAATAACTACACGTATGAAACTTACTCAAAAGATTTTCTCCCTTGGACATTAATTTTATGAGATTAGTGTTCATATCAGCAGATTTCATTAATGTTAATCAATGAAATGATGAAATTGAACGTTTAGCTCAAGTGACTAGTCGAACCGATTGTTTTGCAAACCTTGAGTGATTTAACGGGATTGCAACAAAATGTAACGTATACATGTTGAGATAACTCTTTATTTGTTTGTCAAAAAACTTTATCTATTCAAAAATCTAGAAAGGTAAAAGAATTATTAACCATCCATTCCTCGAATATAATGGAGCTCAAGATAGATCTAACTTGAGTTGGTTGAATCACTAGTGGGTAAAATTAATTTTTTGCAAATGCATCATGTGTCCCCAAAAGTGGAAGACGCCATTAGGTTATTAATTGTGAAACCCAACCATTATTATGTACTTGGCAAGATAATGACAATGTCCTTTCACTCAATTATGACCTTGATTCAACCAATGACAAAATTCCATAAGAAAGTTTAATTTAGCCAAAGAAATGGAAAAAAGAAAACTCGCCCTTTAATGTGGATGATTGATATGAGCCAAAGCCATAATGGAGTTACTATAAGTAGGACGCTCCAAGAAGGCATCTCCCACCAAAAGCAAGTGGCGACAAGTTTTTCACAAATCTCAGGGATCTCTCTTTATCTTTTTTTCTAATTCTAGATTATCGATTACTTTGATCTGAAGTGGTCCCTTACTTTCTCTCCTTTTTTATTAGACAAGATTAACTATCATTAAATTAAAATTTATAGAAATATAAAATTAATCTATTAAGATTGCATGAGCTTAATAAGCTTTGTCCATATAACGAGCAAACTATTATTTTCTTCTCTTTCATCAACCTTTTTGCCTTTTGTCCATGTAGGTCAAAATCTTCTTATTCTTCTTTTTCCTTACCTTTTTCCCTTTTTATATGCGAATCTATCATTTAAAAGGATTGAAAATTTCGGGTAAACTTATTGTTTATTTACAGGTATCCCATGCATTAAATGACAGAAGAAAAGTATCATATGCATTGGTGATGCTTCTTGCTTTTGTTAGGTTCATGTTTTATCATCAAATCGTTCATGGTGGCGATAGGTTTTCCACAAATCTTAGGGATTTCTCTTTATCTTTCTTTTTATTTTTGGATTATTGATTGCCTTGAACTGAAGTGATTCCATTACTCTCTCTCTCTCTCTCTCTCTCTCTCTCTCTCTCTCTCTCTCTCTCTCTCTCTCTCTCTCTTTATCAAACAAGATTAACTGTCATAAATATAAAATTTGTCCGTTAAGATTGCATGAGATCAATAAGCTTTGTCCATATAATAGGCAAACTATTCTTTTCTTCTCTTTCATCACCCTTTTGCCTTTTGTCCATGTAGGGCAAAATATTCTTCTTCTTCTTTTTTTCTTAACCTTTTCCCTCTTTATATGCAAATCTATTCATTTAAAAGGATTGAAAATTTCGAGTAAATATTTTGCTTGTTTATAGGTATCCCATACATTAAATGACGGAAGAAAAATGTCATATGCATTGATGATGCTTCTTGCTTTTGTCAAGTTCATGTTTTATTGTCAAATCATTCCTAGTGGCAACAGATTTTCCACAAATCTCAAGGATCTCTCTTTATTTTTATCTTTTTTTTTTTTTTTCTGGATTATTGATTGCTTTGAACTGAAGCAATTCCCTTACTTTCTCTACTTTTTTATTAGACAAGATTAACTGTCATAAAATTAAAATTTATAGAAATATAAAATTTGTCCATTAAGATTGCATGACCTCAAAAAGCTTTGTCCATATAACGGGCAAACTATTATTTTCTTCTCTTTCATCACCATTTTACCTTTTGTCCATGTAGGGCACAATATTCTTCTTTTTTCTCACCTTTTCCCTCTTTATATGCAGATCTATCATTTAAAAGGATTGAAAATTTCGAGTAAAGATTATTGTCTATTTACAAGTATCCAATGCATTAAATGGCAGAAGAAAAGTATTATATGCATGGATGATGCTTCTTGCTTTGTGCCAAGTTCATATTATATCATCAAATCATTCCTAGAGTCAACAAGTTTTCCACAAATCTCAGGGATCTCTCTTTATCTTTCTTTCTATTTCTGGATTATTGATTGCTTTGACCTAAAGTGGTTCTCTTACTTTCTCTTATTTTTTATTAGACAATATTAACTATCATATAATTAAAATGTATAGAAATACAAAATTTGTCCATTAAGATTGCATGAGCTCAATAAGCTTTGTCCAATAACGAGCAAACTATTCTTTTCGTCTCTTTCATCACCCTTTTGCCTTTTGTCCATGTAGGGAAAAATATTCTTCTTCTTCTTCTTTTTTCTCACCTTTTTCCCTCTTTATATGCAGATCTATCATTTAAAAGGATTGAAAATTTTGGGTAAAGATTATTGCTTATTTACAAGTATCCAATGCATTAAATGACAAAAGAAAAGTATTAGATGCGTGAATGATGCTTCTTGCTTTGTACCAAGTTCATATTTATCGCCAAATGATTCCTAGAGGCACAAATTTTCCACAAATCTCAAGGATCTCTCGTTATCTTTCTTTCTATTTTCGGACTATTGATTGCTTTGACCTTAAGTGGTTCCCTTACTTTCTCTTCTTTTTTATTAGACAAGATTAAATGTCATAAAATTAAAATTTATAGAAATATAAAATTTGTATATTAAGATTGCATGAGCTCAATAAGCTTTGTCCATGTAACAAGCAAACTATTCTTTTCTTCTCTTCCTTCACTCTTTTGCCTTTTGTCCTTGTAGGGCAAAATATTCTTCTTCTCATGTTTTCCTCATCTTTTCCTTTTTCCTCTCTTTATATGCAGATCTATCATTTGAAAGGATTGAAAATTTTGGGTAAAGATTATTACTTATTTAAGTGGCCACTCTTCCAACATGGAAGGGGGAGGTGTGGGGTTCAAATCCCCACCTTCTCAGGGGGGGGGGATGGGATGGGGACGCGTAAGTTTCAAGAGTGGGTTTCAACTTAGTCAAAAGTTTGAGAGTGAGTGTAGTGTAGGAATAGAGTAGTAGGACTCATATATATATATCCCATGCATTAAATGGTAGAAGAAAAGTATCATAATGTGGACGATGCTTCTTGCTTTGTGTCAAGTTCATGTTTTATCGCCAAATTATTCTTATCTCCATTTTATGTGCACATCCATCTATAATTACCTAGGTTTCAAACTATCAAACTTCAATAGGTAGCTTAGTGAAATGTTTGGTTATATCACGTCTAACAAGACAGCTGATATTATTGATAAACAAGATACAATCTATTAAGTCAAACGAGTGTGTTTGTGAAGGATAAGTAGGCTTTCTTCATTTTCATTTTTTTCCCTAAAAACATGTAAACCTGAGTTTTCATGCGAGGAGAACTCATATGACAAAAATTAAACAAAGTGATATATCAAACCAATTACGAAAATATAATCACAAGCAATACAGTAAGTAGAACCCGAGTCATAAATATAAAAACACCTTGCTTTTAAGCCACAGATAGGACTCCCGTAAACTAATTTATAAACGCAATCAACCTAGTTTAAGACAAGTAAATTTTCAAAGCGAGGGGATAACGTTGCCGGATTAAACAAAATGAAATTCAATTAAGAATAAATCAAACTTAGCACTAAAAACACCATTTTTTACCGAATGCCTCTCCAATTTTTTTATCCTTTTTTATTTATTTCTTTTTCTTTTTCCTTTTCATCCATGATAAACATGATTTAAACTCTAGCTATACTATATGCATGTTAAGATATAATAAACTAGATACAAGGCTAGAAATTGAACTACGATATCATGCAAATATGTGATTATGATGTGGAGACGATGTAGTCATATAAAAGGAATGTCCCGAGATATGTCGAGACCCTTAGTGAGGCCGAATGGAAGCTCTAGGCTCGTTGCCAGCCCCTTAGGCGGTATAGACAGCAGGTTTGGACCTCTATTCACCCACTAGGTGGCCCCAAACCAACCCGAAACACATCGAATGAACACTCAAGAGCCATGAACATGCCATACAAGCCACAGTTCAGCAAGCCCAAGTCTCAACCGAGAACTTCCTATAGCGAACCGAGCCCAAAAGATTTCTGAGAAACATGCTAACTTGACAACAACTTGATTGCAATTGGTTCTAACATGCAACTCCACTTAAATGCAAGGATAGATAACATTCGTAACACATTAGATGAAGCCAAGCATACCTTCAAATCATTCCTAAGAACCAATTTGCATGTGACATACGTGGGATATACAAACTAAACAAATGGTTTAATCTAAACATATATAACATCCAACACAAGAGACATCACAACACCCTAATCTAATATTACAAGAATAACAACATCAGCATAGACGAGGATGAGCCTAGATAATCCATGGAGACACTAGGCCAAGCTTCAATACCGGCCTAAACCAAGGCACACAAGCAATATATCAAAGCAAGCATGAACAAATGGTAAGGATCTACAGAAGCATGACCCTTAATTCATGAGAAAATTGTCCAGAAAGTTATATTTGTCAATTCAGTTTTACACATTTTTACTTTTTGCCTATTGAGTCCATTCAATTTTGGCCAAAAATTGCTGATATGGACGATGACTGTGCTACGTGGCACGGCCAACACTAACGTTAACAAATTTTAATAATATTTTAATTTTTTCCAAATTTTTATTATTCTTTTTCTTTTTCTTTTTTTTCTTTTCTTCTCTTTTTTTTTTTTTCTTTTTTTCTTTTCCTTTTCCCTTTTCCCAACGACGGTTAACTGGCCGAGGCCAGCAACTTCCAGGAGTGTTGAAGCAGGACAATGGTACTTTCGATTCGAGCTCTTCACCTTCAATGGCCGCAAAACAAAGCAGAACAAAGGGGTCCCAGGTATAGCTATGGTTGGTGGCTTACTGCGAGGAACAACAATAAACGGCACAGAGAAATCTCTTGGCCACGACTGGGTTGCTTTGATGGTGCTCTCTGAGAAAAACCCCAAAACGAAGATTCCCTCCTTCGCCTCAAAACCAATCGTGCTCTCTCGTACCTCCCCCGTTGGTGTATGGATGCCGGGTCCCAATCTCCTTGAGCGAGCCGTTACGGAGAGAGAGATTTTCTCCACGATTGTGGTCCTGCTAGCCTAGATCTTGACATTCAATGATCCTTGAAGCTGCTGGCCTTGACCCAGTTGCCCGTCGCTGGCTGAGGGCGATCGAGCGAGGGTTGCCCTCGCCTGCCTAGGTGAAGGCAGCCCTTACTAGCCCAAGCCCGGGTGTTCCTCGCTCGAGGCTGGTGACCTCCTCTGGCCACGAATAAGGTCTAGTGGAGGGAAAATGGGGTAAGACAAAAAAGAGAGAAAGGGAAGGATAAAAAAATGAGAATAATATTAAAATATTAAAATAAATTATCTACATTAGCACTAGTTATCCTATATAGCATGATCGGCATCTACGTCAGTAATTTTTTGCCAAAATTGGCCGGATAAACTTCATTGGCAAAAAGTAAGAAGATTTAAAACTCAATTAACAAAATTGAAAAATTTATGACTGAATTGGCAAAAGTACAATATATTTTGGACTTTTTGGACAATTTTCTCCTAAAAGGACTCAATTGGCAAAATTAAAAAAAATTAATAAGTTTAAGACTTTTTAGACAAGTTTTCCCTAAAATCACAGCCAAGTAAGAATATCCAAGAAAAATTGATTACAACATTGGTCTATGGTGATGGAATGGAACACACTAAACCATAAACCAAGATGAAACCTAGACTCCACAAGCATATATTACGGGTTAGAAATAAACATAAAGGCATGAAGAACAACTAAACAAAATGCTATAGAAAGGTATCATTGCTAAGAGGAGAGTTATAGAACCAGTAGACCGAGGTAATGAGCTTGTAGTGCCTGTGAGAGCAAGGCAAGCTTACCTCGGCCTCAATCTACGATCCAGAGTGAGGCAAATTCGATCCCTAATTTTTATAAAATGCATGAGTGGTCCATAAGAGGGGAATCTTAGGTATCTATAAACTACAATACCTCTAATTTCTAACTGCAGAAGAAAATACAACAAGAAAAATGAATTCAAAATTATGTAGAATTGCTTTTTTTTTTCTTTTGTTTCTTTAGGAAGGTGAATTCGGTCCCTCAATTTTATAAATTGCATAAATAGCGTATGGGAATGGAAACTTAGGTATTAACAAACTACAAGATCTCTAGTTTCTAAATGCAACAAGATAAATAGTGCAAAATTATGTAAAATCACTGTTTTTTAGGGGTTGAATTGTGTCGTTTCTACAATTTCGATCCCTAATTTTTGGCAAATGCAATAAGCATGTACAAGCAAATATTTAGATTTCAATAGGAGGTTATCCTCCATACCAAGAAAATAAAATCCTCTTAAATCAACTTAAAATTGAGAACATAACTTGGCTAAATTTATGTTTTTCTATGGGTTAGATTCAAAGGAGGTAATACCTCGCACTAGTTGCTTGTCCTCGTCTCTTAAGCACAAAAAACTTAACGAGTAAAATGGTTTGAATTTATAATTGTACATAGATTACTCTATTTGATATGTCTAATGATTTTACATTAATCCAATATAGATCAACAAAGTCGAAGATTTTGATAGTTCTACAAAATGTCAAATAAACATTCAAATCAAGAATTAACAAAACCATGTAATATCGAATGACTGGGCTAAATAGGTATGCGTTTGGTGAAGATATGATGGAATCATATTTGGATCTTAGTGTTTCTCACTTGAAATAATCTTAGGATTATGCTCACCATTTTAGAGGTGAAGTCTTATACAATGCTATATAATAAATAAAGATGCATACAGTGGTTTCCCATCATAGTATATTGAGCCGAGAAATCGGAAATCCATGCTGTTTGTCAAAGCCATATTATTTGCTTAAGAATGGACTAGTATAGTTTAGTCAGATTACTCATCAAAATATTATTAAGGATTAATCCCTTGTTTACATAACCATATAAAAAACAAAATCGATTCGACTCACAAAGCACAAATATCAATTTGACCAAAGTTAAAATTTAAGTATAATTGAACATTGATTATGAGTTCAAGGACTAAATTTGGCGGCGTCTCTTCTTTTATTAATGCTAGAAATATATGAAATCGAGTTGTAAAAGAGGTTGTACATCTTTATTCAAGTTTGTTGCATTATTTCTGCTATAGACTTGTATATCACTTGTTCAATTTTGTAAAGCGACGCTTATATTGATCTTAGAACGGTCCTTTTCTTCAGGGGAAAATGTCAGAAACATATCTCATTGTGAACCTAACGACTACTTACTACCTCTACCATTAACATACCCTCTAAGCAAAACCATACATTAAAAACACCAATTGCCACTTCTTGCAAATTCATTTAAGCATTTTGCTTAGGTGTTGGGTGGTTTGTATTATTTTTAATTGATTTTTAGTATTTTGCGCAGTCAACATTTTATTTGTGTATTGTCCCGGATAACTAATAAGACGTTCTCAGTATATATTGATAAGTTTCTATTAATTACAAGCATGTATGGAATAACTTTTGCTTTTACTTTTTTGCTTAATTTAAACCTTATAGTTCATGCAATTTTAACTTTTTTTAAATCCAAAACTTTCGAAACTTCCATAGTACTCAAATGTTAACTCAAAGACTCACATTTAATGTTTTTCATAATTTTCCGAAATTGTAGTAATCTTTTAAGTTTTGATGGGAGAGTTAAAAAGTACTTTTGAGTTTTATTTAAATCCAAAAAAACGTGCATACCTTTAAAATTGAGTTGGTAGATGTTCAAGCAAAGTTAGTATACAAGTTATCATCAACTTGTATATGACTTCAAGAGTATAAAAAGACGGTAGATATTTATGTCACATTGATAATTTCACATATGTATTAATAGATATCATTCAGATAACTTTATTAACTATCCAAAAGTTTGATAAATTCCATTAATATGACGATAATCTTTGAAATGCATATATTTAGATTGCAAGTAAGTTTGTTATCAATACCGACTATCATTAATACCTGATGATAGTTTATGCCTTCGAATTTTTAGGTTGTGTTTTCCACCATGAAAGTTGATTTAAAGGGTTATTCATTAAAATCCAATGGAGATTATGCACAAATGGAAGAAAATTTCTTATCTGGCCTAGGACAATACTTTTGATTATGCAGGTCCGATCCAAATCCAGTCCCTCTGATCGCATTGGGTTTACGGACCGGGTCTAGGCGAGAATTCTGCTAATACTAGTTGCACTCATGAGACAATCGCAAAAGATAAAGCCTTGTGGTTAATGGAGTAAAGCAATCTGATCCAACCAAAAAAAAAAGCTAAAAATCAAATGTAAAGTAATGTATATACATTATCCAGCTAATTCATGTATAGGTCACTGTGAAGACTTATAGTATAAAAAAGGAACTATAAGTTCCCAGCAATTTATTTATTCATTTTGAATTGGGATGAATCAAACTTGTGGGCAAGCATGGTTTTTAAAGATACAAAGATATCACAATAAACCTGAGCACCGAGCTGAGAATGGTCCCGATGCATTCTTAGCTGCAATTAATTTGTTTACCAACATTTTCCACTGGGAATCATCTTTCTTGGTTTGATGCCGAATCTTCACTCTAAATTGCCTGGCAAAAGCAAAAGAGACATTATGTAGAGCCACCAAATTCACAATACATATCAGTTCAACGAAGGTGCTGCTCTTCAACTCTACGCACAATAAGGTGACTCACTCCCCCATATGCATCTCGCATAATCAGTTAATTATTAATCATTGAAGAATCATTTGGGAAGAAAAACACTCTTGCCTTTAAAAGTTTTGACTCGTCAACCACAGTTTCTTCATATCAGTATTCGGCTTTTTTACATGCAATACACTTGAAATGCGAGCTTACGAGTCAGCAATGCAATTCTCACTTCACCGTCTGAAGCAAGTTTTGCTCAATATCCAATGCTCTTTAGGACCTAATTAATTAGGTGAATGAAGCCATTAGGCCCACCGCCCACTGATAAGGGTAGGGTGGGGATGTTTAGTTTTAAGTGTGGGGTTCGACTCTCACTTCTACTAAGAGGCAAAGTAAAAGTTTGAGAGAGAGGAGTTAGAATTGGACTGATCAAAAAAAAAAAATGTGGACGTAGAACAACCCATTTAGACACGTTCCTGCATCCATCTAAACTTCTCCAGATTAAAATTGAGGAGACAAACATAGAAGTTCTTTTGACTTACCTACAGAGAGGAACCTTGCAATCATCAGGTTCGGTACGCAGCCGAGAGTGCAGTTCAAGAAGCTGCCACATGCGCTTGCAGTGAACACATCCTCCAGGAACGCGAACCTTGCAACTGGCAAAATGACGTACTAAGGTCTTAAGTCCTTTACAAGCAGGAATCCACAGGCAGGCCGCGATGCTGTAAGGAGTTAGTCGCATGGTCCAATCATCCTGCAACCATCGCTGCATATGTGAAGGAGGGCTTCCTTGGCCCCGTAAAGTTGCAAGTATACCGGTCCCTCTTCCATCTTCCTCAGCCTCTCTTGTTTCCTCTGCAACAGTGGTAGTCGTAAGACCACAATGCAAACAATTTTGGACAGTTTACTTAATCATGAAACTAACATATCCACCAGTATGAGAATGATGCGTAGTTATTTTCACAAGGGAGGAGTAATGGCCGATCTTCCAGGATTCAATCTGGTTGTCATGTTGACAAAAGTGAAATCACCACCTTGCTCAAAAGCAACCAGAGGAACTTGATGTGGAGAGTAATGTAACCAAAAAGATAAGAATGTAGACATCCAGTGATTCTTTGTCATGCAGGACTTAGAAGAGGCTAAGAGCACAATGTTGATACTACTGTAAAAAGCAGAAGATCAGATAGAGCATAAGCATCTCTTAATTCTAGGGCATCTAAAGAAGGAAACACAAGCACAAAATTGAGAACAATCTTGAGAAATTTTTTCAAGGAAATTTATGGAAGAGGCTAAATCAAGGGGGACAAGAATAACCAAGAACACGTCAGTAGTAAAACCCTCACATGGATCTAGAACCGATGAGACCTGCCCTATCTATGTGGGAAGTCTTACTACTAACAGTAGTTGAAGCAGCAGCAGCAGCTAGAGATTTGTGATGGACCATGGTCCATGACTATCAATCTCCCAAACATGACTATCAACCACCACCATCATGCGGCTACCACGGTCAACCACCATCCATTACCAGACTCTTCCTTTCTCAGCATAACGAAAATGACCAGAACATGAGCAAATGGGATGCAAGGGAGATGGCTCTCAAAAAACTCATCTCCAATCATTGTCCAATGCTATATTGAGTCCATTTCGTTTCTTTTATCACCAAGTCACCATCGCAGTGAGCACAGCAACAACGGAGCAACATAAAAACGAAAGGTGCAGATTCGATCATAAGTAACACAGAAATCTAACTGCAATTTCGCTCAGTGATTGATGAAGAATTCCTTTCATGCAGAGCAAGTCCACATACGTTCAAGGTGATCCAGAATCAGTGCCAAATCTACGCCAATTTGGTTCAGCATCCGAGACATTCCTATATGCAATACTAGAGCAACGTTTCAATTTGACAATACCAAAGCATCAATGATTTAAACCAATTCGTCAAAAAAAAAAAAAACTGAGACTTAGTCTGTTTTCGCATAGCACCACCACGACATTAATCTCTGTTTTAATACTAGATTAGATCAACCGAGACAAAAGGTTTTGAATCTTACGTTACCGAAGAGGAATCATGATCATGATCGAAGCTTACGGTAACAAGAAGTCTTGGAAGGTGATCAGCTTCGGTGGTGATGCCTGAACCAAGATCGAAGCTCTTCAAGCTTCGTGGCCGGAAAACAGGGAGAAGGAGAGCAGGAAAGGCGCAGCTCAGGAACGCCGAGAAACGATGGTGACAAAGGCAATGGCCATGAGGATGATCAGAATGGGGATCTGAAAGCAACCTTCAGTCAGTACTCAAGCCGTCCGAAGCTCTCGGTTTCGGCAAGGAGACGAGGCAGCTCGACAAATTTCGACCGGGGTTTCTTTGTTTTTCTTTTTTTTTTTTTTTGGGCCCTCCCTTTGTTATGGGTTACATTAAGATATGGATTGAAGGCAACTGGAGTAGAGCACGCATGAACGGACCCATCCGAATTGGCTCCCATTTTTATATGTTAATTGTTATTTATTTATTTTTTATTTTTTATTATCTTACAATGGTAAAAAATTGAATTGTTGAATGAAATTTAGGTGTCAACAATGGACAATACTAATTTTGACAAAAACTCTCGATGCCTTTTGAAATAACTATTGGATCCTCAGCAGAGTCTACAACGGCATCATTGAAGAAATCTATATAATAAGAATCAAAGGAAGCTTAGAAAAGGTTGGACTGAGAAATTGAAAGTATTGCTATTGTACTTCATCTTTCACCTCTTTAATGAGAAAGAGTCATTGTTTTTGTAATCATTCTAGGAATGGGGGTATAAGTGTAAGAGCAATGATTGTATTTTAATTATTTTTGGTGCAATTTACCTTCATTCCGCAAAAATTCTTCATGATCACTATTGAATCTATTCACCCCAATTTAGATTGTACTGATAGCCCCAACATAATAGATATTAATAAATTAAGTTGTCAATAGAAACAAGATGCTTAGATCGGAAAGGAGAGTGAAGCTAGCCTTTTGGCAACAATAGAAAGAAATCGGTAATGATATAATCAAATAGAAGACTTGTGTTTCCACTATTCTTTCATCTTACTCTTGATTTTCGTCATCATAGCTATTATGATTACATCTTTTATCTTTTTCGGACCGAACGCCACTTCTTCACTTCCCTTTGGTATCTTGACGCCATCTTATCCATTCAGGAGTGCAGTTTCCACTACATTCACATAGGATATCTATTATTTTAGTAGCAAAGGAAGTACAAGTGAACAAAAATCACTGATATAAAATTGCACGTGGAGCTAAATCTTTTACCAATTATTTTAAAGCGATAGATACATAGCGTCCATCGCAAAATACTACAACTTACAATCGGGAATTAGCAAAATCATGTAAGACCCAACAAATTGGATAACTAGGTACATGACAGTGAAGATATAACGCAGAGGAAGTAATGCTTGAAAAGAATTCCAAAAGATGAAGTTTATTTTGAATAAAGAAGTCCAGATTACAATACCTTAGGCGTCCATCTAGAAAATAACAAAATAACTTAAATCTAATAACAAAATAAATGAAAAGATATTGATATAATGGAAAGTTATCAAAACACAACTAGAAAATTTGAAATCTAATAACAAATTAAGGGAAACGCGTAAATCAAATATTGTAACCCATTTGTAATTTCAAAGATCACGCAATAAATATTGTAACCCATTTGTAATCTCGAAGATCATGTAATCCTCTTTAATTTGTGGGACCGCCCGCTCTTATGACGTTCCAATGTTTTCATAAAGGCATTTGCATGTTGTTCTACATCAAGATATAACGGAATCACATTTGCATCTTCATTCAGAATAATCTTAGAACTGTGCTCATCATTTTAGAGGTGATCTTATACAATGTTACATAATTTATATAGATGAATACAGCGGTTTGCACCCTCTAAAATCAATCAACTTATCATTTTTTTTATAGCTAAAAATACAAGGGGACAAGCAATCCCGTCATGTGTCTTTCTCAAAGGCCAAAGACCATATTATCGACTCTGCTACCGGTGCTATTTTATTACAGCAATCTAGAACTAAAGTCTTAACCTCATCGGGTAATAGTCCAACCAATTCATATATAATTGCAGATTAGTAAGCATATCATATTTGTATGACGCCGAGAGGTTGATGTTATGCATCTGACATAACTAGAAGACGATTGCCATTCCTTCTCTTTCTCAAAGGACACAGACCATATTGTCGAGTCAATTACATGCTTTCACATGCTTGGACTACTTAATCTTCCATCTTCCCGAACAAATGTGGATAATTAGCCCTTTACTCTGAACTTATAGAGATTCTCGAGGTTGTCTAGGTGTTTATAAATCTGATCATCTCATGTGTCTTCGTTATTTTTGTCGTCTAACTTTCAATAAGAGATGAAAGAGACTGGACAAGCATAAACCAAGTGAGGGGTTGTGCATTGCTTTATTGATGAGAGGAATATGGAAGATGTTGTCCTCTTCAACTCTTTTCACTCTCTTTAAGAAGTGAAATCTATTTTTCAAGAAGGTTAGTCTCACAAGAAAAACAGTGAAAATTAAAAAGGCGATTACATCATCAAATTTTAACATTGAAATTTTATTGAACAACCGAACTAATTAGTCTGCGCTTCCAATTCAATTACTTCTGCTCCTAATGAAATCTGAGGCAGCTTAATAGGCTTAAACTCTGTCCACCATGCCCCAACAAGGAGTAACAAAAACGAAGAGGTACACAGCCGTTGATGTTTCGTCCATCACGAGAGCTTGGGCAAAACAATTAAAAAAGGGGGGGGGGGGTGTCCTCTACTTTTCTGCGTTCTTAATTAACGAAATTAAGTTTTTATTCGGGGAACCATAATACCTGTTTTGATATATATAAAAAAAAAAAGAATTTAGAGCCAAGGAGAACATAGTGACAGTAGAGAATTAATTATGGACTGTATCGGTAAAGAAATCAAAACATTCTACTGTTCATCTTACATTTTGGACAATTTTCAATGTCGGGGATAATTGTCCAAGAAATCTTTAGTCTTTTTGTGAGGATGTATCATCAGCTACCATCAAAGAGAACGATAATGAGCTCCAAAGAAACAGAAGAAATAAATGAAACATCATCTTCTTACAAATATGAACATATGGAAGAGTTGCTTATGCAAAAGCGTGACTCCTATGAATTCACCCATATTGTTGGTTGAAGCTAACGCCCATGTCTCTCCCATTTGACTTGTGTCTCCCATTTGACTTGTGGCGAGAGCTTGAGGTATGGTTTTAACTCTAGCTTGATAGTCGTTTCCTTCAAGACAGAAACTGCTATATGGTAACTAGTAAGAACATGACAAACAAGATTCTATGCTGCATTAATCCAGACATTCGTAACTGGTTTTAGTCAAGAAATGTTCTCGAGCTTTATTTTTTTAACCTCTATAATTTGACTTGTAACCTAAAGAATAGTTAATAGGTTTTTTCCCAGAGACACAACGAATTGGTGAGTTTTTGCTATTCACTAAGTTTCGATTAGCAAGGCAAAATGCATTTGTAACAGACTAGAAACTATCATTCCACGAACAACTTTATTCTCGTGGGTTCAGACACAGTCACAAAGGTATCAACAACACCAGCTAAACAAGTTTACTCTAAAATCGCCTATGGCACCAAGGCGACAATTAAATTTCGTGCTTCTATTTAACTTGTAACACATGACTTTTTGCAGAGGGCTTCACATAAAATTATGCGGGCCTGCAGTGAATTTCTACTAATGGTTCCTTGTCGATGACTGTATAGTTGGAACCATGGTATAATGAGTGTCACATAGTGTTAATTGAAGCATAAAAAGTTCATGAAGTCTGGGTTAAGCATCTCCTTATCACAGACGTAAATATTCTCATTCACGCCAATTATACGTGCTTTGCTTATTGTTTATGGAACTACATAACATTAACTGTCCCGACAGAATCAGCAAGGTGACCAACTTTGCAAAGCACTGACAATCTTGAGCCTATGCTCACCAGGACTCTTTTTAGGTCTTTTCATGGCCTAGCGGAAGGTCTCATTGGTATAGAACCAACATCATAGTTTGAGTTGGATTTGATTAGTAGAGCAGTTCAACAGAGAATCGTCTCAAATAATTTGCTAATAAATGCAACTAGATCCAGTAGCAATAAACTCCCAAGTTCCGACCCCAGATTATTGACCAGTCTTAATCTGAAACGTTGATGGATTATCTTTTGAAGGATGCCGACTTGCCAATTGCCTCCAAGCATGTGTTGCAAGCAATTTCTCGAAAGAATTCCACTGTAAAGAAGCCTTATCATAAGAACTCTGTTAATTCTCAATGCAATGGTAAGTGTGTAGTCCCTTGACCTAATATTAGGACAAAGTAAAAAACTGTCACAAAGCAAAAAACACTCACATATCAACGCTGAAAATAGTACCAGTTACCAGCAGATGTGGTAGTTCGCAACTTTACTGTCACCATCCATCAATTTGAATCAGTGGCATGTTTAGTTTCATGTTCTTGTGAGACTTCACTTGGCAGGAGCTCTTATTTCTGAACATCATTTTACTTGGCATCTTCTAAATTTTGGTTCATCTCATTGTCCAGTGAGACTTTCTCAGAAGTAGTAAATAATTGGACTTCGCAATGCTGATACATGTTTGGTGGGTTAGACATCCTTTAAGTTCCTAACTAGACTGATGTCCCCAAGTTCCTCTTTTGCTCGGCCATGTTGTCCTGCTTTTTGAGTATCAATTTCAGTTCCTCACTAATTATCATTCAACCTGCGAGTAAGCATTGCCGTTAACTTCAGTCACTGGAGAAGTGTATTCAGGATGAAGTCTGACAACTCTCAGCATCCATACGCTCGAGGACATGCCATGCCTCTTCTTCCATGGATGGGACGTCTGATTCCCCAACCCTTCATTCAAGGCCTCAGGACGTACACTTAATGTAAATTAGAATTCATTTGACACCTGTTAGGATGATAGATGAAATAACAACAAATTTATTAGGAGTATCTAAGACATGGTGATCTGAAACCAAGTCTGACCAAAGATATGGTAACTTCACAAAGGTTCAGTTCACCATAGAGATAGGATTAAAGACAGACTTCAGTATCCCCGAACTAGGTGACCAGTTCATTCTTGTTTCTCTACTTGAATTTTCTTATGCATGATCATTATGTTAAGGGACGGCAGATAGCTTGGGCCCAGAAGAAAGGGGGAGTAAAGAGATTAATCCCCTAACCACAGCATCCTTTGACTTCTGACCAGAGTAGCAGAATGGTATAAAAATTTGCTAAAGGAAAATGAAACACGCATGGCGCAAAAGTACCTCGCTTGACCTGAGCTGCATCACATGGGCCACAACTTCAACATCAATCAGGAGTTCAGCTGGATTGTCAAGCTCTGTATACAGGACACAGCATTTGAGGCAGAGAAAATTGCCAATATCCACCTACATCCCAAAAATAATATCCTTCAGATTATGATCTTCCACTTAACAGATCCATAATTTCACACATATACGTCAAACTGCAAGAGTGAGGCTCAAGTATGACAATCCGTGCTTATAGAAGACTGTAACACCAGACACATCATGTAATCATTGCCACGGATCCACACCCAGCAGCTAAGTAATGCAACAGCAGCACCTAGACATAGAAATACATCATCCGCCGGATGAGTACTTACAGATCTCAAGAAATCAACATAGTCAACTTCAAAGAACTGGGGTGCCACACCAGCAAAGGCATATCTGGTTGAAAAAGTCATTTCAAAAGCCTTACGCATTAAAATCCTCCAAATATCCTCAAGTTAATATTCCTTTGCCATGAATGGCACACTAATGAGTTCTCAAAATAAGCATCGCTTATCAGGATGCTATCACTGTCTGCCAGAGCTGGCATATCACAGAAGACACGACCTTCAGCAAGTAAAGCTTGGAGCCTGGACAAGTCCTCCACCTTAGTATCTCTGTTACGTTCTTCTCTCTTCTTTTTCCTCATTTTATTCCCTCTTTTATGCCTCTTGCCAAAATAATTTTTCTCTCTTTATCTCTGGGAAGATGGGTTTAATTGGAGCTGATTTCCCAATTCTAGAATCATGAGCCACAAATGTGAACTAGGCGGCAAGTGCAACTGAATCTGAGGAATCCTGGATTTCTGCAGGAAAATACCAGTATAAGAAAAACAGCAGAATGGATCAGTAAAGAGACTATATCATGAAAAGGAAAACTTTACGAAGATCTGACATCCGAGTATCGTGCATGAACAAGTCGAAAACCTTGACAAACTGCCAACAATTCTTGGCAAGAGGATATTGATTAGCAAGCTTCTCCATAGTTTGGATGGGTTTGATTTAGTTATTTTTATTTATGGTAATAAGAGAATGGTGAATGGCTAGCAAATTAGCAAACTCCTGCATAGTTTTTATGAGTAGAGTAAAGAAAAAAAATGCAAGAGTAAATATGGTTTGCAAAGAATAAACACACATTTAAGGCATGGCCATCACAGTGCCACCATCCTTCAGGATCAGGAGTAACGTGGCTCCTGCAACTGCTTAGTGGCAGCATATGGAAATGTGCATAAACGTCCTATAAGCCAATAAAGCAATCATCAACTTGAGGGGAGGAAGTAGCATGCTATCATTGATCTGGAGTACTGTTTCATATGATACCTTCTATGGACTGAGTTACTTCCAGTTGGATCACCATTGTTGAGCACCCAACCCATGTAACAGCTCGTGCTATTTGCAAGTGAGTGTCAATATGGATTGGCCTCTTGAGAACCATTCTGTCTACGGAAGCAGTGACTAATAATAGAGGCCTTGTGTTGCCATTGTTGATGGAGCAATGCTGGTCCAAAACCAAGAAGCTGAATACAATGAGGATGTTCTGTTACGCACAATTCTAATGATGACTTCCCACAGTATATGAACTATGGCTAATGACTAGAAAGCTTAGGCATTCTGATTGCAGAACTTGATATGGACAAAGATTGACGAGAATTTAGATATGCACATATACAAATGATAGAGACAAGGTACTGCTTACAGCAAAGCAGCAGCATGTTGTTCACTTTATTCACTAATTACCAGATGACCAATTCTAGATTATTCAAACAAGGATTTCACATTCAAACTACGAATAGCAGAGTACTAGAACTGATTACCCACCGACTAAGGACCAGCACCTGTCAGTTTTATATCAGGAATTTATCGAACCACCACTTAACTGTATTACCTAACTCTAGCAGTGTCAATGACATCCTATGCAATTCATCTTCTGCAAAGATGTGGAACTCTCTTTCTTACAATGTTGTATGCATTGCGCTGATACAAGCAATAGGCAGGGACAAAAAAGCTCAAAATTCAGTTAAAACCACATTTCAACCTTCGAATCATCATTCAAACCGAGAAATTGAAGGTGGAGAAACATCGCAGAAGTCAAATGGCACCACATTCAGAACCAGAAACAAAAGTATCACCATCCGATAGCTGTTGAAAGCTCAGTTTAAATTACTTTATAGCAGCATATGGTCCCGGCGAAAGCATCGACATCTTTCGCCAGCTTCCCCATGCTGTTCTCATTCCAAGGATTCCTATACTGATGTCCGAGCACATAATCACTAAAAAACTCGTAGAAAACGCTCGCCCTGCTCCTAGACGGACTCCTTGGATCCAATTCGCTCTCCGGCGATGCAGCACTCTCGGTTGCACCGGCATCGCTGACCTCCTCGAATATCTCGGAACTCCCTTCCCACGAGGCGTTGGTGACGGGCGAGAGAAGCACGTATCGGGCCACCAGCTGATCGACTTCCGAACCGACGATCCGGCGTCAATGGGCGGAGCGGTGGTGGAGGCCACCGCAATCGCGCTCGCCGTCGAAGCGGATGCTCCGTCGTCCGTCGCTGTGGAGGATCGGGGCGATGCGAGTCCCCTGGCTCCAAAGGAGGAGGCTTGGGAAGGAGACGGTGGACTACCCAACGAATGTATGGAGGCTGGCTCATAGCCAACGCGGGAGTCGAAGAGGTTCCTCCATGTCGTGCTGGACGTCGAGCAGGCCGCCCGAGCGGCTGCGGTAGACGATCTCGTCGAGCGAGTAGGACCCGGAGGCGGTGAAGTCGCAGCCGAATGGGACGTACTTGGCGGAGAAGGCGGCGTGCCTCGTCCCTGATGTTGTGGATCGTCGCCGTCGCCGTCGCCGGAGGGGAGTGGCTGGTCGGGGCAGGGTCGGAGGTGGAGGCGCAGGACACGGCGAGTGTCTAGGGTTTGGGGTCAGATAAAAAAAATGGCGATATCCCTGAATTTGCATCCCGTCTATGAGAAAATTACTATTTTTTGTGTAAATTTACAATCTATATTATCATTTTACCTTAAGAAGCACAACCGATTAAATTTTCTTCTTTTTTTTTTAAATATAATTATAAGTATGAACCGGTATATTTACTATAAATAGGATTAGACACATGCAAAGGCTTACTATGAGAAATGAAAATCCCTTGATTCTCCACATTAGTCACGGAGATACACAAACTAGTAGATTTTATTCAAATGAACATTTGTAAAAATGTCTGTGAGGAGGGTAAGAAAGACAACTGATGTGGATGAAATACCTAAGCAGAGGATTCAGTACTGACCACTCTCGCAACGCTGTGATCGCTATCATCCCTAAAATTGCTATCATCGCTGTCATCTCTATCATCCCAATAATTGATGCGAGACCACTCTTGCCAATATTCGCGGTACAAGCCCCGTTCAGGTTTGTGGAAGCAACCGCGGTGAACCAGCAACAGCCAAACAAAGATAAGAAGCCCTCCCCCTTGCTCAGGACCAGCACATGTGTCTCTCCCTTAATATTCATTGCCACATATTGCAACAGCATAAGCCACGAGTCGCTTATCATCTGCCACTTGCTCTCTTCGTCTTCCGGTTGGTGGGCCAAAGGAAGCCCTTCGTTGAGCGGGGATTTCAAAGGGTCGGTAAGATCCGATGTGGGCCTTCCTCCAGGGGGCATTCGAATTTGCACTCCCCTGTACAATTTTTCACATAACCCGTTCAAATCCGTGGTCGCATCACCGATGCAGTGCCGTAGCTCACGCAATGTCTTCGCTGATACTAGTTGGGCAATGCCCACCATCGCCGCACCGGACATCAAATTAGGCTGATTAAGTAAAAGATACAACATGTAATTAGAGATGATCCAGCTGAATTCCCTTTGATCAACTAGGGCTCGGTCAAGTGTGGTTGGGGAGCTCATAAATCGTTTTTCTTTATTATACCATCAGTGGCAATATGCAAAATTATAATATAGTTGTGCATATTAGCCTTGCACTTCTCTGAAATATTGTCAAAGTCTAATGTGCTATTTGGGAAACCTTCCAAGTCACCCGATTTCAGTTTCACATAGTTAAAGATAAAGATCATAACTCCTTCATAAAGAGATTTTTGAACACGAAAACTTCGCATTTGCAATCATTGATCTTTTACCACAGCATTTGGCTATTGTCTCACTGGCTTGAAGGAAATAAGAGATGATCTTGTCGCCTACTCAGAATAGAAAACTGCATATATTTTTTAAAACAGTGATGCCTTAGAACTTATTGCACTTACATATCTTTCTCGGACTCTCCTTCAATGCCTCGGAAAATAGGTTGCAAGCAAAGATGGATTCTCACCACCTTCGAAACATTAATTGTGTATCTAAGACCTCATAAGTAACACCGGTGTTACGTTCTACTTCACATTTGGCATATCGAGGCTTCCTCAGGTAATCCGTGGTGGATACCAACTTCTTGAGAAATGAATCTAGTTTAGATGACTTTGTGGTGTTGTACTTAATTTTGGCAATAGTCCAATCGGAGAAAATGAGTATGAACAAAGCTATCCCATCAATAATTATCCCTCCAAAAAGAAGGATATAAGTAATTTTCACATTGACTTTAGGGAGTTGATACTTCTTCAAGCGATTGAATAGGCCCAAAGCCACCACAATGCTATTGAAGGCTATGATGTGGAAAATGTAGCTCCATTTGTGACGTATTGTCAACGCTTTTGCGTGGAGCTCCTTGTAAATGAAATTGAGTTCGACCGATATCACCCTCAACGCATCCACCACAGAAATTGTCAAAATAATCACTGCTCATTTCACACTGTTGTTGTTGTTGTTATTATTATTATTATTATTATTATTATTATTATTATTATTATTATTTGGTGTAGGTGAGATATGCAATGAAGATCTTTGAAGATTTGAAAGAATGAGTAAGCATGCTTCACCATGATGCTTTCGGCAAGCTTTGCTCCTCCTTCGTCAGACCATCCATATCCATCCCCTACAACATTAAGTTCTTCAAGCAATTGCAAGTTTGCATCCATTGTTAGCTCGTTGTCTAAGAGCATCGATTCCCTAAGCTTTGGGAAGCTTGAGAGATAAAGTGCCAGTGTCCTCTTTGCAATTTTTATAAACCTTGCAAGAAACACCAGGATCATTGGGATCACCAAAGATTTGTCGTAGGAAATATCTGCACAAAGACGTAGATGGCGGCATCGAGTGGGAAGATGAGACAAAGGAGGTGCTCGTGAACTATCCTCAAGAGAGAAGGCAGTGATGGTGCTCGAACCGTCAAGATGTAGCAAGAGAAATGAGGCCCAAAATGCTTGAAGTGCTCTGTCTACTTCCACTACACGAGCATTTGAATTGCCTTGGTTGTGAGCGATGAGCCCAACCGCAAATGCAGCTACCTAGTCGGCCATCAAATAGGCCAACCACAAGAGGAAGATGATGGGGCGGTTCACTATTTTCTTTCTAAGAGGTGCAAATAGAATGAGAGTGACTTGAAGCGAGAGGCTCAGTACGACGAAACCTCGGATGTTCCACTTGTTCCACAAATCCGAAATGGAGCTAAATGCCATGTTTTTGTGTAGTTAGAATTTTGTCTCTCCTATCTAATATAATTTCGGTTACAATAAAAGTATCCTCTCGACATCCAGCATGAGAGACTACATGCATCGAGAGAATAGTGCTTTGCGGACTTTATGAGGAAGCCTTGAAGTAGAAATTGACAAGCAAGGTGAATGGTCGGGAGGTGGGCTGGACGATGTTGGGGAGGGAGGGTGAATGCTTCGGACTTAGGAAACCTGGGAGGACGAAGAAGCTTGTGTAGAGCACTGGCCATGCTCTGCCTCTGCTTTGGTGAGTGGTGTAGTTAGATCCTCGGAAGGATCACAATAATTCATAAATCTGGCCTTTTACTGTGGTATTTCTTTTTCCTTTGTTAGATTAGATAATTTTGCCATGCTACTATTGTCATAAAAAACAAGATATTTGCATATCATTTTTTGTTGACTGAAGCTTGATTTTTAAAACACGTACGCATATGGATATTTAAAGTCGTGTATGTCATGCCCTGATCCTCAGGCACGCGCACATCCCTTACTTTTGGTCGATTTTTAAATGCGATATCCCTAGGACTACATATCGCCGATCCTTTCCTTTTTAATAGCACATGCGGAAGCAGTTATAAAAATCCCCAGACAATAAAGCAATGGGATATACAAGTAGGACTAGAAACCTAAACCTGAAAACCACACCCTTATATACATATATACAACTCAGTCATACATGTACATATATCAGCCATGCTAAAAAGGTTGGTTTCTACTCAAACAGATTCTACGGCAAAGGTCATCAAATAGGAGTGGAGTCTCAATCCTCATCAAGATCCTACTCTGGATCATCCTCGGGGTTCTCCTTTTGGTATCCCTCTTCGGGTTCTTTCTCCTTAGGTTCTTCATCAGGGTCCTGAAATGTTTTCCCCAAACCGGGATGAGACTACGTCTCAGCAAGTTCTACCCGCTAAGACCCGATTAGTAAACTAATACACCTTAGGGCTACCTATGCACAACATGAGTTAGAGGACTTACCTTGATCTCAGATTCCACCTGCATATTAGCACAGATCAAATAGGCACCCAAGCAATCACATCACGGATCGAAACATCGATCTAATCGACTTAGTCGATTTCATATCAATCGGACCATTTCTAGGTCATTCATCCCACACCAAGTAATTCCTTAAATTTAGTGGCTTTACGGTCCCATCCAACTCTCTCAAGATTTAGTGGTTTTATGGTCCCACCCGACCTTTCCAAGATTTGGTGGTTTTATGGTCCCACCCGACCTTTCCAAGATTTAGTGGCTTTATGGTCCCACCCGACCTTTCCAAGATTTAGTGGCTTTACGGTCCCACCCGACCCTTTCAAGATCTAGTGGCTTTATGGTCCCACCCGACCCTCTCAAGATCTAGTGGCTTTATGGTCCCACCCGACCCTTTTTACGATGCCATACTCTGTCACCGAGCCACGTGCATTCTCCAGGAAGACATACCGAGTCTCCGAGCCATGTGCATTCTCTAAGGCTACCTTTTCGCCAAGATGACATATCTAATCACCGAGCCACATGTCTTTCCTCGGTGACATTCCAATTCACTGGGCCACATGCATTCTCCAGGTGATTTACCAACTCACTTTCAATACTGACAACCGATACCTGACTAATTCTCAATCACATAGCCAAAATTTCCTTATTTAAGAATATAACTTAGAAATGCACCATTAAATCAATTCGACACGAATTAAAGACAAATAAATAAACGGACTACTCCACGACAATCAGCACGAAATTCCGGTCATCGGCCATCCCGGTTGAATTTCCGGAACATAAATAATTAAATAATTAATTTCGAAAATTAAATAAATAAACACAATAATTCCAATTTAGCACAATATGAAGCTCAATTAAATAAACGGACTACGCCACGATCATCAACATAAAATCCCGGTCACTGGCCATCCCAGTTGAATTTTTGAAAATAAATAATTAAATAATTAATTTCGAAAATTAATATTTAATTCCTAAAAATTCCAATTAGGCCCGAATCGCCTAATTAACACCCGATAAGGGTCAGGAAAAATCCCAAGAAGCATCCAATAAATACTATAGGCAATTCTCTATCTAAGTACACTAATCAAACAACTAATGTGCAATGCAATTAACTAATAATCGCTAATCAATTCTAATCTAACCACCTAATTATACTTAACTAACACTAATCAACCTTTAAGTATAATTAGCAAACTAAAAGGCATTAATGAGCAAAACTCACTTGGTTAAAAGTGGAGACCGGATCACCGCGACGGCGGCCGAAACCTAAATTTTCGGCGGCGTAGGCGGACTCCCGGGCTGGGCCCAAAAGCTAAGCAAGCCCACAGAAATTCTGGGCTTAGATCGAACTTGGGTCGATTAACTTCGCGGGCTGAGTTGCTGAAACTTCTTGGGTTTCAAAACTGGGCCTGAGTTACTAGATCTTTGAGCTGAATTGTAACTGAACTGGGCTGAGCTTTCACAGAAATGGGCTGCTGAAGCTGAAGCCCACGGCTTCAAATGGGCTGAGAATGGACTGGACTGCAGCTTGTTGGACTAAATTTTTCTTGGGCTGATAGGCTGAACAAGAAGCAGCAAAGGTTGCTGTTGGGCTCGAGGAAACGAAGACCAACGCTACTGGGCTGCTTCGTTCGGTGCTGATGGCTTCAACGTGGCAGCTGCAACGTCTTCGTTGATCTTCAGAGCTGGACAATGCGCGAAGGAGCTGCGGTCAACAAGATGGAAGAGTTCGGTGGTTTTGTTGTCTCGGTGGAGCTTGCTGGCGCACACGGAGTCACCGTTGGTGGGATGGAGCGGCTACGGTTGACTTGGTGGGCTGCAGACTTGGACGCTGCAAAGGAACGTCGAAGCCGCATGAAGCAACAGCTGAAGACCACGTGGCCGCGTGGGTGGAGAAGCGGCAAAGAGAATAAGCAGCTTCGGGCGACGCTGGCAGAGGCGTGGGGCTTGGACGGCAGGAGGAGTCAACGAAGGGGGGAAGATTTCCTTCGGTTGACCCACAAGTGGTGGCCTGCGGACATGTGGCAAGGCTGAGCAGAAACTAATTGGTGGGATATGGGATGTGCGTGAGTGGAGAAAGGGTTTCAATGGAAGGAGGACGCTTCGACGTGAGAAGAATGAAAGAGAGAGAGCAAAAACAATTGAAGAGAAGTCGAAGCCCTCCGCGACAAGATGGATGCACGCCTGAAGAAAAAGATCGGCCAAGACTTGTACAAGAAGATTTGTGGAGAGAGAAAAGCAAAAGTCCACAACAAATATCTTCATCAATTAAAGCTTGGTCCCCCTTTGGCCTTCAAGCCTATCTCAAAGTCCCTTAATACTTTCCAGCTTTATATTCCATAAATTAGTCCAATTTGAAGCCAAAAATCCAACCCCTTCCATAGCTCCGAATTTCCACAACTTCGGGTTCAATTCTTCCCGAAATTCTCCAATTCAACGTCCAATTTGAATGAATAAAAAGCCAGTAGAATTTCCACAAGTGCCCCTTGTCAAATAGCTCAACTTGCCAGTCCAAATTTCCTTTAATTTGGCCCATCTGAATTTCCGCTAATTTTCCGAATCGTCTAAATCAATTTTCCGTAAAAATCTCAGATTCTCCGAAAAATCCTCTGAGATTGAGTCGATGTTCCTGGAATTTATTATGACATGACATAATCTTCAATTTCTGAAATTGGACTCGAATTTATGGTTAATTTCCATTCGACGCGTTTTTAGTGTGACCTAAGCTACTGAGTAGTTTTTAGAACTTTTTAAGACAAATGACCCGTGGTCGATTTTCTTCGAGCCACGATGAATCCACTCGACACATTGGCGACTCTCGATTGTCGTGAAAATCTCAATGATTCAAATATAGACACAGGGTATCAAAACGACAGTAAAATCAAATTAGTGTCAGTCGACGAGAGTTTTCCAATTTAGTGGAGTCACCCATGATCGGTCATTCATTTCAATTGAACCGACCTATCTCTGATCTTAATTCGATTTTTAATTGTGCCGTAATGATCTCTAAAGATGAGCACGGTCGAGAAATCGATTCCTGGTCGAATTCTCAAGTCTATCTGCCTTAAAGTCCTTAATAGCTTACCCAGCTAGTCTAGTTATCTCGTGAGTGGCCAACTCAGAGAAAAACACCGTAGTCGCATCGATGAAATGCCCAATTTATTTAATCGAAATCAGAACCCGAAAATTTGGATGTCACAGTGTATAACTCCATTATATATTTATAAAAAAAAAATCAAAAGGTATAATATTATGGGGACAACTTAATCTTATTTTTAGCCTCGGCAAATCAAGATTAAACATCTCATATCCTTCCTTCAAAAAAGTTCATCTCAACATTTAAAACTCGTCACAAGAAGGTCCACCTTAAATAGGTTAATTTAGAGCCCACATATACCCTCCTAATACCACAATTCTAATTAAGACATGAGCCAAAGCATAAATGTTTGAAAGCCAAAGCTTTAGAAGACCTAAAGTGAGAGGCTTAATATGATGAAGTCTCGAATGTTCCATTTATTGCATATATCCAAATTGAGTGCCATGTTTTTCTTAGTTTGAATATTGACGCTCCTCTCTATTATAATATTGGTTACAATAATACATATTGGAAGAATGGTAGGGAATATATGTATACACACATAGGTTGAGATAGTTCCTCATTTGTTTGTCAACAAATGCTTTGCGTCAAGTTGATGTTTTATCTTTATATTGATTTTGTCTCGATTCTACTCACACATCTATATATAACTATCCAAGTTTTGAATTATGAAATTTCAATATCCATGGTGAGTTAAGTGAAATATTTGATTATCCTAGTTTTTTTTTTTTTGGTACATTGGTTATCCTCAATTTAACAAAACACTTGATATTATTGATGAGTAAGATATCATCGAAAAAGTTATATGAGTGTGCTTTTAGAGGATAAGTAGATCAACCTAGTGGGAGAACACCATAGTTCCGCAAAATGTCAAATGAGCATTCGAATTGAGAATTAACAAAATTAAGTAATACCTTAAAAATAGCAGAAAATATTTAGTGGCTGCTGAGGTGGTAGGTTTTTTTACTCAAATCCAATGACAAATTAACACATGTCCGCTGATGTGGCATAAAAGTAAAATAAAAAAATCTGCATCTGTCTGCAGTCCACCCATGGAAGCTTCCCCTCCATCGTGCTCTCCGTCTTCCTCCGTCCTCGCTCGCGGCCGGCTCTGTCGTCCCTTGCAGTCGGCTCGTGGTCGGCCGTGTCGACGGCCGAGCCACCCCTCCATCGTCACGATGGCTCGTAGGGGTTTTCCGTCCAGATCTGGACTGGATCGTGCCTCTAGATCTGGTCTCATCCGTGGCGACAAGAGATGTCGAGATCTCGAAAGCCATGGACAGAGCCCAAATATCAAGAAAAGAAAAACAGATGAAGCCATCTTCTTGCAGTCGTCCCTTGCAGTTGGCTTATGATCGGCCATGGCGACGGGCGAGGGCGAGATCTCGAAGGCATGGACAGAGCTCAGATATCGAGATCCATCGTCCCTTGAAGTCGGCTTGTAATCAGCCATTGATGAACGATAGAGACGACGCCTGAACGCGTTCGACCATGGATGAACGATGACGATGAAGGCCATGGATGAGCGACGATTTCGGCCATGGACGGCCAGATCTCGAGAACGGTAAGACGGAGAAAACAGAGGGAGCCGGCCATGCTCGCTTGGATGCAGCGGTGGTCAGCTTGGTCATGACGCTGACGACTCCACTGGTGGTGGGCGGGAGAGGAGCGGAGACTCTGCTGGTGGTGACGGCCGGCGACGCCGCTGGTGTCCAGAAAAGGAAGAAGAGAGAGAGAGCTGAGAGGTGAAATTTTTTAAATTTTTTATTCAAATTCCATGTCAGCTAACATGGATTGATGGGCACGTGTCAATATATTAATGGAATGAGTGAAAAATATATGCCACATGTGATGCTGATATGGTAGTAATAAACCACTAAATATTTTCTCAATAGATAGACATTTAATTAAGATGGTATGTGGTCATACTTATACAATATCATTTATATATGCTGAAGAATGAATACTACTATGTTTTAAAGTATTAATTCCCCGGTTTATAGGACCATATAGAAAAAAAAAAAAAAACACAAAATTGATTGCACAAGCATCAATTTGACCAAAATTAAACTTTACGAATGAAATTGAACATTTACTAAGAATTCATAGACTAAATTTTGGTATTGTTTCTTCTTTTTATTAATGCTAAAAATACAATACTAGTTGATGAAATCAAGTAGTAAACGATGTGATATATCTTTATTGAACAAGTTTCAAGTAGTTAATGAAAGTTTGTTGCATCATCTCTTCTATAAATCAGTTTATCATTTCCTCTTCACTTTTGTATGAGGGTGCTCATATTGATTTTAGACCTGGTCCTTTTATTATGGGGAAAATACATAAAATGTATCTTATTATTGACCCAATGACTAATTACACCCTCCATTTATGGAAATACAATTCACATACCTCTAAGCAAAACCCTAAATTATGAAGATCAGATTGCTGCTTCTAGCAAACTCATTTTAAAATCTTAGTTAGGGTTTGGGTGGTTTGCTTTTTGTTTTGTTTTGAGTTTTTTGGGTGAACCTAAGAATTTAGGATTTTACGAAAAGTATTTTGAAGAAAATAACATTTTTATATAGGGACATCAAGATAATTGATGTAATGTGTAAAGTGACCTCCAAAGATAAACGTCGTGTATGTATTTGATATTTTCAAAAGTAGAAGTTTATAAGTGATCATTAGGTAAGACTAGAGACGTATTTTTTGCATCTTACCTTTTTTTCACTTGGACCCCAAGTAATGTCCCTCTCTTTTGTCCCTTTTCTTTTTTCACGAAGACCCCGCAAAATGTTTTTAACTTGCACATGATTTGAGAGTCATTTTATTTCTTCTTTTGAAGTTTTTTTTTTGCCAGAGTTTGTGAGTCTAAGTTGGGTCGACATTTGCATTAACCTGATGCAAATAAGCTTAGTCAATATCAACCATTGAATTCCATGGGTCTCATATCGAGTCCACATAATTCAACGAATGGGATGCATTGATCTCATCATCAATTGTTTAATGTAATCATTGTTTCTCGTAAAGAAAGATAAAAGCTTCGAATTTTGAATTTTGTCTCCGGCACTGATGGACTTGGCAGTCAAAACTTCCCACCACCAAAAGGAAATCTAGTAGAATAGTCAGCAGCCAATTTCTCATTGAGTGAACAAGCCTTTATCTCAAGGAAGTTATTGTGGTTGCGTTGGGCCCGCTCATTGTCTTCTCTATCAATGTCTCTATTTTCAAATTTATTTCATTTATGCATAAGTATCTTTTGCAAGAGCATTTACTTTGAACCCTTCTCCATATTCGAAAAATTGCCAAAAAAGTCATAAACTTATTGTATGGATTTCAAATCAATTTCAACTTTTCAATTTGATCAATTTAGTCATAAATTTTTAATCAATTTGCTAATGCAATCCATTTGACCAATTTTGGCCAAAAATTGCTTATGGACGCTAGTCATCTTACATGGCATGATCAGTATTGACATGAACAATTTTTGTGAATTTTTTTATATTTCTTTTCCTACATTTTTTTTTCACCGGGGTTGTCAAGAGTCGTCAAGGCCTCGCAATGGCTAATCGCCAATCACTGGACAAGGGTTGCCTCGCCTACAGCCACAATAGTCTTGTCAAGTGATTGGTGAGGGTTGTAGGGCATCACCGAGGCCCTAATGACCCTCACTAACCATGGTGGAAAAGAAGAAAGTTTATAAAAAATTCAAAATTTTTTAAAAATTACATAAATTGTCAATGTCAATGCTGGTCATACCACGTAGAATGGTCGATGTCATAATTTCTAACCAAAATTGGCCAAAATGACTAGCAAATTGTAAAAAAATTTAGGACTAAATAGACTAAATTCAAAAGTTTAGGATTGAATTGACATGCGTACAACACGTTTATAACTTTTTCGGTAGTTATCCCTTATGTGTTTGCTTTTCTATATGCATACATATTTGACTCATTTATTAATCACATCATATCTTTAAAAATCCAACATGACACTTTTATAAACGAGTTGCACCACATGATACGTTTAAGAGATATACCCTTACAAAAATATGTTCAAATTAGTAATGAAGTGCCTAAGTGTATCTAACTTGATCGCATTGACCCAGGTAATATGTTAACTCATTTAACTAATCGTGTCTTAGTCTGTCATAGATAGATTGAAAAGGTCAATTAGCAAAAAAATTTTTTTTTATTTGGGTATAAAAAGTTATTCCTTTTAAACTCAATTTGAATAAGCTTACAATCATATTTCCTTTTCAGGTTATGTTAATGAGGGTCTAATTCTCTAAAAACCTCCCAACTTTAGGTTCAATTTCAAATCTTCCATGAAATTTTTTTTTGTCTAAAAAATTCACCAAATTTTACGCTATTCCTAAACCTGTCCACATGTCCAAAAATTGCAACTAGTTTCTTTATAATTATGAATATCGAGACTAGTTAGAGGTTCATTATCAAAACTTGCGTATCCATTAATGCTCTCACCCTTGTATGAAACAACAACAGCCTCCTAATATAAATAATATTAAAGAAACTAATGATGATTTTTGGACAAAGGGTTAACGGGGGCATATTTGGACTAAAGTAAAAGTCGATAATTTCTTAAGACGAAAGAAAATTTGGGTTAGAATCGAGATTAACCCAATAATGGTTTTTTTTTTTAATGAAATTAAGCTTGTTAATCAGTGATGTGAAAAATTGGCCATCCGACGAAGCGATGCTACAATTCTTAGCTTGACTCTTTTTCTTTAACTTGGACCCACTTCGTATTCTTTTTTCTTTTTTCCTTTTTTCTTTAACTTAGATTTTTTTTTGCTTTTTTCCTTTAACTTAGAACAATTCATGTTCTTTCTTTTCCCCTCTTCACGCAATGCTCTAAACTTTTACGAGATTACGTGATTCGGAAGTCGCGCTTTTTCCTTAAGAAAATTTTTTGGCAGGAATTTGTGAGTCACGTTGGTGTCCTATAGTTGATGCACAACTCTCGGCTCTTTATTTCAAAATAAACTTATTGAATAATTAAATTAATAGATTATACTATTGTAGCTTAAAATCATTAACCATTTTCCTTGCAAAATTTGGAATCAAGTAGGTGTTTTGAGCTTCGGAAATGGATAGAAAATTGTATCGGACATTCAAGTATGTTTTCCCAGATTTCAGATGTCTAACATTAATAATTCTTAAAATGCGAGAGAGCCATAAGAGATAAACATGCGAAAATATTAAGCAATGTCATTTTCTTCCTCAAATCTACATTTGAGAACATGTTAAAGAAAGAAAGAAAGGATGAAGTAAATCTCTGTATCTGTTAAAAGCAGAGATTTCGATATTGCCCTTTCCTTTGTCATTCTTGTTGTTTTTTGAGTTCTTATGGAATTATTTCTAAAGCCGCGCTTAGAAGTTAGTGTTACATAGAAAAAAATTCCGCTTAAAGTATTTGAACGGAAGAAAAAAAAAGTCTCTCCAAAGTGAGTACAACGTGTAGAAATGATATGCATGCAATTTTTGTCTTTTTGCAGTTCAAGTGAATAAGTACATGTATGAAACTTACTTGAAAGATTTTCTCCTTCCAACATTAATATTATGAGATTAGAGTCCATATCAATGGATTTCATTAATGCTAATTAATGAAATGATGATGTTGAACACTTAGTTCAAGTAACTAATTGAATCAGTTGTTTTACAAACCTTGAGTGATTTAACAGGATTGCAACAAAATTGTAGCATATACATGTTGAGAAGACTCTTAACTTGTTCGTCAAAAGATTATATTAAAAAATCTGGGAAGGTAAAAGAATAATTAATCACCCATTCCTCAAATAAAATGGAGCCCGAGATATATATAACTTGAGTTGGTTAAATCACTAGTGGGTAAAATTAAATTTTTACAAATGCATCATGGGTCCCCGAAAGTGGAAGATGCCATTAGGTTATTAATTGTGAAACCCGACCATTATTATATACTAGGCAAGATCATCACAACGTCCTTTCACTCAATTATGACCTTGATTCAACCAATGACAAAATTCCACCAGAAAGTCTAATTTAGCCAAAGAAATGGAAAAAAGAAAACTAGCCCTTCAACATGGATGATTGATATAAGCCAAAGCCACATTGGAGTTACCATAAGTAAGACGCTCCAAGAAAGCTTCTCCCACCAATAGCAAGTGGCGACAGGTTTTTCAAAAATCTTAGGAATTTCTCTATATCTTTCTTTCTATTTCTGGATTATTGATTGCTTTGACCTGAAGTAGTTCCCTTACTTTTCTTTTCTTTCTTATTAGACAAGATTAATTGTCATAAAATTAAAATTTATAGAAATATAAAATTTGTCTATTAAGATTGCATGAGCTCAATAAGCTTGTCCTTATAGCGAGCTAACTATTCTTTTATTCTCTTTCATCACCCTTTTGCCTTTAGTCCATGTAGGGCAAAATATTCTTCTTCTTCTTTTTTCTCACCTTTTTCCTTCTTCATATGCAGATCTTATCAATTAAAAGGATCGAAAATTTCGAGTAAATATTATTGCTTATTTACAAGTATCCATTCATTAAATGGTAGAAGAAATGTATCACATGCATGGATGATGCTTCTTGCTTTGTGTCAGGTTCATGTTTTATCGTCAAATCATTCCTAGTAGCGACAAGTTTTCCACAAATCTAAGGATCTCTCTTTATGTTTCTTTCTATTTTTGGATCATTGATTGCTTTGACCTGAAGTGGTTCCCTTACTTTCTCTTCTTTTTATTAGACAAGATTAACTATCATAAAATTAAGAATTATAGAAATATAAAATTTTTCTGTAAAGATTGCATGATCTCAATAAGCTTTGTCCATATAATGGGCAAAATATTCTTTTCTTCTCTTTCATCACCCTTTTGCCTTTTGTACATGTAGGGCAACATATTCTTCTTCTTCTTTTTTCTCACCTTATTTAAAAGGATTGAAAATTTCGAGTAAAGATTATTACTTAGTTATAGGTATCTCATGCATTAAATGGCAGAAGAAAAGTATTTTATGCATAGATGATGCTTCTTGCTTTGTGTCAGGTTCACGTTTTTTCATCAAATCGTTTCTAGTGGCGACAGATTTTCCACAAATCTTGAGGATCTCTCTTTATCTTTCTTTCTATTTCTGGATTATTGATTGATTTGACTTCAAGTGATTCCCTTACTATCTCTTCTTTTTTACTAGAAAAGATTAACTGTCATAAAATTAAAATTGATAGAAATATAAAATTTGTCTATTAAGATGGCATGCACTCAATAAGCTTTGTCCATATAACAAGCAAACTGTTCTTTTCTTCTCTTTCATCACCCTTTTGCCTTTTGTTCATGTAGGGCAATATATTCTTCTTCTTCTTCTTTCTTACCTTTTTCCCTCTTTATATGCAGATCTATCATTTAAAAGGATTGAAAATTTCAAGTAAAGATTATTGCTTATTTACAATTATCCAATGCATTAAATGGCAGAAGAAAATTTTTATATGCACGGATGATGGTTCTTGCTTTGTGTTAGGTTCATGTCATATCATCAAATCGTTCTTGGTGGCAGCAAGTTTTCCACAAATCTAGGGATCTCTCTTATCTTTCTTTCTATTTCCGAATTATTGATTACTTTGACTTGAAGGTGTTCCCTTGCTTTCTCTTCTTTTTTATTAGACAAGATTAGTTGTCATAAAATTAAAATTTATAGAAATATAAATTTGTCTATTAAGATTGCATGAGCTCAATAAACTTTGTCCTTATGACAAAAAAAAAAAGCTTTGTCCATATAACGGGCAAACAATTCTTTTCTTCTCTTTCATCACCCTTTTGCCTTTTGTCCATGTGAGGCAAAATATTCTTCTTCTTTTTTCTCACCTTCCTCTTTATATGCAAATCTATCATTTAAAAGGATTGAAAATTTTGCGTAGCGTGGATAATGCTTCTTGCTTTGGGTTAGGTTCATCTTTCATTGTCAAATCGTTTCTATCTCCATTTTACTAGCACATCCATCAATAATTACCTAGGTTTCAAACTATCAAACTTCAATAGATAGCGTAGTGAAATGTTTGGTGATACCATGTCTAACAAAACACTTGATATTATTGATGAACAAGATACAATCTAACAAGTCATATCGGTGTGTTTTTGAAGGGTAAGGAAGTTTTCTTCATTTTTATCACTTTTGTTTTCCCTAAAAACACATAAACCTAAGTCATCATGCGAGGAGAACTCATATGACAAAAATTGGAAAAAAGTACACTTAAAGTGCTAAAAGTTACAAAAATGACAACAACAACAACAACAACAACAACAACCATAATAATAATAATCGAGAAGGAAGATGAGGCAAAAGGGGAGGGCTCAGCCCTTGCCACTTGCAATCTCCATCTTCTCTCTCTCTCTCTCTCTCTCTCTCTCTCTCTCTAATAATTTATTTTTAAATTAAATTTAATTAATTTTTATATTAATTATTTATTCATGTCAACAGCAAAATGACGTCGTTTTGCACTTGCCTCGTCAGAAAATCGTCACGTCAACATTTTGATCGGATTTTCTTGCCGTTGGCATTTAAATGTCCTCTGTGCCAAGTTTTAGCACTCTAGGTATTTGGCACTCGAAAAAAATTAAACAAAGCGATATATCAAACAAATCACAACAATATAATCACAAGCTAGTATAGGAAGTAGAACTCCAGTCATATCAAGCAAAAATATAAAAATGCCTTGCAACAAAGCCACAAATAGAACTCTTGTAAACTAATGTACATATGCAATCAACTAGGGGTGTGTAAAGGAATCGAAAATCGCCTGGTCTGCTCAGAACCGAACCAGACCAAACTAGAACCAGCAGTTCCCAAGAGAATCAATCCGGTTCCCCAGTTCCAATATTGGAACCAGTGAATACCGGCCCAATTCCTGGTTCTAGGTGTGGAACCGTCCATCTGTCCACTTGGACCAAACTGATAATATATATATAATTTTTAAGAAAAATCCTATCAAAAAAATTAAAACAAACGAAAACTCTAAAATCCCTAATCTGAAGCTTAATAGCCATTGACTGAGTACTAATCTAGTCTCATCCTCACCTTGTCTGAGCCGTTTTTACATATCTCACTCACAGTCTCGACTCTCAAGCTCAATGCCCATTAACTCACGGCCTCGACTCTGAACCTCAATATGAGTCCAATCTTTTCACTGATCTTATAATGAAGAATATGGAAGTTCTTTGTTTTTTTGCATTACTTTGACTTGCTAGAAAATGTTAAAGGTTGGCAGGACTGATTCCATGGACCCACCCGAGAATCTGACCAAACCAGGAGTTCGATTTCGAGTGGATCCATGGAACCAATTGGTGCTTCCTAATTCCAACTTTTCAAAATCGGTCCTTAATGAGCTGTTCCAAGTTCCAAGGTGGGAACCGCCTACCCAGACCATACTCACCTCTAAAAAGAAAAATTACCAAAAAAGTCCTAAAACTATTGCAATTGTGCTAATTTAATCCTCAATTCTTTTTTTTTTTTTTTGCCAATTCAATCTTAAATATTTTGCAATTGTGCCAATTCAATCTATTTAGCCAATTTTGTCCGATTGATGCTGATGTGGACACTGGCAGGCGCCGACCGTCCAACCAACGCTAATGTGGCAATTTTTTAAATAATTTTTTAAATAATTTTTCTTAATTTTTATTCCTTTTTTGTTTCTTTTTCCTTTTCCTTTTTCTCTTCTTCCTTCTTTTGTTTCTTTGCCCACAGTGGTTGACAAGGGCTGCGACCCTTGTCGAACGTTGATAAGGATCGTGGCCCTCACCGGCCTCACCCAGTGGTTGGCAAGCCCGGCCACCGTGGTCATTGAAGTAAAAGAGGGAAGAAGAGGGAAAATAATTTTTTTTTAAAGTAAAAATTTATTTAAAAATTGCCATGTCAGCGTTGGACAGATGGCTAGCGCCAACCGGTGTCCACATCAGCACCGGCTAACCAAAATTGGCCGAATAGATTGACTAGGCATAATTGCCAAAGGTTTATGACTGAATTGGCAAAAAATAAAAGTTTATGACTAAATTGGCACAATTACAATTAGGACTTTTTTGGTAATTCTCCCCCTTAAAAACGTTACTGAAAGTTAGAATAAATCAAACTTAGCCCTAGAACGCCATTTCTTACCAAATGCCGCTCCGATTTTTTTATCCCTTTTTTCTTTTTTTCTTTTTCTTTTTCATTTATCCATGATAAACATGATTTAAACTCTAGCTATATTAAATGCATGTTAAGATATAATAAACTAGATACAAGGCTAGGAATTGAACTACGATATGATGCAAATATATGGTTATGACATGTAGACAATGTAATCATGTAAAGGGGACATTCTGAGATAGGTTAAGACCCTTAGCGAGGCCGAATTGAAGCTCTAAGGTCGTTGCCAGCCCCTTAGGTGGTATAGACAGTAAGTTTAGACCTCAAATCACCTGCCCGAACCAACCCGAAACACATCGAATGAACACTCAAGAGCCATAAACAATTAAACATGCCATACAAGCCATGGTTCTGCAAGCCCAGGTCTGAACCAAGAAGACCCTAGAGCGAACCGAACCCAAAAGATTTCTCAGAAACACGGTAACTGGACAAAAACTCGATGGCAATTGTTTCTGACATGCAACTCCGCTAAAATGTGAGGATAGACAACATACGTAACATGTTAGATGAATCCAACCACACCTTGAATTCATACCCAAGAACCAGTTTTGCATGTGACACGCGTGGGATATACAAACTAAACAAATGGTTTAAACTAAACATATATAACATATAACACAAGAGACGTCACAACACCCTAATCTAAAATAACAGGAATAACATCAACATAGACGAGTAGTATGAGAATGAGCCTAAATAATCCAAGTAGACACTCAGCCAAGCTTCAAGACCGGCCTAAACCGAGACAAACAAGCAAGCATGAATAGATGGTAAGGAAAATACTGAAGCATGACACTGCAATCACGACAAGTAAGAATATCCAGAACAAATTGATTGCAACATGGGTCTATGGTGATGGGGATGTAACACACTAAAGCAAAAACCAAGATGCAAACCGAGACTATGCAAGCATACATCACGGGTTAGAAATAAACATAAAGGCATGAAGAACAACTAAACAAAATGGGAGAAAGTATCACTGGTAAGAGGATAGCTAAAGAACCAGTAGACCGAGGCAATGAGCTTGCAATGCCTGTAAGAGCGAGGCAAGCTTCCATACCTCAGCCTCAAACTACAATCACGAGTGTGAGGTAAATTCGATTCTTAATTTTTATAAAAATGCGCGAGTAGTCTGTAAGAGGGGAAACTTAGGTATCTATAAACTACAATGCCTCTAGTTTCTAGGTGCAGAAGAAATAATACAAGAAAAATGAATTCAAAAATTAAGTAAAGTCACTGTTTTAATTTTTTTGGGGATGCGATCCCTAATTTTTATAAAATGCATGAAAAGCGTACGGAAATGGAAACTTAGGTATTAACAACCTACAGTATCTCCAGTTTCTAAATGCAACAAGAAATAATAAGTGCAAAATTATGTAAAATCATTGTTTTTCGTTAAGGAGTCGAATTATGTTGTTATCAGCAAATTTGATCGCAAATTTTTGGAAAATGCAATAAAATCTATGAGCAAAAATTTAGATTTCAACAGTAGGTTATCCTTTTTCATAGTTTTTATTTTTATATTAGCAAATTTCTTCAATTAATAACATTTTTACTAAGTTCATTTTCATTGTTGACTTAACAAAATAAGCTATACTTCAAATTAGAGATAATACTAAGATAAATATTTTACGTTCTTTAATAATTGTTTTTATCGTAACATATAAACTTAAGTGAAATTTCTTCATCCAATGGAGTAAGCTCCATGCAAATATATAAATGATCTGCCTAAAAATTAAAAATGACATTATTTTTTTACTTGTCGTCTTACTTTAATTATAAATCAATAGATGTCCTTGAGTTTATTATCATCATTTGTTTTTTTATATAAGTTACATAAGTGATCAAAAAATATAAATTGTATAATTGAGGAGTGTTTTTGAAAATATTATGTTTTACCCGTTTAAACACAATAAGAGGTAATAGTTTGGGGATGACAAATAAACTACAGCTTATCGTTGTATGTTTACCACGCAACAACAACACATTTGAAGTCAAGTGCGATGTAGAAAGGACAAAATATTCTCTCAATTTCAAGTTTAATTCCATAACTTCCATCACAAAATACAACAAACATTTACATCGTTTTATAAGTAAACATATAAGAAATATGAATTGATAAAATCGATAGTGTCACCTTGAATTATAAATTCGTCAGTGAAGGTTTGTGATTTAGGAGAATCCCCATGCGGACCTTTTATTTTGGGGTTCATAGTACAAGCCCCAATCAGGATCGAAGAAACAACCCAAATGAGCCATCAACAGCCAAACAAAAGTAATAAGCTCTCCACCTTTGCTTAGCACCTACACACGTGCCGTTCCCTTAATATGACTTGCTGCAAAGAACAACATCTCACCCCACACTCCGCTCATTACCTTCCACTTCATTTCCCCAAGCCTCTTCGTCTGATTAGCCAAATCTATGCCATTGCAGAGGACGGATCTTGGTCTCGGTTTAAGGGGAGGAAACTCAAACAATACTTGGGATAGCCTCTCCACATCCATGTTTGCATTAGGGATTGAGTGTAGATCGGCCAATGTATCCTCTAATCTCTTTAGGGCAATGCCCGCCACAGAGGACACCACATTTGTGTTGGAGAAATCTTTCCAGAATATTTTGAAGCTGACAAAACGTTTCTATCAGTCTAGTCTGGACATCTGCAGATAGTCTAGTTTAAAGTCTGAAGATTTTCTGATCACTAGACTCAAGATTCAAGACTCAAGACTTAAGACTCAAGACTCAAGACTATTCTCATTGACAGCCTTTCTGATCCAGTGACGAAGGAAATCCGAGCCGAAGTATATGGTTGAGGATTTAATCCTATCCTCCGGAGAAGATATTTTGGTTGGATAAATATAACGGATTCTTTTGATCGTATCAAGATCAATTGAAGATCCGATGGTCGACGAAATATTCTTGGAATGTTCTATTCTTGGAAACCAAGATCCTAATTGTATGGGCGAATAGGATTGATGGGCTATCGTCATGTTCCTTTAATAGCTCAAATGATCTTCTTGATTGATTCCGTCCAACGGGTAGATTGGAGGAATTCCTTTGGAAAGTGCCAACGGGTATGATGGCATAAAGGAGTATAAAAAGGAAGACGTTCAAGTTGTTTGAGTACGTGATCGATAGAGAAATTCCAGAGTCTGAAGCATCTTGATTATTAGTCGATTCATTCTGAGCAAAATCGTATACACAGAGAGTGTCCATACTTGGTGATACCTTGAGTGAGTGTGGTAGATCATCTACACCTAGAAATCAAGGAAGATCAACACCGTAACATCTCTTTGTTCATAGTGGAATCCAGCCAATTGGCTGTCAGTGCAGAATAGTGGACGTAGGCTTGAATCAAGCCGAACCACTATAAACCGCGTGTTTAATTCTCTCTTCCCTTTGCTTAGTCTTATATTGATTATTACTTATCAAAATTCTTCAACTGTTTAAGTATTGCGAAATTATCAAGAAAAATCTTTTGTATACCTATTCACCCCCCCTCTAGGTACGCGTACTAGCTATATTAATTGGTATCAGAGCTCGTGTTCTTACTTTATTTGAAGTGTTTTACTTCAGAGTAAAAGATCCATGGCTAGTATGTTAGCACCAGGGCTGGTGGAAGGGCAAAGCAATACCAGATCACCCTACTTTGATGGAAAGGATTACAACATCCGGAAGAACAAGATGAAAGCTTTCCTACGATCAAAGGATCCTGCGGAATGGGACGTTGTGGAAAGAGGAATCACTCCTATCTGCTGCATCAGCCTACGAAAGAGGGAAAGAAACTGTTGAGACCAAGCGGAATGACTCGGAAGAGATAAACAAGAGACAAGCACTCGATGCAAAAGCAATTTACTCTTTATATTGTGCCTTGTCTCCAACTGAATATAACAGAATATCTTCTTGTGTCACAGCTAAAGAAGTATGGGATAGATTACATATCACCTATGAAGGAACAGATCGAGTGAAGGAAACCAGAATCAACATTCTCCTTGGTCAATATGAAGCCTTCAAAATGAAACCAGGAGAATCTATAACCGACATGTTTAGTCGTTTTACGAGATATTGTCAATGGTCTTGAGAACCAAGGACAAAAAATTTTTGATCCCATGAAGGTGAACAAGCTATTGCGTGGACTCTTCGAGGATTGGAATCATATAAAGACTTCAATAAGAGAGACGCAAAGAATTATGCCTCTATCTGTCGACGAACTAATTGGAACTCTTCAGTCTTATGAAGTGGAACGAATTAATGAAGACGAAGATCCAAGAGGTAAGAAATCCATTGCATTAAAATCAAATGATGATTCCGATGATACGATTCGAAGATGATATGGATGACGAGGAGCTTGCTCTCATGATAAGAAGATTCAGAAAACTGAATAGAAAAGGTAGAAGGTTCAACTCAAAGAAACAAAGTTTCCAGAGACAGAGACTAAGTCTCGTTGATGATGAGGAACCAAACAAAGATGTAGTCTCGCTTCGAATGTAAGAAAAAGGGACACATCGACCCAACTGTCTCTTCTTCGAAGAAGAAAAGAGGAAAAGCTAAGAAGTTTCGAAAAGCTCTCAAAGCCGAGACTGGAGTGATACGAGAATGTGAAGAAAGTGATAATGAATATGCCAACATATGTCCGATGGCACACTCGACTCGGACTCGTATTCTCGCATCGACTCGAGACAAGTGAATTTGAGATAAGTGATTTTAAAATTCCTGTCAAAGTCTCTAAATACATTGATGAACCGTGTTTCGGTCTTAAGACTTCTCTCAAAAGGATTTTGAACTTAAAAAGGAAAACTCAGCTCTAAAACAAAAGGAAACCATTTTAGAAGAAAGAGTTAAAAGTTTAGACTTGAATATTTCTGTTCTTAAAGAAAAAGAAGATAATCTTTTGAAAGAAAATGTTTTCTTAAAAACGGACTTATCAAATATTTCAAAGAAATTTTCGATAGGATCCGAAAAGCTTGAAAAAGTTCTTTCAGTTCAAAGACCTTACTTCAATAAGTCTGGTCTAGGTATGACAGCAGAAACAATTCCCTTGATTGATTTTCCTAAAGTAAAAGAAAGAATTAAGAAAAGACCGTCGAGAGAGGCTTACAAAAATCATTTCAAAAAGGTTTTTGTAAAGTCTCGGAGGTCGAAATGCTCTAAGGTGTTCAAAGTGTAACTTGATCGGGATTACTTTGAAAAAAAGTGTCCTATGGTTTGGAAGCCTGTTAAGAAAGTGTGGCCTAATAATGTTTATCCTACAAACACCAAAGGACCTAAGAAAATTTGGGTACCAAAGAAAACTTGAGACTCTCTTTTAAATGCAGGTCTCCGTCAAGAAAAAGGTAAAATGGTATCTTGACAGCGGATGTTCAAGACACATGACAGGAGACTCAAAGTGCTTCATAAAGCTTGTTCAAGTAAACGGTGGAAATGTTTCATTTGGAGGAAACGGCAAATGAAGCATTGTGGGATTTGGAACTGTGAAAATTGGAAATCTCACAATAAGCAATGTTTCTCTAGTGGAAGGACTCAACTATAACCTTCTCAAAGCATTAGCCAATTGTGTGATACTAGTTTCAATATCTCATTTCAAGAAGGAATTTGCTATGGAATTAGTAAAGACTTTACTCAGTCTTTCATGGGTCGAAGACATGGAAATATCTACCTCTTAGACATGAAATTAAATGAATCACAATGTCTAATCTCAATTCAAGATGAAGCGAGCTTATGGCACAGAAAGCTTGGCCATGTCAATATGAAGCAATTAGCCAAAATCTCATCAAAGCAGCTTGTTCGAGGTCTACCCAAATTACCATATCAAAAGTCCGATCCATGCACACCTTGTATTATGGGAAAACAGGTAAGAAATTCATTTAAGCCAATAAATCATGTCTTTACTAATCATGTACTACAGTTGCTGCATATGGATCTCTTCGGACCAACCAGAACCCAGAGTATTGGAGGTAAGAAATATTGTCTAGTAATTGTGGACGATTACTCTCACTTTACTTGGGTATATTTTCTTGCAAGTAAGTCAGAAACCTTTTCGTATTTTAAAAAATTTGCTAAAAAGGTTCAAAATGAAAAATGATGTGTTATCTCAAGTATAAGAACAGATCATGGAGGTGAATTTGAAAATCAAGATTTCACGAATTTGTGTGATGAATCTGGATTTAAGCATGTGTTCTCCTCTCCATACACTCCTCAGCAAAATGGAGTTGTGGAAAGAAAGAATAGATATCTTCAAGAAATGGCTAGAACTCTTTTAATTGAAAGTAAAATTTCTTCACGTTTTTGGGCTGAAGTTGTTTCAACAGCATGCTATATCATCAATAGAGTCTTCCTAAGACCTATTCTTGAGAAAACCCCTTATGAATTATTCAAAGGTAAGAAGCCTATTGTTTCATACTTTCATGTGTTCGGTTGCAAATGCTTTATATTGAAAAATGCAAAGGATCAAGTTGGTAAGTTCGAAGAAAGATCAGATGAAGGTATCTTCCTTGGATATTCTACATCAAGCAAAGCCTACAGAGTCTATAACAAGAAGAGCGATCGGTGGAGGAGTCAATGAACATCAAATTTCAAGACTCTACGCAAGATGAATCCAAATCGAGACTCAAGTATGAAGAGTCCGAATCGCTCCGACCTTCCAAAGCTCACAACTCAAGAAATGTCTCGACTACGGAAGACCAAGCATCAAGATGTTCATGAAGATTCAAATAAAGAAAGAGATCATCATCCGAGATAAATCAACCAAGAATCGGAAGCATAAGTCCAGTCATCCCAAAGATCTCATTATCGGCGAAATTAATAAAGGAATTCGCACTAGATCCAAAAGACGTGAAGAGTCTAGTGCTGTGGCTCTCATTTCTGAAATTGAACCAAAAAGCATAGAAGAAGCTTTATCTGATGAAAGTTGGATCGAAGCTATGCAAGAGGAGCTCAGATAGTTCAACATTAATGATGTTTGGGAATTGACATCTAAACCAAAAGGTAAATCTGTTATTGGAGCCAAATGGGTGTTCATAAACAAGATGAATGAAAAAGGAAAAGTTGTACGAAATAAAGCAAGACTCGTGGCCAAAGGATACACGCAAGAAGAAGGAATAGACTATGATGAGACTTACGCTCCTGTAGCAAGGTTAGAAGCTATTCGTCTATTACTTGCGTTTGCTTGTTATAAAAATTTCAGGTTATTCCAAATGGACGTCAAAAGTGCTTTCCTAAATGGATTTATCCAAGAGAAAGTTTATGTGGAACAACCACCTGGGTTTGAAGACCCAAAGAAGCCAGACTCAGTCTTCAGACTGAAAAATGCCTTGTATGGTTTAAAGCAAGCACCTCGAGCTTGGTACGACAGACTAAGTAAGTTCTTATTATAGAATGGTTTTGTCAAAGGTAAAGTAGATACTACTTTATTTATCAAAAAGGAAAACAAAAGCTTTTTACTCGTTCAAATATATGTGGATGATATTATTTTTGGATCCTCTAATGAAAGTCTATGCAAGAAATTTTCTAAGTCTATGCAGGATGAGTTTGAAATGAGTATGATGGGAGAATTAACATTCTTTCTTGGTCTTCAAATAAAGCAATTGAAGGAAGGAACTTTCATTTACCAAGAAAAATATGCTAATGATCTTGTCAAAAGATTTGGATTGGAAAATTGCAAGAAAACTGATATACCAATGTCAAGTTCTTTGAAGATAGACAAAGATGAAGAAGGGAAGAAAGTTGATAAAAAGCTGTACAGGAGCATCATCGGTTCACTTCTTTATCTTACTGCTTCTAGACCTGACATTTTGTTGAGTGTTTGCATCTGTGCTAGGTTTCAATCAGATCCTAGAGAATCCCATCTCAGTGCTGCAAAACGTATCATTAAATACGTTGCTTCATCCTCAAGCATCGGTCTTTGGTATCCTAAGAAGGGAGACTTTAATCTTCTGGGATATTCAGACGCAGATCTGGCCGGCTGCAGAGTCGATAGAAAGAGTACTTCAGGAACTTGCCAGTTGCTTGGAAGCAGGATGGTGTCTTGGTTTTCAAGGAAACAAAGCACTGTAGCTCTCTCAACACGAAGCGAGTATGTAGCCCTTGGAAGCTCGCTGTTCACAAATTCTATGGATAAAACAACAGCTACAAGACTTTGGGATTGAAGACTCATGCACGTAAATCAAATGTGACAACACCAGCGCAATCAATCTCACCAAAAATCCAATTCTTCATTCAAGAGCAAAGCATATAGAGATTCGACATCACTTCATTAGAGATCATATTCAAAATGGAGAAATCTCGATTCAATTTGTTGATTCAAAAAGTCAATTAGCGGATATATTCACAAAGCCTTTGGAGAAAAATCAATTCGATTTTATCCGTTCCAGACTCAACATTTTGAAGCTCGAAGAAGTTAAAGTCTAGAGACTCTCCAACCTTCAGACTCAGAAAGTTGATGATCGTCAGACTCTAATTTCTCAGACTCTAAATCTCTCAGACTTAGACATTGATGATTATAGACTGTAAGTTGTTATTTTATCTCAACTCGAAAAGGTATGATTTTTCGATCAGTTATTTTGTAGTCTCCGTGAAAAACGAAAACCTGTCTTTTCAAAAGGATTAATTTTGGCAGTTATTGATTTCGAAAAAAAAAAAAAAGGTATTCGTACACTTTCCTTGTGCCGATTGAACTTCCCTTTTCAAAACTGAGTTATATACAGTTTTCATTTTCAATCTTTAAAACCCTAAAAAGCATTCTCCTCCCAATCCGGTTTCTACTTCGTGTTCATCTTCGAGAAAGTTGTCATTTTTTCTTGGGAAAGCAAGCAAAGGAATCTTTCAGCGACAAGGAAGGATGTCTTCTTCGAGGAAATCTTCAAGAATCGCGAATGGGGACCACAGAGAATGAAGGAGGGACCTACCCATTTCGATCTCACCGAAGAGGAAGAATTATCGAGTCAAAGCAACAAAGCCCGATTCACTCTCCACCACGTCACTCAACGCCATCTACCCCACAAGGTGCGGGTCAACATCCGGAGGAAGAGATAATCGAGGACGCAGACCCTGTAAGAGTCCAAAAAACCCTCTTATATTTACAAACTCTACCGTGCGTTGAAAAGTACTGGGACTCCATTGAAATACGTGGATGATTTTCTCAAAGATAAGAATTATGGGAATGAGTATATCTTTCTGAAAAAGATGGAGGATTTGGGAATTGCTCCCAAAGGTAAAGCAGAGGAAGCACTTGCGAATATTCCCAGTGACCCTCGTATGTCGGGACCAAATTTGACTGATGGGAACGACGATGATAAAATGTTCAGTGATTTTCAACCTAGAATGGGTGTTGCTGCGAAAGTGAAGGGAAAGAGGATGGAGTTATTTAAATCGAAGGAACAGGAGAATTTGTTCTTCAGACTGCTGAAACGAGGGGTGATAAACCCTAGGAGTGTCGATTTCGATTTCTTGGATGCTGTTAATGTGAACTTAAGGGAGAAGTTCAGTCTGCTTCAACTGGAACGTTTTTGCATTGATACCACAGATGGTTATGCACAACTGACTGTGTATTTCTATTCGAATCTCAGCTTTATAGATGCGAATAGAATATCATTCAGTGTTCGAGACCAGGATTATGTGTTAGACGTGGACATGTTGGCGGATATAATTGGAGTTGAACGAGGACGTTATCAACCAGTCAAAGTCTCAGTTGCTCGTGCCTCAATGGACCTTGTCAAAGACAGAGATATCGAGGGAAAAATCATCTATTCAAGGATGCGTGCCATCAATATTGTGCTGCACAAAATTGTGATCAATTGCATCAGGCCCAAGTCTACATCAAAGACTGATGTGTCTAATTCCGAAGCAAAATTGATGTACGCAATCAACTCAGGGAAGAAGTTCTCTCTCCCTCACACTATTCTCTTTCACATGTACAGAGCAATGTCGAAGGACAAGGGACAATTGCCTTACCTAGGTCTGGTGACCAAGATCTTCAGACACATGAACATTGAACCGCCACACACACTTTGTGTTCGACCGTGCGATAAGATGGTGGTAGGTTTAAAGATGTTGACGAAGATGCGTCTGAAAGAACTTTCCAAGGCAATGGAGAAATTCAGAGTGAAGACTCCAGTTCCGTCTGCTTCAAAGAGAAAGGGAAAGGAAGCCATTGGTGCCCCATCCAAAAAGAAGGGAACCCTCATCTTGGAGGATGAAGATGAGGAGGAAGATCTCACAATCACTGCTCTGATAAGAGAATCAAGATACAGAAGAGCATGATCATCACTCTTCCCCTCTTGATGTCCTAGAGACAGGAGGAGTTGGCGAGCAAGAAAGGATCACACCTCATGTTGCCAATAGTGAAGGTCTAAGACAGTCTCCAGCAGACCCAGAAGAATTTCAGGTTTCTCAATTGCCTGAAGAAGGACAAGATACGTCAGCACCTAGTCTGCAAGACTATACAGAAGCGCCATCGTCTGCATTCACTTAATCTGAGAAAGCAAATGCAAGCACACAAACGGACAATTCTGCAGATTTTCGTCGCATCATGGATATTCTTCTGGAAATGCGTGGCCAAATCTATGCTCTGGACTGTGAAATTCAAGCCATGAAGAATGCTGGACAAGCATCTTCAGTTACCCTAGAGGACAAAATGAAAGACCTCGCTCTACAACTGCAAGCCAATGCCAAAGGACAGGAGGTAGCTCAGCTAAGGGAAGACTTGAAGAGGCTAGAAGGTATAGTCCAGTCGATGGGAGATTTCCAGATCGTGCGCATTCCCAAGCAGACCTGACTCATTTCTCACCTTTTTAATGATGATAAAAAGGGGGAGAAGCAATTTGAACCAACCAACCAACCAACTTTCTTTGACTTTAAATTTATTTTTGTGGTTGAATATGTTTGTTTTTGAGTATGACTTGAGTGAACTTGGGTGTGAACTTGAATTTGACTGAATTGGCTGTGGATTTTAATGCTTGACTGTTTGCATTTATATCAAGTGTTTTTATATGGTATTACTCATGAAAGACTAACCAATTTTCTGTGGATGCAGAGTCTGGTTGTTTTGTTAAATCTTTATGAGATAGCCATATTGCTTGAGAAATGTTTTTGTAGGTCAAAGTGGTTCAAATCTACAGGAAGGTTTTGTCACCATCAAAAAGGGGGAGATTGTTGGAGAAATCTTTCCAGAATATTTTGAAGCTGACAAAACGTTTCTATCAGTCTAGTCTGGACATCTGCAGATCGTCTAGTTTAAAGTCTGAAGACTTTCTGATCACCAGACTCAAGATTCATGACTCAAGACTTAAGACTCAAGACTAAAGACTATTCTCATTGACAGCCTTTCTGATCCAGTGACGAAGGAAATCCAGAGCCGAAGTATATGGTTGAGAATTTAATCCTATCCTCTGGAGAAGATATTTTGGTTGGATAAATATAACGGATTCTTTTGATCGTATCAAGATCAATTGAAGATCCGATGGTCGACGAAATATTCTTGGAATGTTCTATTCTTGGAAACCAAGATCCTGATTGTATGGGCGAACATGATTGATGGGCTATCGTCAGGTTCCTTTAATAGCTCGAATGATCTTCTTGATTGATTCCGTCCAACGGGTAGATTGGAGGAATTCCTTTGGAAAATGCCAACGGGTATGATGGCATAAAGGAGTATAAAAAGGAAGACGTTCAAGTTGTTTGAGTACGTGATCGATAGAGAAATTCCAGTACGAAGCATCTTGATTATTAGTCGATTCATTTCGAGCAAAATCGTATACACAGAGAGTGTCCATACTTGGTGATACCTTGAGTGAGTGTGGTAGATCATCTACACCTAGAAATCAAGGAAGATCAACACTGTAACATCTCTTTGTTCATAGTGGAATCCAGCCAATTGGCTGTCAGTGCAGAAGAGTGGACGTAGGCTTGAATCAAGCCGAACCACTATAAACCGCGTGTTTAATTCTCTCTTCCCTTTGCTTAGTCTTATATTAATTATTACTTATCAAAATTCTTCAACTGTTTAAGAATTGCGAAATTATCAAGAAAAATCTTTTGTATACCTATTCACCCCCCCTCTAGGTACGCGTACTAGCTATATCAATTTGTCTGAAGTAAAAGATACATCATGTAGTCGGAGAAAATCTTACTGAATTCCCTTTCATCTCTAGCTATGTCGCTCATTAATTGTTTCTCTTGGTAGTACCACATTTCAGTAGCAACATGCCACATTATAATACTAGTGTCATAATTAACATCAATGACATAACGTAAAAGATTGTCACAATCATCCCTCTCTAGGCTACTGTTGTTGAGAAACATATCACCTCTAGCCTCATATATCTTCCTCACCTCTATTGGATCATCTATGTTTTCGGATCTACGTTTCACCTCTGTAAAGATAAAGATCCATAACTTCTTAATAAAGGGATTCTTGGACACAAACATCAATTCCCTATTATTCAAACCATAGCCTCTGACTATTGTCTCGGCGGCCTGATGAAAACAAGAGATGATCTTCTTAGACATACGAAATGTAAAACTGCAAATTTTAGAAAAAGCAATGATGCCCCAATGCTGATGGCGCTTATACATCTTTCTCGGACTATCCTCCAATATCTCAGAAAAAAGGTTGCAAGTAGAGATGGATTCCGACCACCTCCGAAATATAAATGGTGTGTCTATGACCTCATAACTAACATTGGCATTAGGCTCTGCTTTGTATGTCGCAAATTGGGGCTTCCTTAGGTAATCCATGGTGGATACCAACTCACGTAGAAATGAATCTTGTTTAGATGATCTTCTTTTGTAACCCATGATTTTGGCAACGGTCCAATCAGAGAAAACAAGCCTAAATAGAGCTATCACATCAAGAGCAATCCCTCCGAAAAGAAGGATACAAGTAATTTTCACATCGAGTTTGAAGAGCCGATGCTTCTTGAAGCGATTGAACGAGATGAAAGCCACCACAATGCTAGTGAAGGCTATAAAGCGGAACATGTAGCTCAGCTTAGAGCGTGTTGCCAAAGCTTTTGTGCGGAGCACCTCATAAACAAAATGGAGTTCAACTGATATCATCCTTAACACATCAATCGCAGAAATTTTGCGGAAATATATACGACTTATTTCACGTTTTTGACGTGTGAAGATGAGATCTCCAAGAAAGACCTTAAAGATTTGAAAAAAGTAGTAAGCATGCTTCACCACGATGCTCTCGGCAAGCCTTGCTTCTTCATCAATATATCCATCCCCAAGAACAATGAGTGCTTCATCCCACTCATCGCGTAAGATCTTTGAAAGCCCATCATCCATCTGTAAGATCATTGATTTCCTAAGCCTCTGAAAGCTTGAGAGATTAAGTGCCAGTATCCTTTCCACATTTTTTATGACCGCAGCAAGAAACACTAGCATCGTTGGGGTTGTTGGAGAAATCTTTCCAGAATATTTTGAAGCTGACAAAACGTTTCTTTCAGTCTAAGTCTGGATGTTCGGAGACCGTCAGTTTAAAATCTGAAGACTTTGTTCTCTCAAGACTCAAGACTCAAGACTCAAGACTCAAGACTTAAGACTCAAGACTCAAGACTTAAGTCTATTCTCACTGACAGTCTTTCTAAACCAGTGACGAAGGAAATCCAAAGCCGAGGTATATGGTTGAGGATTCGATCCTATCCTCTGGAATAGATTCTTTGGTTGGATAATCATTTCGGATTCTTATCTAAGATCGATTGAAGATCCGACGGTCGACGAAATAATCTTGGAAAATTCTATTCTTGGAAACCAAGATCCTGATTGTATGGGCGAACGGGATTGATGGGCTATCGTCAGATTCCTTAAATAGCTCGGATGATCTTCTTGATTGATTCCGTCCAACGGGTAGATTGGAGGAATTCCTTTGGTAAGTGCCAACGGCTATGATGGCATAAAGGAGTATAAAAAGGAAGTCGTTCTAGTTGCCTTAAGTGTGTGATCGATAGAAAAATTCCAGAGTCTGAAGATCCTTGATTGTTAGTCGATACAGCTTGAGCGAAATTGTATACACAGAGAGTGTTAATACTTAGTGACACCTTGAGCGAGTGTGGTAGATCATCTACACATAGAAATCAAGGAAGATCAATACTGTAACAGCTCTTTGATCATAGTGGAATCCAGCCAATTGGCTGTCAGTGCAGAAGAGTGGACGTAGGCTTGAATCAAGCCGAACCACTATAAACAGCGTGTTCAATTCTCTCTTTCTCTTGCTCAGTCTTGCGATTGACTTTTAACTGTTGCAAATTCCTTAACTGTTTAAATATTGTGTAATTCTCAAAGAGGTTTTTATAAACCTATTTACCCCCCCTCTAGGTTCTCATACTAGCTATATCAATTGGTATCAGAGCCCGTGTTCTTACTTTGTTTGAAGTGTTTTACTTCAGAGTAGAAGATCCATGGCTAGTATGCTAGCACCAGGGCTGATGGAAGGGCAAAGCAATACCAGACCTCCCTACTTTGATGGAAAAGATTACAACATCTGGAAAAACAAGATGAAAGCTTTTCTACGATCAAAGGATCCTCTGGAATGGGATGTGGTGGAAAAAGGAATCACTCCTACTGCTGCATCAGTATCTGAAAGAGGGAAAGAAACTGTTGAAGCCAGCGGAATGTCTCAAGAAGAGATAAACAAGAGACAAGCACTCGATGCTAAAGCAATTTATTCTTTATATTGTGCCTTGTCACCTATCGAATATAACAGAATATCTTCTTGTGTTACAGCAAAAGAAGTCTGGGATAGATTACATATCACTTATGAAGGGACAGACCGAGTGAAGGAGACCAGAATTAACATTCTCCTTGGTCAATATGAAGCCTTCAAAATGAAACCAGGAGAATCTATAACTGACATGTTTAGTCGTTTTACAGATATTGTCAATGGTCTTGAGAACCAAGGACAAAAAATTTCTGATCCCATGAAGGTGAACAAGCTTCTGCGTGGACTCTCCAAGGATTGGAATCATATAAAGACTTCAATAAGAGAGACGCAAAGAATCATGCCATTATCGTAGACGAGCTGATTGGAACTCTTGAGTCTTATGAAGTGGAACGAATTAATGAAGACGAAGATCCAAGAGGTAAGAAATCTATTGCACTAAAATCAAATGATGATTCTGATGATGCAGATTCTGAAGATGATATGGATGATGAGGAGCTCGCACTCATGATAAAAAGATTCAGAAAACTAAACAGAAAAGGCAGAAGGTACATCCCAAAGAAACAAAGCTTTCAGAGACAGCAGACCAAGTCTGTTGATGATGAGGAACCAAACAAAGATGTAGTTTGCTTCGAATGTAAAAAGAAGGGACACATCAGACCCAACTGTCCTCTTCTGAAAAAGAAAAGAGGAAGAGCTGAGAAGTCTCGAAAAGCTCTTAAAGCCGAAACTTGGAGCGATACAGAGTGTGAAGAGAGTGATGAGGAATATGCCAACCTGTGTCTGATGGCACAATCAGACTCAGACTCTGGATCAGACTCAGACAGTGAATTTGAGGTAAGTGATTATAAAATCCCTGTCAAAGTCTCTAAATACATTGATGAATTATGCTTCGTCTTAAGACTTCTCTCAAAAAGATTTCCGAACTTAAAAAGGAAAACTCAATTTTAAAACAAAAGGAAAACATTTTGGAAGAAAAAGTGGAAAGTTTAAACTTGAATGTTTCTACCCTTAAAGAGAATGAAGAAAAACTTTCAAAAGAAAATGCTTTCTTAAAAACTGATTTATCAAATATTTCAAAGAAATTTTCAATAGGGTCGGAAAAACTTGAAAAAGTTCTTTCGGTCAAAGACCTTACTTCAATAAGTCGGGTCTAGGTATGACAGCTGAAACAATCCCTTTGATTGATTTTCCGAAAGTAAAAGAAAGAATTAAGAAACGACCGTCGAGAGAGGCTTACAAAAATCATTTCAAGAAAGTCTTTGTAAAGTCTGTAGGTCGAAATGCTCTAAGATGTTCAAAGTGTAACAGTCAAGATCATTTTGAAAAAAGAGTGTCCTATGGTTTGGAAGCCTGTTAAGAGAGTATGGCCTAATAATGCTCATCCTACTAACACCAAAGGACCCAAGAAAATTTGGGTACCAAAGAAAGCTTGAGACTCTATTTTGAATGCAGGTCTCTGTCAAAAAGAAGGTAAAGTGGTATCTTGACAGCGGATGCTCAAGACACATGACAGGAGACTCAAATAGTTTCATAAAGCTTATTCAAGTAAATGGTGGAAAAGTGTCATTTGGAGGAAATAGCAAAGGAAGTATTGTGGGTTTCGGAACTGTGAAAATTGGAAATCTCACAATAAGCAATGTCTCTCTAGTGGAAGGACTCAATTATAATCTTCTCAGCATTAGCCAATTGTGTGATACCGGTTTCAAGATCTCCTTTCAAGAAGGCATATGTTCTGGAATTAGTAAAGATTCGACTCAGTCTTTCATGGGTCGAAGGCATGGAAACATCTACCTCCTTGATGTAAAGCCAAATGAAGAACAATGCCTAATCTCAATTCAAGATGAAGCAGTTCTATGGCACGTAAAACTTGGCCATATCAACAAGAAGCAATTAGCCAAAATCTCTACAAAGCAGCTTGTTCGAGGTCTACCTAAATTGCCATATCAAAAGTCTGACCTATGCACTCCATGCATTCTGGGAAAGCAGGTAAGAAATTCATTTAAGCAAATGAATCATGTATCTACTAATCATGTATTACAGTTGCTTCATATGGATCTCTTCGGACCAACAAGAACCCAGAGCATTGGAGGTAAGAAATATTGTCTAGTAATTGTAGACGATTACTCTCGCTTTACCTGGGTATATTTTCTTGCAAGTAAGTCAGAAACTTTTTCGTACTTTGAGAAGTTTGCAAAAAGGGTTCAAAATGAAAAAGGATGTGCTATTTCAAGTATAAGAACGGATCATGGAAGTGAATTTGAAAATCAAGATTTTACAAAATTCCGTGATAAATCTGGTTTTAATCACATGTTTTCCTCTCCGTATACTCCGAGCAAAATGGAGTTGTGGAAAGAAAGAATAGATCTCTTCAAGAAATGGCTAGAACACTTTTAATTGAAAGTAAAATTTCTTCACGATTTTGGGTCAAGTGTTTCAACTCGCATGCTATATCATAAATAGAGTCTTCCTAAGACCTATTCTTGAAAAAACCCCCTATGAATTGTTCAAAGGTAAGAAGCCTATTGTTTCATACTTTCATGTATTTGGTTGCAAATGCTTTATTTTGAAAAATGCAAATGATCGAGTTGGTAAGTTTGAAGAAAGATCGATGAAGGCATCTTCCTTGGATATTCTACATCAAGCAAAGCCTACGAGTCTATAACAAGAAAAGCCAGTCGTGGAGGAATCAATGAATGTCAAATTCCAAGACTCCACACAAGAAGAATCCAGCCAGATTCAGCATGAAGAGTCTGAACCTGCTCAAGACCTTCCAAAGTCTTCAACTCAAGAAGCATCTCAGACTCAGGAAGTCCAACATCAAGATGCTAATGAAGATTCAAATAAAGAAAGAGATCATCAACCAAACAAATCAACCAAGAATCGGAAACATAAATCCAGTCATCCTAAAGATCTCATTATTGGCGAAATCAATGAAGGAATCCGCACCAGATCAAAGAGGCGTGAAGAATCTAGTGCTGTTGCTCTCATCTCAGAAATTGAACCAAAAAGCATAGAAGAAGCTTTATCTGATGAAAGCTGGATCGAAGCTATGCAAGAAGAGCTCAGACAGTTCAACATTAATGATGTCTGGGAATTGACATCTAAACCAAAAGGTAAAACTGTTATTGGAGCCAAATGGGTGTTCAGAAACAAGATGAACGAAAAAGGAAAAGTCGTACGAAATAAAGCAAGACTCGTGGCCAAGGGATACACGCAAGAAGAAGGAATAGACTATGATGAGACTTACGCTCCTGTAGCAAGGTTAGAAGCTATTCGTCTATTACTTGCGTTTGCTTGTTACAAAAATTTCAGGTTATTCCAAATGGACGTCAAAAGTGCTTTCCTTAATGGATTTATCCAAGAGGAAGTTTATGTGGAACAACCGCCTGGATTTGAAGACCCAAAGAAGCGGACTCGGTCTTTGACGAAAAAGGCTCGTATGGTCTAAAGCAAGCACCTCGAGCTTGGTACGACGGACTAAGTAAGTTTTTATTACGAACGGATTTGTCAAAGGTAAAGTAGATACTACTCTGTTCATCAAAAAGGAAAACAAAAGTTTCTTACTCGTTCAAATATATGTTGATGACATTATTTTTGGATCCTCTAATGAAAGTCTTTGCAAGAAATTTTCTAAGTCTATGCAGGATGAGTTTGAAATGAGTATGATGGGAGAGTTAACATTCTTTCTTGGACTCCAAGTAAATCAAATGAAGGAAGGAACTTTTATCCATCAAGAAAAATATGCGAATGATCTTGTCAAAAGGTTTGGATTGGAAAAGTGCAAAAAGACCGACATACCAATGTCATGTTCTCAGAAGATAGACAAGGATGAAGAAGGGAAGAAAGTGGATCAAAAGCTGTACGAAGCATGATCGGTTCACTTCTTTATCTTACCGCTTCTAGACCCGATATTTTGCCGAGTGTTTGCATCTCGTGCTAGGTTTCAATCAGATCCTAGAGAATCACATCTCATTGCCGTAAAACGTATTATCAAATACGTTGCCTCATCTTCAAGCATCGGTCTTTGGTATCCAAAGAGGGGAGACTTTAATCTTCTAGGATACTCAGACGCAGATCTGGCCGGTTGCAGAGTCGATAGAAAGAGCACTTACGGAACTTGTCAAGCTCGCTTGGAAACGGGACGGTGTCTTGGTTCTCAAGGAAGCAAAGCAACGTAGCTCTCTCAACGACGTAAGAGTAGTATGTAGCTCTTGGAAGCTGCTGTTCGCAAATTCTATGGATAAAACAACAGCTACAAGACTTTGGCATTGAAGACTCATGCACGGAAATCGATGTGACAACACCCGCGATCAATCTCACCAAAAATCCAATCCTTCATTCAAGAGCAAAGCATATTGAGATACGACATTATTTTATTAGAGATCATATCCAAAATGGAGAAATCTCGATTCAATTTGTTGATTCAAAGAGTCAACTAGCGGATATATTCACAAAGCCTTTGGAGAAAAATCAATTCGACTTCATCCGCTCAAGACTCAACATTTTGAAGCTTGAAGAAGTTAAAGTCTAGAGACTCACCAACTCTAAGACTCTGACTTTAAATCGTGAGACTCAAACATTCATGGCTAAAGACCGTAAGTTGCTATTTTATCTAAAAGGTACGAATTCTTGTTTAGTTATCTCGAAAAGGTACGATCTCTCTTTTAGATATAATTCGAAAATTTTTCAAGGAATTAATTTTGGTAGTTATTGATTTTGAAAAGATGTGTTCGTACACCTTCCTTGTACCGATTTAAACTTCTCTTTTCAAATCCGAGGTACATATATATATACAGTTTTTCTTTCTTCGCCCAAATCTTGAAAACCCTAAAAAGACACTCTCCTCCCGATACTGTTTCTTCTTCTTGTTCATCGTCGAGAAAGTGGTCATTCTTCTTGGGAAAAGCAAGTAAAGGAATCTTCCAATAGACAAAGAAGGATGTCGTCTTCAAGGAAATCATCAAGAATAGCAAGCAGGGGACCACAAAGAATGGAGAAGGGACCGACTCACTTCGATCTTACAGAGGAAGAAGACTTATCAAGTCGGCGACAAAGTCGATTCGCTCTCCTCCACGTCATTCAGCACCTCCTACCCCACAAGGAGGAAGTCAACATCTGGAAGAAGAGATAATCGAGGATGCCGACCCAGAATTGGGAATTGCTCCGAAAGGAAGGGCAGAGGAGGCTCTTGCGAACATTCCCAGAGACCCTCGTTTGCCAGGACAAAATCTGATTGACGGGAACGATGACGACAAAATGTTCCTTGAATTTAAACCTAGAATGGGTGTGGCAGCAAAGGTGAAAGGAAATCGGATGGATTTGTTTAAATCCAAGGATCAGGAGAAAGTGTATTTCAGGCTGTTGAAAAGAGGGGTGATAAACCCTCGAAGTGTCGATTTTGACTTCCTGGACTCCATCAACGTGAACTTAAGAGAAAAGTTGAATTTGCTTCAACTTGAGACTTTTTGCTCTGACTCTACAGACGGGTATGCTCAACTGACCGCTTATTTCTATTCAAATCTTAGCTTTTTGGATGCGAATAGGATTTTTTTCAGTGTTCGAGATCAAGTCTACGTGGTAGATGTGAATATGTTGGCGGACATTGTTGGAGTTGAACGGGGACGCTATCTCCCAATCAAAGTCTCACTGCTCGTACTACTCGGATCTTGTCAAAGATATGGATGTAGAGAAGAAAATTACCTACTCGAGGATGAATGCTATCAACATCGTGCTTCATAAGATTGTAATCAACTGTCTCGGACCAAAGTCTACGTCAAAGACTTCGTGTGTCTCTATCGAAGCAAAGTTGATGTATGCGATCAACTCAGGACGGAAATTTTCTCTCCCTCACACTATCCTCTTCCATATGTACGAGCATTGTCAAAAGACAAAGGACAATTGCCTTATCCCGGTCCGGTGACCAAGATCTTCGACATCGAACATTGATCCGCCACATACTTTTTGTGTTCGACCGTGTGATAAGATGGTGGTAGGGTTGAAAATGTTAATGAAGATGCGTCTGCAAGAACTCTCCAAGGCAATGGAGAAATTCAAAGTGAAATCTCCGATCCGTGCGCTTCAAGAAGGAAAGGAAAGGAGGCCATTGGTGTCCCATCGAAAAAGAGGAAAAGAACTCTCATCCTTGAGGATGAAGATGAAGATGAAGATGATGAAGATCCTCTATCCAAGCTCGACAGAACCGGACGTTCAGTGTCTCATCCGGCGAATTTCAGCGAACGGTGAAGAAGAAAAGCAGAACAGAGGAGAAGAAGATCAGAGAGAGAAGGAGAAAGAAGTCGAAGAAGAAGGAGAAGGAGAAAAAGAAAAGTCTGCTGACAAATCTGGAGAGAAGGAAGATCAAGAGCATGATCATCACTCTTCCCCTTTCGATGTCCTAGAGACGGGGGGTTAGCGAGCAAGAGAAGTCTACACCTCATGCGCTGTCGGTGAAGATCTAAGACAATCTCCGAAGACCCGAAGAAGTTCGAGTCTCTCACTTGCTCGAAGAAGGTGATGCATCGATTCCAAATCTGCAGACCATTCAAAAGCGCCATCGTCTCGCATATACATCATCCGAGAAAGTCAATGCCGGTACACGACGGATGATTCTGCAGATTTTCGTAGCATCATGAATATTCTTCGGAAATGCGTAGCCGGATATATGTTCGGATCGTGAAATCCAAGCTTTGAAGAATCTTTGGACAAGCATCTTCGATCTCTCTCGGAGGATAAATTCAAAGACCTCGCTCTGCAACTTCAAGCCAATGCCAAGGGAGAAGAGGTAGCTCATCTGAGAGAAGACCTGAAGAAGCTCGAAGGAGTAGTCCAGTCCATTGGGGATTTCCAGATCGTGCGTATTCCCAAGCAGACATGACTCATTTCTCACCCTTTTCAATGCTGACAAAAAGGGGGAGAACCAAAACTTTGACTTTTGTGGTTATGTTTATTTTTGAGTATGACTTGAGAACTTGAACTTGGGTGTGAATTTGACTAAATTGACTGTGGATTGTGATGCTTGACTGGTTGCAATGGTTGCATTTATTTCAAGTATTGTTATATGGTGTTTCTCATGTAAGACTAACCAATTTTCTCGTGGATGCGAGTCTGGTTGTTTTATTAATCTTTATGAGTTAGCCATATTGCTTGAGAAATGTTTTGCAGTCAAAGTTGTTCAAATCTTCAAGAAAGTTTTGTCACCATCAAAAAGGGGGAGATTGTTGGAGAAATCTTTCCGGAATATTTTGAAGTTCGACAAAACGTTTCTTTCGATCTAAGTCTGGATGTTCGGAGACCGTCAGTTTAAAGTCTGAAGACTTTGTTCTCTCAAGACTCAAGACTCAAGACTCAAGACTCAAGACTCAAGACTCAAGACTCAAGACTTAAGTCTATTCTCACTGACAGTCTTTCTAATCCAGTGACGAAGGAAATCCAAAGCCGAGGTATATGGTTGAGGATTCGATCCTATCCTCTGGAATAGATTCTTTGGTTGGATAATCATTTCGGATTCTTATCTAAGATCGATTGAAGATCCGATGGTCGACGAAATAATCTTGGAAAATTCTATTCTTGGAAACCAAGATCCTGATTGTATGGGCGAACAGGATTGATGGGCTATCGTCAGATTCCTTAAATAGCTCGGATGATCTTCTTGATTGATTCCGTCCAACGGGTAGATTGGAGGAATTCCTTTGGTAAGTGCCAACGGCTATGATGGCATAAAGGAGTATAAAAAGGAAGTCGTTCTAGTTGCCTTAAGTGTGTGATCGATAGAAAAATTCCAGAGTCGAAGATCCTTGATTGTTAGTCGATCTGCTTGAGCGAAATTGTATACTGAGAGAGTGTTAATACTTAGTGACACCTTGAGCGAGTGTGGTAGATCATCTACACATAGAAATCAAGGAAGATCAATATCGTAACAGCTCTTTGATCATAGTGGAATCCAGCCAATTGGCATCGGTGCAGAAGAGTGGACGTAGGCTTGAATCAAGCCAAACCACTATAAACAGCGTGTTCAATTCTCTCTTTCTCTTGCTCAGTCTTGCGATTGACTTTTAACTGTTGCAAATTCCTTAACTGTTTAAATATTGTGTAATTCTCAAAGAGGTTTTTATAAACCTATTCACCCCCCCTCTAGGTTCTCATACTAGCTATATCAAGGGTTGCCATCGATTTGTCACTAGTAAATATTTGCACAAAGACATAAATGGAGGCACCTACTTGGAAGATGTGTGACAGCCTGAATTTTTTGATTTGTTTTCGATTAAATAAATTGGGCTTTTCGTTGACGCGTCTATAGTGCTATTCTCTGAGTTGGCCACTCACGAGATAACTTGTCTATCTGAGGAAGCAATTAAGGAATCTAAATGCAATGGACTTGAGAATTCGACCAGGAATCGACTGCTCGATCGTGTCCATCTGCCGAGATCATTACGGCACTGTCGAAATCGATTAGAGATCGGAGATAGGTCGATTCGACTGAGATATGTGATCAGAGTGTGGGTGATTCCACCTGATTGCAAAATACTCGTCGATCGGCACTAGACCGATTTTTCTATCGTTTTGGTACCCGGTGCTCGTATTTGAAACCTCGAGATTTTCACAACAACCGAGAGTCGCTAATGTGTCGAAGATGTACTTTGTGACTCGAGATAAATCGATCACGGGTCAATTACACCAAAAATTCCTAAAAGTGATCCAGTAGACTAGGTCACGCTAAAAGCGCGTCGGAGTGAAATTAACCGTGAATTTGATTCCAATTTTAGGAATTGAAAGTTCTGTGGTGTCACGACCTATTTTAGGAACGTCGACTCATCCTCCGAAGATTTTTCAGAGATTCCGAGATTTTTACGGAAAACCGTTTTAGACGCAGCAGAAAATTAACGGAAATTCAAATGGGCTAAATCAATAGAAATTGGAACTTCCAAACCGAGCTATATTGTATTGGGGACTTATAGAAAATTATATGGGTTTTTCTTCATCGACATTGGACATCAAATTTGGGGAATTTGTCGAAGAGATTGAAGCTATGTGAGTAAAATTCGGAGTTAAGGAGGAGGGCTGGATTTTAGCCTCAAAATTGGGTTTAATTGGTGGATTTTAGACTAGAAAGTATTGAGGAAAAATGACAAAAGGTTTGAGGCAAAGGGGGGACCAAGCATTAATTGTTGGAGATATTTTGCTTTGATTTTTCCTCATCTTCCTTCGCACGTCGTCTTCACCGGTTCTTTCTCCTTTGCTGTCTTCTTTTCAAATGGATTGAAGCCGACTCCCCTTCCTAAAGACCGACCCGCCTCTGCCTTCTTTCATCTCGGTCTTCTTCGTTGCACCTTTGCCAAATTAACACCAATTCTCAGCCACCAATCCACTTACGAGCTGCCTTTGCTGTTCTTCCATTCGTTCCTTCGAAGATTGAAGCTGCCACACGCCTGCAAGATTTCCTGCCCGCGCAGCCCGCGAGCTCCCACCTAGCAGAGACAAAACTCGGCAGCTCCACTTTCATTTTGCCTCTCCACGCGGCGTTGAAGCTGCTGCATCTCCACCAACGTCCATGAAGCAGCTGCCAACGAAGCCCCATCATTGGTCAACAACCAAGCTCCCCCTCTCCTTAGTTGACCACCGAGTGCGGCCACCGAAGACCAACAAATTCCAGGCCCATAGCTTAAGCCACGATCGTTCCTCTCCGTCTCGTGTCTTCATCTCCACCAAGCGAAGCAGCACCGTCCTTGAAGCCCGGTTTGTGTGAGTCCAGCGAAGCCGCGTGTCTGCGGCATCTTCTCCGAGGACCAAGCAGCTCATCTTCTTGCAATTGTGGCCACCGAAATAGCTCCTCTCCTTCGTTCGTTCCAGCATAGCCGCGTCCACGTGATCTCTTCACGAAGTCAACAGCCATCAACTTCCACCGTTCCCCTCTCCAACGAATTCGCGTGTGTTCTCCATCGCCTCGCAAGTCCGCGTGTCTTTGGCCCAAACTCCAAGCCCAAGCTGCCGCGGAAGCTGCTTCCCGATCTTCTCCCCTGCAGCAGCAAATTCGGCCTAGCAGCCACGTGAAATCAGCTGCTCTTCAGCCCATCCGCTCCAGCAAGTTGGTTCGGCCCAACCTTCACGCAAGTCAGGCCCATAAGAATCAGCCTAGCAGGTTTTTATTTTCAGCAACCCAAGCCCGCAAGACCAGCCCAATTTAGAAGACCCAAGCCCGCGACCAGCAGCCCAAATTGAAAACCAATCTCAGATTTGGGCTGAGATTTGTTGGGCCCGTTTTAGGCCCGGTCTGAGAGTTCGTTGACACCGCCGAAAATTAAGATTTCAGCCGCCATCGCGTCGTCGTCGCGGTGAACCGGTTTTCGCGATACACCGGTGAGTTTATACTCTAAACTCTTCTTAGTAGGTTATTGATGCTAAGGGGTGTTTAGATTTATTTAATTAGGAATTAGGTGGTTAGTTAGATTAAATTAGTGATTTAATTACTTAATTGAGCATGTTAGGTGGTTAGCATGGTTTAGCTAAGGCCTAATTAAATTGTATTATTTATCTAGAAGGGTTCGGGAAATTTCCGGGTCCGTATTGGTATTTAATTTAATAATTTTGGCCTAGGTTAGTATTTTTAGAAATTAAATTGAGTTAATTAATTAATTTTCGAAATTAATCATTTATTAATTATTTTTCCAGAAATTAGGCCGGGATAGCTGGTGACCGGAATTTCGTGCTGATTGCAATGGTGTGGTTAAATTCTGCAATTTAGTGTTAATTATACAAATTGAGTGATGATTGGATTTTTGGTATTTAATTCCAAAAATTGTGGATTTTTAATATTTATTCAAAAATCCCGGGTGTCGGATTTTAACACCGAAAATGGTTTTATATAATATATAAAATATTGGGATTTTAAAAAGGAAGAATGTCAATTTTTCTAGGTTGAGTTAATTTTTCTAGGTTGAGTTGACCGTGTACCCACACAGGACTAATTTCATGTGTATTTCTAATACGAAGAAAAAGGCCAGGTTCACCATTTTAATTGAAGCATTTGAGTGTAATGCACGTGCCTTGGGCCATATTTGAGTGATCGTGTGATGATTAAGAGAAATCGTCCCGGGTTGTTAAGCTAGACGTTATCCCTATTTGGGATACCCCCGGACGTTATCCCTATTTGGGATACCCCCGGACAATGGGAAGCCGGTCACAGTAGATTCTGGACCCTATGCTCCTTCGGGAAAGCCATCTGATAAAGAGACGTGCCGTACTCAATGGGGGTGAGACGAAGCCTGGCAATGCTAGAAAGACTGCCGAACTGAGAGTAGGCCGTGCTGTATGTCGAGATCAAAACTAGGAACGCATGATGAATTGAGTATTGTGTTCCAATTAATTGAGCTTGAGTGATGCCCTGATTTGTGATATGAACTATGCTGACCTACAGGGTGGAACTGAGATGAGGTAAGTCTCCTTGATTGTGTGATTGCGTGTTTAAGACGCTTCTTAGCATCTTTCCCTCCTAGTCGAAGTTTAGAGCATGGACTTGCTGAGACATTGTCTCACTGGTTATTGAATAACCATTTCAGGGTCATTGAGTGGAGGACCTAGAGTAGAGAGGAGGTGATCTGAAGTATAGGTCGGATAGGACCGCTTCTTTTGGAGAACAGTCTTTTGTAGTATTTTGACCATAGACTCTTGTACGTGACTCAGCATATGTTTATAAAGTCATGTTTGTTTGTGAAATTGTTGTTCCGCTTTTCTATCCCGAGATGGTTACTGTCAGGGGATTTATAATCCGCTTCCGCATGTGCAATAAAGAAAAAAGGGTCGACGACTAGTCCTGGGAAGTCGCAAAATTTTATTGACCAGATAGAGATGGGCACGTGCTCGAGGATCGGGGCATGACAAGATGAGATCGAGCAGGTGTCGTCCCCAAAGTGAACTGTCCTCTAGAGCAAAGGCAATGATGGTGTTTGGGCCGCCAAGATGTAACAATAGAATTGAAGTCCAAAATGCTTGAAGTGTTCCATCTACTTCAGCTATATGAGCGGACGAATTGCCTTGGTTGTGAGAGACAAGCCCAATAGTGAATGCAGCTACCCAATTAGCCATCAAATAGGCCAACCATATGAGGAAAAAGATGCTATAATTTGTTGTTTTTTTTGTAAGGGGTGCAAATAGAATGAGAAAAACCTGAAGCGCGAAACTTATGATTACTAACCCTCTAATGTTCCATTTGTTCCACAAATCCAAAATGAAGCCAAATATCATTGTTTTGCTTGATTTGGATTTTCACTCCTCTCAATATTATTTTGGTGACAACAAAACTGTCCTCCCAACTATTTATCAATAGAGTTTAAGAGCATCAAGAAAACAGGGCTTTGCAGACAATGTAAGTATGGGAAGCCTTGAAGTAGAAACTCTCTAGTGTGGTGAAGAGCGTAATGATTAAAAAGGGCATCTTTGGATGTTGAGATGGGTGTTGTCGAGAAGGGTCAGTGCTTGGGACTTGGGGACTTGGGAGGATGGAGGTGCACTGTCCTTGCGCTTAAATAAAATGACAAGCGCAGTACTGAAGTTAGATTCTTGGAGGGATCACAATAATCTACCTGGCCTAACACTGTAGTTTCTTTTCTTGTCCATTAGATTAGATAATATTAGCATTCTACCATCGTCATGAAAATAGGATATTTGCATTATCAAGGAAAATGACCTTTTCATGAATAGAAAAATTAGGCTAATTGATGTGAAAGTATAAAGTGGCATTCATAGATGCATTGGATCATTGGGTGAATGATAAAGTATATATTTGTTATTTTTCCTTTCTTTTTTTAAATTGAAACCCTGATGTTCCTTTTTTTTGCTTTTTATTTCACAAAGACCTCACGAAATATTCTTAACTTGCCCATGACTTGGAAGAAGCTTTATTTTTCTTTCTTTTGATTTCTGTTGTCAGAGTTTGTGAGTCACGTAGAAGTAATACTTGTATAAATCGGACATAGATGACCATACCCAATCTCAGCCGTTGAATGACGTGGATCCCACATTGGGTGTACATTACTCGACGATTGAGATGCATTGGTCTCATCATCGATTTCATGATTGTTTTCCCAAAAGATAGATTTAAAGCTTTGATTGTGGATTTTGTCCGTGGCGCGGTTGAAATTGGCGGTCAAAACTTCCCACCACCAAGAGGACATCCTATAGAACAGTCGGCAGCCACGTTTTCTCATTGAGCCAGCAAACCTTTATCTCAGGAAAGTGACTCTGGTTGCATTGGGCATGCTCATCGTCTCCTCTATAACCTCTCGATTCTCAAATTTGTCTCATCTGCATGTGAATTTCTTTTGCATGAATATTTACTTCGGACTCTTCTGGGCTTACATTTCGATATGTGCTTACCTGCACCATTTGTGCATATTCAACTCATTTATCAATAATCTCGTATCTTTGAATGCCAAACAAGACTTTTTTTTTTTTTTATAAAAATTGTACAACATGATACGCTTAAGATATGAACCCTCATAAAAATATGCTTAGACCCTTAATATGCCTAAATGTATTTAACCAAATGACATTGACACAGGCTAAATATTAACTCATCTAATTAGTCATATCTACGTGTGTCATAAGCAAATTGAAAAGGTTATTTAGCAAATCACACATTTATTTTTTGTGTATAAAAAGATTAATCCGTTCAAACTCAAGTTGAATGTCTACAATCACTTGTCCTTTTTACATCATGTTAATGATTTGTGTCAAAAATTAGCCATCAACAAAGCAATGCTACAATCCTTACTTAACCCCACTCTCTTTTTTTTTTTTTTAACTCTTCTACATATTCTTCATGCAATTGAATCGAATTTCTAGTTCTTGCAGCAGTGAAAGAGAATTCAGAAATAGAGAGAGACGATCTCTTTTTATGTTTATTTTTATTTATAAATCTCATCAGCTCATGGGTAATTGTTATTTTTAGTCAATTTTCGCTACGGAATAGAAGAGACCAGACAAGAACCCAGCAAGGGGGTTGTCGATTGTCTTATCGATGAGAGGGAATTTGGAAGTTATGTCAATGGAAGATATCGTTCTCTTCAAGTTTTTTAACGCTCTTTGAGCGACCAATTCTATTTTTCAAGATGCTCAGTCTCAAGTGAAAAACATAAAACATAAAAAGGCGATCGCAACGTCAAATTTCAATATGGAATTTTCAGAGTGAAAATGAACAACCATATTAATTAGTTGGCTTCCATTTTAATAACTTATGCTCTTAGTGAAATCTGATCCAGCTTAATAGGCTTAAACTCTGTCCATTATGCCCCAACAAGAAGTAACAAAGGCGAAGACATTCACATCTGTTGATGTTTCGTCCCTCGCAAGAGCTTGGGCAAAACATTAATAAAATAGGGCCCCGCTTTTCTGTATTCTTAATGAACGAAACTAAGTTTTAAATTAGGCGAATTACATTACCTACTTATAAAAAAAAATGAAAAGAGAATTTAGAGCCGAGGAGAATATAATGACAAGTAAATAAATTGAAGCATATTCTACTGGTCATCTTCTTATGTTTGGACAAATTTTCTTGTTGGGGATAATTGTCCAATAAGTATTTAGTCCTTTGCGAACATGTATTGAAGACATCATTATGAGATGAAGAAACGGAAGAAATAAATAAATTGAAAGTTCATCACTTTACAAATATAGAAAAGAAGGAAGAGTTGCTTATACAAAAACATGAATCTGATCAGTTCATATCACCCGTATTGTTTGTTGACGCAAACGCCCTAAGTCATGTCACTCCCATCTGACTTGTGGCGAAACCTTGAGATATGGTTTTTGTTGAGTAGGTCACTCCCAATTGGAGAGGCCAACACAATTATGTATATATGTAGTAGAATATATATGGTAGTGAGTGTGTAAAAGTAAAAAGAAAAAAAAAGGAGAAAAAATAAAAAGAAAAAGAAAATATCAAAAGAGATGATCAACGTGATCTTCCACATCTAGAAAATCGAGAGACATTGGGAAAGAAATCAAAGTGATCTTCTCATATCTACAAAATCACGAAAAGATTAGGAGATAAATGTACGTGATTTTCATATCGTACAATTCCAATTGGAATTGCATTTGCTCCTATAAATAGGGGTGCTCCTCAATGGAGAAGATAATACAAAAGCAATAATATTAGAGCAGTGTAGCGGAAATTTTCCTCTTCCAAGAAAGTGAGTTTTTTTTTTTTTTTTTTTTTTTTTTTTTTTTTTGAGTGAGTTATCCAGTTTGTAAGAGGTTCAGATCCACAAATTGAAGACAGCGAGAGATCCACCTTGGGGTGAAGTTGTACCCCATTATTTATCATAGTGGAAGTTTGAAGTGGACTATGGTCCCGTGGTTTTTCCTTTCACCTTGGAAGGTTTTCCATGTTAAAAATTCTGGTGTTATTTACTATTCATCTTTACTGTTTTCATTTAATATTTTATCCTATTTAATTTTCATAGAAATAGTAGCAGGAAAAATTATCTGGGCCTTCTCCACAAATATTCTTTTTCTTTTTTCCCAACAAGTGGTATCAGAGCAAGGTTGCTCTATATATTATTTTTCTGTGCAGAATTAAATGGAGGAAAATTTTGGCAACATGATAAAATTGACTACATTCAATTATGCAATTTGGAAACCAAAGATGGAGGATTTGCTATACATTAAAGATCTTTGGAGGCCAATTGTGATACCGATGGAGGTACCAGTACCAATGTCCGAGGAGTCCGATCCTGTAGCGGAAGCCAAATTGGCATCGTCTTCTGGTGGCAAACCAACGACAATGTCTGAAAGCGAATGGATGGTGCTCAATTGGAAGTGTGCCGCTCAAATCCGACAATAGATTGATACGAGCATTTTTCAAAATTTTGCTAATGAACATCATGCTGGTGTTCTTTGGCAAAAATTAGAGAAAATGTAGGCAAGAACAACGGCACAAAATAAAGCAAATCACATGCGGCGGCTTGTGAATCTGAAATACAAAGACGGGAGCAGTGTCTCGGAACACATGAGCGAGTTCCAAGGTATAGTAGACCAACTCAATTCTATGAAGATGACATTAGATGATGAATTGCAGGCATTACTGCTGTTAAGCTATTTGCCAAATAGCTGGGACACACTTGTTGTGTCGGTTAGCAACTCGGCTCCTGACGGCAAGCTTACCATGGACGTGGTAAAAGATAGAATGTTGAATGAAGAATCCCGGCGAAAAGAGAGTGGAGTCAACCCTGAGTCTAAGGCTCTTGTCATTAATCGACAAGAAAATCAAGAACGGAGAGAGAGGGAGAAGCAAAAGCCAAAACTTCCGGAATCAGCAACGAGGGAGGTCCCAATCCAACTACAGACGAGACAAGAAGTTCCATCATTGTGGTAAATTGGGACACTTCATCGAGAATGCAGAAAGCTATAGGCAGAAAAATCAAAAGGTCATAACATCAACAAAGCTAGTGAGAACCAGATGAATGACACTGCAAATATTGCAGATGAGGTGATCATTATTCAAAGTGATGATTCCATTAATCTTGCATCCCAAGATTCAACATGGGTAGTTGATACTGGTGCATCCTACCATATCACGGCTCGTCAAGATCTTTTCACATCTTACACCACTGGCGATTTCGGACTCGTAAAGATGGGAAATGAAGGTATGTCCAAAATTATTGGTATGGGTAATATTTATTTAGAGACTAATGTTGGATGTAGGCTACTACTCAAAGATGCGAGACATGTTTCGGACATACGCTTCAATCTTATATTTGCAGGCAAGCTTAATGATGAAGGCTACATCAATTTCTTTAGTGATGGAAAATGGAAGCTCACTAAAGGTAATTTGGTGGTAGCCAAAGGAGAAAAGACTAACTCTCTCTATATCACACAATTCAAGCCATGTAGAGGAGAGGTGAATGTAACCGGAAAAGGAGTCACTACCAAGTTATGGCATAAGCGACTTGGACACATGAGTGAGAAAGGACTTAAGATTCTCACTAGAAAGCAACTCCTACCCGGAATGAAAGGTACACCGTTGAATACTTGTATCGACTGCATTATGGGAAAACAACATAGAGTAGCATTTCGCAATTCTCCATCATCTAGAAAAGCTGAAATTTTAGATTTGATACATATTGATGTATGCACAATTCAAACTAGGACACTTGGAGGTGCGCTTTACTTTGTAACATTTATTGATGACCACTCTAGAAAGGTGTGGGCATTTGCCTTAAAAACTAAAGATCAAGTGCAGGAAATCTTCAAGCAATTTCATATGAAGGTTGAAAGAGAAACAGGCAGGCGATTGAAGTGTGTACGCTCAGACAACGGTGGCGAATACCGAGGACCTTTTGAAGATTATTGCAAGAACCTTGGGATCAAACTAGAAAGATCCGTACCAAAAACACCTCAACACAACGGTGTCGCTGAGTGGATAAATAGAACCATATGTGAAAAAATCAGATGTATGCTCTCCAACGCAAAACCGCCAAACCACTTTTGGGGTGAGGCAATGAGGACAACATTTGATTTAATCAACCTATCACCTTCAGCTCCACTTAACGATGATGTACCACAAAGTGTCTGGACTGGTAAAGATGCTTCTTATGGCCACTTGAAGGTGTTCGGCTGTAGAGCATTTGTTCACATTCCATGGGATGAGAGATCAAAGCTTGATGGGAAATCAAAGCAATGTATTTTTTTGGGGTATGCACATGAAGAATTCGGCTACAGACTCTGGGATCCCGTTAACGGGAAAATAGTCAGAAGCAGGGACGTGGTATTTCTTGAAGATCAGACAATCGAGGACTTCGAGAATCACGAGAAATCTCCATCAACAAACGAATACCCAATTGAACTTGGCCCAGTCGCTCCTCCTATCAACAAGCAAGCTGAATCTAGGATTGAAGGTAAGACTACTTCAACTGAACTTGAACCAATTGTTGAATAGGTCCCATCAGAACCTCTATTGAGGAGATCAACTTGTGAACGACAATCTAGCCGTAGATATTCTCCCAATGAGTACGTGATGCTCACTGATGGGGGAGAACCAGAGAACTACCAAGAAGTTGTATTTCACGAGCATAAAGAGGAGTGGTTAAAAGCTATGCAGGAGGAGATGAAATCCTTAGACGAAAATCATACTTATGATTTAGTCAAGTTGCCACAAGGAAGAAAAGCTCTAAAAAACAAGTGGGTGTTCAGATTAAAGACTGAAGAAGGTAACTCATAGCCACGATACAAAGCAAGGTTGGTTGTGAAGGGATTCGCTCAGAAGAAAGATATCGACTTCGATGAGGCATTTTCTCCTGTAGTTAAAATGTCCTCTATCTGAGTTGTCCTTGGCTTAGCAACAAGCTTGAACTTGGAGGTCGAACAACTTGATGTGAAGATCGCGTTTTTACATGGAGATCTAAATGAGGAGATCTACATGGATAAGCCGGAAGTTTTCAAAATCAAAGGCAAAGAAAATCTTGTGTGTAGATTGAGGAGGAGTCTTTATGGGCTCAAGCAGGCACCAAGACAGTGGTATAGAAAATTCGATTCCTTCATGGAAGAAAATGGGTTCAACAAAACCACCGCTGATCACTATGTTTTCGTCAAGAAATTTACAGATGGTAATTTCCTCATTCTTTTGTTTTACGTTGATGACATGCTAATTGTTGGCCAGGATAAAAGCAAGATCAACAACTTAAAGAAGGAATTAAACAAATGCTTTGCAATGAAGGATTTGGGACCCGCAAAACAAATTATTGGTATGGAAATCTTGCGAGATAGGTAGAATTGTAAACTCTGGTTATCTTAAGAACGGTATGTTAATAAAGTTCTTGAAAGATTTAATATGAATAAATCCAAAGCAGTTTATTCTCCACTTGCAAATTATTTCAAACTTAGCTTAGAGCAGTGCCCAAAAAGTGAGATAAAAAAGAAAGAAATGGAAAAAGTTCCTTATGCATCGGTGGTTGGTAGTCTAATGTACGCGATGGTATGTACGAGGCCTGATATCGCCTATGCAGTTGGTGTGGTAAGCAGATTTCTATCTATTCCTGGTAAGGAACATTGGGCAGCAGTCAAATGGATATTCCAGTATCTTCGAGGTACTTCTAATAATTGTATATGCTTTGGTGATGGTAAAATTGTGTTAGAAGGTTTTTCGGATTTAGACATGGCCGACAGGGGACGTGGACTCAAGAAAGTCTACATCGAGATACCTAATGACTTTTGCAGGGGGAGCAGTTTCATGGCAATCTCGACTATAAAAATGTGTTGCCCGATCTAGTGCTGAAGCATAGTAGATTGCGATAACGGAAGCATGTAAAGAACTCTTGTGGATGAAGAAGTTTCTACAAGAAGTGGGCCACAACCAAGAGGAGTATATCTTGTATTCAGATAGTCAAAGCACAATATATCTCAGCAAAAATGCAACTTTCCACTCCCGATCCAAGCACATTGACATTAGATATTATTGGATACGTGATGTGTTGGAAGAAAAAGCCCTACAGCTAAAGAAAATACACATTAACAACAACGGCTTAGATATGATGACAAAATCTCTATCTACAGTGAAGATAAAAGCCTGTGGCATCCTGATTTTCAGGTTCTGATTTCGATTGGTTAAATTGGACATTTCATCGACGCGACTACAATGTTTTTCTCTGAGTTGGCCACTCACGAGATAACTAGATTAGCTGAGTAAGCTATTAAGGACTTTAAGGCAGATGGACTTGAGAATTCGACCAGGAATCGATTTCTCAACCGTGCTCATCTTTAGAGGTCATTACGGCACAGTTAAAAATCGAATTAAGATCAGAGATAGGTTGGTTCGACTGAGATGAATGACCGATCGTGGGTGACTCCACTAAATTGAAAAACTCTCGTCGACAGGCACTAATTTGATTTTACTGTCATTTTGGTACCCTGTGTCCATATTTGAATTCTCGAGATTTTCACGATAATCGAGAGTCACCAATGTGTTGAGTGGGTTCATCGTGGCTCGAAGAAAATCGACCACGGGTCATTTGTCCTAAAAAGTTCTGAAAATTACCTGGTAGCGTAGGTTACACTAAAAGCGCGTAGGAATGAAATTAACCACCAATCTAAGTCCGATTTCAGAAATTGAAGGTTTTGTTGTGTCACGAGCTATTTTAGGAACGTTGACTCATCCTCCGAAGATTTTTCGAAAACTCCGAGATTTTTACGGAAAATCATTTTGGATGTCGCGGAAATTAACGGAAATTTGGATCGGCCAAATTGATGGGATTTTTGGTCTCTTTACCGAACCTTTGAGTGTCGGGGACTCACTGAAAATTTTATGAGATTTTCCATTAGCGAAATCGAACCTCGATGTGGACAATCGAGTGAGGAAATTAGACCTAATTGAAGAAATTCGGAGCTAGGGCAAAGAGGGGGTGCAACATTTGCATTCAATTGGTTTATTATGGAATTATAATTTAAGAAAGTATTAGGGGGACATGAATTTAATGGAAGAGATGAGGTTGAAGACTTTTGGGCTCTCTCTCTCCTAGACTTCCCGTGCACGCCAGCTGCTCACCGCCTCCTTCGTGCGATTCCTCCTCTAGCAAAAGACCAGCTGCCCCTGTTTGTTCTCTTTCATCATGGGCCTCGACTCCTTCGTCTCTCTCGCTTCCTGCTCGGTCATTCCTTGTTACGGAGACCCCAAGTGAAGACTCCACCAAAGCAACTTCTGACTTTGCCGCTGCAGCCTCACTCACCGAGACCTCCATCCTCCTGAGTCGACACAGCAACAAGCCACTTTCACGTGGCGCTGTTTATTGAGTCAACCAGCAACGCACGCCCACAGCTCCTCGATCTTCCTCCATCTCGCTGCCTCACGCCAGCTGCCTCGAATCCATCTGCTGCTTCACGGATCCAGTTCCATTTCCTGCCCCATTAGCTGCCACGAAGCAAGTCCACCGAGATCTCCGCCCATCCAGTCAACCTCAGCATGTTTGTTGACTCCGTGCTACGCGTTCTTCTCCAACTGCCAGCGAAGCGTGATGATGACCGAAGCAGCTCGCCAGCCCACCTGCTTCTTCATGGCCAAGCTCCATTCCGCGTGGCTTCATCTCAACGGATCAACTCAGGTGCAGCCTTCCCCACCGTCTATCGATTGAAGCCAGCGTGGATTTTTCCCTCAGCCGGCTGCTTCTTCGCAGGCTCTCTTCATCATTCGGTCCAAGTCTCCAATAGTAGTCCGTGTGGATCTTTCTCGAGCAGCCCCGCTGCAATTGAAGCCCAGCGAGCCCAGTAGCAAATCCAGCAGATTCAGCCCAAGAAGCCAGCGAGCAGCCCAGCAATTCTAGCCCAGCATTTGGCCCATCCTTCAGCAGCATTTTGGCCCAAGATTTTAACAGTTTGGTCTAGCTCCTTGAAGTCAGCCCGCTTCAAGCCCAGCCCAACCGCAAGTTCGGCCCAAGCCCATTTTTTTCTGTGGGCTTGCATGGCTTGTAGGCCCGGCCTGAGTGTCCGTCGACACCACCAAAAGTTTGGGTTTTGGCCGCCGTCGCGGTGTTCCGGTCTTTGCTTTTCCTAAGTGAGTTTTGCTCACTAATGCCTTCTTAGTTTGCTAATTATACTTAAAGGTTGATTAGATTTAATTAAGTGCAATTAGGTGGTTAGATTAGAGTAGATTAGTGATTATTAGATAATTGTGATGCATGTTAGTCAATCGGATTGTGCAATTAGCGAGTAGACACGTAATACTATTTATTGAATGCTTCTTGGGATTTTTCCGACCCTTATCGGATGTTAATTAGGCAATTTGGGCCTAAATGGAATTTTTAGGAATTAAATATTAATTTTCGAAATTAATTATTTAATTATTTATTTTCTGGAAATTCAACTGGGATGGCCAGTGACCGGGATTTTATGCTGATGATCGTGGCGCAATCCTTTTATTTAATTAAGCTTTACGTTGTGCCAAATTGGAATTATTGTGTTTATTTATTTAATTTTCGAAATTAATTATTTAATTATTTATTTTCCGGAAATTCAACCGGGATGGCCGGTGACTGGAATCTCGTGCTGATTGTCGTGGAGTAGTCCGTTTATTTATTTGAGCTTTAATTCGTGTCGAATTGATTTAATGGTGCATTTTGAAGTTATGTTCTTAAATAATGCAATTTTGGTTATGTGATTGAGGATTGGTCGGGTATCGGTTTTCAGTATCGAAAGTGAGTTGATAAATCACCTGGAGAATGCACGTGGCCCGGTGAATTAGAGTGTCACTTGGGAAGGACATGTGGCTCGGTGATTGGATATGTCACCTTGGCGAAAAGGTAGCCTTAGAGAATGCATGTGGCTCGGAGACTCGGTATATCTTCCTGGAGAATGCACGTGGCTCGGTGACAGAGTATGGCATCGTAGAAAAGGTCGGGTGGGACCATAAAGCCACTAGATCTTGAAAGGGTCGGGTGGGACCATAAAGCCACTGGATCTTGAAGGTCGGGTGGGACCATAAAGCCATTGAATCTTGAAAGGGTCGGGTGGGACTGTAAAGCCACTAAATCTAAGAAAGTTGCTTGGTGGGGCCGTGATTACCACCTATAGATAAGTTGTGTCCTAAGGACCGTGATTCATAATTGGGAATTGAGTTGGAATAGCTGAATTGGCCGGGGAATGGTCATCGTTGACATGTAATCGACTAGGTCGATTGATCATTGCTTTGATCTAATGTTGTGAATTGATTGATCGAATGGAAATGACCGTGAGTGGTCATGTTGGCGTGTAATCGACTCGGTCAATTTGATCGATGCTTCGATCAGTGATGTGATTGCTTGGATGCCTATTTGATCTGTGCTAATATGCAGGTGGAATCTGAGGCCAAAGCAAGTCTTCTGACTCATGTTGTGCATAGGCAGCCCTAAGGTGTATTTGTTTACTAATCGGGTCTTAGGGGGTAGAACTTGCTGAGACGTGATCTCAATGGTTATTGAATAACCATTTTAGGACTCGGATGAGGAGCCTAAGGAGGAGGAATCTAACGAGGAGATCCTTGATGAGGAACCCGAAGAGGAGTACGTGTAGAAGGACCCCGAGGATGACCCCGAGTACGACCCGGATGAGGACTGAGATCCCGTCTTATCTTGTCAGACCTTGTCTGCATGTGAATAGATGTTAGATCAGACTTACGTATATATAGTATTGTAGAATACTATGAGATGCGTGTAAAAAGGTGTGGTTGTGAATTTTTAGTATGAAAAATATATGGCCTGTTTTTCTATCCCATTGTTTTATTGTTTGGGGATTTATAACTGCTTCCGCATGTGCATATTAAAATGAAAAGGGTCGGCGATACATAGTCCTGGGATATCGCATTTTTAAAATCAACCAAAAGTAAGGGATGTGCGCGTGCCTGAGGATCGGGGCGTGACAAAGCTTGTCGAACTTTTGCAGGTTTGACACCCTCTCCAAATTGCTCGTGAGGGGGAGATTTGTTGAGTAGGTCACTCCCAATTGGAGAGGCCAATGCAATTATGTATATATGTAGTAGAATATATATGGTAGTGAGTGTGTAAAAGTAAAAAGAAAAAAAAGGAGAAAAAAGAAAAAGAAAAAGAAAATATCAAAAGAGATCGGGAGATAGATCAACGTGATCTTCCACATCCAGAAAATCGAGGGAGATTGGGAAAGAAATCAAAGTGATCTTCTCATATCTACAAAATCACAAGATATTAGGAGATAAATCTACATGATTTTCATATCGTACAATTCCATTTGGGATTGCATTTGCTCCTATAAATAGGAGTCCTCCTCAATGGAGAAGATAATACAAAAGCAAGAATATCAGAGTAGCGTAGTGAAAGAAACAGTTTTCCTCTTCCAAGAAAGAGAGTTATCTTTGAGTGAGTTATGCAGTTTGTGAGAGGTTCAGATCCACAAATTGAAGACAGCGAGAGATTCACCTTTGGGTGAAGTTGTATCCCATTATTTATCATAGTGGAAGTTTGAAGTGGACTATGGTCCCGTGGTTTTTCCTTTCACCTTGGAGGGTTTTCCACGTTAAAAATTCTGGTGTTATTTACTATTCATCTTTACTGCTTTCATTTAATATTTTATCCTATTTAATTTTCACATAAATAGTAGCGAGAAAAATTATCTGGGCCTTCTCCACAAATATTCTTTTTCTTTTTTCCCAACAGTTTTAACTCTAGCTTGATAGTTATTTCCACCAAGACAGAACCTGATATATGGTAACTAAGAACATGACAAGAACAAGATTCTATGCTTTATTAATCTAGACATCCGTAACTGAGTTTAGCTAAGAAATGTCCTCGAGCTTTATTTTTTTTAACCTCTATTATTTGAATCGAAGCCTAAAGAATAGCTAAGAGGGTTTTTCCTAGAAACATACTACAAATTGGTGAGTTTTCACTAGTCACTTAGTTTAGGTTAGCAAGACAAAATGCATGTGTAACAGACTAGAAAATATCATTCCCCGAACCATCTTATTCTCATGGGTTCGGATGCAATCACAATGGTATCAACAACACTATCTACACAAGTTTATTCTAAAATTGCCTATGGCCCTAGGGCAACAATTAAATTTTGTACTTCTATTTAACTTGTAGCTCACGACTTTTAGTAGAGGGCTTCACATAAAACTATGGGGGCCTGCAATGAATTTATCCTAATGATTCCTTGCCGATGACTAATATAGTTGGAACCATGGTGCGTTGAGTGTCACATAGTGCTAATTAAAGCACGAAAAGTTCATGAAGTTTGGGTTAAGCATCTCCTTGTTACAGACGCAGATGTTCTCATGAATGCCAATTGTATGTGCTTTGCTGGTTGTTTATGGAATTACACAACATTAACTGTCCCGAGAGAATCAGCAACGTGACCAACTGTGCCAAGTACTGACACTCTTGAGGCTTTGCTCCCTAGAACTCTTTTTAGGTCTTTTCATGGCCTTGCACAAGGTCTCATTGGTAGAACCAACATCATAGTTTGAGTTGGATCTGATTATTAGAGTTAACTGAATGGGCAGATTGGACATAGTAGATTATTGGAAACTTATTAAGGAGAAATAAAAATGAAGGCAGGGTGAGCCGGATTTCAACATGGAATTCTTGCAAGAATACTCTGTTCTAACCTTTTCCATTTTCAATCATTCAAGGATAGAAATATGGTCAGCATAAGCAGGTCCACAGAGAATTGTCTCATATATATTGCTAATAAACGTGACTAGATCTAGCAATAAACTCCCAAGTTCCGACCCCAGATTATTGACCAGTCCAAATCTGAAACGTTGATGGATTATCTTATGAAGGATGTCGACTTGCCAATTGCTTCCAAGCATTTTTTTTTTCAAGCAAATTTCTCAAAAGAATTCCACCGTATAGAAGCCTTATCATAAAAAACTGTCAATTCTCGATGCAATGGCAAGCGCGTAGTCCCTTGACCTAGCATTAGGACAAAGCATAAAAATCTGTCACAAAGCAAAAAACACTTATATCAATTCTGAACAGAGTACTAGTTTACCAGCAGATGTGGAAGTTCACGGCTTTCCTGTCACCATCCATCAATGTGAATCAGTGACATGTTTAGTCCCATGCATTTGTGAGACTTTACTTGGCAGGAGCTCTTATTTCTCAACATCATTGTACTTGGCATCTTCTAATCTTTGGTTCATCTCATCGTGCAGTGAGATTTTCTCAGAAGTAGTAAATAATTGGACTTCGCAATGCTGATACATGTTTGGTGGGTTAGACATCCTTTAAGTTCCTAACTAGACTGATGTCCCCGAGTTCCGCTTTTGCTTGGCAATGTTGTCCTGCTTTTTGAGTATCAATTTCAGTCTCCCACTAATTATCATTCAACTTGCGAGTAAGTATTGCGGTTCGCTTCAGGCACTGGAGAAGTGTATTCAGGATGAAGTCTGACAAGTCTCAGCATCCATACGTTCAAGGACATGCCACGCCTCTTCTTCTATGGATGGGACTTCCGAATCCTCTATCCATCATTCAAGGCCTCAGGACGTATAGTTAATGTAAAGTAGAATTCGATTGACACCTATTAGAATGGTGTCAAAATTTGCTACAAGAAAATGCAACACGCATGGGCCACTCGTACCTCGCTTGACCTGTGCTCAGGTTGCATCACGTGGGCCACAACTTCGACATTTATCAGGGGTTCATCTGGATTGTCAAGCTCCGTATACAGGACACAGCATTTGAGGCAGAGAAAGTTGCCAACATCCGCCTACATCCCAAAAAGAATATCCTTCGTATTATGATCTTCCACTTAACAAATCCATAATTTGACAGATATACATACAACTGCAAGAGTGAAGGCTCAAGTACGACAATCCGTGCTTATAGAAGACTGACACCAGACATATCATGTAATCATTGCCACAGATCCACACTCAGCAGCTAAGTAATGCAACAGCAGCACCTAGACATAGAAATACATCATGCACTGGATGAGTACTTACAGGTCTCAAGAATTTAACATGGTCAACTTCAAAGAACCAGGGTGCCACACCAGCAAAGGCATATGTGCTGAAAAGGCCAATTCATAATCCCTTCGCATTAAAATCCTCCAAACACCCTCCCATAATATTCCTTTGCTGCTAGTGGCATATTAATGAGTTCTCAAAACAACCGTCCCTTATCAGAATGCAATCTCTGTCTGCCAGAGCTGGCATATCACAGAAGACACGACCTACGGCAAATAAAGCTTGGAACCTGGACAAGTCCTCCACCTTAGTATCTCTGTTCCGTTCTTCTCTCTTCTTTTTCCTCATTTATTCCTTTTTTTCTGCCTCTTGCCAAAGTAATTTCTCTCTCTTTATCTCTGGGGAGATGGGTTTAATTGGAGCTGATTTCCCAGTTCTAGAATCACAAGCCACAAATGTGAAATTGGCAGTAAGTGCAACTAAATCTGAGGGATCCCGGATTTCTGCAGGAAATTACCAGTATAAGGTAAACAGCAGAATGCATCAGTAATGAGACTATATCATGGAAAGGATAACTTTATGATTATCTGAAATCTGAGTATTGTGCTTGAACATGTCGAAAACCTTGATAAACTACCAATATTTCTTGGCAAGAGGATGTTGATTAGCAAGCTTCTCCGTAGTTTGGATGGGTTTGATCTATTTATTTTTATTATTGGTAATAAGAGAATGGTGAATGGCTTGCAAATTAGCAAACTTCTCCACAGTTTTTATGAGTAGAGTAAAGAAAGCATGCGAGAGTAAATATGGTTTGCAAAGAATATACACACATTTAAGGCACGGCCATCAAAGTGACACCATCCTTCAGGATCAGGAGTAACGTGGCTCCCACAATTGCTTTAGTGGCAGCAGATGGAAATGTATAATCTGTCCTATAAGCCAATAAAGCAATGTCATCAACTTGAGGGGAGGAAGTAGCATACTATCTTCAATTGGAAGTACTGTTTCATAAGGTACCTTCTGTGGACTGAATTACTTCCAGTCGGATCGCCATTGAGGAGTGCCCAATCTATGTAACAGCTTGCACTATTTGCAAGTCAGTGTCAATACGGATTGGCCTCTTGAGAACCTTTCTGTCTACAGAAGCAGTGACTAATAATAGAGGCCTCGTGTTGCCATTGTCAATGGAGCAATGCTGGTCCAAAAGCAAAAGGGTGAATACAATGGGGTTCTGTTACGCACGATTCTAATAATGAATTCCCACTCTACATAAACTATGGCTTATGACTAGAGAACTTAGGCATTCTGATTGCAGAACTTGATATGGACAAAGATTGATGAGATTTAGATATGCACGTATACGAATGATAGAAACAAAATGCTTCCGATGCTTTAGCATGTTGTTCAATATATTCTTTAATTACCAGATGACCAATTCTAGATTATTTAAACGAGGACTTGACGTTCAAACTACGAACAGCAGAGTACTAGAACTGATTACCCACCACCTAAGCACCAGCATCTGTCAGTTTATCACTGTCCATTCTTTGGTTTTCTTCACCTTAAAGATCACCACCATCCATTATTCCAAGAAATAACTTAAGACGAGCGTAGGAGAACAAATTTCAGAAATGCAGTATGATAGATTGATCGCCTAATTTGACATGAGCCTTTTCTCTGTGTAAATTTGTTAGGCAATTTTTGGTTTCTTTTTCCGCTTGATAGAATAACGATTATCGATCTTCCTTGTTTTGGATAGAGGAAGTACATTGAGGATTAGGAGGATGAGCGGAGGAGGAGAGAAAGGGCCAGCCACCATGAAAACCCCCGCCGGATTTCCTGAAACCTATTCCTGTGAGACCGGCGGTCATCAAACTAAACTCTGGCATCAATTATCGAGTTACTTCTCTCAACATGGTCCCTTTGTGTGCTAGGAGCGTTCTTCAACAAAAAAATTTGCTCAATCTAGCTCGATGATGCTGAGTTTCCTGATTATTCACATCCTCGTTTGTTACCGATTGTACTGAATCCTACGTGCTATTAACTACTTGTCTCAAACTTTAATTAGTCGGGGATAATCTATGGGGGGTTGAGTTCTTGGCTGCTCATATGAGATTAAATGAGATCTCACAAGATGTCCATTTTGTTTTTCAGAAAAGAGTAAAACCAAGGTTCTTGCACATGCGTTCTGCTATTCAATTACAAGATACCAAAATCTGGTGATGTATGAAGTCGTGCGGCCTTCTTATGTGTTCTGATGGGTTGGAGTTTTAACTTGTATGCAGCTATTCTAGCCCTGCCTGGATGGATATGTGAACATAGCAATGGGACCGACGGAAGATTGCGTCAAAGGGCGGTTGAAGAACAAGTATGGCAATGCTTGTATTCGAGGGAATAATGTTAATGATGCATTCATAAATTCCAATGCTTTAGTCATGTCTTTTCTGACTTGGACCTTTCCTAACCGGTATGACTTAGTGCAGTTCTGTACATCGGCACTTCAAATCTGACTCCGGCGGATGAGGCTGAGCTACGTACTGTAGCATGGTGGAGTTATGTAGCCGTAACCTTCGATGGATACATTCCAGGTTGTGGGTTCATGCGGCTCTACAAGTGCGGGGAAGTGAAACATATTCTAAATTTGACAGCTGATTTGTGATTCTTACATATAATCCTGCATCTCGTGGGATCGATCTGTAAATTGCTTGACAAGGACTCGGTAATACCCTAGCTCTTCCTAGGTTAGCATGTCATCGTGTGGATCTATCTGGCTCTCTGTCTGTGTATTGCCTATCGGCTTAATGCTGTCCTATTTATGAAGAAGGTGAATTGCGTTTAAGCACCAACCTTGGATACCATCTGTCTATGTATTGATCCAATTGCTAAAGCTTATGGGGATAGTTAATATCATGTCCATTAGAACATGCAAAGTCATTTTGCGCTCGCAAACAAAAAGAGTTGGATTAGATTATTTAACCAATCGAGTGAAATTGCAACACCCCAAAATTTATGTCTTTACATGAAAATTGCACTTTTGGATTGTAAGAAATAGGTATTTCATTTCAAATCTATGTCCTACAAAGCAATTATTCAGTTGTTGGGTAAAAAACTAAAATTTTATGAAGAATAACTATTTGGTCGGCTTCCTTATGAGAATAAAAATGGCGTTTTAGTTGGTCTAAATTGCTCGACCATAGAAGGACGATTACAGACATTTGTGTCTTTAAATTTGAATAAAGTATCATCATATTCCTGAATTTACACCCCGTCAATGAGAAAAATACTATCCCTTAGGTAAATTTAAAATCTTTCATTTTACCTGAAAAGGCGCATCCTGTTAGATTTTCATTTTTAATATAATTATGAACATGAACTGATTAACTACTATCAATAAAAGTAGACACATGCAAGGCTTACTATGAGGAATGAAAGTCCATCCATTCTCCACATTAGTCACAAAGATACACAAACTAGTAAATTTTATTCAAACGAACATTCGTAGAAATGTCGTGAGGGTGGTAAATAAGACAATCAATGCAGATGAAATATCTTAGTAGAGTATTCATTATATCACGATTATAGATACTGAGTCCACTCTACCCAGAATTCATAATACATGCCCCATTCGGGTTTGTAGAAACAACCGAAATGAGCCATCAACAACCAAACAAAGGTAAGAAGCTCTCCACCTTTGCTCAGCACCTGTACATGTGCCTCTCCCTTAATATTAACCGCTGCATCTAGCAACATCCCAACCCACACTTCGCTCATGAAATTCCACTTTATTTTCCCATGATCTTCCATTTGGTGGGCCAAATGGAGCCCTTTGTTGAGCAGGGATTCGGAATAGTTATTACCACCCAGCACGGCCCCTGCTCGAGGGTCCACTGTATTGTACAATTTTTTGCATATCCCTTCCGAATCCTTGGTCGCATCACTGATGATGTTGGAAGATATGCGAAGATTGCCCGGATTTACCTGGGATATTAGACCGAAGATTTGATTTGATTAGAAGATTAGTATTGTGTACATAATCAATTAAGATTAGATCTAGACATAGATTGATACGTAGAATCATTTATTTCCATTATTTGTGTACTCTTTGTATTATATCGACAAGAGGAATTGTACATTTACATTCATTGAAGTGAATAGAAAGAAAAACATTTCCTTCAATCTTCGTTCCTTCGAGATCTTCACCTTCTTTCATGGTATCAGAGCAGCCGAGTCTCTGAACCAAGCTTCCGCTCCTAATCTTCTTTCTATTGCGACCTTCTGCCTCAAAAGCTCTGACCTACGAAGAAGAGCACCATCGGGCATTAGAGTCACTCTCAAAAGAATCTTTTTACTTACCATGGCAAATCCGCAAGATGAAGCCTCTACCACCGACAACCAATCTGCTGGAGAAATCGTCCCTGCCACTGAAGTTGTGCCTCAGATCTCGCAAGTCCGGAATTCGCCTGTCATATTTCCAATGACAAAGCAACAATTGCTTCAAACTCAGCCCGTGCAATGGCGGCCCACGCAGGCTTAGTTCAATATGGGGCAACCCATGACGGGCCAGCCTTACCAGTGGATTCCATATCCGATATATGTTGGGCCAAGCCCTTACTAGTGGATTCCATATCCGATATATGTTGGGCCAAGCCCAAACTCATCATCACCTGGGTATGTGGGCCACCAAAGCCATGTCTAAGCCGACGGGGGCCCGCCAGCCACAAGTGGGGCAAGCCGAACCGACGGAATGGAGTAGACACATGGGTCGAGCGAACCGGGTATAGGAACAAATTCCTACCAGAGGTTTTTCAATGCGAGTTATCCGTTGGGTCGAGTGAGTCGGGTCAAGGGACGAATCCCTACCCGAATCCTACGCCCGAATTTCTGCCGTTTCCAGTGGTGGCCTTCGCCGGATGGCTAGAACCCGGTGACCCCTTGTTCGTTTCCACAGCCGACGGACTAGAACTGCGACTGATCAGCCAACAGCTGACCGGGCCAGAAAATTACCCCAGGTGGTCACAAGAATTCCGGCGTGCCCTAGCAACGAAGGACAATGATGGATTCCTTGACGGAACCATTCCGATTCCCCTTGATGAGTGTCTAACCCGACTCTGGAGGAAGAGCAACCGACTCGTCCGAACTTGGATCGGCAATTGCATCTCCCCAGAGGTCGCGGCCGAACTCCACTAACAGAGGACACCAAAAGCATGTGGGAGAACATCAAAGAGATGTACGGGAAATTGGATCAAGCAAAGATATTCACCCTAATGCAGGAACTCAGCGATTTAAAAAGGGGAATATGACAGTCACGGCTTGTTTCGACAAGCTATTGTCATTGTGGCATGCTAGGGTTCCGTGGAGAAGGCTCGCTAAGGTTCCACGGAGACACGCGCTCCTTTAAAAAGGAAGGATTGAACAGCCCCGATCGAGTGTGAACATCCGACAGCGTGCAGGAGCCCAATATTTTAAGTGGATCGAATGGTGCAGATGATCCCGCAATCAAAGGAACCGACAGGCAGATTTTTGCCACATCATCAAGAAACTTTGGGCCAAATTTCAAAGGAAAGGGTAAATTATTTTGTGAATATTGCAAGCGTTCTAATCATATGATTGACAGTTGTTGGAAGCTGCACGGGAAACCAGTAGAGAAAGGAAAAAAAATTTCAGCGGCCTCTCAAGTGAATGGACCTACCGGCCAAAATTCTGATCCTCTTATTACCTATGGACAGTACCAGCAATTGACGCAAGCCTTGCAAAAATTGGATGTTTCTGACAAAGGAGGCGGTTTTTCAGGTATCACACATAGCTTGATTAATTCTATATCAAGGAAAGCATGGATTATTGATTCAGGGGCAAGTGATCATATTATATGTGACAAAGGCCTTTTCTCAAGAATAAATCAGGAGCTGAATTTTCCTGTTTTCATACAATTACCTAATGGGAATATCAGCCATATTAATGTGACGGGAACAGTCAATCTCAGTCCCCAAATTATTCTTAAAAATGTTCTCTATGTCCCAGAATTCCAATTTAATCTCATTTCCGTGTCAAAAGTCTGTAAAGAAAATTCATGTCGAGTAATATTCAATGATGATACATTTTTCTTTCAGGCCATTTCGATTGTGATCGATGGGCTGAGGGTAGTCTTTCAGAAGGACTTTTTTTTGGTCAAGCTTCCCAAGTAATTTTGATTTATCTAGCTTTCCATTGAATAAATCCTCCTTATGTAATTTGAGCATGAATGACAAAAATTCTCTCATGCATTTGAGATTGGGTCACAGTGCCACTTTTCATTGTCCTAAGTGCCCTATTTGTCCACTTGCAAAACAATCTCGTTCCCCCTTTCCATCTAGTAACTCCCGTGCTAGTAAAATTTTTTCCTTGATACAATATTTGGGGACCTTACCATATGGTTAATCATGATAGATCTCGTTATTTCCTCACAATAGTAGACAACTATTCTCGTGCAACCTGGACTTTTTTAATGCAGTCTAAGGAACAAGCTTATTCTTATTTAAAAACTTTTATCGCCTTATCCAAGAAATAGTTTGGGAAATTGATTTAGTGGATCCGAACTGATAATGGAGCAGAATTTTTCAGTCATAATTGCTCCATGCTCTTCTCATCTCATGGCATCCAACATGAGAGTTCATGCATCTATACACCACAACAAAATTGAGTGGTTGAACGCAAACATCGCCACCTTTTGGAAGTCGCACGTGCCTTGAAGTTTCAAGCTTCAGTTCTAGATGATTATTGGGGAGATTGCGTCATCACAGTAGCTTATTTAATCAACCGCATGCCTACCAAGATACTCAATGGGTGAACACCATTTGAACTGCTCTACGGAAAAAAAACCTGAACTACAACATCTCAAGGTTTTTGGTTGCCTCTGCTATGCTACAACATTAGGTTCTCGAGACAAGTTGAGTCCACGTGCTTAGCAATGCATTTTTATGGGATATCCCAATTTGCAGAAAGGCTATCAAGTTCTTGATACATCCACAAAGGAATTTCTTGTAAGCCGTGATGTAATTTTTCATGAGGACATATTTCCCTTCTCCAACAAGACATCTTTAGATGATGATTCAGGCATAAGCTTCAATCCTCATGGTCTCTCATCTGACGACGCATTATCTCTAGATCCTGGTTACATACCACTGGCTCAATCAAGGAATCCGTCTTCTACTCTTGCATTTATTCCAGCAGGGATACCAACTCTACTCGAGAGTTCCAAATCATCAGCAAATCTCTTAGAAGACAGAGCTGAAGATTGCAGTAATGCTGAGGAAGAAATCAGCAATAATGAGGAAACCCAACATATCTCGCCACTCGCCTCCAATGAGACAATTCCCACTCCTGCCAAAGACGATCATCCAGGATGTTCTGGTCAGGCTACCCGACCTCCAACCTGGACCAAAGATTATATTTGTGCCACTCACAACTCTCCAGGTATTTAATATCCAATCTCATCCTATGTTTCCTTTCATAAATTATCACAGGAACATAGATGTTGCATTAGTCGCCTATCAGAAGACAAAGAACCATCTAGTTATGATGAGGTGTCTCTCGATCCAAGATGGCAACAAGCCATGATGGCAGAGCGCAAGGCACTGAATGACAATCACACATGGGACCTTATCTCATTGCCATCTAATCGAAAACCAATTGGGTGCAAATGGGTCTACAAGATTAAATATCGTGCAAATGAATCCATTGAACATTACAAGGCACGCTTGGTAGGCAAGGGATTCACTCAGCGAGAAGGTTTTGACTACCACAAGACATTCTCACCAGTTTCCAAAGATGTCACAGTCCGCTCATTTCTGACCGTTGCTGCTATTAATGATTGGACTCTGCATCAAATGGACGTGCATAATGCCTTCCTCCACGGTGATTTAGACAAGGAGATATATATGAATGTTCCTCAGGGCTTATGGAGACAGGGGGAGAATAAAGTGTGTCGTCTTTGCAAATCCCTTTATGGGTTAAAACAAGCATCCAGACAATGGTATGCTAAATTTGCGAATGCTCTTACAACAGCAGGCTTCCAGCAGTCCAAACATGACTATGCCTTGTTCACACAAAAAGAGGTATGTCGTCTATCTATTTGATGATATATGTCGATAATATTCTTCTTATGGGAAATGATAAGGCTGCCATAGAAAGATTTAAGGAATACTTGCATGCTACTTTCCATATTAAGGACTTAGGAGCACCTAAATATTTCCTTGGAATCGAAATTGCTCGATCTAAACTAGGGATTTCCCTCAGTCAGCGAAAGTTTATATTGGAGATTATATCAGAAGCAGGCCTATAAGGATGCAAACCAGCTGCAATACCCATTGAGCAGAATACTAAATTGACTACCGCAGATTATGATAAGGGCATATCCAAAGATGATGATCCAATACTCAGAGATCCATCAGGGTATCAAAGGCTTGTTGGGAAACTCATATATTTGACTATGACGAGGCCCGATATTTCTTATGCAGTATAGACACTTAGTCAGTTTATGCACAGCCCAAAGCAATCCCATTTTGATGGAGCCTTGAAGATTGTGAAATATTTAAAGAAATGTCCAGGACTTGGGATACTTCTGTCCAAGAAATGTGATATGAAAATGGCAGCATATTGTGATGCAGATTATGCAACATGTCCCATAAGTCGAAGATCAGTTATTGGATATTACATCAAATTGGGAGAATCACTTCTTTCATGGAAGACCAAGAAGCAACCCACTGTGTCCTTATCCTCAGCTGAGGCAGAGTATCAGGCTATGGCCAAAACCACTTATCAAATAGTGTGGATGCGAGGTCTACTTAAGGATCTCGGAGTAGAAATGCAGGGACCAACCAAGCTATACTATGATAATGATGCGGCTCTCAAACTTGCAGCAAACCCTATAGTACATAAGAGAACCAAGCATATTGAGGTGGATTGTCACTTCACTCGAGAGAAAATTCAAGAGGGTGCGATTGAGACAAAGGGAATTGGGACAATGGAACAACCAGCAGACATTTTTACCAAACCCCTATGTCAAAGACAGCACGCATATCTGTTGAGCAAGCTGGGCGTCTTAGATATCTATAGACCACCAGCTTGAGGGGGAGTGTTGGAAGATATGCGGAGATTGCCCGGATTTACCCGAGATATTAGACCGAAGATTTGATTTGATTAGAAGATTAGTATTGTGTACATAATCAATTAAGATTAGATCTAGACATAGATTGATATGTAGAATCATTTATTTCCATTATTTGTGTACTCTTTGTATTATATCTACAAGAGGAATTTTACATTTACATTCATTGAAGTGAATAGAAAGAAAAACATTTCCTTCAATCTTCGTTCCTTCGAGATCTTCACCTTCTTTCAGATGATGAGGTGCCGATGCTCATGCAGCATCTCTGATGATATTATTTAGGCAATGCCCACCACCGCCACGGTGGACATCACATTAGGCTGATTAAATAAAAGATACAACATATAATCAGACAGGATCTTGCTAAACTCCCTTTCATCATTTCTTCCAATGGGTATCTCTATGTTGTACCAACTTTCAGTAGCAATGTGCAATAGCAATATTATAATATGGATGTGGAAATTAGCCTTGGTGATATGCTCTGAAACTTCATCGAGATCGCTACTCATGAATCTACTCGGTAAAAACAATGACCACTAGTCTTAACTATCTGCCTCACCATTTCCAGATTATCCGCATCCCTTGATCCATCTTTCACCTGGTTAAAGATAAAGATCTACAGCTTCTCAATAAAGGGATTCTTGGACACGTACTTCGCATTCAAAATCATTGATCTTTTACCACAAAATTTGGCAATTGTCTAACCAGCTTGTTGGAAACAAAGATAATCTTGTCAACCATTTGAAATGGAAACATGCAGATATTTTTAAAAATGACGATGCCCCAGAACTGATTGCATTTACATATCTTTCTCAGGCTCTTCTTCAATGCCTAAAAAAAAAGGTTGCAAGTAGAAATGGATTCTAACCACATTCGAAATATTAATGGTGTATCTAAGACCTCGTAAGTAACATTGGTGTTAGAGGCTACTTCACATGTGGCATGTCAGGGCTTCCTCAAGTAATTTGTGGCGGATACCAACTTGTTGAGAAATGAATCTTGTTTGGATGACCCTGTGGCGTTATACTTGATTCAGGCAACAGTCAAATAAGAGAAAATGAGCATCAATAGAGCTATCCCATCAAGAATAATCCCTTTGAAAAGAAGGATATGAGTAATTCCCACATCAAGTTCGGGGAGCAAATACTTCTTCAAGTGATTGAACTGGTCCAAAGCCACCACAATGCTAGTGCAAGTTATGATGCGGAAAATGTAGCTCCACTTGTGACATATTGTCAATGCTTTTGTGTGGAGCTTTTCGTAAATGAAATCAAGTTCGACCGATATCACTCTCAATGCATCCATTGCAGAGACTTTGGCGAAATATTCACGGCTCATTTTGTGTTGTTTTTTTTTTGTGACTATGAGATCTACAAATAAGACCTTAAAGATTTGAAAGAATGAGTAAGCATGCTTTACCACGATGCTCTAATCAAGCTTTGCTCTTTCTTCATCAGAACATCCATGTCCATCCCCAAGAACATTGAGTTCTTCAAGCAATTGAGAGTCTAAAGCCATTCTTAGCTCCTTGTCTAGAAGCGTCAATTCCCTAACCCTTGGGAGGCTCGAGAGATAAGGTGCCAGTGTCCTCTCTGCAATTTTTATAACTCCTGCAAGAAACACCAAGATTGTTGGGATCACCAACAACTTGTCGCTAGGAAATGTCCGCACAAAGACGTAGATGGTAGTATAGACTTGGAAAATGAGACTGAGCAAATGTTGTGGCCAAAGTGAACTGTCCTCGAGAGAAAAGGCAATAATGATGTTCAGACTACCAAGATGTATTAAGAGAAACAAGGCCCAAAATGCCCGAAGTCCTTCATCTACTTCTACTACATGAGCACTTGAATTGTCTTGGTTGTGAGAAATGAGCCCAACTGCAAATGTAGCTATTGAATCAGCCATCAAATAGGCCAACCACAAGAGGAAAACAATGCAGTGGTTTGCTATTTTTTTTTTTAAGGGGTGCAAATAAAATGAGAAAAACCTAAAGCAAAAGGATGAGTATGATGAAACCTCGGATGTTCCATTTTCTCCACAAATCCAAGATAAAGCTAAATGTTATTTTTTGTTGCATAGTTTGAATTTTGTCTCTTCTCTCTAATATAATATTGGTTATGACAAAACTATCCTCTCGACATCCATCACAAGATTTTACATACATCAAGAAAATGGTGCATTGCAAACTTTATAAGAAAGCCTTGAAGTAGAAATTGACAAGCAAAGCAAATGGTTGGGAGGTGGTTTGGGTGAAGTTGGAAAGGTCAATGCTTGGGACTTTGAGACTTGGGAGGATGAAGAAGCACGTGCAGGGCACTGGCCTTGCTCTACCTCCCTTTCCCGCAAGGATCACAAGAATTTATTAATCGAAGCTTGAGTGCACCGGCCTTGTACTGTGGTTGTCCTTTTTCCTCCGTTAGAATAGATGATATCATCACTCTACCATCGTAATGAAAACAAAATATTTGTCTATCATTTTTTTCAATCGAAGCTTGAGTTTTAAAACATTGATGCAGATAGACATTTAAAGTCATGTAAAACTCCATCATATATTTTTAAAAATAAAGACCAAAAGGTATATTATGGGAACAACTTATTTATGGTCGCAGCAAATTAAATATTAAACACCTCAAATCCTTCCTTAAAAAAGTTGATCTTAACATTTAAAACCCGACATGAAAAGGTTTGCCTTAAATAGGTTAATTATGAGTCCATGTATACCCTCCTAATACAACAATTCTAATTAAGATGCGAGCCAAAGCGCAAATGTTTTAAAGCCGAAGCTTCAAAAAGACCTAAAGCATGAGGCTTAGTATGACAAAGCCTTGAATGTTCTATTTATTCCATATATCCAAATTGAGTGCCATGTTTTTGCTTAGTTTGAATATTGTGTTCCTCTCTAATATAATATTGGTTAAAACAATATATATCGGAAAAATAGTAGGATATATATATATATAGACACACGTTGAGATTATTCCTTATTTGTTTGTCAGCAAATACTTTGTGTCAGTTGATGTTCTATCTTTCTATTGATTCTATCTCGATTCTACTTACATATCTATCTGTAACTATCCAAGTTTTGAATTATGAAATTTCAGTATGAGTTAAGTGAAATATTTGGTGATCCAGCATTTAACAAAACACTTGATATTATTGATGAGTAAGATACCATTGAAAAAGTTATATGAGTGTGCTTTTATAGGATAAGTAGATCAACCTAGTCGAAGAACGACATAGTTTTGCAAAATATCAAATGAGGATTCAAATTGAGAATTAACAAAATTATGTAATACCTAAATACATAGGAGAATATATTTAGTGGTTGCTAAGGTTGTGTGTGTTTTGTACTAAAATCCAACAGCAAATTGACACATGTCCGCTGATGTGGAATAAAAGTGAAACTAAATGTCACGCCCCGATCCTCGAGCACGCGCCCATCCCTCATTGGTCAATTAAATAGTGACGTCCCAGGACACATTGCCGACCCATTCATTTCAATACACAAGCGGAAGCATATAAAAAAATCCATAGACAATAAAATAATAGGATAGGAAAGTAGGACTAAAAATCTCGAACCTAAAAAACCAACACACTTATATACATTGCAAACCATAGTGCAAATATATACAAGGTTAATTGCTAAGTCAAGTCCTAAACAACAAGTTCACAAAACAAAGTCTACAGACAGGGGTGGGGTTTCAATCCTCCTTTGGATCCTCCTCCAGGCCCTCCTCCTTCTCGACGATCTCTTCTTCTTCCTCGCTCCTGCTGGAGCCCACGGCTGAGTACACCAGAGAGTCAGAATCGCCTTCGAGCTTGGGATCCTTCGCATCTACCACTGATCCACCCTTGGGGTCTATTGTCCCCTTCCCGAACGCAACCTCCAAAACGTATAGAGGTACATCAGATTCTGGTATCGGACCCACCCTTCGTCCATCACTGTAATGGCGATACCACGATCGGTATTCCTGGGGCACCTTGTGGGGTAGGCTCGCATTAACCTAGACGGTGGATTTCATCAGTACATATTCCAATCCTTCATGGTGTCCAGTGATCGAAATGTGATAACCTATTTCCGTGAATTTCTTAGGCTGACCAAACTGCTCATGAGGAGCTGGAGGTGCTGCCATCTATGGACCTAAAATGTTATCCCACAATGGAGTGAGACGACGTCTCAGCGAGTTCTACCCTCTAAGACCCGACTAGGAAGCAAATACGCCCTAAGGGTTGCCTAATCACAACACGGGTCAGAAGACTTACATTGGCCTCAATTCATTCTTGTCAGACAATATAATTCAATAATTATACACTCAGATCGAAACATCAATCAATCGACTGGGTCGATTATGTGTCATCATGACCTTTCTTTGGTCGGCCCATTCAATACTATCTAATAAGTCCAATCATATCAAGACTGCTCACTCTAAGCTGATAATATATAGTATAGCTCATGCTAAGCTGATAAATAGTATACTACTCTCAATCTAAGCTGACATATCAGAGCCCATAGATTGATATAGTATACTAATAATGCTCCCTCGAAGCTGATAAGTAACATTGCTCACTCTAAGCTGATAAGTAACATTGCTCACTCTAAGCTAATAGGGTATACTACTCGCAATCTAAGCTGACATATCACCCGTAGGCCGATATAGTATACCACCCCAACCATTTAATCAATTCATCACTTTTATCATACCCGATAAAAATACTCGTGTGTGGGTATACGGTCGGCCTTAGCCAAAATACAATAATTTCACTTTTAATCTTCCCGCTTCTTTCAACAGTCAAAAAATAGATTTTTGGCGCTGTAGACCAACACCCGGTAATTTTCCAACTAATTACCAAAATTAAACCAATTTAGGAATAAAATCCAAAAATGCAATTCGTGCATAATCATCACAAATTAAAGCTCAATTAAATAAATAGGTTGCACCACTGCAATCAACACAAAATTCCGATCACCGACTATCCCGGTCTAATTTTCAAAAGATAAATAAATAATTAAATAATTACGAAAAATATTAAATAAATGCAAATAATGCCACTTATGCCTGGAAAAGCCTAATTAGAAGCTGATACGAGCCCGAAAAATTTCCAAACTACTCTAGATAAATACTAGAGCTTGTCTAGATCCTAATTGCACTAACTATCCACCTAATATGCATCGGTAATTAATTAAATTTCACTAATCTAATCTAACTAACCACCTAACCATACTTAACTTAATCTAATCAAATCTTAAACATCATTAACATACTAAGTGAGGATTATGAGTTAAACTCACTTACTCGACGATCCGATCGATGCAAATCGACGGGGATGTGACGGGGCTCACTTCTCTCCAAAGTGGGCCTAGCTTTCGGGGTCGGGAAAGTCCTTAAAACGGGCCAAACCCTTGGCTGGAAACCCACTCCTTTAGCTTCTGTTTTGGGCTGAAACAAAGGGAAACAAGCTCGGTTTGAGACGAGGATGGACTGAGGAAGGTTGAAGGGGCCAAACTAGGCCTAGGTGGGGACTCACAGTGGCGAAATGGTGGCTGAACGGCTCCGGCTGAGCTCCACAAGGCACGAGATAGCAGCTGGACACACGATTGGATAGGGACGACGGCACGGTAGGCGGAGGGCGCCCTCATAGGCGGCGGGGCATCGCGAGGTGAGGACGGCGCTGCTTAGGCGGTCCGGCGAGTGGTTGGCTTCGGCAGCTTCTCCTCTAGACTTCTGGAGGTCTCGAACAGCAAGGGGGAGGGGAAATGGAGGTGGTTAGCTAGTCTTGGTGAGGGAGAGAGGATAGAGGAGAGAAAAGGGGACAAGGGGTCCACCTCTTGGTCCAAACTCATTTTCTTGGTCCCCCTTGACCACCCATCACCACCAGCTGCATCCTAGGTTGAAAATCAGCCACCAAAGCTCCATTTAGGGGACTTGAAATGGTCCAAAAGCCATAGGTGGTGGAGTGCTACGAATTTGCTTGATTTTCTCTTCAATTGGACACTTATTCTTAAATTAATCCAATTTGGCTTCTCAAAAATCAACCGACACCTTATTGATCCAATTTGTATTTTTTTCCTCACCAATTGATCCCACTTGCTTTTCAATTTTGTGCTAGAAAAAGGATCCCCGACATTTTCTGGACAAAAATGACCCTGCCTCGATTTTTTCCCAAAAAGTCTCGGTTTGCAGAAAAATCTTCTGAGACTGAGTCGACGCTCCTAGAATTAATTGTGACTTGACAGCATTTAGAAATCGGACTCAAATTCGCTGTTAATTTCAATTCGTCGCGATTTTAGCGTGACCTAGTCTACCAGGTAACTTTTAGAAATGTTTAGTACAAATGACCCATGATCGATTTTCTTCGAGCCACAATGAACCCACTCGACACATTGGTGACTCTCGATTGTCGTGAAAATCTCAAGAATTCAATTACGGACACAGGGTACCAAAACAATAGAAAAATCAGTCTAGTGCCGGTCGACGATAATTTTCCAAATTAGTAGAGTCACCCACGTTTAGCCATACATTTCAGTCGAACCGACCTATCTCTGATCTCTAATCAATTTTTAACTGTGCCTAAGGACCTCTAAAGATGAGCATGGTCAAATAGTCGATTCCTATTCGAATTTTCAAGTTTATAGCATTAAAATTCCTTAATGGTTTCCCCAGATAGTCTAGTTATCTCGAGAGTGATCAGCTCTGAAAACAACCTTATAGGCAAATCAATGAAATGCCCAATTAATTCAACGGAAAACATGATTGAAAATCTTGGATGTCACACTAAAAAAATCTGCATCTGTCCACCCGTGGAAGTTTCCCCTGCTGAGCCACTCCTCCATCATCATGATAGCTCACGGTGGTTTTCAGTCCAAATCTAGACCGGATCG